>OZ035864.1:1751763-2351763 GCA_964034905.1 Itoplectis maculator
GACTTTGTATCTAAATCCTCACCGCTGCTTCTTACAATTAGCCACGTTTATCCGCCGCCTCGCGGAGCGCCTCTCTCAGCTGTAGCTTCCTCACAGAGGAAACTTTGTTTTTAGGCAATTTTTTTTTCGATATTTTCAATATAATGTCTGTCACAGGTTCATCTTGCAATCAGTCAAAAGTTGTGGGAAAATAGTTCATTTACAATAGTTTCTAGCAGCCAAGTGTACTCGCAGCTCTCTGTGTGTTGCTCTATATATCAGTCATTCTCCGTCAATTCAGCGACTTTGTATCTAAATCCTCACCGCTGCTTCTTACAATTAGCCACGTTTTTCCGCCGCCTCGCGGAGCGCCTCTCTCAGCTGTAGCTTCCTCACAGAGGAAACTTTGTTTTTAGGCAATTTTTTTTTCGAGATTTTCAATATAATGTCTGTCACAGGTTCATCTTACAATCAGTCAAAAGTTGTGGGAAAATAGTTCATTTACAATAGTTCATAGCAGCCAAGTGTACTCGCAGCTTACTGTGTGTTGCTCTATATATGAGTCATTCTCCGTCAGTTCAGCGTCTTTGTATCTAAATCCTCGCCGCTGCTTCTTACAATTAGCCACGTTTTTCCGCCGCCTCGCGGAGCGCCTCTCTCAGCTGTCGCTTCCACACAGAGGAAACTTTGTTTTCATGCAATTTTTTTTTTCGAGATTTTCAATATAATGTCTGTCACAGGTTCATCTTACAATCAGTCAAAAGTTGTGGGAAAATACTTCATTTATTTCCCCAATATTTGCTCTCAGCGATAACCCACATGGAAATATTTATATATCAAATATATGTCGCCAAAAAGTTCTATATGCAACATATATGTCGCATATGAAAATATATGCAGCATATATGCGACATATAGAACTATTCAGAGACATATACTTCACATATAAATATTACCATGTGGGAAAAACTATAAAATTATAATAAAATATTTCGCACCATAACTTATAATTCCAAATGCGTACACTTTCCACTTACAATAGGGTTTTCGAGAACATTGGCTACAAAGAAATCGCTCAAATCAGCTGATCGCCGTGAAACGCATAACTCCCGTCTTTTTGGCCCAGAGAGGCAGTCGGGAGTTAAAAAATCAACGTGCAATTGTGGGGAAAAAATAGTTTAAAGAATTAAATTGAATAATAAAAATGGCCACAATAGGTACAGTGGTCACTAACGGTATATTTGCCCTAATAATAATAAAAATAATAATAATAATACTAATAATAATAATACTCCTTAAATATAGGTCAATACATCGATATAGTTGTCCTTTATATTTCAGCTTCACGCGGGTTAAAAATAAAATGCAAGCAAACCCCTCGAATTAGTGTTTTTAAAAATCCTTAAAATAGCAAAATTGACTCTCAGCAAAATGACACGAATATCTTTTTTTGCGTCCGTCCGAGCGCGTAATTTTCCGGGAACGCGCGCGGGAAATTCATTCGCGTCTCGCGGAAATTCCGTGGAAATTTGGCCTACGAGTTTCAAAGCGGATTAGGCGGAGAAAGAGTGGCGGCAGTGACGTAGAACGCCTCGTATACGTAGCTACGTCGGGTGAGCGGCCGCGGCGGCGGCTGCTGCCGCCTCCGCCTCTCCACCCGCGGCGAGCGGCACTGCGACGACTCGGCGCTTCTCGTGGGGGCTCGGCCCGCCGCCGCCGCCGCCGTCGCCGCTCGTCAAGCGCCGTGCTCGCAGCGTTCCGACGATAGGTCGGTCCACGACACCGGCCAGTACGACTCGTGACGTCGGCGGGTGCGAATCGCGCGTCGCACGCAACCCCCGTTCGACACCGTCCACACACGGACTTCGGTTCGCCGTTTGTCGTTCGCCTCGAGGCGCACGAGGATCGCGCGCATCGACGATCATCGCTGTGTTATCGTCTCTTCTCCTCGTCTCAAACGACTCGTTCGTCGCGACGTGATTTTTACCGTCGTGTGTCGATCGACAAGTGAACCAATTTTCTTTTTTTCGTTGACCTGGGCCAACGAAAAATAATTGGGTCTTCGGAAAGATAATAATAATAATACGCAAAAATAATAATTGAATCTCGTGTTGCTCCACGTAGAAGTGAACCAGTTTTTTTTCCTGGATCGACGAAAATTATTGGGTCTCCGGAATGAATAATAATAATAATAATAATAATAGTAATAATGCTAATATGCGAAAATAATTGGTGTCGATTCACGTAGAAGTGAAACATTTTTTTTCCCCTGGACCGACGAAAAATAATTGGGTCTCCGGAAAGATAATAATAATAATAATAATATAATAATAATAATGATAATAATGATAATATGCGAAAAATAATTGGTAAATCTCGAATGACGAGGATCTCTCAGAGATTTACGAGACATCCGCGGTGATCGCCGCCGCCGTCGCTGACCCTATACAAGTGTATTGTGCGTCCGTGCCTGTGTGTGTGCCGTATATATATATACATATATACATGTTTTACGCCGAAACGCGAGAGCGGAGCCGCGAGATCGCGACCGGTTTACCCCCTCCAAAGTTCCCGCATCCTTCTTCGACTTCGGACCAGTGTGTTACCAGTGTGAGTGTTGCCCGTTCGTTTTTCTTTTTATTCTCGCATTAGTCTCCGGCCGTGTCTCGTTGTCAATCGATACAAGCGTTCGTCGTGCGACGATTTTTTTTCGTTTCAATTTTGCCCTCCTACGTTGGCTCGTCGTCGCTGAGGATACGCGTTCGTGGACCGGCGGCCGCGGCGATGTCGCTGCGACAGTGAAAATTTCGTCGGCAAAGGTGGTCGACGCGAGTGATAAGCCGCAACACGAGTGACACTACTCCAGCTTCCAGATTCGTCGACTGTAACATCACTGTTTCTTTTTCTCTTCCTCTCTGTTAAAAAAAATACCGGAAAAATAAAAGAATAAAAATTTCCTCGAGTTGCCGATTGTGAATCGCCGAAAAAAAAAAGAAAATTCCGGAGAAATAAAAAAATAAAAATTTCCTCGAGTCGCCGACTGTGAATCGCTCCGCGACTCGAGACTCGCCGTTCGCGCGACGCAAGAGTGAGAAGGTCAGTGCGCGAGAAGGCCTCTCGCATTTTTTCATTTAGCGTCGCGCGCCGAAGGTCGATCAAAAGATCCCCGGCTGGGAGAGCTCGAGTCGACCTCCGCCGCCGTGGCCCTAATCGACGGGAGCGTCCGACGCGAGCGCTAATCGCTCGGCGCTAATCGCCTGCTAATCGCTCGCGCAAGGTGCCAGTGACGGTGCGCGTTACGAGTGAACGACTACGACGACGACGCAACTGCCTAATGTGACGACGAGCAGCGTATCGAAGGGAAAGTGAAAATCGTTCGACGGCAGCTCTGCTATGAGCCGCGCAGTCACGTAACCGTTTACCGCGTGCCGGTGTGTAAATCACAACCGAAGCAACGAAACCGAAAAAAAAAAAAAAAAAATACAAGTTAACTCGAGTCTTCTGCTTCGCGGTGAATAAGTCAGCAGGCGACAGGGGAAACGCCTCGCTCGCCTCGCTTTCGTGGCCAGGAGAGAGGGAAGAGCGAGAGAGAGAGAGAGAAAGAGATGTTTATTTCGTATTCTGGATCCGAAGATCCCTAAGAGTACTGTGCCAGCAACAAAAATAAAACAATATATTACAATAGATCGCATCCGCTACGATAAACTGTACTATAAACTATACTGTAAACTATTAAAAATTATATAAACTGTGAAAAACGAAAACACACCCACATAACCCACTCCAGAAAGAGAAAGAGAGAAAGAGAAAGAGAGGAGACGTGCGCGCTCACTGCTGAACGTAACGTGACTAACGAGCGCGCACGCTAAGAAAGAGAGAAGGAAAGAGAGACAGCGAAAGAGTGAAGTAAGGGGGAAAGGATTAACGAAAGGAGGGGGAAAATTCTAGCGGCAACGTGGTCGCCTCAGCGAGAGGAATAATAATAAGGCGAAGAAGCCGGGCGGCCGAGCCGCCTCAAGTCCGGAGAACCAATCGCCGCGGGGCCCCGTGAAGTCGAGGACATGCGGCGCGGATTGTTGTGGCCGGACTCGAAGCAGCAGCAGCAGCAGAAGCAGCCGACGGGCCTGGGTTACGTCACGCACGGGAACGCGCCGCGATTTAGTCGTCGCGTCGAGGCCTCATCGACGATCTGTTAGCGCGTTTCGGTTGTCCATTGAGACCTGTTTCCTGAATTACGCCTCAATTCCGAGGCGAGAAATACCCGAGAAGGCCCGTTTTGCGGGCCGATGAGGGCTTCCGGCACCTGAGGAGCGACCTGCGTCCTTCCCCCCCTGTCCCCCACAGCCCGTATCCCGCGGGTTTGGAGAGGAGAGACAGACTCGGAGAGGGAGACAGAGATTGAGGGGACGAAAGAGAGACGTTTAGAGAGCGTTTAGAGCAACGTGGCGCTGCTTCGGCGTAGCGCGGGGACTCTGTTGGATTTGAGGGAAGCCGCCTGCCTAAGCTGAGGCCCGACACGCTGGGCATCGACGAGGGAGTTGGCGTTGGGACGCCAGGACGACCGGCGCGTTGCTCCCAGCATCACCTTAAACGCAACACCGGAAGTCATATGCCCATACGCGCGCGCAAAACGGTAAATGGATGATAATGATAGTGATAATGATAATGATAATGTGAGTGTGACGCTTGGGAGGTTGGAGTTCTGGGCTGCGCGCGAGGAGAACGATCGTTGGCAAGTGCGCGTCTTGGCTTTGCTACGTACAGCAACGATTATGTTGAATTTTGCGTCGTTGGATTCAACGAAAAAATATCCCTCTTTTAAAAAGTTCATGGGAAAGCAGTGTTAGTACTTTATTCGTGCTGTGATTGGCTGAGATTCTTAGACCGAGTTCAAGTTCATTTGTCCTTGATAACGTTGACAGTCCTGTCAAATATCGTATTTTTTTCAAAATCGACTAAAAAGGATTGAAACCGGTGTCTTCAGAATATGCGACTTGAGAACGATATACTATATAATTGATTGTTATATGGCTCGCGCGCTCGCGTTGTGACATGATTTTTGGTTGCCGCAGTAATGGTTTCTATGGTTATGGTTGCGGTGAAAAAATCATCCCAAGTCCCTTAGGAGACTTAGAAAAAATCAGCCAAGTCCCTTGGGAGACTTAGAAAAAATTAGCCCAAGTCTATCTCTAGGGGACTTAGAAAAATCTCGATTATCTTACACGGCGGCGGCGGCGAGATCTTTTTATGTTATAGAGAGATGAATTCTAACGACTCCAAAATTATTCTAGCCATTCTAAAAAATTATTATAACGATCAACTGTTATAATAATGTAACGGCCGAGCGGATGAAATACACGTATGTCTGTTTGTGCGGCGGATATTATTAATAATAAAAGCTTCTAGCAATGTCGATCGAGTTCACTCGCACGTCTGCTGTCTGTCAAAGTCCCGTCAAGACTGTCGTATGTCAAGATCGCTGTGAAGTCGGTCATCTATTCGTATGTCATATGTCACATCCTGTGTTCTTATAATCCTGGATCTCATTATTCGTTACAATAATTTCTTATACCGAATACGATGGTTTCGGTTCATCAAAATAATTTTTGATTTTTTTTATTTGAATTTTTTTATTTTTGTTGCTTTCCAACGATGCAAACTTCAACATAATCAGCAACGCGTCGTTTTTTGCCTGAGCGTCGCGTTGTTTTTTTATTTATTTTAATGCTCGACTAAGTTGCGATGTAGCGCCCGGCGTAAGCCGCGGTTGGGATTGTCAGCTGTTGTCCGTCTGGTCGGTAGGCCGGCGATAAGTACGCGCGGCTCGAGACGCACGTGAGCCGGCTTAGCTGTGCGCTGCTGTAACCGGACGGCGTGTTAAGGGGCTACGGGCTCTCGTCGAGTGTGTTGACGGCGTCTGAAATTATATTCGACGCCTGCAATTTACATCACCGATGCGGGATATTTTTTTATTCGAATTTTTATGGCTGTTTCTTTTTTTCTTTCTTTATTTTTTTATTTATCAACCTTCCGCGAAATTTCTCGGAGGTTTCCCGTCGTATCTTCCGTGTAGACGTGGCGTTCGCACAATTTCGCGCGCGGCGCGACGGCGACTCTCGAGATTGGTTTTGCATAAAATTACCCAATTAAGCCTGAAATCACAACGCGGGAAATATTCATGAGATACGAATGGAGAAATTTGCCGTCGAAAATAGGGTCCAAAGTGGCCGTCGTCGCCGGGGCGCAATTGAATCGAGCGCCGCGCGCGCGCGCGCGCAACCAAAACCGGGTGACGCGCGCGGTGACTCGATTTTCCCGGCGGATTTTCGTCACGCGGCGACAAACCGCGCGAAGACCTTTACAAAAATCAGCGTATTAACTTACAATTTGAAACACAAAAGAAAAATAATGACGAAAACTTTTCTGACTATATGATATGCGAATGATTTTATAATTATTTCATAATTTTTTGTTTACCCAATTTGTTCATCAATAAACCTCCTTTTTCAGTCGGAAGTTTTTTAATTTGTATAAAATTATTTTTATTTTATCGTTTTATTTTTATTCTATTTCAAAGTCATTCAAATTCTCAGCCATATGCGCTATGAAGTGAGTTACAGAATACGCATCAATTGCGGCCATCTCGCGATATTTCGATATATTCAAACAGGCTACTTGTAAAATGCATTTATCTACGCGAATTAACAATTTATAGCTTCAATTCATGAAAAAGACATTCGGAGCTAGTCATAGAATCGACGTACAAAAATTGGTCAAGTAATTTTTTACCGTTTTCGAGAACATTGGCTACAAAGAAATCGCTCAAATCAGCTGTTCGCCGTGGAACGCATAACTCCCGTCTTTTTTGCCCCAGAGGGGCAGTCGGGAGTTAAAAAATACAGAACTGCAACTAAAGAATAATAGTAGGAAAAAATAATGCGAATAAAAACACAGAGGGTCGAGAGAGAAACGCACATGCAGGGAGCCAAGAGAGTCGCAGCAGCAACAGCAGCAGCATCCAGAGGGCGCGACTCGAGGAGTTTTACACGAGAGTTACGAGGACTCGTCGCTAACGAGCTCGTCATTCGCACTCCTCGCCCCCTGTATGACCGTTGCTTCTCGTGTCTCGCCATGATTATAGGTGCCACAAATATATACAGCACGCACCTTTAACCCTCTGTCTTCTCACTCTCCTCTCGCTCTCTCCACTTGTTGTCGCCACCCACATTCGTTTCTCAAAGCCCCTCCACCCCCCATTTCTCTCGCTACCTCCTCTCGCTTCGAAAACTCGTTTATTCGCTCTCGCACCGTAGACTCTCCCACATATTTTTCGCGAATCGTTAGCTCGTGCTCTCCCTGTAACCGTAGCCCTCTCTCCCCCTCCTCCCTCCCCCTACAGTCCGCGCGCGACTTTAATTAGATTAGAACTTGTATTTCCGCCCCCCTCCCCTGTTGCCTGTGTAAACGTACTCGGCGCTGCTTTCGTTTTCTCGTTTCTTTCTCTTTGTCGTTGCAGCTGCTTTTTTTTCTCCTTTTCGTCGTCTCTCTTTACTGCGATCGCGTGTCTCGGGGTATCGTCGTCCTTTCCTCCGTTGTTAACTCGCCGTGTTGTGTACAAGCGACGACGTTCCGACTGCCGACGACATTTCTTTTTCTCTCTTTGCCTACTCGTTTGCCCTTCCACTCCCTCACCCTCCCCCCTCCGCTCCCGCACTCCACTCTTCCCCCTCCCGGGTCGTCCACTCCTCTCTGACGATTTACTAGTATTTCTCTTTCGCTATATGTCGCGTCGCTCCCGTCCGCTCCCCCCCCCCCCCCCTCTCCCCCTCCGACGACTCGAACGCTGCCACACCGCTGCTGCTACTGCTACGTACGCTGCACTGCACTGCGCTGCACGCTGCAGCCGCCGCGGCCCGTCGCCAGTCTACCCGGGCCATAAACAAGCCGGCTCCGACGCTCCGCCGAGGTTATTGGTTTTTGCGCGCGCGAGAACCACTCCCTCTACCGCTTCTTTCTTCGGACTCGGCGTATACCTCTGACTGTGTGCCTCTCCCCTTCCTCCCACCCCCCTCCCCCGCCCTCCTCACACTATTCTTCGTAAGTAGACACCGCGAGCGAAAGAGCGAGGCTTTTGCTCTCTCTCTCTTTCCATGCTAAAGTGGGTCAAGACGGGAAGAGTCAGGAGAGTCGAGCAATGAGCGTGAGCGTTATTAAAAAAAATGTCCAGCGATCGACGGTTCAACCTTTCGTGTTTTCTTTTCTTATTCGGTATTCACGTGTCTCCATTGTTTTTCGCCGGCCAGGACGACTTCGCTTTAGCCCGAACGGCCAAAGCCACATGGAAATATTTAGGGTAGAAGTACCGGTTTTGGCTACCTTTGGTCCGGTTGTGGCCATCGACTTCGAAAGAAATGAATTATTTGTATTGTTGAAAAAAAAAAAAAAAATAGTATGGATAATCTTGTTAATTTCTATATAGATACTTGCCAAATTTCAACATGAAAATACAGGAAAACGATAGTTTGAAATAAATTATAGTGAAAATGGCCACAAATGGTACAGTGGCCACAACCGGTGCATCTACCCTATATGGAAAAAATATGTCGCCAAATAGTTCAACATGCAACATATATGTCGCATATACAAATCTATGCAACATATATGTCGCATATACAAATCTATGCAACATATATGCGACATGTAGAACTTTTCGGCGACATACATTTCACATATAAATATTTCCATGTGGGAACATTCGCAATTAACATTTTTTTCGCGGATTTGTTATAGTGCTGGTTTGTTTTTTTCGTTCAGCTTCAACTTTGCGCCAAATTCGCGCCGAATTCGACCAAAATTTACGCGTTAATTAATGACGAACCCACGCGAAATTTCAGTAACGTCGATTTTGCGTGAAATCGGGCGAAATTGGTTTTTAATCGACTCCGGTATTTACAGCCTCGCGCCAGAATCGATTATGCGAAGCGCAACGAGAGTTGTTTAAATTTTCGCTCCGGTCCACCCGATTATATCGCGTGCGAAAATAAAATGCCCCGAAGACGAAAACTGTTCCCGTCGAATTTTCGACGGGAGCGCGTCTGTAATTTTATTTTTTCGTCGCATTTGCCGGCGCCGCGGTCTTTGAAGTCGGGAAATTCGGCGAAAGCGCTGCCCGCGGAAAATCCGTATTTTCCGCTAAATTCCCGCATGAATTTATAATCCGTGCATGTGAAAAATCAATAGCAAAGTCAATCCCACCGCGCCCCCGGGGCGTCGTTGTGAAAACGTTGTTTTCATTGTCGTTTGTACTGTAATCAACTCCACACATCGCAGTCGAATCGATTACCGGTTTAACGAAATTTCTCGGATGGAAACTCCGAAGAGTCCATCGATGCGTCGACGATCCCCACTTTTGATGCAATAAAAAAAAAAAAAAACCACAAGGCCAAACATCATTTTCCTAATTTATTTGCGATGCGTCGAAAATTCCCATTCTCGACACGATAAACAAAAAAGAAAAAAACCACAGTCGACAATTCCCCCTCTCGACGATAAAAAAAACCATATAAGGCTAAAGATGATTTTCCCAATGTTGCGATGCGTTGACAATTTCCACTCTCGACGCGATAAAAAAAAAACCACAAGGCCAAAGATTATTCTCCCAATTTTGCGATGCGTCGACAATTCTCACTCTCGACGCGATATAAAAAAAAAACCACAAGGCCAAAGATCATTTTCCCAATTTTCCGAAGCGTCGACGATTCCCATTCTCGACACGATAAACCAAATAAAAAAAAAAAACATAAAAAACCACAAGGCCAAAGATCATTTTCCCAATTTTCCACACGGTTGTCCACTTTTCCGCCGAATATCGGGAAACGCGCGTGTTTACATCTGCCGCGCTGAGCGAACGGTGCGCGGGAGGGGGAGGGAGGAAGGGGGGGGGGGGGGTAGCCCCGTTTGCGCACTCTCGGCGTGCGACTTTGTGTAAACAAGAACCGAGGATTTGCAGGCGTCACTAATTCCCGGAGACAAACACTTTAATTATAACCGTTTGGGGATTGGCGGCTGCTGTGGGCTCGCGCGCGGCGAGGTGAGCGAGGAGCTAGCTGCGAAAGGGCGAAGAGAGGGGCGGAGGGGGTTGAGGCTGCTGCCAGTCGCTCACGCGGCGCTGGCAAACGTAGCTCGAGCCTCTGTCTCGCTTTCGTTCGCCGCGCGCGTGGCGCGTGTCTTTCCGCGTACCGCGGGCGACAGATCGATGCTTTCATTAAGCGGGGGAGTATTAATTACCGCGTATGGTACAGCGCGCGCCCGCCGGCGCAGAGCACACGCCATAACTGGGGGGCCTCGGTTATGGCAGCAGCAGCAGCAGCGGCAGCGGCGTCGGTTGACTCGCTACAGTGCCTCTCACGCACCGAGAACGAGAGGGAAATGACGAGGAGGCCGAGAGTGGATGCGACGAGAAAAAAGATTTCATTGTTTCAATGAAATTTCAGTAGGTACTCGTTGCCGTTTTTTTTGGCGACATTTTTTTTTTTTTTTTTCGATTTAACGAAGTTTTAAAAGCTTGTCCGATGGGAAATTTTCCGCTGATTCTAAAAATACTGGGTTCTGCCCGAAAAGTAAAAAATTTTTGGAGAAAAACGCGAAAAACGATTGTTCACTTTTTTCGAATTTTGGTACTTTAGTAAAATCGATGTAATTTTTTTTTTCGGATGAATAGAATTAGGATTTTTTTTTTGCGTTCGAAAGAGAACCCTTCGACGAAGAAAATGTCGCAAGGCGGAACGCGATATTTCGATTTTTCGGTTTTTTGCAGAATTTTAAAGTTGACCCTCAAAAATCGTAAATTTGTAGAAGGAGCGTCCCCCCTTGCCCTTGTGTTTTTTTCGGATTTTTTTTTCTATTTCTCTATTTCTCAAAGTTTAAAGACCCTATCCGATGAGAAATTTCCCTCTGATTCCAAAAATCCTAAATCGAAAAACGATAAAATCGATTTTTTTTTCCGACAAACTGCCAAATTTTGCGATATTAAACAATGACGAATGCACCAGGGATTTTCACTGGTTCCACAATTTAATCGACATTTTCGGATTAAAATTACGTTTCCGGGAAACATCCGGAAAATTTCTCGCGCCTAAAGCCCGGGAAGTCGGTTCTTCTCCTAGCGGCGGGCATCGAGTTTCGTTTTGTTTTCGCTGCGTTCGCTCGCGGAGCTTTGGCTGCACAGTCGAGCGCAGAGGGTTCGCCGGGGGGGTCGTCTATCTCGCATTGGAAGGCGGAGAGACGGAGAAATGGAGGGGGAGGGGGGGGGGGGGAAGCAAGGCGGTCGGCGACCGCATTGCCCCGGCAATCGGAGGCTTTCGAGCTTTCACCCGCCCGCTTTCACGAAAGCTCGTAGGCCCAAAGACTATAGCCTAGCCAGCGGCAGCGGCAACAGCAGAAGCAGCAACGGATAAATGCAGGAAGCTGTAGGTGCTGCTGCTGGCGCCGCATCACGCGCGAGCCGCGCGTCCGTCCAACCGAAATTCAACTCCGTTCTCGCAACAACAGCGAGCAGAGCGAGCACACAGAGTCGAAATCCAGGCGCAACAGCAGCGGGAATTATGGGCCACGGAAATCCGGTTAGAGGTCAGCTTTCGCTGTGCGAAACTGGCGCAGTCGGATAAAAGCGATCGCAGGGGTAAACATTTTCGTTGCCCCAGCTAAGGATACGGATTTCTCGTGTGCATTTTCCGAATTCAAACAACAACTGGCCGCTAATGCGGCACCGTAGTTACCGCTGTATCCGCGGTTATTGCCATTGTTATCAGTTATCATAATGTTACATAATTGTAACACGAGTCGTTAAATCTCGAGAGGATCCAATTAGTTTTGATTATGTTGAAGTTTGCATCGTTGGAAAGCAACGAAAATTAAAAAATATATATATTCTGATGAACCCAAAAATTATAATAACGATTGATCTTTATAACAAATTTTTTAAATCGCTTGAAACTAAACCAACTAAACTAAACTAACACAAAACAAAACTACACGTAATGTAACATGAGTCGTTAAATCTCGAGAGGATTCAATTAATTTTGATTACGTTGAAGTTTGCATCATTGAAAAGCAACTAAAACTAAACAACAATTATTCTGATGAACCCAAAAGTTATTATAACGATTGATCTTTATAAAAAAATGTTTTAAATCGCTACAATAATTCTATAGAATCTAAAATTTTTTTTTTTTTTCAATTTTAATTTCCATTTATTTTGTCCTTTTCGAGGTTTCCGACATGAAAGATCGCAGATTCGACTTCCGGCCGGCAAAAATCGATGCGTTTTGACGCGCTGAAAAAAAAAAAACAAGATAGGCGACACACAAATAACGGGTCGATCGCTTCGCGAAAAAAAGCTCCGACGAATCGATTGGATCGCTGCTCGTCGAGAGATCCTCGAATGTAAATAAACAAACGAAAAATTCGTTCACGTAGCCGATCGCCTCGTGACACAATTAACGGAGAGGCGAAGTGACATTGGGAACTGGAAAGCGAGGGCCGGAAATCTCTCGGTGAGCTTTTCAAACGAAATTGCGTATCTCGATCCCGATCTTCGATCTCCATCCTCCCGTTTGCTCTTTCATTTCTCTCTTTCTCTCGTCGCCTCCGCAATTTTATTTTTTGTTTACGAGCGTTTTAGACCGTTTCGAGTCGTTAAAATTCCTATTACGTTTTTTTTTCATTCGTGTATTTTTCTCGCAACGCAATCCGGTCTGGCGTTCGTTGGCCGAGAGCGCGGCTCAAAGTCTAAAAAGATCTGATGTGGATCAGCAACAACAGCAGTAGCAGCAGCATGAACAGGAGTAGGAAGTCGGCGCAGAGTAAAAAACAGGACGAAGGGGTCAAAGGGCACAGTACGAAACGCACACAGAGCAGGCGTTGCGCCACTGTTGTTCGAGGTTTGCTTCTCGCCGAGCCCTCGATTCATTTTTGGCCAATTTCACGGACCGCCAGCCGGCCGTGTGTATGCTCGCCCTTTCGACCCTCGACGCCTCCGCGCAGACAACAAAAAAAGCGACCGTTCTGGTGATTTTTTCCGCGCTTCGAGTGTATTGTTTAAGCCAAACCAAACGTGCACGCTTCGTGTTGCGTATATACGAGAAAAAAAAACCTTCGCAATGTAAAAAAAATGTTTCCGCTCCCAAAAATCAAATCTTTCGTATCTTCGCGCCCGCGAATCTAATCTCCGGACGGGAATCTCCGTTGACTCCGTAGTCGGAATTCTTCGTTTATCCTGGAATGACGCCTACATCGCGATGAACAACCTCTGTTTTTCCCCGCTTAATTTACACGAAAAAAAAGTAAATAAATAAATTTGAAAAAATAAAAAATGTGCTCGTCCGGCTCTCCTGCTTTATTTTGTGTCCCCGCGCTTCACGCGTCGATGTGTGGGTGTGGCATGGAGCGAGGGTGTCCCTCCAACCCCTCGGCGAGTGGGGGAGGAGGAGGGGGGGGGGGGGGGGCTGCTGAAAGGGGTACGCATGCCGTGCTGCATCCTCGCCGGGCTCTGGACGCTCGCATGCTGAAAATATTCCAGCCAGCTTCCAGAGCACGGCGCTCATACACACGTAGGTATATATATAGAACATATATACAGGGTATTCCAAAAGTGATGAAGTTACGTCTGCTTAACCCTGTACACTTAAGCCTGTTCATTCGCAGGGTTTAACGAACAGGTTTAACAGGGCCGAAAGTTATGAAGATTCGGCTGCTTAACCCTGAAGGCTTAAACATGTTCATAAACAGGGTTAAGCGAACAGGGTTAACAGGATCAAAAGTCATGCAGTTCCGGCTGCTTAACCCCTTCGACGGCGGAAGAAAATGTGCGCACATTTTTTATCTGTCATATTCGGTCTGCCATTTTTGTTTCTAAATGTTGAGTTCGGATTCGTAATCAGCGACCCTTAAAACCCCCGAATCGCTTAACCCTGTTCATAAACAGCGTTAAACGAACAGAGTTAACAGGGCCAAAAGTTATAAAGTTCCGGCTGCTTCATATATAGGGTTAAGCGAACTGGATTAGGCAGCCGGAACTTCAAAACTTTTGCGACACCCTGTATACAGTACGTACATATGTATATGCACATGCATCTATCTATCTATCTATCTATCTATAGCCTCGCACTGGTGTATAGATAAAATGTTGGCCGCTGCGTGTTGGTGCGCGCCGGGCGCATATTTTCGGACAGCGAAAATGCAGCGCTCGCTCGCTCGTTCCTTTGTGCCCCGTTTAACGAACGGCCCCTCTCCGCATTTTAATGCACTTTGTATAAATCAATTTTGTCGGAATTGCCGGGCGCCAGCCCACACACTACCACCAAACCTCTGTCTCTTTTTCTCTTCGCCTCCAACCCCGCTGGATACACTGTGCTGCAACCCCCCTCATCCCCCCCCCCCCGCCCCCTCTCCTCGGACGCTGGCGAATTTTACGCGCCGGGGATTGTTACCGCCACCGCCATTACCGGAGCTCCGCCGGTCCTACGTTCCATTACGCAACCCCCGTCGTGCTCTCCGTTTTTTTTTCTTTTCCTTTTTCCTCAACACCTCGCCCATCCCGGCCATTTCTGATTTTCGCCCGGACGCGGATGTTCGGGCAAAATCCAGACTATTTTTTTTCGCGCGCGAGTGACGCGGAATTCTCGATCGTCGACGCAGTGATTCGCGGCAGGTTCGATCGAATCCCGGAACCGCCGACGAAATTTGTATTTTTTACCTTTCGTCAAAATCTCTAACCGCGTCCGAACGCTAACGAGCCAAAAAAAAATCTCGATCCACGATTCCGCGAATTTATTCGTGGCAATTTTCGCACGAGCAAAAGTTTTCCCCCTGCAGGCTGCGCGCGTGTCGAAGAATTTATCCGGAGCCAAAAACCAATCTCGAAAGCTTCGAGAATTATTTTGGCCAACGAGGTTCGGAATTAAAATTCGCCCCGAGGTATCAACAGGTTTCGGGGGTGCATTTTGGGCGAAAATGATTTTCACTACCACGCGGTGCGATCGCATCGCGAGCGCGAACGGTCCGATTACAATCGAGCGGTGATATTCGGGCCCCCCCAACCCCCTCTGTCTCCCCCGGGTTGAGGATTCGTAGAGACAGATGCACGTCCCCGGCGTGTCACAGAGTGCTATGCACTGAGTTGGCAATGCGAGGCGTGTCGTCGGTTTCGATTTCCATACGCAACGGCTGCGTATATCTCCCTCGTGACTATCTCTCTCTCTCTCTCTTCTGTCACTCCCCCTCTCCCCCCTTCTCCCCTCACCTGTCCCGCCCCCTTCCCTCACACTGCTCAATATACGCAAATTGCGTAACGTTCGCATCGCAACATCAGTAGTTATAGCAGCCTCGCCCGGTGTGTCTGTGTATGCAGTGGACCTATCTACTGGATGCAGCGAGCCGCGCGCACCGGGCCTGCCATATCTACTAGGCTAGCGGCGCGGCTGCTCGACTCTCGAGTTGCGCCTGCAACAACCCCTGATGCCTCCGCCGTTACCGTCGGCTGCTGTTGCTGCTGTTGCTGCGCGTATCGATTTTCGTTCACAGTTCGCTCCACGACGATGCGCAGCGATCTCTTGAAATTGAGGAGGTAGATCTAAAGTCAGCTTCGGGGGAGGTAGAGAGAGGGAGAGGAAGTAGCTGATATTAATTTTGATTATGTTGAAGTTTGCATCGTTGGAAAGCAACGAAAATAAAAAATATATACATTCTGTTGAATCCAAAAGTTATTATACCGATTGATCTTTATAACAAATGTTTTAAATCGCTAGAAACTAAAGGAACATAAAATAAAACTAAACGTAATGTAACACGAGTCGTTAAATCTCGAGAGAATTTAATTAATTTTGATGTTTGCATCGTTGGAAAGCAACGAAAATAAAAAAAAAATTATTCCGATGAACCCAAAAGCTGTTATAACGATTGATCCTTATAACGCATTTTTCAAACCGCTTTACTTTACGAAAAAAACGAAACGTAATGTATGCTACCGGCGCGCTGCTCGACTCTCGAGTTGCGCACTTGCAACAACCCCTGATGCCTCCGCCGTTACCGTCGGCTACTGCTATTGCTGCTGTTGCTGCGCGTATCGATTTTCGTTCACAGTTCGCTCCACGACGATGCGCAGCGATCTCTTGAAATTGAGGAGGTAGATCTAAGGTCGGCTTCGGGAGGGGGGGGGGGGGGGTGGAGAGAGGGAAGTAGCTGATATTGGATATCGCGGCCTTTCCCGCAGTGCACTCGATAGCGCCGCAATAAACCTGGCAGTTACTTCGGGTGTAACTACGATAAGTAGTTACATCAGAGCGTGTTCAGACACTAAATCAGATGCTGCCCCAGGGGTGAAGGGGGGTGGGGAGGGGTGGGGAAAGACGCGGTGGGTAAATCTGCGCCGAAGCGTGCGATAATTTCGGAGTTGCCTGGCTGAGCGAGAGAGAGACGAAGCGAGAGTTGTAGTTTCGAAGCAGGGTTTCTAATCTTCGGAATTACGTTGTGTCGCCGATGATAGGCAAAACAGCAGTAAATAACGGAACCAAATGTTCGGCGGTATCTTCCGATGAATAACCGCCGCGTCAACAGCTGCGCGGTATTATCATTGTTTCGAAGCGTAACTTTTTGATTATTTTCGGTCCAACGATCTCTCGTAAAATAATTCTGTCGCTGTTTCGCCGCAGTCGCGCCGAGAAATTATCGACAACTCCGCGCGCGGAGCAATTATTATACAACGTGTGTGTCACTGCGGCGCAGAGAGATCGGTGCATCGGAATTCAATGCTACAAATTGATATTGAAGAGTATATTCCAACGCGAGGCTCGATAAAAATAATCCGGCGTAGCTATATTTGAGATTCCGATATAAGCGGAAGATAAATCTGTTAGGAGTGAAAATAGGCGATTCGCGTCGCGTGAAACTATTCGGATTCGTTGACTGCGAGATAATTGTCCCAATAATCTGTAATAATCTGCAATAAACTGCAGAATTTTTATATATATTTTTATTAATTATTTTTATTATGTATTTTATTATCAACATTCTTATATGTTTCTAGGATAAAGGATAATTTCAAATACTTACTCTTTCTACTTACATAAATTTATAATAATAATAATAATGATAATACCGACTCCCCGCTTTGAATCCGCATCAATTATGACGCTGAAGTTTGCATCGTTGAAATGCAACGAAAAAAAATATATATATATATATTCCAACGATTCTAAAAAGTTATTATAACGATCAATCGTTATAATAACTTTTTATATCCAGTACAATTCTTTGGGTTCATTGGGATTTTTTTTTTTTTCGTTGCTTTCCAACGACGCAAATTTCAACATAATCGTCAATTAACAATCGTTTCATTTTATTAAGGATAAATTAATCAATGTCTTGTGATTTTTTTGATTGCAGCGTGCAGCCTGCGAAGAAATCGAAATGGTCGAGCTGAGCGGTGGCAACGGTCAGCCGAATGCGATGCACCCGGTCGGCGTGGTCGGCGGTATCGGCGTCGGCGGTGGAATCCAATTGGGCCCGATGACGGTGGGCCTGGTGTCGGCGCCGACGTCGTCGTCGTCGTCGTCGACGACAACGACGACCGGTGCATCGTCGTCGACGACATCGGGACGCGCCGGCGTGCTCGAGACTCAAGTGCGCGGTCAGTGGTATCGCGTGTTCGTGTCCCTCGAGGACGACTATCTGAGCATCTCGCTGGACGAGAGCTGCGAGAACGTGTTAACGGGCGCGGGCACTCTCAACGGCAACATAAACAACAACAACATCGACAGCCTGAACGATCCGGACGTGCCGGACTCGGTGGCGAATCAGAAGCGAATCGTTCGCGTCGTCAAGAGCGACAACAACGGCCTCGGTATATCCATCAAGGGTGGAAAGGAGAACAAGATGCCGATATTGATATCGAAAATCTTCAAGGGTATGGCCGCCGACGCGACGGAGCAGCTCTACGTCGGCGACGCGATACTCGCCGTTAACGGCGAGGATCTGTGCGAGGCGACCCACGACGAGGCCGTCAAGGCCCTCAAAAGGGCCGGCAAAGTCGTCGAACTCGAAGGTCAGTCTTTAACAGATGTCTTCTTTAGAGGCAAAAGTGATACTATTAAGGAAATCGTACCTCTAGGGAAAACCGATTAGGGTAAAAAAAAAAAAAAAAACATTACGAAGGTACTGACCAAAAAACATTAAAAAATGATCAAAGAAATGTGTAAAAATAACTAAATGCGTTTGTGCATTTAACGATTTTCATTAATCACTTACGTCAATCTCGAAGATGGAATGAAACTTTAAGCAGCGTATTATCGACCAAATGTAACCGTAAAAAGGACCGACAAGGTCGTCGATCTCGAATGTCAGTCTCGCACTGATGCCTTGTTTAGAGGCAAAAGTGATGTTATTAGGGAAAATCGATTCTTCAGGGAAAATCTATTAGGGAAAATAAACTATTACGGCGGTACTGACCAAAAAACATTAAAAAATGATTAAACAGTTGCGTTAAAAAAAAAATCAGCTAGCATTTGTGCATTTAACGATTCTCATACTTAATTTAAAGCGCAGGGCAACCGGCCAATCTCGGCGATGGGAATGAAACTTTAAGCAGCGTTTTATCGACCGAATGTATCGCGAGAGGGGGATGACCGAGGTCGGTACCAAGTACCAAGACCCGGACTTATACACATTGCCGTGTATAAAACCCGGCGAAACCGTTTTAGAAGAGCTGGCCGAGACTATTCCGCGGGCTTTGGGACATTAACGAGGCTCTTACTCCAATTAGCCTTAAGTACACTGTGCATTAAGCGCGCACCAACGGATTCCCTCGTCCCTGGCCCCGCTCTCGTTTTAATATCGAATTCCCCGTGTCTTTGGCTCCCACGGAATCCTCCATGTTCCTCCCCCTCTTTTTCCCCCTCTCTCCTGTATCTATCTCTGTGCCTGACTCTCTCCTGTTTCCACCTCTCCCCCCACTTTCTCCTCGCCATAATTCGCGCGGCATTTCTCTCTCCGCGACGTTACCCTCCGGTCTCTCCTGCCGCGCCGACGATTTTGCATCCCTTCCGTGTCAGTCCTCCGGCTCTTCTGGCGCCGTAAGCTCACCGAGCTTTTAGCCGGATTAATACGCGACGGAGGCTTCGCGGCTGCTCTACGCGTCGCGGGGGAAGGAGGAGGTCGGGGGAGGGGGGTTGGTAGCGACGAACGGTGGCCGCGCTTCCATCGCCGACATCAAACCCATCCGAGTCGACGCCTCCGACGAGACTCCCGCGAGATACCAATTCCCACTGATGGCTCGGAGGCGAGCAAAGCACCTAAAGGCGCGTCCGCATGTAGAACGGATCCGCCGAGACGTTGCGCCCCGGAGTCTTCGGCACATCCGGTTGATGACGCAACGCCCGATGGCCCAAGAGCAACCCCATCCAACCGCCTCCTCCTCCTCCCCGGAAGTGCCGGTGCGACGACGCTGCCGCTCGTTTTTTTTTTTGCTTTTTGCTTTTTGCTTTTTCTTTCGTTGAATAGTAGTGCAAACGAGAACGAGAGAAACGAGGCCGGTGAATGCCTGAAAGACTCGTTTCCACGATCTCCCTCGCTCTGTCTGTCCCGAAATGACGAGCGTGATGGCCTCTTGCTCCGTCGTCATCACTTCGGGCCATCATTCTCCCTTATTCCTCGCTGCTTCACTCGGCCTACGTATATTTTTTTTTTTTCAACTCTTTCTTTCCCTTTCGACTCGTGTCGACGCCTCGACTACCGACTCCTCTTGTCCATTTTCATTCGTTGTCTTTCGCTCGTTCTTTCTCTACGCGCGCCAACTTTTGTCGCGTTGTTCGAAGGGCCGAAAGGTCTCTGCGCCGTTCTGCAATCTCTCATTCATCTCGGCTAAGTGAAAAGGGCGTCGATTTCAATGCAGGGCAGAGTTCACAGAGGAGACTGAGTGACGTTGGCTGATAAACGCGGGGCGGAAGATTGGGCGGATGCCGCCGCGCGGAGATTGCAGCTCTGGGATTTGAGGACTTCAATTGTTGGGTAGTCTTTGCCATTTTTTTATTGTTTTTTATTTGTACTTTGCATTTGCTTTCTTATTGCATTGCCTCGTTACAATGTAGCATATTGTATTTGGCGTCAGCTCTCAAGGGACGTCAATCTTGAAGCGTCATAATAAAATGATAATAATAATGGCAAACAAGTGCTAAGAAATGGAGAAAAATTAATTTTGGCATTTGATTAATGTATACTCACGAAATAACGTTGGCGATATGACGAATACTGCGTGGCCAATGCGAAAAGAGGCCGAAAATGGCTCGAGTTGAATAACTTTCAAAAAAAGATTCGTAGTTTTCGCGTTTCCGCTGAGACGGACGGCGAAAGTAGGTCGAATGTATCCTTAAAATTTGCCTCGTTAAAATGTACCATTTTTTATTTGGTGTCAGCCCTCAAGGGACGGCAATCCTAAAGCGTCATAATAAAATAATAACAATAATGACAGCGAACAAGTGCTAAAAAATGGAGAAAAATTAATTTTGCCATTTGATTAATGTATATTCACGAAATAACGTTGGCGATATGACGAATACTGTGTGGCCAATGCGAAAGGAGGCCGAAAAACGCTCGAGTTGAATAACTTTCAACAAAAGATTCATAGTTTTCGCGTTTCCGCTGAGGCGGACGGCGAAAGTGGGTCGAATTTATTAAATCCCCGAAATTTGTCCCTCCGGCTGCGTTATAACCGCAGCCGGCGCTGCAGAATGGCGAGGTAATTGAAGAAGGTACGAAAGGGGACGTTGGGAAATATATATATGAGGCATCCGGAAGTCGAGGATGCATATGACCTTCTTCCAAGCCCCGCAGCGATTTAACCCTTCCCCTTTATATATTTTCCACCCTTGGTTCTCTCTCGTCGTTTCTATATCCATTCGCGTGGTCCGCCTCCCGTTGGCTGCGCTCGACCAACGACTTCGCGTGTCTCCTTTTCAACGTAGCCTCTTATCCGTTCTGGCGATCGCCGACGCGGCTAAGAGTCTCGCCGCGGAGGATCCCCGAGAATCCCCCGTGAAATATCGTCCTCCTTCGATTATGAATCACCCGCAGCTCGCGAGAGTACACACGATCTTTCCTCTTCCTCCGATCTCGATAGGGAATATCCGTTTCTGCAGCGTCGGTCGGCGCGAAGCTTCGACCGAGAAAGAGTCGAGGTTCGCGCGCACAAAGAGGCACCGGACTCGGGGAAGAAAATTCGCCAAACCAAAAAAAAAAAAATATCCCAGTCGCTGCGTTGGATTCATCGATGTATAATTATTGATTGAATTTCCATTCAACTGGTTTTTCGCTCTTTTGTATGAAATAGACAAAGCAAGTGTGAAAATTGAACATTTGTTTCCAAGATTCGTTGAATATGAAAACAAAAGTGTTGGAAGGAAAATTATTCATTGAATTTCCATTCAATTGTTTTTTTGTCTGAAATAGACAAGGCAAGTGTGAAAATTGAACATTTGTTTTCAAGATTCGCTGAATATAAAAAAAAAAAAAAAAAAAAAAAAAGTGTGGGAAGGACAATTTTTCGTTGAATTTCCATTCAACTGATTTTTCGTTGTTTTGTCTGAAATAGACAAGGCAAGAGTCAAAATTGAACATTTGTTTTCAAGATTCGCTAAATATGAAATGAAAACAGAAACGTGTTGGAAGGAAAACGGATAACCGTGTCATTCAAAATGATCTTCGGCTTCTGGAAAAAAACAACAAATCCCTCCAATCGGCTCGGTCGGTGGGTCATTTTCCAGGCCTGTCGAGATTTCGCAGTCACTCAGCCTCCATTAATCCAGCGACCATTCAGATATTAATTAGCGAACGAGGTTATAAATATAACCGGTGCATCGGGGTCGTTATAAACACCGTCCCTCGTCTCTTCAATATTTCCTCCGTTCTTGCTATCTAAATTGGAAATCGTAACTCTCAGGCTGTCTGCTGGAGTCGAGTGAAGGGCGTCGCGACGCGCATGCGACTCGCAGTAATATCTCCGGATCTTCGGTTGATGGTTTGATACATATTGCACCTTAAATCCATCGCTTCCATTCTCGAATTTCTCGGCGGTTTGACTCGTGCGACAGTGGAAATAGATTTCAGTGGCTTCTGACGACGAGAGCTATGCACGTGAACTCCCAGCGTAACTTCTCCCATCTCTGTTTCTCCTTTTCTCTCGCCTCGTCACGACTCGGCTCTCTCTCTTCCTTCAACCGCCTATCACTGGGTCCTTGGTCACGCTTAATTGCCGGATTAAAATGATTAATCCCGAGCAGAGAGAAGCAGAAGCTCGACGGAGCGGCAGCACTGCCAGTGTCAACGAGAGGTTAAATATTCCACGGAGTGGCGAGTCTCGTACGGACGAGTGCACCCGCCTCTCTGCCACCGTCTCCCCTCTCTCTCCCCCCCCCCTCTCTCCCTCCGTCCCTTCGTCGCTCTGCTCTCGCTTTCTCGCACTGCGATCCTTAACCGAGTGCGGTTGAACGTCTCGTAATTGTTATTCCGAGCTTGGAAGGTCGCGAGGTCACAAGTGGCTGTACTTCTCTCCCTCCTTCTTTCTCTCTCTCACTCTAGCTTTATTTCTGTGTAGCTTTCCTCTCTTTCTGTATATCTGTCGCTCTCTGCTAGGTTTCTCGGCGAATTTCTCTCGTATTTATTCTTAATCTTTCATCGTATGTATTTTACTCTAAAAGTTCGTGAGCAACGTGATTTTTGCGTTTTTCTCCTCAATTTTATTTTTTTTTTATGAATAATCGTGATTTTTGGAATCAGCGAGAAGTTTCTTATAGGATAGGGTTCTTAAACTTAGCGAAATCGACTTTTTTTTTTTTTTTTTACAAAAAACGCAAGGGTAACCCTTTTAAAAATTTGCGGTTTTTGAGAGTCAACTTTAAAAATCTGCGAAAAATCGAAAAATCGAGATATCACGTTTCGCCTGGCGGCATTCTCTTCGTTAAAGAGTCTTCTTTCGAATGCAAAAATAGAATCCAGATTTCATTAATCCAAACAAATATTACATCGATTTTACTGAAGGGGCAAAATTCGAAAAAAGTGAAAAATTGTTTCTCGCGTTTTTCTCCTCGAAATCGAAAATATTTTCGTTAAATCGAAAATATTTTTTTGCCAAAAAAACGCAAGGGATTTTCCTTGGAAAGTCCGTTCGGGCAAATAACCATAATTTTTTAAAATCAGCGGGCCCATTAAATCTCTATCTATCTATCTATATCTACCTCCAGCTTCCATTTCATTGAGCCTTTGTGCACAGGCTCCACAACGTCACTGCGCATGTGTGCAGCACCCTTTCGACGGGAGGGAGAGAGAGCTCTCTCTCCCTCTCCCTCCCTCCCTTCCGACTCCTTGATCCTTTGCGCCTCGTGGACGTTGTGTATGCTGCACCGCGCGGCATTGTGCAAAGCGCCGGCGGTATAGGTCGTAGACACGGAGACCTACTACACTCGCCAGTCACTGCCGGCTGTTCGCTCGCGTTATTAGCATTCATTGTCACAACAAACCTCGGGTAGCGACAGGGCTAAGCCGTCCGGGCCGTTTCCTCTGCCGGCTACCACCGCGCGCGGAGGCACGGAGAGGAAAGAGAGAGAGAGAGAGAGAGGGCGAAGCGAGGGAGCGAGAGAAAACAGCACTCGACAGACTCCGCAGTATCGCGTTTATATACACGTGTATACATATGCCCGGTTTGCAAGGCTCAAAGGAACTTTCTTCCACTTTTACACGAGGGGCCCCTGTCACAATGCGTTAGCCGAATAACCCTTCGTCCGTTTCGTGGGCTGTAAAACAGCCCTGGGCGTTTTTTTCTCTCCTAAAGAAAAACAAACGGCTCGAGTCCTCTTTTTTTTCTTCTTTTTTTTTTCGCTCTCTTCTTGCATGATCTTTGGATGTTTAATTTTTCAATTTCGCCCTTCAGGCCTTTTGTCCGTCGTTTTAACACTCGAGCTCTTTCGACCCTTTGGGCGATAGTCCCTCGAATCTCTTACACACGCTTCGGCTGCATTCTCGCTTCTTTTCCACTTTCCTTGTCTCTCGCGTCTTTCTACCGTCGCGTTCTTTATTCCCGACTTCGACACCCGGGGTGTGTCTCCGTTGGCCTCCACCGTTGAACGTCTCGTCGGGGGTGGAGAGACGACAGCCGATTCTCTTTTTCTCACTCGGACGGCTTTTGTCTTCGACGCCCAATGTTTGTTTATTTATCCACGGCCATCCGACTGTGACACTTTTCGACCCTTTTACAACCCAACTCAGCTTTGTTACGACGCTGCACGTCGCGTCCCGTGCTATCTCCCCTTTCTTGTGCCGCACCATCGGTCGACACAATTGTTGTTGAAAAAAAAAAAAAAAAAGAGAATTTAAAGTTTTTTCACTCAATGCAAATAATCTGCAGCATATTTTTTAATTAGGACGACAAAAAAATAATAATAATAATCATTTGCAGTAACAAAAATGTGACTAAGTTTTTTTTTGTAATCAAGCGGATGCTATTTTAGATAACATTTATTTGACTGATGAAAAACACAATTGTTAAAAACAAGAGAATTTGTAAAGTTTTTTCAGTCATTGCAAATATGTTGTAACATATTTTTAATTAGGACAAAAAAATATATATTTAATCATTTGCAGTAACAAAAAATGTAACCAATATTTTTTTATGTAATCAAGCGGATGTTATTTTAGATAACATTTATTTCACTGATAAAAAAAAAAGGTATTTTCGTGTCAAACACGAGCGTCGTACGTACCGAGTGCTAAGACTTTTTCTCTAGCTTTTTGCTTTTTGCCCTCCGAACCCTTTATCGTTTCTTTTTTCGTCGGGTGTATCAGCACTCGGCCACTTTGGCGCGTTGGTGTGATGCCAGGACACAGTCGACCTCGCCTCGGAGTCGCGAGGCGGCCAAACTTCGTTTTCGACAAAAAAAAAGAAAAAAAAAAAAAAAAAAGAAAAAAAAACTAACAAAAATGTCAAGTGTACGAGATGGCAAACGGGAACCGAAGAAAACATTAGGACGGGGGATGGAGGAATCGAAAGTTTCCGGGCCATTTGTCGGCAAAACGACGGAACGAGAAACCAGAGAGAGAAGAGGATGTACAGAGCGCGGCCGGAGGGAGAGGAGAATCGATCGAGTCTAGCCGAAGCCGAGGGTGAAAGCAGTCGCGGTAGACCGGACATCGTTGCCTGCTCTGTCATGCTCTATATAGGCGGGAGCAGCGCCAGCACCGGCCCCGACCGTCCTATATATACTTTCCGGGCGCCCCACCACCGTCCGCCAACGCGGTCTAATGAAGTTTGCGGCATTCCGTTTCCATCATGGCCGAGCCGAATCGTGCGCGAGGCTTAACGAGAACGCGTGAGAGGGACCTCCGTGTGCCCTTCTGGTTACGCTCACTCCGGGCGCTTTCCCGGTCCGGCGTCCCGAGGTCCTCCAACGGACCAGAGATTTAACGATTCCTCTCCCCCGCGTCATCGAAGCAGGTCCACAGCAAATTTTCCGCAACCAGACATTGTTTTTTTTTTACACCGGACCACTAATTCCCATTATTTACATTATGTTGAAGTTTATATCGTTGGAAAGCAACGAAAATAAAAAAATAAAAAAATAATTCTAACGAACTCGAAGGATTGTACTGTGTATAAAAAGTTATTACAACGATTGATCGTTATAAATAACTTTTTGAAACCGCTAAAATCATTTTAGAATCGTTAGAATAATTTTTTTATTATTATTTTTTGTCATTGCATTCCAATGATGCAAACTTCAACGCCATTTATTTACAGAATTTAACTACAAGTTTTTAAAGGGGAAAAAATGTCAGCAATTGTTTTTGTTTATTTTTTTTACGCGGAGGAACCTCCATGTGCCCATTTGTTTAAGCTCACTCACTCTTGACCCGGCGCTTCTCCGGCCCGTCGTCCCGAGGTCCTCCAACGGACAAGAGATTTAACGATTCCTCTCCTCCGGGGCTGGAACCCTCCACGTCATCGAAGCAGGTGGACAGCAAATTTTTCGCAACCAGACACAAAGTTTTTTTTCACACCGTACTACTAATTCCCATTATTTGCAGAATTTAACCACAATTTTTTAAACGGGAAAAGATGTGGGCAATTATTTTTGTTTATTTTTTTTTCATCACGGTTTGTGGTACAATGAACATGAGGAAGGTAAAAACAATGCTGGACGAAAGCAAAATATGAATTTAATAAATAAAACAAGGTTGGGTGGTTCACATCGTACTCACGCATATGAAGACTGAAATACCAGAGATAACTGGAATATTTCGTACGACGTGAATAATTTTGGTGGAAGGAAAATTTCGACGAGTGCACTCCGGGTACTTTGTGCTTTAATTAAATATATATGACTACGTACGAGTGAATCCCGGAGTATGAGTAGGACGTTATATCATTCACTGAGTGATCAAATCACGTATGAGAAACGCGGTTTATTATTCAGAGCGGAGCCGACGCGGCTTTGGTTTCTTAACCGTAGACGCGAGGAGGCGTTTTGATGTATTTTTAATGTGGAATACACGTTGGGCGATGCGGATCAGCGTTGGATAAAAAAATGTTGCGACTTAATGTAGCTTCTGAAAATTCTGCAGTGATACAGCAGCGAAACAGTCGTTTGTTCGCTGGCAATTAATTTAACGAGGGAAGAAAACTCTGTCCGAAAATGCATAATTCAATCGCGCAAAAAACGAATCCCACGAGTTGAGTACCTTGCGGAGTTGAGTACCTAGCAATATCACACGCGAGCCACTAATGCTAATACCCGTATTAATAAGTTTGAGTAGGACTGGCTCCGTTAATTATTCCATCGTTTTTATGGACGCGGCTCGCAAGACGAATGTAACGCGCTGCATTATGTATCGAGTGAGTCGTCCATACGCTCGCACAGTAAAAAAAAAAATACATCATTCTGTCGAAGAGAATAATTCACTATACACTTTCACAGAATCATTATGTCAATTTATTAAAATAAGTTGCTTTTGTTTTTCCATGGATGTAGCGTAAAGTTTCACTTTACGCACTCTCATTTACTTTACGCACTCGTGCCGGAAAACGAGTACTTTACGCACGCGACATTGCCCCGCAGAAATCTCGTTTACGCACCGCTATTGCAAAAAATAGGATGTGTAACTCGTGCGAAAATAACCTACTTTACGCACTTGTTGCACAATATACTATTAATGGACCCAAAACATCGAATTGGATATAAAATGTTATTATGACGATTAATTGTTATAATAACTCATAATAACGATTAATCGTCATAATAACTCATTAGAATCGTTAGAATATTTTTATTTATTTTTTTTAATTTCGTTGCATTTCAACGATGCAAACTTCAACATCGCTCACTCAATCAAATATTTTCAATCTGCAAAATTTCCAATCTGTAGTCCAATCAGCAAAATATTTATTTTGCAGCCCGTACACAGGTTCACTTTGAAATTGGTTTATTCCTTGCAATAAAAAAAATACCACTAAATTATTTTCTACCACAAATCCAACGTTACGAATCACCGACCGAGAAACCGTGAATTTCGCGGCAGTTTCCGCGGAAGAACTCTCGTTGGAAATCGATAAATTTTCGAAAACCTCCGCCGCGCGGCTGGCGAGGAGTTGTGCGGGCTCTGTGTTCCGTATAGTTTATAACAAGCGTCGACGAGGTTCGTAACGAACCGAGTGGCGCCGCTGGTTGGTTTGCCGCCTGGGCACGGTTCCCGAATTTAGCAGTTACAACTGCGCCGCGACGACGACTGCGACGACGACGACGAGGAGAGTAACGTACGGCCTGATGTGCGTTGTACATGCACCGCAAGAGCTTCCGTATTATATCTACCAGGGTGGCGCGGGCGAATGCAGCCAGGAAACGAGTCGAAGCACAGCGAGACACGAGCGCAGCTTTCGGACTCTCCGGTCGAGCCCATGAACCATGGCGCGAGCTCGAAGGTGCCTTAACTTCCTTAATAACCGGCCGCATACGTAATTTATGTTTGTCGTTCGGTCCGCGCGAGCGTCGCAACCGCCGGCCTGAGCGACGACGTGGTTGAGGTAATTTTCCAAACCCTCTCGCTTATATCCTCCGCATCGAGGTGTGAGAAAAGCCCCTCCCCCCTTCTCCCCCCTCCCCGCTTCGCAACTGACTCGCAGCGGCCTCGAAAGATTTTATACGCACTCGCGGGTCGGCTTTTACTATTGTTGCCGACGCTGCGAAATAATAATTCGAACCTCAGGTAAAGCTATTATGAAGTTTGCATCGTTGGAAAGTAACAAAAATAAAAAAAAAATAAACATATTCTAATGAACCCAAAGGATTCTATTGGGTATAAAAAGTTATTATAATGATTGACCGTTATAATAACTTTTTAGAATCGCTAGAATAATTTTGGATACGTTAGAATATAAAAAAAAAATATATATATATTTTTTGCATTCCAACGATAAAACTTCAAGATAATGTAAAGCTACGTTTATAGAAAACTACGTTTATAGTAAAATAAAAGAGCAAGTGAGAGGGAGCATTAAATAAAAACGCGAAGTGTGTGGACTTCTAAAGTCATTATAGGCGAGTTGATGAACGGTACCACAACATTTAGCCCTCCCCGTAAATTGCAAATAATTTTCCTTCCCCTACTTTTGTTAACGAAAATTTTATTTGAAATAAAGTTAACGAGGGTGAAGTTTTCCAGCGCCAACTTCTCGGTGCGCTCGACCGAAAGATAATTTTTTCTGTTCGCCAGTGATAATTTCCCCCGCGAGTACAGAGAACGTTTGTTAGCTCGAGCGTTAAATATGATAGGATGCATGCATTTTTTAATTGGCGAGAAACTTCGCGAGGCAGTTGAACGAAACAGGGGGGGGGGGGGGGAGACTGAGTCCTCCAATTGTCGCTACGACGAATCGGGTGATCGACGATTTTTATATCGAGAATTTACTATTGATTAATCGTACGTTGACGCGAGTGATACTTCAATTGAAATAATTCGCGGACGGTGTGTCGTTCAAGATTTTTCTTTTTATTAGCTCGAATGAAATTACCATTTTTTTTCTCTCTGATTTTTCCTTTTCCTCCGACGGCCGTTTAACACAGGATTCGCAGCACGTATATACATGTATACACGGACACATAGTATACACATAGTAGTCGGAGCTGTCCGTTTGGTACGCGTTTTCACGTGACACTTATTACAGTGTCCGTTCCATTGCCTTCGCTGCCGGTGCTGTCGCATTTTTTTTTGCACTCTTCTCCCTATCTCGGTTCTTTCAGCTGCTCGACTCCACTGTCTTTTATTTTGTCAACTTTTATTTCAGACCTTCCGACGATTCTCGCTCTTGCCGTCGTCCGATATGACTGCAAGGCGACTGTCCCCGTGGCGTCGAGTTGTATTGAAAAATATATTCGACTGTCGATGTTGAATATATTTTTCGTCATCCCTACGACAGTGGATTATTATTATTTTATTATTATTGTTATTGTTATTTTTATCCCTCTTTTAAAAAGTTCATGAGTAATGGAAAGCATTGTTAACAAACTATTCGAGCTCTGATTGACTGGGACTCTCAGACTGTGTCCAAGTTCATTTGTCCTTGATAACTTTGATGACAGTTCTGTCAAATATCGTATTTTTTTAATCCACTAAAAAAACAGGTTGATAGCAGTGTTTTTGGGAGTAGAATTAGGGACTTGAGAACGATGGTATAGGTTAAAAGTCGATATCTGAAAAAAATTAATTCGTGACCCCGATTTGGGCGGTTTTTGGTCGGGCGGCCAGATTTAGGATTTCTGACAAGCAAAACGACAAATTTATTTTTTTTTTTTCCAAAAGTAACTGAACAAGGGTTTTTTAGTTGCCATTTACCCTTTTAAAGTTTTATCACAGCGCAGCAGCGCAAAAGCATCTCGGGCGCGCGCATCAGCGCGTGTGATTAGCCTAGTAATTTAAAAAAATTTGTTTCGTTACATTCCAACGATGCAAATTTCAACATCACAGACCCACATCGGTGTACGTAAGAATGTCTGTGGAAAAATCGTCGCATTAGTCGTGGGTATCGCTGTCAGTCCGTCGAAGGAAATAAGCGTCGCGTCGCGCGAGGGATCATCGGTTGCCTCGTTAATTCATAATACATCCCCGATAATAACGGTGGACGTAACGAGAGGTCAACGCGGAGAGGGGGGAGGGGGGGGGGGGGGCGTGCTCGCCGGCGGCCGAGCAACCAATAACGATAATATCTTGGCGGCAACATCGGCACCCACCACGGCAGATCGTTATTATCCACAGCAAGGTATAATGCGCGGAGGAGGAGGAGGGAGGGGCGGTAGGAGTAAAAGGGGAAGAGGAGGAGAAGGGTGAAGCCGAGCGGACAACAGCGACGCGGCGGCGGCGGCACATCGGCCCCCTACGGGGGTTCGCACGCGCCCACCCATCAACCAACACTTTAATAATTTGCCCGCTGATAATTTCGTCGCTCGGCCGTAGCACGCGCCGCGGGGGACGTTCGCGCCTCCGCATTATACTCCGCGCGCGCTGCTCGGTGCCTATACGCGCGCCGCGAGGGTCGACCGATGTCGTGTCTCTATTATGTTGCGCTCGCCGCACTAAACTATGGATGAATTGTAGCGAGGCCCGAAGAGGAGCAGACCAGCGCGGGGCGACGTTTCGCCTCGTTCATTGTTCGTTTCCACCCCCCTCCCCCCTCCGCTCCCTCCGACCCCGCTTTCAAATTACAATTATGTTCATCGCGCACGCACCGGGTTTCGCGTACGCGTGTAATAAGTTACTGTGGCGGGGATGAGGCCCCGGTTATTGTGCGCCGTTATTATTATTGTCCGTCCGCTGTCGGAATTGATGTTGCGATCCGCGCATTTTTTTTGTTCGCACGTCTCGACGTTTAAAATTTTTTTTTAATTTCATATTTTTTTTATTATTATTAACCCCTTCGGGGGTGGACGAAATCGTGCGCACATTTTTTATCTGTCATATTGGTTCGGCCATTTTTTGTTTCTAAACTTTGAGATCGGATTCGTAATCAGCGACCCTTAAAACCCCCGAGTACTAAATTTCACGAAAACCAATCAAGCCGATGAGAAAATAATCGGAAAATGATTGGAAAATGCATTACGCCAAATGGCGTCAATGCCGCCAAAGGGTTAATAATTTTAATAATTAAAAATAATTAAAATTTTCTTAATTATTAATTTTTGTTTTTATTTTTCTTCAACTTTTATTTTTACGTCTACGGTTATTATTGGAGATGTATTATGAATTAATGAGGTAACCGATGATCCCTCGCGCAACGCTTATTCCTTCGACCGGCGGACAAGGATTTCTTTTTTCCGTCTACGGCGATATCGACTTTTCGACCGTAGCGTCTCGTTCCTCGAGTCCAGCGCGTTGGCCACATTTTCGGCGAAGCCCCGAATATCAGAGACGGAGATATCCCGCTGCTGTACGTTGGGGTAGGTCATTTCGGGTGACCAATGCGATAATTTCGCGCGTTGCACCGGGCGCAGAGACAATGGAGTTCGGTTATGCGCGATAAAGAGACGTTGAAACTGAGAGTCGGAATGGCCGATAATTAATGAAACCGCGGAAAATCGAGAGTTCCGGATGCGAGATACAAATGAATCGAGATTAGCGCGTGCGCAGTCGCGGAGCAGCGAAAGGCGTTGATAATACGCAACGCGGCAATTGTGCCCGGCGCACCTTTTCCTCCATCCAAGTCCAATTACAACGCCATCGTCCAGGATTTTTTTTTTTTTTTTTTTTTTTTTTTTTTTCATTCTCACGACTTCTTTTTTTTCAACCCATTCCCGTGTGCGTGTGCCCTATTGGCTTTTATTCGTCGGCCGTGCAGCGGCGCGCGCCATCAGCGTGTCCGGTTCTCTCGCGAATCGCTGGCGCGATCGTCCGACATGAGAAGAGCGAGAGAGAGAGAGAGGGTTGAGAGTCCCGCCACTTACCGTACACGCGTAATTGCCATTTGCCCGCTTCGAGCACCGTCGCTTCGTCCAATTCCCCTTCTTTCGACCATCGCCCCCCGGCACATCCAACCACCCCTCCACCCCCCCCCCCCCCCGCCCCCTCGCCGTACTCATCGTGTTACATATATGCGGGAGTCTCGCGTCGTTGCGATACGTAATTGCGAGTCTCGACCGCGCCTACGTTTGCTCTCTCTCTTGCTCTTAAGGTAGTGGGAGCGCGAAACGGTGCTCAATCTCCGAAAAAGTGAAAATTAAGATAGAATTTCAGGCACTTCTTGATGGGATAAAAATCTGAAAAAAATAATGTATATAGAAGGTGCTCAAGAGATTGATTTCGCATAATAGTTAAAAGAAGTTCCGCACGATCGATCAAATAGATTTGGAGATACAGCTCGAACATTGTAAGAAAAGACCAATTTTTAAAAGTTACAAAAAATTCAGAAAAAATTCATACGCATGCAGAAAAATTAACAAATCATTTTCATATGAAAAAAAAAAAAGTTTGATAAGCGAGGGTTCTCTTAAACAATTATTCTTTTCATCAATTTGTTAATAACATTTTGGAAGTATTATTATGCGAAATCAATCTCTTGAGCACCTCCCATATATTGATTTTTTTCACATTTTTATCCCATCAAGAAGTGTTCGAAATTTTATCTTAATTTTCACTTTTTCGGAGATTGAGCACCGTGTCGCGCTCCCACTACCTTAAGTATACATCTATCTATTTACCTATCCATCTCTCTCTCAAGGATACATATATCTATCTATCTCTCTCTCTTCGAGCGCATAATGCACGACAACTATTATGCGAAATCAATCTCTTGAGCACCTTCTATATACATTATTTTTTTCACATTTTTATCCCATCAAGAAGTGCCTGAAATTCTATCTTAATTTTCACTTTTTCGGAGATTGAGCACCGTTTCGCGCTCCCACTACCTTAAGTATACATCTATCTATTTACCTATCCATCTCTCTCTCAAGTATACATATATCTATCTATCTCTCTCTCTTCGAGCGCATAATGCACACGACGACGGCAAGGACGATCGCGTTTTTCCACCGGAAACTTATCGCGCTATTGTAATTACCGTGCCGCATCAGCGGGGGGTTCATGACACGAGAGACGATATACCCGGGAGTCACGAAAAAATCGCGAGAGCCAACTGCGCGTCGGAAAACACTCGTGCGGAACGCGTTCGTGAAGCGCCCGGCGCGCGACACCGTGGACGACGGGTGGCAACCGTATTTACCCGGCCTTTATCTCTCCTTTTTTTTTCTTCTTTTTTCGTTTAATCTCGCTATCTCGCTTTTGTCACGACATACTTCACGTCGAGCGCGTGTAAAGCGTGCGGCATACATTACGCGCGGCGACAATGATAAGAGGAGCAGCGACGAGATTGCATCGGCGAGAGTGGCGTCACGATGGGTCCCGTTTCTGTTTTTTTTTTTTTTAGTTTTCACCCAAGTGGGACTCTCCGGGGCGCGATGGCACACGCGCTATGTCACCGAGTTGCGAAATAAAAAAAAGAAAAATATCTTCGCGTGAAACAGTCGAGATTTCGCGAAGAAGGAAAAATTGTTTTGGCTGGAGAATTAATCAGACCGACAACTCGTTTCTCCTCGAAGAGAAAAAAAAAGAAAAAATAAAGTTGCGCGTCCGGAATCTCCGATGAAAATCGTGACATCTCGCCCCGCCCACCTGTATCAATTCGAGCCGATGTTGCGCGTGCAGTTTTCCGCGTTGCGCTATTTACACTCGCCGCGCTAATTACACACGTATTTTTAGATACCGGAATTCTCGGGGTTCTCGGACCGCCGCGAGGGGGAGGACAGGACGAGAAGGGTATATATGCGCGTCAAAGCGGCCTGTGTATATATGCATATATACGGAATATATATATAGCCGCGTGGTCACGCACGCGATGTATGGCGCGCTCTTTCCTTCCTTTTCGCCCTGCGAAGCTCTCGCCCTCTCCGCGTACCCCTCCCCCCTCCCCCCTCCCCCTCGGCCGGCTTGGTCGAAACGGAAGCGACCGTTGTAGTCGGAAGACTCCGGGCAAGACCTCGTGCGGCGTAGACTTCCGGTCCCCGTTTCCGGACAATCTCTATAGCCGACCTGCACCACGTGCACAGGCAGATATATATATATACACGTACATACCGCCGCACTCCTGGAGGAGCCGACCGACACACAGCTTTCTCGCTATACCCGCGCCGCGACGTTACCGCTCTCCTCGATATCATACTATTCGCAATTTACAACCCTCGATCATACACCTCGCAGGCAATTTGCAATCTGCTGCTCCCCCCTCCCCTCTCGCAGGTGCAGAGGGGAGGGACAGAGGGAGAGGAGACGATTGAACGTATTTGTACTTCAGTCCTCCTGCCACCGCTATGTAATGTACAGGGCGTCCCAAAAGATGAAAAGTTTCGGCTGCTTAACCCTGTTCATGTTCGCTTAACCTTGTTCATATACGGGGTTAAGCGAACAGGGTTAACATGGCCAAAAGTTATGAAGTCCGGGGAAACCCACGTTCGGAGTTTCAATAAATCTGATTTTTTTTGTAACGCTGTTATTTTTTGGTGAAATTACTAAAAAAATGCACAGAAATTATTAAAAAATATGAATAACATGATGGCCACATTTTATTAAATTCTAATAAATACTTCCCATCCAAAAAAAAATCCTGAAAAAACAACTGAAAATGAGTCTCCTACGTGGGTTCGCCCCTGAACCCTGTTCCTATACAGGGTTAAGCGAACAGGGTTAACAGGGCCAAAGGTTATGAAGTTCCGGCTGCTTAACCCTGCTCATATATAGGGGTAAGCGAACAGGGTTAAGGAGCCGGTACTTCATGAAGTTTGGAACACCCTGTAGGTATATGTGTAGGTGTGCGTATACATATATGTGAATCTTCACAGCTTTACGGCCTGCGCGCCGCTCTCGTGCTTGTGTACAATCAACGAAACTGAAACCCATGCGGGGAGTGGTTCAGCCCCGGCAGTACGTAAATCAGAAGGGCTCCTATTTTCCGGATATAAGCGAGGATCATTTTCCAATTGAACCCTTCACACAGCGACTCCCCGTGTCTGCGCCGCGCCCGCGGTAGCAACGCCGCGCCGCGGCGCGGCCAGACCACGGCAAATACGCCTTCGCTTCGTGCAGATAACCCTTATCGCGCGGTTAATATCGGCGAGCTTGGAGGGAGGGGCGGGGGTGGGTTGTGCGCGCGCTCACTACCCACCATCACCATCGCCCACCGCCGCCACTGCCACCGCAAACTCGCTCCACATTTTCGCCGGTGCAATTGCATAAGATTGAGCGATAGCCCGCACGAGACTTAGCCTCCGCGACTGCTGTTACAGGATTCCGTATATGTTATAAAAAAAAAAAAAAAATGAGGAAAAAAAAAATTGATCGAAATGTCTATAAAGCCAATGAAAAAATTACATATGTTTGTACCAACCGGAAATTTTTCTTACGATGATAACATACGTTCAGAGAATTCGCAGTAGTTCTAACAATTATTCGTCGCCGATATACGTCTATGTTTATAATTCCACCATGCGACATAGTTACATTTTTTCAAGCCCGCTATTTACAGAAACCGATGTCATTCTCTCGGTGAATATGCCAGAACTATTTTTGGACTTAGCTTCAGCGACTGCTGTTACAGGATTCCGTATATACGTTACCAAAACAAACAAGAAATGAGAAAAAGAATTGATCGAAATGTCTTTTAAGCCAATGACAAATGTACATTCCATTTTTCTTTACACCCGCTATTTACAGAAACCAATGTTATTCTCTCGGTGAATATGCCAGAAATATTTTTGGACTTTGCTTCAGCGACTGCTATTACAGGATTCCGTATATACGTTACCAAAACAAACTGAGAAAAAACTTAATCGAAATGGCTATAAAGCCAATGAGAAAATTACATTCCATTTTTCTTTACTCCCGCTATTTACAGAAACCGATGTCATTCTCTCGGTGAATATGCCAGAACAAAAATAACCTGTCCTAAAATTAGCTAAAAAAAAAAACCAAGTATCATCCGAGGTCATGAACCGCAGTTAAGACGTTACACTTTTGAATATTCATGGGTTTCACCGGTATCAGTGGACGAAAACTGAGGAGCGAGGCTCCAAGGGACGAGCATCTACGATCGCAGTGGTAAAGGCCGGCTCCAGTCAGCCGCACCGGCGGATCGTCCACATTGGCAGGTGCGCGCACAGCACGCGTGCACCGCGCACTATATACGTGTGTATACCTCGAATGGAGGAAGAGGGGGGGGGGGGGGGGGGGGGAGTGGAAAATGCCTGTAGCGAAATCGCGTGCCATGTGGCATTCATCCCCGGTAACCGACGATCCGAGAACCCTCTCCGCCGCCATCAGCTCCACTTCTCCACTCTGCATGTACACCAACATTTCACCACCATCTTTGAAGCGCCGTGCACATATATACATTGGTCCGCATATACACGTACGTTCACCTGCTTCGTCGCGTTCCATTACCGCACGTAGATGATGCGGGTGTACCGCAGCAATCCCCTCCCCCCCCCCTTCCACCCCTGCCATTGAGCGTCCACGCTGGGGTTATCCCCAGCCCCTGGGTGCCTCTGGCTTCTCTATAGCAGCCGATGTATTACCACAGCCGGTATGTGAAATAAGGAAAGTATAGCTTAGGAGCGTTTGGATATGTCGACAAGCCGGAATAGGGTCTGTATACACACACAGAGCGGGTAGAGCAGTCTCGGTTAGCAGCGCCGGCGACGAGAGCGGTGGTTGACGTTTTCGAGTGCATCCGAGCACGCTGAACGACACGAGACCGCGAGAGACGACGACGACTACGACGACGGGACATAAACGACGCGATTCTCCGCGGGACTTCCCCTTTCGACTCGAATGCACGCATTTGCTACATAAATTTCTCGGCATATACGGCTCGCCGTCTCGCTGCGCCTCGCCCTATAAACGTCGATATGGCCCGTTGCACCGACGACCGACCCCATCGACACGACTTCATTGCTGCTTTCTTCCAACGGCGCGCAGTTGGTAATAAAAAGAATATTTCATGTCAATAAGTTTACGGTGTGTACGGCCTGTGCCATCCTCCGGTCTATTTGATTGTGGAGTCGTTCCCTTCGTTTTATCGCCTCTCAGCCGCACTTTGATATTAATATCGAGAGCAAAACGGAAGCGCGACGAGCGCAGTTGTCGACTGGTATTTCAATAGGCGTTACATGCAACTGTGAAGAAAAAAATATGCAGGTGAGAAATTTTACTTTCATCGTTGAACTGTAATTGGGTCAGTCTCGTTTCGTTGCTATATGCATATTTTTTTTTATTTTCAACGTACCGATGAGTTTCTTCCACGATATTTTTTTTTTTTTTATTTACTTATTTCCGTTTCCGAGGTACACCCGTGAGGGTTTTACCTTGCTCCCCCCCTAGTTTTTCCCCTCCTATCACTCCCTACCCGCACTTAGCTAAGCTAACCTAACTTCCGTGCGTCCGCAGCCGACTTAGCTACACTGTACCGCATTTGCCGAGGGCACGGGGAAACTGCGGAAAACCCGTGCCGGTACAGACGGCATTATATATTTCTGATTCTCCAGTGTATACACGAAAGAAACACATGCTTCTTAAGTGCAGACACCAAAGTTTCTGAAAAATGCCTCCCGCTCACTGTTTGATGCGCCAGTCGATGCACGGCTAAGCGGTCACCCATCTGCTTAACTCGTGGGACCGCCAAAGCCGCACTCCGACCGCACACCCATCAGTGTCGGTTTCTTCCACGATATTTTCTTTAATAAAATAAGTCTACGGTAAAAGTTACGGTAAAGGAAAAATAGTAGTAGTAGTAAAAGAGTTTATTATCAATACGTTGTACATTTTTTTCTGCGGTACATAATTGTTCAAATTATATCTAAAATTTTTAAGAATTTGCCAATAAGCTATCGACTAAAGTCCTTCAGCCTTGGACAAATATTTTTTCTTTTAAAAAATAAGTTTACGGTGTGTACAGCGGTGCCATCTTCGAGTCTATTTGATTGTAGAATCGTTCCTTCGCTTATCGCTTCACTTTGATATTAATATCGAGAGCAAAACGGAAGCGCGACGACCGCAGTTGTCGACTGGAATGTTAGTAAGCGTTACATGCAATAACGAAAAAAAAATATGCAGGTGAGAAATTTTGCTTTCCTCATTGAAAGCAAACTCGTAATTGGGTCAGTCTCCTTTCGTTGCTATATATACATTTTTTTATTCTTTTCACCGTACCGATGAGTTCTTCTCCAATATTTTCTTTAAAAAAATGCTATAATACGCCAGGCTACGCTAGACACGAGAGTTATTCAGGCAGAGAAAGGACAGCGAGATCGGCTCCTCTCCCGAGGCTTCTCTATCTTTTTCTTGCGCTCGCGGCGCGCGGATGTATTTCCGATATTTCGTCGTTGGCTGTCGGTGTTGGCTGAAAGAGCTGGAGCTTCTCGAGCCCGGTGCGGGGGGGGGGAGCCGATAGGAGAGAAAGATGAACACGCTCGCGGATCATGGAGAACGAGCGAGACGACCGGGACGGGGGGAAGGGGTGGGGGAGTAGGAGGGAGAGAGAAGAACGAAGAAAATACGAGACTACGAGAGATCCGAGCGCGGGGCGAATTCTGTCGCCATTGCCTGGAAGCTACAACGGTCTCGCTTCGCCGTGGCTGGGAAAAGGGTGCGCCGCGCGTAACGAGGGGGGGGAGAGCAGAGGAGGAGGCGAACGTCGAGAGAACGCCGTGGCGATGCCTCCCGGGGGAATAAATTGGAACTGTCTTCGTCGACGTGTTACGCCATTTATTGTCATTTGTTCGATAGCTCTGGGAGGAAGCGAATGGGGTGTGTGGAGAAGGGTGGAGAACGGGGAGGATGAGGAGGAGGGAGGGGGGAACAGGTATTCCATGGTATACAGAGTACGTGTATACAGTTGAAAAGGATGGCAGCGATCGAGGGAGTGAAGGGAAGTCGCGAATCTCGGCGATCAAACCCTCTCCCCCTCCCCCCTCCTCCTCTACCTCTTCCCCTTTCGCTCACCCCCCAACGATCTCTGTGTATCTCTCGTGCAATGCCCTCTCCCCGGTTCTCGATATACCGCCTCGGTGTAACAGACACACAGGGACTCCCCCCCCCCCCCCCCCCCCTCCCTCCCTGAGAGTGGGAGAGGGATCTCCCTCTCTCTCTCTCTCTGCTATATTACAGCACTGCGAGGCGACTCTCTGCCCGACCGATACTTTGATCAGGCGCGTCTCTCTCGTTTTTCCTACCTTCACTTCGCCACAGCAACGGCAACCCCCGCTGTGATAATAAAAAAAAAAGAGACAGAGGCAAAAACTAACAAAAAGAGAACTGATACATACTGGGGAGGACACGACGCGAAAGCCAGAGATGAGGATTGTACAGATATATATATATATTATACACGTACATATATACAGGGTCTCTGCACGTGAGAGTCACATACACGTGTTGCAAGTAGGCGAGAGAACCGGAACGTGAAAAGCAGCAGCCCCCGCATTGGATCTGTGCGGGTGCTTTGTGATTGGTCAGGAAATAAATTGGAAATGCCAGGGTAGTTATACACTTCGTTCCTCTCTCTCGCCCTGTCCACTGTGCGGAGTAGCTAGTCGCGCAGAGCCGCCACTCTCTACCTTCTCCGGCCGACCGTCTATTAACATCGTCGTCCGCAATGGAAAGAGCTCCAAGTGTTGTGACTCCGGTGTCCCCCGGTCTTCCTCTCAGTTTTCCGCGCGAAGCCGGCGAGCGATTACCAGCACCGATATTTTTTTTTCCTTTTTGTTATCGGACCCCGAGGTCGACAAACAAGCGTCATGGACAAGTAGACAGTGGAGGGGTGCGTTATATCAAAAGTTTTGATTAGAACGAGGACTGAAATAAATTGGAAATGCGTGCGACGATGCGTGACGGAAGCTCTGCTTCTGGGTACCGTGATTCTTTTTTTTTTTCCCGAATATTTTTATTCATTTCTTTTCAGATACCATAAATTTATCCTTCCACCGTCGGTCCTCCCGGCACTTGGTTTGACTCTTTTACTGTCCATCTTCTTTTTTATTGCTTCTATCAAGCGCACGTTTGTTGGGCAAAGAGTCGCGAAACTCTCCTTTGCCGCGCTTGACGTCTGTACACTGACCAAATCGTCCCCCTCCCCCTTTCCCCGCGTTCGACCTCCCAGCTATCACCGATGCGATCGGGAGATGGAAGCACGAGGGAAAAAAAAAGCTTCCCAGGGGATATTACGCGTTGCCCTGACATCCGCAAAGTAACCAAAGAGCACAAAGGCAATCCACTCACTCTGCTCTTCCCCTCTCAATTCCCAGTGTGTACTCTCAAACCGCTCTGTTCCCTTCTTCCGTGCTGCTGCTGCTTCTTGTTCCTTTTTTTTTTCGTTCATTTCCTTTTTTTCGCGAGTCTCTCTTCCTCAACGGTCGGCCAACAGCTGTCCGATCGTTTCGCGGCGAACCGACGTCGCAACGAATAGCAGCAGCGGTGACGGTTTTCCGCCAGGCGTTCGCTTCCACCGTCCGGCACCGTCGATATATATACATGAATATTAAGGGGCTAAATCGTCGAGTTACAAAGAGCTATGAAAACCGGAGAGGGAATATAGACTTTTCCACGACAATGAATATCGATAGGTTGATCAAAGGGGACCGGAAAAGGATTTTGCGCGTTGCATAAATTCGCTTTCCTTTCTCCTTTTTTTTGTTTGTTTTTCTTTCGTTTTTTTTTAGTGACAATCCCCCAGAGTTTTATACGGATCCATGGAGCATCGCTTTGCTGACAATTTTTCCCTATGGCATGCTCGGGTTTTCCGACGCGATACTCCGATATACGAAAGTGAAGAACCTAGGAGAGAGAAGGTAAACCGACGGGGATCCTCGACTCTTGACTCATGAATATTCGCTTCTCTCCCGCTTCTCTCTCTGTGCAAGTTACACACGGAAACGTTTGCGAAACCCTCGGGGGGGTATCCTTGCCTCTTCCTCTTTTTCCGCTTAGTCCCCGGCGCGCATTCTGCGTCCGCCCAACCCTCGCGGATTATCACGCGGGGTGTACTCGGCTCTCCAGCCGCCGTCGCACAGAATGAAAAGGGTTCTCGCCCGCAAGGTCGTGGCGCTCGGGGAGGGCGACGCTTCAACGAACCCCGGAAGGGCATAGATCGCGTATGACGAGAATAGAGGACAACCAAACAAACGGGGAGCGCAGCAGACAACCCCTCGTTAACGGTCGTAAAAAACGTTCCTTCGGGCCTTTCGACAGCGCGGAAAATGCGTGTTTAATTCGAGAAATAAATTTGATATTTGCGTTTTTCTCCTCGAACTCGCGATTTTTCTGACCAATACCTGTGATTTTTGGAATCAGCGGAAAATTTCCCATCGGATAGGGTTTTTTAACTTGACGAAATCGAAAACAATAAAAAAAAACAAATAAAAAAGTAAGGGAACCCTTCTAAAAAATTGTGATTTTTGAGGGTGAGCTTTAAAAATCTGCAAAAAATCGAAAAATCGAGATATCGTGTCCCGCTTGGCGGCATTCTCTTCGTTGAAGGGTCTTCTTTCGAATGCAAGAAGAAAATCCCGAATTACATTGACCCAAAACAAATAACACCGATTTTAGCGAAGTGCCAAAATTCGAAAAAAGTAAAAAATCATTTTTTTGCGTTTTTCTCCTTGAATTTTCCATTTGTGATTTTTCAAACACCTGTGATTTTTGGAAGCAGCGGGAAATTTCTCATGGGATAGGGTTTTCAAAATCGATTTTTTTTTGCCAAAAAACGGTAAGGGGTAACCTCCTACGCTGACTAACCTTCGTTCGCGCGTGTCATTAAACACTGCGACGTACGGTTCTGCATAACCCAATGCCACTTATATGGCTGGCAAGAGATTCTCACTATGTAGCTCAGCGTGCGCGCCACATCTCGTGGCTCTGGGTATTATCGAATTCCCAGGGTGCCTCGTGTTCGCATAGCCACGAAGAAACGCGAACGAGAGTGGAGAACCCGAGGAGTATAGCGACAACGAATTTTCAATTGTTGGATTCCGGCGAGAAGTGAACGCGACGGTGACTTCTCCTCTATCCAGATTCTGCCTTTTTTGGTTCCTCCAGTAATAGCTGGCGAAACGTCCTTCGATACAACGCGCGAAACAAATATACGCGCACTCGCAGTTCATGGGGTACCGGTTCCACAGTCCTACGAAACGGATAGAAATAAAATAAGGGGAGGAATGAAGAAATAAAGAGGACAGACAGGAGAGCAACGGAGAGCAGTCGAGGGAAATATACGAGAGGTGACTCTTTGCACGTCCATCGAATTCCTCGGCTGCCTCGTGCCCGTTGACCCTCGAGCAACGACTTCCAATCGTCGAATTCCAGGGTGCCAGGGTACGCCTTCACAGGACCGGAAAAAGGGAAAAAGCACTGGCGAATGCCAAGGGCCCCGGATGAAAAGCTAGAAACAATATTAAAGCAAGAAACAAAAATGGGACAGAGAATAGGAAGCACAGTCCTTGCTGAACGTTTCGAAAGTGCTAACAAGAGAAATCCTTCAGTGAAGGCGCTTTTACCGACGGAGCTTACAATAGTCAGCGCTCAACTGGCCAACACTCTCTTATTCCATTCTTTCGTTCGGCAAACAACTACGCCACCCTGTTTCAATTAGAGGACTGCAGCACTTCACAGTCACGGAGGTACCGCTTCACCTTCGACGTGAGAAAAACAAGTGAGAAAACGACGAGACGAAAGACGGGGCCACATCGGTCGCTTTGTCGTTACGGTCAGTGGGCCTCTGCTCGCGACTGGGTGACATCAATAGCAACGCGTTCGGAGAGCATTGTTTCGCGAGGGGTTCGCGCGGGGCTGCTAATTTCCGTTTCCGTTGGGAGAATGACTTCCGGAGAATCGGGAGACAACTACCGCCCCGATGAAACACACGACACACATACGACGAGGCGACGCGGCACTGAGCCAGGCGAGAATACAGTGTGAACATGACGAGGGAGCTACGTTCATATATATATAGGCATGAGAACGGCGAGAGAGTGAGAGAGGGGGTGAAAGAGGGAGAGGAGGGAGGCTACTTGCCACGCAGTGAAAGCTGTCGACGTTCGAAACCCTCTCGGATCAAAGGGCAAGCGCACTCCCAACCAGGCCCTCCAGGCGGTTCGTGTTTTCGAGCGTTTGGCAGTAACACGCCCGCGCTCAGCGGGGGATCAAACCAAACGATGCCCGTGGACGCTCTTGCATACCAACACCGCGTGGCGGACAGTTTCACCCGGATGGTCGTCACGTCCAAGAGCGACAATGACGACGGAAAGCGAAGGCAGAGATAGCCGGCAAACAGAAAGGGGATGAACCAACGAGAGAGGCGAACAGTCTCACCAGGCGCACGGTCGAAGCACCCGCGATAAATAGCCCCGGTGGCCAGTGAACGGTTAACGGACTAATGGCCCGTTACACCCCCCGGTCGCCGAGCGTGTGGAGCAGCCCCGTTACCCCCTGGCTTAATGGGGGTTGCGCGCGCGGCGCCCGTGAGAGAAACTCGGTGTGGCCCGGACCTTGAATATTTGACCATCGGCAACCAGCGGCGCATGGTCAACGTTCAACCCCGTGGCTATGGAATGAAATCCGATGACTTTGAGCGAGCCAGGAATTCTCGGGCTGAGGATCATCATGATGCCAGGTTACAATATCGATGAAAAGAGAATAAACGCAAGTTTTTCCGCAATGCTGCTCAGTCAGGTGGTTGTGTTACTTGCGAAGTTGAAAGGTTTGATCTTCACAAGATGGATTCAACGATGAATCGTTTTTTACGGTACATCTGGAATTACCTACAAACCCGATTCCATCGCTTCCTCATAATGGTCACTCTTTCTGTTTCTTTCAGGTAATAATATCGATGAAAACCAAATAAAATCAAGTTTTTCCGCAATGCTGCTCAGTCAGGTGGTTATGCTCCTTGCGAAGTCGAAAGATTTGATCTTCACATGATGGATTCAACGATGAATCGTTTTTTACGGTATATCTGTAATTGCCTACAAACTCGATTCCATCGCTTCCTCATAATGGTCACTCTTTGCATTTCTTTGCTTTGCTGGACGGAAGATCAAGAAGACACGAGGCGCCGCGAGGCTAGAACGATTCGCCAGAAACAATGGAGATAAATTAGCAAGTATGATTGCTGAAACGTCGAGTGTCCATGCGCAGAAGTGAGAGTGAGCTACCGGGACGGATGGGAAGGGGGGATGGCGACGAGACCTCTGAAATATGTATGAAAGCATAAGCGCAGTGCTGCGGGGTAAGGACAAGGGTCGAGGATTCGTGCTTCCTGGCCGACAGGCATCACCGGCGGCGGCATAAGCTTCGCGTCCCGTCGTCTATACACTGACTGCATATACACTCTGTATACGGCGTAGACTCTCGGTGTTAAGCCTTTGAGTTATTATTCAAAGCAAATCACAACCGTGCCCGTTGCCATAGGATTAAGTCGCTACCTCATTCCCGCCGTTCTTGCCGACCTCGTCTCGCCGTTCTGTCGCGATTTCACACTTCGCCTGATTCGGGACGTTGCAAAACCTAGGAAGTTGACGCTCGTTTGTTCGTCAGTTGGATTATGAAGCTACACATAGCTGCGCAGATTCGAGTGTCAATCGGCAACAGTCATGGACATCGAAGAAAGTCAAATAGGGATTTGGATGTGTCTCGTGAAAGCGGAAGATTTGGAAGGCATACGGCGCCTCGAGATGGTACCGTTGAGGGGTAAAAAACGTAGATCAAACAACTTTTACAGTTGCAGACGAGCGCGAGGGGGGCGCTTGGCTGGTAAAGCAACGATTTTTTTGTGTCCGCGTACGGAGACGCGTCGGATGGAAAAGTGCCCTGGTACACAGTTTTTTGCTTTTTCACCTTTGATTCCTTTCGGGACGAGGAATCACGCTACCCGCCCCGCGTGCCACCGTACACCGAAAGAGAAGAAAGGACAGCCGAGGATGGTAAAGGAAAGAAGCAACGGTGACGTCGACGTGCGGAGCGAGAAAAGCTCTCGGGCAACCGGTGCAAATTGCTGTCTCTCTTGGTGGCACCATCGAAGCTTCCCTTTTCGTTTTCACCCCTTTGATGTTCGAGGGCATGTTGCTGCTGCTTGCTGGTAGTGGTGATGGTGGTGGTAGTGCTGTCGGTGGCTCTTGGCGCTGGTTCTTCAGCTACTCTAGCCTTCAGCCCTGCTCTCTATATGTCTCTTTTCGCGGCACAGCCTGTATCCTCGCAACCTCCGAGTTCAATCCCTTCTTCGTCGGCAGATGAGGCCCTGTTCTCGACTCTGGGACGAAGGAGTCATACCGGGGATAAAACGAAGACCTTCCTCACCCACCTTGGGCCATGTTTATGAATGAGAACCGAGCGTCGCGTCCTTGTCGTCATCACCGGGAGGGAATTTTCCCTCGATCTCCAACTGGGCAAGAGGGACCTTCCGCTTTGAGAATCTTCAATCGAGGAAGCCTCTCTTCGTTCTCTGCCTGACCCAATGAATTTTCACTGCGAGTCCAGTCGAAGACTAGCCTCCTTCTTCGCGACCCATGGCACTACCAAAGTAGAACTCCCTTCCTACCGTTGCCATCTTTGTCTCTTTGCTCTCAGACCCTTCGCCCCTTTTCTTCCTCTTCATCATTCTCTCGCAAAGACCCGTTGACCGGATCGATCTGAAGAATCGTTATTTAAATGTAATAGGATTTTGTGCATTCATGGAAGCGGATGCGTTATCTGCGTTCACGAACGCGCGGGCATTACGTATGTACTAAGTACTAAACCTATGTACAACGCCAGGTCGTATATTATGTGGCATGCATGTACAGACGTACATAGAGTGGCCGCGTTACATACGGCCGAGGCTCCTGCTCGCTGCAGAATCCGTACAACGAACACAACGTCGTATTGTGCGCCGAACGCTATGAGTTATTACCCCTACAGTCTTGGAGCTTATATCCCTCGGATACCTCCAGTCCTCTCTTACCTCCCCTCCCGCCTCTCTCGCCATCTCCGCAGCTCCCTCATCCATCCGAACATAATTCAACACTCCATACAACGTCGACTCGACGTCTTTTTATCGGCTCTCCACCCGACTACGTTTCGTTACAAGCTCCCGGTGAACCTAGAAAGCACAGCCCTCACTCAACCGAAGCTTGCAAAAAGGAAAAATAGAAAGAAAAAAAAAACAGCAGTGACAACAGCTTCTATTTTTCTCCAGCATTTCACATCTCGTATTCTCCTAGTATCTGTGTGAGTATTCGCGTTATACTTCCACCACTCGTTAATCGCGTGTCTTGGAATGTTTACAACCATCATCATATCCCCATGCTGAATGGTCTCGCGACCTCGAGACCCGCGTATAACAATAACCGAGGGCGGATGGGTGTACGAGCAGAATATAAAAATATACATGTATACGAGAAGGCTATGATGCGGTGGGTCTCGGGCGACGGTAACATTAGGCCGCCTGGTGTACGATAAGTGGCGAGTTTTAATTTCCACAGGCGGCGAGCCGGTAATTACCGGCTTGCTGCTGCTGCTGCTGCTGCTGCCGCCGTTGCTGCTGCTGCTGCTGCTGCCTGCCACCGCTAGCGAGGCAATTTCACGGTTTACATGCATACTTAATGACACCGGCTTTTTCACCCCTACCTTCCCCGCACTTCGTCTGGCTTTCATCCCCCTTTTCTCTTCTTCCTTTCTTCCATCCCCGTTCGTCGTATTTTACTTCCTGCGGGCCTCTCCGACGCATATACAATTTCTTCGTTAGAAGCCTCGTATCTCCCATCGTACCCACGCCACTTTCGTTTAAAAATGATAATCGAAAGTCACGGGTTCGGTGCGGACCGCGTAATAAACTAAAGCGGCTGTAATAAGTCTAATGAAAAATTGCCAGTGGAAAAGGTTAAGATGCATATCGAGGCGACGGACGATTTTTTCCAACGACGTCTTTCCAACAGGCGCGCAATAAAAACTCCGGCTTCTGGGGGAGTAATAAAAAATAGTAGAAAAATAAGGCTGTTTAAGAAAGATTTTTATCGTCAAAAGCGGGGGCGATCCGTCGTCATCGTTGGTCTGACAGCAGCAGCTTTTCTCGCTTTTGTCGATGAAACGTCTCTTCGTTAATAAGCGCCGGGAGAAAACGAGTTTACGTCGTTTCATCCCCGCGTCGATGGAGTGACACCGCCGCAGGAGTCACGCGGTGGCGTAGACGAAGACCGCGAAGAACGAGGAATGAAAAGAATCATGTTATTGCGTTATCTAAATTCATATTACCGCGTTACTGTTCCCAACGGAGTAAAACCACGCCGAGGGTGGTTTCACCCCTCTGCCCATGCTTGCGTTTCGTCTTTCGTGCGTGTTGGTGTCTGTGTATGTGGCTTTCGTCCAGAGTCCTGCTCGCTCTGGCTCTTAAACCTCGCTTTTACGATTCGTTTATTGTCGTCTTTACGGTCCCGCGCCATTTAATCTTAACGATCTCACCCTCTTTCTCTCTCTCTTTCTCCACACTCCCGTGTTCGGAATTTTCGCGACTTTATTTCATTTCTCCACTGTCTATTCCGTCCTCTACGCCTTACATCGTTTCGCCAACCGGCTTCAGGAGTAGCGCCGCGTTTGCGGTATTTCGAGTTTTTGTCAGGCGACCTCCTGAATAAACGAAATTAAATTATAAATAGTGTTCTCAGAGTCGACAGGATTATAACTTCGTTATTTATGCGGTAATTTAAGCAAGACCAAAGATGATCGTTACTACGATTATTTTAGGATTTCAAGCTTTTAATACAGTCTTTCTCTTTGCTTCTCGCATCTTCTTCCCTCGTTCTACCTCTTAGTGGTCACGTCCGAGTCGTGAGACCTTTCGACCGCTATAACGGCAAATCCTTTAATTTCTAACGAGCGTACCGCTGGCTACTGCAACACTATGTAGAGCTTGACTAGCCCCTGCCACTAATTGAGGAGCGAGTTAGTGGTCGGCGTCCAATGGGTTAGATAACGAAGGATAATTTAATGTCCTTGGAATGAGAGTTACACTTGCCAGCTTTGCGGTCTTATGGATTAGCCAGTGATGTATCGCGTTCGATAAATTACCAGCCGTTTATTGATTCTGTTCTGTTATTTCGCAAATAAATAATAAATTAATCAGTCTTTAAAGAATTGTTTTTTCTATCGCTTAGTCAAACTTTCATCAGCAGCCAGCTATAGTATCAGATGGCCCAATATTAGAACTTCGCCCTTCACTTTTCTCCGTCCTCCCAGGAAATAGAATTGATGACTGATGAGTGGTATTCCGAATCGATATGTCGTGCCCTCGAAGACGAGGAAAGGCGTATATAGCACAGGGTTAGCCGAGAGAGGCGGCCGAGGAGCCGCAAAGATAAAAGTTCTCGGTGTAGGTGGGACGCTGAGAGTCGAGCGGTCGCGAAGAGGAAGAAGTAGGAAAAGGGGGAGAGCCGAAGCTTAGAGAGCGGCTGTGGGGGAGAGGAGAAGGGCGGCGTGTCGGGGGTCAACGCGCAGAGGTCCGGACTCTCGTTCGGGATGGCTTCACCCCCTAATGGCCCGCCAGGAGAGCTGACCGTACGTTAAAACTCCCTCGGGTCGTCCGAACACCCCCGCCACGGCCTGTCCACCGGCCCCGGCTGCTCGGGACGTCTCGCTCTCTCCCGCACCCGGCTGAGTTCGCCTTTCGCGGACATCGCTGTCGTGGCAAAAGTTACACCATTACGTGATAGGGTGGTAAAGATAGATCTTGCGAGAAAGGAAGAAACTAGCTGCTGTGCCCGCTTCTCTTTTTCTCCTCTTTTGCCCTTCGACGTCTACTCTCTCTCTCTCTCATGCTCCCTCTCGGCCCCTTCCCACCCTTTCCCTCCCCTTTCACTAACCTCTTCTTTTGGTCCTTTCGCCTCTCGAGGCTCGCCCGCACGCTTGACTTCTTCCGGAGCAATCTTTGATTCTTTTTAGCTTTCGAAGCTCTTTCGACTCTCTTTTTCCTCCATTGTTTCTCATTGTCGATCCTTCGGTGACCTTTTAGTGTACTTCCACGTTTTCACGCGAGGAGGAAGCTAGCACCCCGCTTCCTCTTTACTTTACCACCGCCGATTCTCATCTCGAAACGATTTCGAGGCATTTGTCACGTATCAGGCACGGTCTTTCGAGTGTATAATCATTCCAGTGGGTTTTCCTAGGATCTGTCTCCTTCCAGTGCTCACTGTCGCAGTCCTGCAACCGAGGGAGTGCTGTGAAAGGGCCTTCGGGTCCATAGATCCAGTTACGGTGCGAAAAGCCTTTAGGTATTCGCAACCGTGATGCCGCACGTATTACCGATCGAACGTAGTCACAATCCAAAAGCAAAGTTCTCTTCGGTAACTATGAGAATTTGAGCGTAGCAGCAGTAGCAGCAGCAGCAGTGGTTACGTCGAGAGTCTGTGTAAAACCGGACGCAGGACTACCCCTCGTTATCCGCAAAACTATTTCCTCGAATTCCCCGTTTCCTTCGACCATGGAGAAGGGAATCAGCTTCTCTCCCTCCGTCTGTCGCCATCTCTCTCCCTTTCTCTCTTGCTACTTTCAATATGGTGCTACCCACTTCTGGCTTGTCGTCGCAACGTCGTCCCGAACACAGTGAAGACCCTGTGTGCGTGATCTCCTTGGCGCCAACTTATAGGCGATTAATACAAGTTCTTCGGGGAGTTTCGCTACACCAGCAGCGTCTTTGTATACCCTTGGACTCGGTGTGTGAGCGCCCCGCTTGGTCAGGTGCAGCTCCCTTTTCCTATACGGCAGCCGTTCGCTCGCGGGAAACAATGGAGGCCCTCGGCGACCGGAAGACTACGGGTAATCATTGATTTCGAATTCCCATAGTTGGAGTTGCTACTAAATTTCGCGAAAACCCAAGCGTCGCAGTGGAATAATGTAGTAATATCTACGACGTCTTCGTTTGTTCGCAAAGTTCCCGGTTACGTCTACACGGAATTTCCCACTGGATATTTAGTAGACCCGGGTGTTTGCCCGAAAAATAAAAAAATCGATGAGAAAAACTCATACATCATTTTTTTTTCTGTTAAACTGCCAAATTTCGCGACATTAATCAACGAACTGCCGGTTTCCCAATGACGAATCAGAGGCCGAATAAATCGACAACGATGGTTGCTCACGAAATTTTCAACAGAGGATACTCCGCAGCGCGTTGGGGCTTCGAGGCTGAAAGTTCCGCCGTTGCCGGTCCATTTCGTTTCCGCCGTACAGAGGTCGGGCCTCGCACCTGCTGGCAAGCTTACGTGCATACGTACGTACATGGGTAGGTAAGTCGTAGGGGGATGTACAGAACGGGGAGCGAGTCATAATGCAGGAGTTTGCCACCTCGTTGGCAGCCGCTTACGAGCACCGAAGCGTGTAAAACTTGACGGGAAAGGTCGGAGAATACGATGATATTCCTAGCCGTGGAGTCTCTCGATCGGGAAGGAGAACTTGGACCTCGTGTCACGAAATCTCGGGCTCCCGGGACTGCCGCGGGTCTCTCTTATTCCTGCAGTCTCCCTCGCGCCGACTCGTCTTTTCCATCGACGGAAAATTGAAAAGGAATACGATTCAGGGCAAAGCGAGTGTGCACTCGTGCTCGATGGACCCGATCCTCGTCAAAACCATTGGAAATGTTCGAGACCTCTCTTCTCAGGAGGCATTTCAACCCCTCAGTCGTCTGGCGGCAATTAGCAGATCGATTCATAGACGAAAGAACCTAGTTTTACGAGGAGTCTGCGAGAAAACGAGTTAGACGACGTGGATTGGCTGAAAGAGTCAGTTACCATTAAAACCGAGTCATGCCGGAAACCAGTCGACGAAAAGAGGGACTGTGCTGTGTCGAGGATGCTGAAGAGAACTGAGAAACACACATAGCACGTTACATCACCGAGGGAAGGTCGCGTAGGTAAGAAGAAATTATAAGGGGGTGTGGTCGAGGACGATGTCAAGAAACTTGATCTTCCCTGGCGTCGATCGTCTTCCATTCTCCCTGCGTTCTTAACCTACTGTAACCCACATAGCAAAGGCTGTGTTGAAGTAACGAGCGTGCATTAAGATTGAATCGCTTGCGCGGTCGTTAAGGCCCCCGCGGTGTCCTATTATGTGGTGCCAAAGAGGCGCGAGGGTAGGGAGAGAGCTCACCACAGTTCCTGATGCAAGTGCAGAGCCCAGGCGGACACGGACGAGGCCTTTAGAAAATTTTCACCGTCACCCTTGCCCGGCCAAGAGCCTCGTCTGTGGCTACGGCGCGCGAGCCCCGTGACCCAACGTGAACTTCTCGTCTCCATTGTGTTCCGTAAACAATGATTAACCGTTCGGGGAATCCTTCCGCGACAACGGGGGGCCTTAATTACCCACATTAATCCGTGTGAAACCCGGGTAGGCGATGAGAGACGAACGCCGGGACGGGGGCCAAAGAGCCTCGCGAGGCAAAAGCAACAGTGGAAGCGAGACGGATAATTGCCACGGGCAAGAGGCAAGGTAAAGTGCGAACGGGATCTCCTCTTTACTGCTTTCCAGTAGATACCAGATATCCCGGCCTCTGTCTTTCCCTCTGTTTCGTCGCCGTCACTTGTACCTATTTGTCAACCCTTTACCCGGCTGCGCTTGTCACTCGAGAACCACTCTTTCTTCGTTGCTTCATTATTACACCGTTTTACTTACACTTAAATCGTCATTCATTATAATATCACGGATCTTAAGACCGTGAATTAATGTCTCCTTCCTACCTACAAGCACTTGTGTGTGTTCGTCGGTGATGTATCTATATTCGCGTAGCTCCATTCAATTCCTACTGATGAGAAAAGGGGGGGGAGGCGGAACAGACGATGACTCCGGATGATTAAAAGGTCCCTCTCGCAGTTCCGGTCTTCCCTATGCTCAAACGATCGTTCGTTCTTGCTGAAAGACTAACTATAGGCTCTCTCTAAGGGGGAGAGAGCAAGGTTAAAGAGATTGTGACTGGGAAAAGGGCGCTCTGGCGCTCAGCTAGGGACATTGAGAAAACGCTGAGAGCGAAAGACCGGAATTCGCAGCCGTTAGTCTTCGCCACGATTAGTCAGTGTTGACGTGGCTGCTGCTCCCGGTAACGCGCTCCGTGCCGGTTATACACGATGCCGGAAGGTTGTTCATACTCGTATTTCATAGCTTTGCCTCCGCATCCCAGCATCCCCGCGCGCTCAGGAAGTACCATCGTCCGTTTTTTTTTCCTCCGTCGCTTGTTCCCGAGGCGCTTCGGAACAGTCCCTCATCGCCCTGAACGGTCGGGGGACTAGCCTCGTCCCCGAGTGTGTCGCCGGTACCTGCTTCGAGGGTTGTTGAGTTCGTTTCATGCCCGAGCACAGCGTGTCTCGTTAGAAACTTGAGCTCCCTATTCTGTCGCCCTCTGCTCGATCCTATCCCTATCCCAGCGTGTGTCGGAGTGCGGTGACGGCTAGGATCGGGGTTGCCTCCAGGGTTGGCCGGCGTCAGAAGCGCCGCCATCGAGAGTTTTCCCCGAAACTGGGGGAAGGAGGGAGGAGAGGACTGGGCTTGCCAACTTTCGGCCATGACGTCCCTCCGGCCCTTCGTCGCCCGTTATGCACCCCTCTTCCTATGTTGCCTATTCTCGTCTTGTCCGCCCAGCATAGCGCCTCAATCGCGACGCTGTCGGTACTGCCGGTGAACTGCCTGTCCGCCAAACACGACTGCAGCGCGCCACCGGCAGCAGCCGATCTCCCGGAACAGTCCGGAAACTCCATCAACTCCTTGCTCCTGCCAGTACCACCTTCCCCTTCTCCACCTTCCTCCACCGCCCGAACTCTCCGTTCTTGTCCTCGCTATACTTCATTCCGTCGCTCAAACTACTCCTTCGTTCACCGTCGACTTTAACCCTCCACCGGTACCATCCCCATGGCGTCAGCCACCGGTGTGCCATTCTCAAAGTGCGACAACGAGTGAGAACACAGCCACAGGACCTCGTCTATGCCGACCACCTTCGCTGAATGACGAACGACACTTTGAGAAAGTCCTGATTAGCTGCGGATTCAACCCTCCTGCGAATCTTGGTCCTGCGGTACACAAGACTCAACGTATATACACTTTCTTCCATTTCATTTATACTCTTCGTTCTTCGTCATCTCATCGCTCCCCTTCTTTCTGCTGTCTGCATCTAAGCAGACTCTTCGGGGGATGTTTGACTACTTTCCTCTTACAACTCTTTCACCGGACGTGTTCTATCTATCTCCCGGCTCTCTCTTTCGTCTTCGTCCTCCCTTTCTTCGGCCCGACTTTCCGCAGGGTCACGTCTAAGACTTCCCTGGTTCCACCTCAGTTAGCCGGACGCAGCTAGCAGAGAGAGAGAGAGAGAGAGAGCGAGAGAGACTCCCGGAAACGATACCCTTGGGAATCCTGGATTAATTAATTCTTACCTCGGAGATCGAATTAATGGATCCTCGAGTGGAAGGAGAGGCGAGATGGCTTTCTCGACTCCGGTTGGCTGCCTTCTCGGGAGGGAAACTTGAGGCTGAGAGGACGTTGATGAGGCGTCTGCTGAGCCACGAGCCCTTGTACCAAGGCCGTATTACATCGATCTACTCGAGCTGCATCAACGTGGCGAATTTGAGCAGTAGCCCGTTCGGGCGCAACCGGTCGAAGCCCGGCTCCTTCCCTTAATCCCCCTCGAATTCCGACTACTGTTCATTGACAAATAGTTTCGACACTCGATACCGGGTATGACCCACGGTTATTCTCGCGCACCGGCACACCTCGAAATTCCTATCGATGAGAGCTGCTCTCATCGATGAGAGTAGCGAGAGGATACCCCGAGTAATGTATAGACGCGAGTAAACCGTAAGCTGCGGCATCATGATAGACGCACTGCGGTGGATATACGCGTACCTCGTTGCGCAGTATCGGCAATGGGCAACGTGTTGCCGTCATCACTGGGAGATGGTGACTCGCGTTACGTACAATGTTAGAAATCCAGGATGTTAAACCTAATTGATTTGGACTATTCCTCAGTGTTGACCCACTGACATTTTTCAACACCGGATTTTTAACAATGTGCAGAATCTATGCAGACTCTTCAACGTATCCACCATACTCCTAGTTAAATGTAAAATAATTTAAACACGAGTCCGATGTCTCCACTCGACGACGTCGTTATTTCACATCCGTTGGTCTGGTGGCCCCAATAATAACGTACAGCGGCGCAATACGGAAGACGACGGTGAACGCGTAGTCGCAGCAATACGATAGCGAAGTAGCTGAGAAAGGAGGATGCCCCGAGTATTGTATAGACGCGAATAACAGTAAGCTGCGGCATTATGATAGACGCACGGCGTTGGATATACGCTTACCTCGTTGCGCAGTATCGGCAACGGGCAACGTGTTGCTGTCATCACCGGGAGATGATGACCCGCGTTACGTACAATGTTAGAAATCCAGGATGTTAAACCTAATTGCTTTGGACTTTTGTTCAGTGTTGACCCACTGTCATTTCTTAACACCAGATTTTTAACAGTGTGCAGAAACTATGCAGACTTTTCAACGTATACACCATGCTCCTAGTTAAATGTAAAATAATTTAAACACGAGTCCGACGCCTCCACCCGACGACGTCGTTATTTCACATCCGTTGGTCTGGTGGCCCCAATAATAACGTACAGCAGCGCAATACGGAAGACGACGGTGAACGCGTAGTCGCAGCAATAAGATAGCAAAGTAGCTGAGAAAGGAGCCGGGCGAGAAAAGGGAGAAAGAGAAGCCGAGACACCGCTGCTGCTGCTGCTGCAGTGGCGCCGTTTCTGGGTTCTGCCGGAGTTCCACGCGCGCTCGCGCGAGCCCGCTTATTCAATTATTGCCAAAGCGGAACCCAGCCCGTTCTCCCTCGCTGACTTCACCCTCGCTCACTATCTCGCGCCGCTCTCCGCCATCACCGGTGTCCCGAGCCCGGAGGCGCCCACGTTTCTCCCAAGATTCAATGGCCGAGGAGAACTCGCTCGTTAGCGGAATGCATCTTGCCCTCTCGCTCTTTCGCACGACCTCTTCGTTGTACCCTCGGCGCGTCGCGTATCTCAGTGGCCTGTGCTTGCGTTACAATTTTTATGAACCATCCTCCGTGGCCTTCCTCCGAACTTTCTTCCACTGCTTTTCTACCCGGCAGCACTTGAATCCATCCACGGCGCGCCGGGGGTTTGCCTGGCATTCTTAAATATATAAATGCGTTCACCGCGGCGGCGGCGGCGGCGGCCCGGACGAACGTCACACGCGACGGTAGAAACGGACTCTGTGCTGCGGTATTGGATGGGATTGAATCGGGGGATCCTTTGCTTCTAGCTTCTTGTCCCTCCTCAGCTTCTTCCGCTTCTATTTTACCTTCGAGACTTTATTCGAAAAGTTTTGTCGCGAAGTAACCTACCCCCCTATGCGCTGGAATTCTCCATATACCTCCTCCTTTCGCTTCCCTTCCTGCTTCTCCCGGACCCTTCGCTCGAGGGTGAAGCCGATCTGTAGTAAGCCGACACCTACTCCGCCGAACTGGGATGAAGCGATATCGCCTGCACACCTTCGCTGCGATCCACGATTTTTGGCTTCCCTCCAATCGCCGTACAGTTGCCCCAACTATTCACCCGACTCCAGTATGCACCGCAACTACCCCCCTCTCGCCCCAGCTTTGAAGGGCGGAAGAATCCTTTCGAATTCTTTGAAACGTGGAAGGAGGGGTGGGGGGAGGTCGTTGAGCGGGGCACAGTGCACTCATATCTCAAACGTTGGGCCAAGTATAAATGGGTGAAATCGCGGGAATTGTTGGAAACTTTGGGCTTTGACGAACGTGAACGATAATTACGATGAACATGTCGGCCAAGCCCGGAGGTTTGAAATACCTCGGTTATTTCGCGGTTCACCTGGCAGTCTCCCCCTGCTCCCTCCGCCTGTGCTCATGTCGTTCGGCTCCCTCTGTCTCTCTCCGTCGACGGCTGAACCCCCGCTGAAACCTCCACTGTTTTCGTGCGCTTCGTCACGGCACGCTGAAACAATACGACCAGACACAACCGAACGCGCGCAATCACGCAGACTCCGTCGACTCTATTGGGTTACGAGGGAAACCCGAGAGGAGAGACCGCACGCATTGAACTCGAGAACCTTTCGGGTCACGATGAGAGGGAGAGTTTTTTTTTTATTTTCCACGGAAATCTCGAAACGTAAACGCAAAAAGCCTTGATAACTATATTGAGGGTATCATTCTGGGATCAGGTTTTCGGAACAGTCCGCAGTACACTCTATTATTACTTCGTTTGTGAGATGAAGCACCGCGCACTGAGTTTGCTCAACTCTCGCTTCGCGATGTACTTCGTATTTTCATAGCGGCGGGAATAGCGGTTGGATGAAGCATTTCGAAAATTCGTGGTTTTTTTTTCCAGTGCGATAGTTGACATATAATTAAAAATATTCAGACGACCGAACATTCGACGTTACGTCAACGAGCGTTGCAACATTGTTACATTTTATCCAGTTTACATTCCGTTATTTCTTCGCTTCAATTTTAAACTACTTCGCGATGACATAAATGGTTTGTACCTTAAGCCGAGGCTCAGCGTTCTTGTGGGAAACCTGTAATGTACAAAAAAAAATATTTTCCAAGAATTGTACAGCGAATTAAATTTATAATCCTAGGGGTTAGCGTGTGCAGAATTTTGAAGTGTGCTCTTGCGTATTTAGATAAGTTTTACGCAAAGAACTCAACTTTTTTTTTTGGGCGGGAGGGGGAATTCCAGTGGAATTAAGAAAATAATCCTACGTGAGACGAAAAGAGCTGTGCAGACAGTCGAGCCAGGTGCGAATACGCAACGAAAGCCTGTGTAGTCTGTGGAGACGCGAGGGGTTGGCGTTCTCGCGGACACTGCACGTCAGAAGCTCAGAGGACACCGCGAATCCCGACAACGAGAGCTCTCCGGCAGGTCCTTAAAATTCAACCGCGCATGAAACCGCAGTGGAAGCCTCAGAGCGTGCGGGTCCTGTCCTCGCGGCCTACCGCAATCATGAGCAAGACCTCTGCACGACGAGTGTCTGTCTCGTCTCTCTCTCTCTCTCTCTCTCTCTCTCTCTACGTTCTCATCACGAACTTCGCCCTCGATTTTCCGTTGAAAACTTTCCGGATCCTCCTTATCCACTTAAATCTCTTTAACTATCGCCGGCAAGATAACCGTATCTTCTCTCATAATTGTCAGAAGTTTGACGATTATTTTCTTCGTCAGCCAAACGCTGTCGTCGAATCAACGCAGGTCTGGCCATGAATTTATTTATTTATTTATTTTATTTATTTATTTATGTATTGAATCGCAAATAAAATATTGATTTTTGACCATTTTGCGAGAAGGCAGATGTTTTCTGCGAAGGTATTTCTCACGTGATTGAAATTGGACTTGCGTCAGACAACACAGAGATCCTGAGGTATATCCACCAATGGTGGAACTACATAGTGCAGCGAGGAAACCAAGATAGGAAGAGGAGAAGCTCAAGCTAAACCTGCTCGGCGAGCCAACTTCCCGGTAGGCAGCGCAGTAAGTCTCTCCTCGCCGGAGCAGTTGCGCCGAGGGAAGTGGGCGTTGCGTAGCCTGGACAGCTCAGTCTGTGCCAGTGAAATCTATGTGTATCTTGGGGTAGACTCCGCGGCAGCGCCTTCCAGCAGTCAGGCAGGCATACTGCCAGCGATTCAGCACGTGAGATAATTATTCCGTGAAATACTGACTCCCGGCCTCTCAGATCGAGGCGCAACGTCGACGGGGCGTTGCGTTCCGATAAATTGTCATGAGAAGTTGCGATTTCAGACCTCCACGTCGTCTTTCTCATTTCCTGAAAGTCTGTCGACGCAACCAATTGGAATTTCGGATGGTAGAGCCTCTCTGCTGTCCAAGACGCAAGAGCAGTGGAAAGAAGTGTCCACTATAGCTGCTTTGTTCCACTGTCCCAACCAATTAATTTCTCTAATCAATTTTCAGTATCAATCCATCGAACGAGAGTTACAGCGAGGAGTGGGAAGCCGACCGGGAATCGACGGGGAACTGATAAAACAGAGACGAAAAAACTGTGGACGGACGGAGGAAAGTGAGGACGAGAGAGTCACGTACCATCCCGGAGGATCTTTATCACGTAACGAAGCGTCCTTCACTCGATCTTTCCAGATGCTTCATCTTCTTGTTTTCTCCAGTTTTCCACCTCTTCGCGTTCGTCTTCAACCATTGGCTCGTCGCTTTTTATCACGTTTCATTATTTTGTCATGTTCGGATAAGAAAATAATGTTATGGCGTGACCAGGTTACAGCCACATCTGAGGGAGGCCGCTCTTGGTTCTCCGCACGAGGCGAGAGACCCAAGATCGGGTAACGCCGATGGGGTTTCCTCGGTGTAATCTCGCGTCCCGAGTTATCCTGCAGTTTTCGTTCGACGACGTTCGCCCGGGGATGAGGAGAGGGAGGAAGTGGAAGCTCTTAATCGACAGCTCTTACTCGAAGAGAAAGCTGGTCGAATATAAGGACAAGACGCGCGTGAAAACGCAGCCAGGGCAGCAGCCGCGAACCGAAACACGTTCTGGGGCTTCGATCGAGAAAGTTGCTATAGAGATTGCCGCGAGCGTCGTGCGGACCAAAAAAGAGAATGCGAAGAGAAAGCTGCGAGGGATGCAAGGAGTGCGGTGCAGCATCGACCGACTAGAAACGACAGGGTTACTTTAGAAAATTGCCAACAGCAAACTCCTGGGCCTCGACAAAAGAGTTTTGGCGTTCGCATGCATGTACTACGATGGCGACCGGCGTCGAGCCGATACGACGGAATCAGGCAAGGCAAAAACCTTGCCTTGCCTTGGCAAAAACACGAAAAATTTGGCGTATTGCAGGAAGCTGGGACGAAATTCGACTTCCGACCGACGTGTCCCGAACCCTTCATCGAAAGATACCGCGTATCTGCTCTGCATGCCTCGACGCCGAGAATATAATTTCCGGGAACGAGGGCAAAACGTCGTATAAGCTTCTGGGGAAACCACCTAAGCTTTGGTTACGGAGAAAACTCGCGGTCGTTACTTTTCGACGCTCGAACGTTACTTTAGGAAATTGCTGGCTGCAAAGTTTTTGGCCAATATGCTACACACGAGCCGGTAGACCGTCTCCTACGATTTTTCAGTAATAAGATGAGTTTCCTCTCTTCCTGAGTTTCTTCTTAGTTTGAAATCCATACCTCTTTTAACTCTTCTTATCCTCTTGCATCGAATCACCAAGTGACACAAAAATCTGTTCTATGATAGATTCGTGATAAACCCAGAGGACCATACGGAAGGTCTATCATCTGCGGGAAGTGTGTAAGATGTCTCAACGATGAAACAGCCTTGGAGGCTTATGACAACCAACGGAAAATTGTTTGTCGAAGCAGTTGTCGAAGGCGGATATCGTAATTTTGCGAAATCCTCAATTTGCAAACAATTCAGCTGGGAGGCGAATGATCCATATACAGCGAAGTGGCACTTGGAATGGAGTACGAAAACGCTGGGAGTAGATAGCGTCAGAATCCTAGTTCTGCCTTGCCAGAATATACTCCGGGTAGTTTCCGTAACGAGTCCGCGACTATTTCGCTCGTGCAACTACTTCCTCAGGGTATTTTCTACGTCTGGAATATCTGGCAGCTTCTTCCACTCTTGGAACTCGTGGAAATAACCTCTTCTTTCTCAAGTGCAACGTCTTGACGATCTCACATCTTCGCACCGAATGTGTCTCGACAGTGGCTGGAATTTCGCGAACTACCGTCGCGGCTTTCGCGATTCACGATTTGCCAAGTCGAGGACATGAAAAAAGTGAATTCACAATCAGGTCAACCTGATTTTCATAATTTCTCCCTCGCGAAGCTCGCCGACAGAGATCAAGTCAAGATATTTCCGTGATTGCGAAAAATTGATTCGCAGCGAATAAATATCGGATCTGCGGACTCCAACGGAAGAAGAAGCCGGAGGGGCAAACGAGAGGCTCGGTGTACGGTTGAGTTATCCCTCGATATTAATTCAATTTGCAAACGAAGTGTAGACGTTCTCCGGGCGCAAAGGAATACCGGCGAAAGCGACGGCTGAGTCGCTACCGTCGCAGCGTAGAGCTAACGGGGCTCGAGTTGCTAAACTGGCGGCGAGGGGTGAATACCTTATTTCTGAAGTGGGCTTTATGCACGTTACGACGTTACAGCGCCGCGCGCGCTGCGCGCCACGACCTCCATCTCCCACGGCCCGAAAGATGATATCTCGCGGTGAAGAATGCGACGCGTTTGGATGACTGGTTTCTCGGGTGGGTTGAGGGTTGGAGTGACGGTTGTTAGAAGCAATGTGGTGGGGTGCCCCGAGGGCTGTGAGAGGTTGCGACAACCGCAAATCGGGTGGAACCGACTTCGCACCGAGACCCTTCTCGCCCTTCGCCTCGACACTCCCTTTGCCTTCGGCCGATTCCCAAATAGGAAATTGTAGTCGAGAGTTGCACGCGATAATACCACCGGAGCAGGTAGAGGCGAGGATATAGTGGAAAGGAGAGAGAGAGAGAGACAGAGAGAAAGAGAGAGAGAGAGAGAGAAAGAGGAAGATGTACAGACACATCTAAATACATACGTACATATATATATTTCTAGGTTGCGAAGGAAGAGGAGGAAGAGCCTCGAGATACTGCAGCGCCAGATAGCTATGTTCTGTATATAGGTACATACGTGAGGAAGGTCCTGAGAGTTGGGTGGAGTATTATCTTTCAAGAGTTTGGGTCTTCCCGGCACTATGCCGCTGGTGTATACGTATTATGGAGAGGAAGGGAGACGGTGCGACGAGGGGCGATGGGGGAGGGAGGGAGAGGAAAGCACGAGGGAGAGTCTCCCTCGCCACAAAACCTTCCCACCCAGCCCCTTCAACTCCTTCAGCCCACTACGTTCTCCGTGGCGAACACAGAGGGTTAACTGTGTGTGGCGTTGAGGCAGGTGGGTAGTCGGTGATAGTCAGTGGTGGTGGTGGTGGTGGTGCTGTTGGTGTGCTGGTAGTGGGTAACTGCTAGCATAATTGCAGAGTCTTGTCATTGGGAACTTGGTGAAAGGGATGAGTCGCTGCTGTAGCGCGAACGAGCGCTACCCTACAAGGCGAGGGAGGTTTCCACCCCCCCCCCCCCTCTTCCCCCTCCGGCGCGATGTTGCGTGGATCGCACATCCGACGTGGGCCACACGACCCTGCACGTTCCTACACAACTTTCCCCACAACCTGTTCCTTCGCTCCTATTTGCAATAACGCAAAGCGGAGAGTCTCTCCTTGCATGGTTAGACAATACCGAATGTATCAAACGTCGCTCCGAGCACGCTGGGGTTGCTTCGTTCGCCTCGGCAGCCAGCCCAGCTTGTATGACAAACCGAGTTTTACAATTCGCGCCAAAGCCGTGGTTGCCGGAATGAGCCCTGAAATTTCGATGATGAGGTGAGAGATGTGCCCAAGGGTTTGCGCGACGATGTTTCCTTGGATAAACGGCGCGCCCTCCGAAGTAGCGTTCGGTAACACGTGGAAGGGTGAAAGGGTTCGCCGGAGCTGAGCAGGAAGCGACGGCGAATTCATCTCAACTTCGAAGGAGGTTCGGTTACGGTTTCCTCCTTCCCGTTGATGGTGTTTGACTTGGATCCTTTGGCCAAGTCCACACATCGACGACTCCCACCACTTTTCGCTTGCCTTACCTTCGCCCCTTTCCTCGCCTCCTTCGCCTTTCGCCACCGTCCCTGATCTCACCCTCGTTGAGTGTGTCGGTCTCTATATTCCTTTCTCGGCCCCGAACACCATGTTAGCAGGGCTTACTTTAACGAGTTGCGTGGGTACATCGCTCACATCACCTCCAACTTCCGGGAACTTCACTGCCCTCCGCCCCGCAGCCTTCCTACCACCTTCCCTCTGTAGGTTTTATTTATTTTTTATTGTTCCCCGAGCTTCCGCTAGAAAAGAGCGCGGCGCTGGCGAATCGCAGTGGGTTCTGCACGCTCGGTTCTAATTTCGTTGGAGGGTGGGTTCATTATCGCGTTGCTCGGGTACTCGCGCCGTTTGCCTCAAACCCTCCTCGCAACAGCCGGCCTCGCCTCTTCTATCTTCCGATGTAAAAGCACGTTGGCTTCTGTAGCCTCGAATAGCCTCTACACGCGAGAGGGAAAAAATCGAGGGAAACGAGACGAGCAAGCGCGGGGTTTGTTTGTGAATGTTGTTGAGAGCTCCACTAGGCAGGGAAAAGGGAAAAGATGGGACGACGGACTTTATTACTCTCGGTATCTCGCGTTTGGCGCAGGGCGAAAACCGCGTAAACCAAAGCCCAAACCCCCTCCTTTGCCCTTCCACGCCCCCTCTCGCCCTCGTCTTTCTCATTCGCCTGGCACCAGCGCGAAGTAAACTCCGTGCTCTTGCACGCCTTCAAAAACTTTTGTCGGCTCGTGAGAAAGCACTAACGGTTTCCCGTGATACTGCATTCCGCGTGTAGCGTGCCTCGCGAGCCTCAGTATACGAGCTTCGCAGCGAGAGAACATTTCTGCTCTGTTTATGGTGCTTGCCAGTCGTATAATGACTGCCGGGTGGACGAATGACAGATGCAAGAATGGATGCAACTTGAGTGAAACATCGAGGCGCAAGCTTTGGAACCTGGGACGAAGTAATCCGGAACGGAAGACACGTACAACGGGCTCCCCTCTTGGTTTATGCAACGACCGCGAGGGAGAAAAAAGAACTTGGGAAGTGATAACGGAATTCGGGAGGGGATGGAAGACCCCTGGGTCCGGCAGCTCCCGCGGCGCTACTTGCGATGACTAATTCCGATGTGGTGAGCCGCGCCATGCATTTATTAAGGCACCAGGTGTTGCCTCTCTTGCCCCCGGTGACTATACTTGCGGCTCCGCGGAGGCTGGACAGCTCTGACAAATTAACGCGCCTCCCAAGGAGCGCTTAATTAAATAGTTATTAAAAATTCGCCTTTCAATTTCACAGCCATCGGGACTCTACACGATATTTTCGCCGAGTGAAAAAAAGGAGCCATTATTCACAAGTGTACGAAAGTGCAATTTTAAAACACCGCTGCTGTTATTACAGTGGCGATCTGCGTTGAACGCACCATCCCCGTAGCTGCATTCCCGTCACCGCTTAATGCAAGGCAAGTTTTGCCTGCTGTTACAACCAGTCGCTGCGGTAGGGGACTGGGGGTGGTCTCGCTGCCGGCCTGGCTTAACGTTTCTTGCTTTATTCCTCTCGCGGGGAAACTTCGTTATTAGTCTTCTTGGTTTTCTCGTGGACTATAATACCGGCGTGCCTGACGTTCGTTCGTTTCTTCAGAGATTTTTTCCTCAGCATCAGCGCCACCACCAACAGCAGCAATAGACCTTCTCGTCTATACTACCACTCAAGTATTCGGCAGGACGAGCTGGATGAGTGGGATCCCAACATAGCTGAAAGACTAATTCATGATAATTGCACTAGGATTTTATCACACATGTCTGATCGACGAAAGCCAAAATTAGCACACTGTAACCTCCAGAATCCCTCTTTTAAAAAGTTCATGAGTAACGGAAAGGAACGATTTCTGACAAACCGTTCGACCAATTTTTTTTTTCAAAATTAACTAAAAAAGGGTTGTAACCGGCGTTTTCAGGGGTAGAATATGCGACTTGAGAATGATGGTATAGGTTAGAAGTCGATATTAAAAAAAAAAAAAAAAATTCGTGACCCAGATTTGGGCGGTTATCGGCCTGGCAGCCAGATCTAGGATTTCTGACAATCAAAACGACAAATTTCTTTTATTTATTTTTTCAAAAGTAACTGAACAAGTGTTATTTAGTTGCGATTTACCTTCTTAAAGCTTTATAAGGACGTAGCAGCGCAAAAGTATCTCGGGCACGCGCGCCAGCGCGTGTGATTAGCCCAGTAAAAATATTTTTTTTTTCATTATATTTTCGTTGTCTGCCACTCGAGCCTTTGTCAAAGGAGCTGCATAGTGAGATCCAAACATTGCTGAAAGACTAATACATGATAATTACACTAGGATCTTATCACACACGTGTCTAACCAACGAAAGCCAAAATTCGCACACTCCAACCTCCAAAATAAAAATAAAATTGTTTTCCATCATCAGTTTCGGATAGTGAAACCCGCAGGGTTTCACAGGTTTTCAGTAGACACACACTGCAGTCTGATTTCGTGCACCAAACGACGATAAAAATAGCAACAACAAAAAGCTCGACCGGAGAAGAGGGTTAATGAAAAAGAAAGAAGAAGCAAAAAAAAACCTGCAACGAAACGGCTGGCTGGAGTTTGAAATACCGCACGAACCGCGTGTGTTACGTAATGTGTCCGGCGCGTTTTCCCTTATCGCGCGGACTTTACCCTCTTCGGCCCCTCCGCTCCGTGGTCCGAACGGGGTCCCACTCACACAATTTCGAGATATCCGTGAGAGTGAAGCTCTCTCGTATGCACCATGCCCCGACGGTTTATTCGCCGTACGCAAAAAGACACGCGGTCACCTCTATACGACTGAAGCGCGCGCGCGCTCGCCCCGCGGTTACTGCGGTTTTAGCCGCCGGACTGCGCCGCCCGGAAATTCAATTCGGACCCCGAAATATTCAGCCCGCGCTGGCCCTTTGTCACGGCGGAATATTCGCTTCCTCTTCGCTCTGTTTCCTAGCCTGGTCAGCTGAATTATCGACTACGCCGACTGTCCGATAAAAATATACGACCTTTTTTTAGTTTTCTGTTACAAAACATCGGAAGCAATCATCGCAATTGCATCGAATATAACGAATTATATTGATTTCTTTTTCTGTCACGCAGTCAAACAAACGCATAAAATCTGTTCACGAATTTGGTCTAAGATATCTCGAGCAGCTTGGGTGAAAATGCGAGATAAAAGAAATAACCTAATCAGCTGATGGCACTGAGAAGCATATGTCACGAGTGTTGAGAAGTAAAAAAACTGGCGAGAAATATAGAAAATAGGACCACGGTAATATCGTCTGTCCAGCTTCTTTATCGTTCCTCCTCCCTCCTCGGGCCACCTTCTCCATCCGGGTCCGGGTTGCACGGACGTACATTACTTCTGCGACCTTTGTTACCGAGTCGGGAGCCACACGCCGAATGTTTTATTCGCAAGGGTTGGTGGCAAAAAACGGCCTTCGGTCAGCGGTGCTGCGGCGTGGCGCGTGGTTTTGCACCGTGTCGTTGAGGGAGTGTGCTGCGCCAGTTACAGGGAAAACTAGTGAGTAAAGGAAGAAAGAGAAAAAAATAATAATAAAAAGAGGTAGAAGAAAAAAAGAAGCGTGCGGTCTTCTGGAGGAAATTTAATTCGGCCTCGAAATAACGCACCCCCGGAAATCCTGGAGTTTCTGCTATTTCCACCCAAGTCCCTTTCTCTCTCTTCTTCCTACGATGTTTTGGCACTGCTTACTCGCTTCCTCAACCCCTCGAGAGGGGGCCGCACCCCGGGAGGGCGTTAGGTGTGCGCACCGACCTCCGCCCTCCCTACCTCAGCCCTTGCACCGCCACCGGTGCACCAGTGCCAGTATATTAACCGTTCAGAATTTATGGCTACTTACGGTTTCCCCGGGTTCACCGCAATTTTGCGTCATACAGAGCATTCCCTTTCCCTGCCGCTACCCCCGCCCCCATTCCGTACCTCTCCCTTCTCAATTCAGGAGTGGCTTGCATTTCGAGACGTCGAAACGCCACCGTCCCTTTTTTCGTTGGTCTACACAAACCGACTCGCGAGAGTCTCGGTCCTGTTCGGCTCTAAAAATACGTGTACTATATTCGTACAAGTCGATTTCCTGGAACGTAGCGACCGAGAGATTCGTTCAAAGTAAAAAAAAAATAAGAGGTGGATGGTAAGAGAGAGAAAGATAGACAGGATGGAAACGCACGGGGCCGAGTCGCAGGAATGGAGAGCGAGCGAGTGGCACTGGAGAGCAATAACCAGAAGAGGCAGGGCTTCGCTTTCTCGTTTCTTACCAGAAGCAGCAGTGTCGGCGGCAACAGCAGCAGCAGCAGCAGCAGCAGCTCCGGCGCCGAGCCACTTTTCACCCTCCCCTGTGTATGTGCGTCTCTATATCTACCTCTGTGCCTCTCTGGCCCTGCAAGCTTCCACGGTTAATGAACGAAAAGGCTCCCCTGGGTGGTATACGTCGACCACCGACGTCGGAAACGATCCTACACTACTCTTTCTCGACGAGTATATACTATATTAGCGATAGTGCTCCTGTAGTGTGTATACGGTTGCGGAGAAATCGTGCCACGTGCGAAGGATTATATCCAGGCTTGTAACCTGTTCTTTCTTTCCCGAACCACCCCTGGTCTTCCTCTCCCTTACTCTGTTTGCGGGTGATACCAAAGTCCAAAGGGTTGCGATCCGTTAATCCCCTCAACGAGACAGTAATCGCTCACGTTCGTGATTTGTTTTTTTTTTCACGTCGCTGCAAAATATTTTGTGTGATTAAACAAATTGAAACTTCCGGTCACGAGAATCTACAATATCGTCATCTGCAAAAGTCAACCATTGGTATATTTATTGTGGTCGCGCAAAGCCTCTTTTTGCGGGTGATACCAAAGTCCAAAGGGTTGCGACCCGTTCATCCCCTCAACGAGACAGTAATCGCTCACATTTGTGATATGATTTTTGTTTAACGTCGCTGGAAAATATTTTGCGTAATTAAACAAATCGCAACTTCCGGTCACGAGAGTCTACAATATCGTCATCTGCAAAAGTCAACCATTGTTATATTTATTGTGCTCGCGCAAAGCCTCTCCGTTTTCCCGGATTATATCCGGGTTTGTAACCTGTTCTTTCTTTGCTGAACCACCCCTATCTTCCACTCTCTTACTCTGTTTGTGAGTGATACCAAAGTCCAAAGGGTTGCGACCCGTTCATCCTCTCAACGAGACAGTAATCGCTCACATTTGTGATAAGATTTTTTTTTAACGACGCTGGAAAATATTTTGTGTAATTAAACAAATCGCAACTTCCGTTCACGAGAGTCTACAATATCGTCATCTGCAAAAGTCAACCATTGTTATATTTATTGTACTCGCGCAAAGCCTTTTGGTTTTCACTAACGCTCGAACTCAGTCCGAGTCTCCGCAGTTGGCCCAGGTATCTGTAGTCCTGAGGGAAGCAAAAGCTCGCAATGGCTTCCGTCGCCGGATTTGCAGCGAGGCAGGAAGCACCGCGGCGGGAGTGAGACTACCAATTTTCACTTGACCCGCGCCCGGACCCGGGGATGAGTGGTATATATAGCGCGGCGCCGCATGCCACGAAAAGTCACTTTGGTCTACCCCCGCTCGACCGCGGATAATCAACTTTCGTGGAAAATTATTTCCCCCCGCCAGCCCCCCCCCCCTCCCTCCACCGACCGCGGGCGAACTAGGGAGAGGCAACCCTCCCGCCCCTCCTGGTGGAGGGGGTGCACGGCGGCACCCACTTCACCGGGGGATGAAGCCTCTCGCGCAAAATAGATTGTGGTCGGGTGGCGCACAGAGCGCCGGGAGTTACCGGTTACGTTATACACGATACCGTGTGGCCCCGCACACGAAAACGTACGTTCGCCTATGTTACGCCGAGAAATTTTCCATTTCCATTAAATTCTCGACGACCCACGGACAAAGGGAAAATTGATACTACATCCTGCACAGAGCTTTTGCGCTGCATCTTTATCGTTAGACAGAGCAGAGTTAGTGGAAAAATATATAATACGTATACATGTATATACGAATGCAAAAACGAGATAAGAAAAGCTTGATATGTGGTAAACCGTATTTTGTCAGAGGACAGAAAAAGCGATACTGGAAGCCGAGGAAAAGCGAAGGTGGTCGAAAATTCGGAGCAGAGCTTTTTCGAAAGCCGCAGCTCTCACGGTTCACGCGAGAGGAGCGAGTGGGGGTGGGAGGGGAGGAAGGGATGGGAGGCACGACCGCACGTACCGATGGAATCAATCCACTTACCCATTTCCCGTTTTCCACTCACTCCCCGATGCTCCATCTCGCTCTCGTCTACCGATGTGACTCCACTGTGCGCGCCGACCCCTCTCAAAAGCTTCTCTGGCCGGCGCCCCGCGCGGCCCTAATCCCGCCTTACCCCGCCCGTTGAGCTCTAGCGTCCAAGTTCGCTCTCAGGATCCCCAACTTCGAAGGATAAACACTCGAGGATCTTCTCTAGGCAAATATACTTGTCGTTTCGGTCGTCAAGCAGTTTCGCAGACTACTCTCCACTCTCCCGAACCCTCTTCCCGAGTCCGTTTGGATTGCCGTTGGTGTGGCGCTCGGCGCCCTTTTCGGTGCTTCAACACTCGCTCGAGCAGTCTAACGGAAAATCCACTCGGATCGGACGATCGAATGCACTATAGTGAGTGGCGCGAGAATCTAGAATAAATTCATACGAGTTTAGACCGAAGCGACTTCATCTGCGAAACAATTTTCTTCTGTGCCAAAAACGGTCTCTTAAAAATTTAGTTCGTGTCATTTTTTTGTGTTTCAATAATTTTTGTTCTCGGTTTCCGGCTTTACATCTAAATCGCCAAAGTTCTGCAGCTGAAAATAAGCCACATGCCGCTCGTTTGGTCTTGGTTGATGGCTCATCAGATCTGGTCGTAACAGGGCAACCGCCACTTGCGTTCGATGCAGAGGCACCCCTTTGCTGCCATTTTCCTTATCCGATCGACGAAACTCTCCTACGGCCGTCGGAGATCTTTCGTGGCTGAAACGTTACGAAAACCGTGATGTTATCCGGTGGATACACAGCAGCAGCGAAACGGTGGAGGCTTTTGAGGGGACCCGCAGAGACACATGATGACGAGAAGACGCCAGAGGAGACCCAGCCGCAGTCTCAAAGGCGACTATCTGAAAATCTCGAGCCAATTACGAGGGGCTTTTTCAGCCTGTGGCTCTTCCCCAACGTCAACCCGTAGTCGGCGGCCCCCTCCCGTCTTTCGTCCCGACGAGGAAAGAGAATGAGAGTTCTCTGGAGAGTGAGACAAAGAGCCAAGTAATTCAGAGAAGAAAACAGCTCGAGTATTGAATCACTGCAAACTTCTTGGAGTGGAACAAGCCAGACTCTTTTCTTACTTGCCCCCTTTTTGCGAACCAGGTTTTCTCTCCGGTATTGCTCCGCGACGGTGAAGACAAACGGATGTCTTAAATTGGAAGATGCCTATTAAAAACAATTGATCACTCAATTAAGGATATCTATCGAGGTCAATTGAACGATCGGGACATAAGACCGGCTGATAAGCGATGACCCACGTGATATCGAGTCAGTGACTCAGTCTATATATTTTTTTAAATCTTTTCTGGGGTGCTGTACTGTCTAGACAAGTGTACTGCTCAATATAGTCACAGTCTTTCGTTATATTGCCGCTCGGAAAGACATTTCCTTGTGGATATTCGATAGTGGAGGGAAGGAGAGTACGCTTTGGCTGAACGAGACATCGTAGTAGTCGTTCCGCTTGCCTAGCGAATGATAGCTGCGTGCTGGAGTAATGCGAGAGCAACAACGTGGAAGATGAACGCTCGGGAGGATCAGGAGTTAGATGAAGTGGCAGCAAAGTGTGTCGAAGAGGTGGAGGAGGAGCAGGGGTAGGATAAGGCGACGGGGGGTTCCAGTCGAAAAACATTTTCGAAGAAACGCGAGGTCGACGATATCCCACCGTCGCGACATCTTACATCCCTTCCGTTGCACCCCGAACCCCGTCGAGACTCCCGGGAGAGAAGGGGACACGGATTCCCTAGGGATATTAGCCCCCGATAAATTTCACGAGGAGCCAGAGAGACGTCAAGTCTGCCGTGGTAATTTAAAAGCAATCGGACGAGTTCATCCGACGATAAAGCCCCTCCCGCGAAAAGCTCCGTTGCCTCCTTCTCTATGCCAAGTCTTCTTGCAGTTCTTTTCCTCTCGTTCTCCAGCCTAACCATCCTCCCCAGTTTCGCTAATGGGCCAAGCATCAATGACAGCTCTTCCGACACTGCTTCCATCCCTTTTCGTACGTTGATCTACACTTCAGCGCTAGAACTTATAAAAAATCTTGCTCGGAAATGAACAAACGATTAATTTGCATGAATAAACATATTTTTAATCTTCTCCCTTCTTCGGATATTCCATTCCTCAATAAATTTCCACGACTCGATATTTAGTGTATGCTCCTTGCTTCGACAGACGCGAAATGAAATAATTCGTACCATGCTCGACAAAAGAACTTCCTTTTTACCAGCGTCACTTTATCCTCCACCCTTTCCCTGTGCCCCGTTATCGAGTCTGCAATTACAAAGTTCCGCTAACTAATTTCAATTTAAACGCATACTGCCGTTTTCCTCGAAAAGTTTTTCTCTTCCGGTCCCCGCGTGGTGGAGGCTGCACTTCTTCGCTTCTTCCCCAACTTTTCCTGCCCATCCGCGGGGATGTATCATTTCTTTGGAAGAAGAGATAAGAGAGCTATCTCCATCACTAGTAATTACCGATATTCCGTCACTTTTAAATGAGACTAGGAAAATAATCCTCTATTAAAAAGTGCATGGGCCATCATTGATGTCGTTATAACTCGGCCTCTGATTGGTCGTGGACCGTGACGACCAGCAGGTCGTTGTTTAAGGGGGGGGGGGTAGGGTATTAAAATTTTTTTTTTGGCATTTTTATTTTATATTTTTTACTGAATGCATAATACCTCAAGAATATTGTGTCAAATTTTCAAGTCAATCGGAGCAAAATTGGCGACGTTATGAATATTTTTATTCTCGCGGATTGCTGTACCGCCCGGTCCGAGCGCGACTTTAAAGCGTTCTCCTGAAAATCATCATTTTGAAAGTCGGTGCACACGATTACTCAAAAACTAATTGGCCGATCGTTCTGAAATTTGGCACAGTGCTTCTCCATATAATTCGTCAGGTAACGCCGAAGGCGTTTTTCGATTTTTATTAAAATTATCAATTTTACAATAACAAATAGGCTGATTTTTCCAGCAAAAATCGTGTTTTTGACTTCAAAGTGATGCCAAAAATTCAAAAATGGTAAAAAAAAAAAAACTCTTCGGCGTTACCTCGAGAAACATCTCCTCTAATGAATGCCGTTTGAATTTTTGGATTCGGGCAATCCTACTTCGAGAAATCGTGTGCACCGCAAATCAACTTTTTTTCGAGACGCCTCCGGAGATTCTCTGCCAATCACTTGATTATTTATTTTTTTCCATAAAAATTTTACAGAATATTCTTGAAATGTGTCACTATTATGTGGAAAAAGATTTAATTGATTATCACTATTTATATCGCCACAAAAAATTCTCAAATTTATGCCTTTTTTTCGCTGAAAATACCCTACCCCCCCCTTAACAGCGCGAGATACGACAGTTTGTCGTAATAAGCGCTGCACCACTGTTTAACCTACGGGGACCCCGATTTGGGCGGTTTTCGGCCTGGCGGCCAGATCTACGATTTGTGGCGAACTGTTCGACCAAATTTTTTTTTTCAAAATCAACTAAAAAAGGGTTTTAACCAGTGTTTTCAGGGGTAGAATATGCGACTTGAGAACGATGGTATAGGTTAAAAGTCGATATTTTGAAAAAATAAATTTCGTGACCCCGATTTGGGCGGTTTTCGGCCTGGCGGCCAGATCGACGATTTGTGACAAACTGTTCGGCCGAAATTTTTTTTTTTCAAAATCAAGTAAAAAAGGGTTGTAACCAGTGTTTTCAGGGGTAGAATATGCGACTTGAGAATAATGGTATAGGTTAAAAGTCGATATTTTGAAAAAATAAATTTCGTGACCCCGATTTGGGCGGTTTTCGGCCTGGCGGCCATATCTACGATTTCTGACAAACTGTTCGACCAAAATTTTTTTTTTCAAAATCAAGTAAAAAAGGGTTTTAACCAGTGTTTTCAGGGGTAGAATATGCGACTTGAGAACGATGGTATAGGTTAAAAGTCGATATTTTGAAAAAATAAATTTCGTGACCCCGATTTGGGCGATTTTTGGCCCGACCGTCAGATTCACGATTTCTGACAAGCAAAACGACAAATTTATTTTTTTTAATCAACTAAACAAGGGTTTTTTAGTTGTGATTTACCCTTTTAAAGCTTTTTAAGAGCGCAAAGGTATCTCGGGCACGCGCGCCAGCGCGTGTGATTAGCCTAGTATATTTAAAAAATATATTAATAATAATATCTTATTAATGATAATAATACTTTTGTTTCAGGTAAGTCGAATCTATACTGCGATGCGGACAATGTGACCTGAACCGTGTAAGTTATATTAGACACTAGGAAGCAAATACGCGCGCTTACGCGCGCGACCGGAGGTTAGACAGCGCTGCAGCGCTCATTACGACAAACTGTCAAATCTCGCGCTGTCAAACAACGAACTGCCGACCATCACGGCCCTCGACCAATCAGAGGCCGAGTTATACCGACAACAATGGTCACGTTGGCGCGAATTACGCACTTTTTAGTAGTAGACTAGGAAGCAAATACGCGCGCTTACGCGCGCGACCGGAGGTTAACCAGCGCTGCAGCGCTCATTACGACAAACTGTCAAATTTCGCGCTGTTAAACAAAAACTGTCGGTCTATGTCGAATACAATATTCTAAAAGCAACCCTCGAAGGTGAAACGTTGGGTAGTTTTTCGTCGTGGCTTTCCCCATCTGCAAAAAAAAAACCGAAAAGCCCCGGAAGCGGGTTAATTTCGAATTTGTTGTGTTGCCGAACTCTCGGCATCATCGATAAATCACTCCTTCATTACTGGAAGAAATGAGAAGAGCCAACCGCACCGACGTCATAACGCTGCGTTCGCCTCGCCGTTGAGCCGTCGAATCTCCTCGTTGATCTCGCCGTAAATCGGGAAAACATCGAAGAGGCCGGAAAGAGACAAGTCCGCAGAGAACAAGCGCGAGGAGGATGAAAACTATTCAAGTGGGAGAGGAGGCGTGTAATGAAGGAGCGTGGCGCCAGGGAGGCTTAGAGATGAAAGTGGGGAAGTGAGCTAGAGCAGCCCCTAGAGAAGTAATTAAGGGCTTCGGGGTAAGGAGTATTAGGTACGTACGTACTGCTACTATTATTAAAGAGCAGAACCCTTGATAAATGTTCGCGTAGTCTGTAGAACTCCGCGGTAGAGAGAGTCCCTATCGCACCAGCCGGCAGCATTCCCTCTATCCCTTTGCTTTCTCTCCCTCTCTCCCTCCCCCTTCCGGCTCCCAAGAACACGAAGCGTTGCCATCTCAATTATGAACAATACATTATTAAAAACGAGTAAGTAGCTGCGTTTCCTCGCACTTCTCCCCCCTCCCCTTTAGCTCACACTTGCTGCCACCTTCGTCCCAGCGTTTTCCCTCGTCTTCGAGTTCGCTGCTTTCTCGGCTCTCTCGACTAGTCTCTCGTTCTCGCTCGGCAGCTTGGTTTCCTTGATTATAATCTCAAGAAAATTTCAGGTGGATATACGCGCCGGGAGAAAACGAAGTGAGAGGCCCGGGCGAGGCTAGGTGGGTTGGGGGGGGGGGGGGGGGGGTGGAGGCGAGAAGCGAAGCGAGCCGAAAGCTCGGAGCGCGAAGTGGTCGAGAGAGGAGGCTATGGGTTAAATTATGAACTCAAACTTTTCGCGCGGTGTAAGCCTCTTTCTCGCTCCCCCCGAGCTGGAGCTTTCGCCTGGAGAGACTGTTGCCAGGGTGGCGTGGCTCCTCGGCCAGAAGCTTCTCGGGATGCCAGGTCTCTCTTTGCTTCACGAAGAACGGCGAATCTTTCTCTTTCCTTGTATACCACAGCCAGAAGCAGCAGCCGCGTCCCCCTTTGCAACTTAAACTGCGGGACTACTCACTCTCTCTCGCGCCTTACTTTCGCTCTCCCAGCCACTTAGCAATTTGTCAGGTAGATGCAAATCTTTCTGACTCCCGTTTCTCCCTCTCTCTCTCTCTTTCTCTTGAAGCCGAGTCGCTCGCCCGGAGAGTCGTCTCCGACGATATCACAGACGTTGGAGGATATTCAGGATAGCGTCTCTCCTAGTCCATGAAATTTATCGAAAAATATTTGTCGTAGACTCCGCTTCCTTTCGCATCGACTCGCACGAAAACTTGCGGGCCTATCTTCGTCTCTACGATTCGAACGAGAATCCTCCAGTTTGCACAGATTGCACAGTCCTTCATCTCAGCGTCAAGCGGAATTGGTCCGGTCGCAACGAACCGCGAAATTAAGGGTCTTCTCTGATGATTATATTTCTCTTCCACGCTACCCCTGTTAATTTTTCTCTCTCCTTCGCATCCAACTATCCACACCCCGCTCGTTGCCGTCGGCCGCCATTATATTTTCACTGCCGTTTCGCCGGGAGTTTTCCCGAGTTATACAAACGGCCGATATAATCCTTCCGATTAATTCGCGTTACGACGCAATCACAGAGTTGAAAAACCAATTTCACGGGTTATGGTATTTACCGTTTTTGCCAAGTGGAATAAATACAAATCCGCGCGATACCGCGAACGTGATATTTTCGTTCCGTTGCAATTGGAAATTACACTCCACTTTTGACAACAACCGACGGTCTAGGTAAATGATAAACGCGAGTATCGCGACCATTTGTACGATTAAAATTTCTCTCTTTACGGCCCTCTCCCCTTTGTCGCACGATAAATCCAAATAAAAATCGGTAATGGTGCATCGATTTTTTGGGTGGTTTTGTCAGTGACCTCCTGGCCTGTTGTAACGCATAAAAAAGTTATAACTACTTTACGGCATTATGTTGAAGTTTGCATCGTTGAAATGCAATGAAAAAAAAATCGAATGAACCCAACGAATCGTACCGGGTATAAAAATGTATTACAACGATTGATCGATTAGAATCATTTTTTTTTACAATTTTTTTTTTATCATTATTGTTATGACAACGATTGATCGTTATAATAACTTTTTAGAATCGCTAGAATAATTTTAGAATCGTTGGATAAATGTTTTTCCCATTGCGTTCCAACAATGCAAACTTCAACGTCATTTTACGGCAGATGCAATGACGTTATTTCTTCGGTTGTGTACATATTCACAGCCCGACGCGCGTAACAACGTCGGTCGACGATGCGCTTCCCTGCGTGCGCGCAGAATTCCGAAGCCGTAGAGTTGTAGGCGGGTCCGCTGTAGCGTCGAGTCCATCGGGAGAAAAAAAAATGCATGGGGTACCACCAGAAGTGTGCAAGCGTCGCGCGTTTCGACAGCCCCGCGCGTACAACCCCGGCGTAGCGCGAGCCGTGATTTGCGAGAGTTTGGTGCAGCAACGAAGCACTCGGTGGATCGAGTGGCGGCGGTGGACGCACGACAGGCGCGCTGGGGTCGAGGGCGGAAGGGGCGGCGGCGCGCAGGTCGAGGCAGGGGAGCAGGTAGAGAAAAAAATATATATTCGTCTGGCACGTAGAGAGGGGGGCGAGGGGGAGGGGGCGCGTACGCAACGCTTGCTCGCGCCCCCCTCGTTCACTGGAAGCTCCCGGAGTTCTGTTCCCTGTCGAACGATAAATTGGAATCTGCGATGGTTTACAGACTTTAAAAACTAATCACCCGTCGATGGGTAGACGAGGGTGGCTCGTGCGAAATTCAACAGCGGTGCGCGCCTCGCACCGTCGACGTACAGTTGTTCGCCCCTCTCTCTTCCTCTCGCACGGCTTTCAGGTCTGTCCTCTTTCGTTATTTCGTTTGTTTCGCCGCTTTTTCGAATTCTACATGCGCAGGCGGAGTTACAGAGCAATGTGTTTTTTTTTTCACACGATTTTAAAATGTATTTGAAAGAAAATTCAAAATTTGGCAGTTTGTCAGAAAAATAAACTCGATTTTTGCGTTTTTCTCCTCGAATTTTAGATTTTTCGGGCAAACACCTGTGATTTTTGGAATCAGCGGGAAATTTCCCGTTGGATAGGGTTTTTGAACTTTGCGAAATCGATATATATTTTTTTTTTCGATGCAACGCAAAGGGTACCCCTTCTAAAAATTTGCGATTTTTGAGGGTCAACTTAAAAATTCTGTGAAAAATAAAAAAATCGAGATATCGTGTTCCTCCTTGCGGCATTCTCTTCATAGAAGGGTGTTCTTTCGAATGCGAAAAGAAAATTCATATTCCAATCATCCAAAAAAAAATGTGTAATTTATCTAGCGTCGTTCAAATTATTTACTTTGGATTTCAAAAACTCGTAAATGCAGAAAATCCAAAATTCTAAAAATAAAAAATAAAATACGTGACTGTGATTTTCTAGGCGAAAAGCTTATTTCCGGGAAAACCCTTTAGTTCGACGAGAGGTATCGCAAAAATCTCGATAAATGGCGTCCTGATAAGCGACTCGTACGAAGAACGAGATAAATCGAGGTGGATTTTCGGGATTGGCGGTAAGGGGGATGGGGTTGATGCTTCGTCACGGCTCGTTGGAAATCAAAATTGGAGGCATCGACTTCCGGCGCGTCGCGCACGTCCATCGGCGGGCGTCCCGCAAGTAGTTCCGTCCTCGCGGTCGAAGATCTCGATAAACTCGATTTCCTCCTGTAAGCGTTTCCAACGCTCATTCCCTTTCCATCGCACACGTACGACGTGTACACACGTACACAAGCCGTGGAGCGACACATACGAGAGCTTGGAATGTCTATCTTCCGAGGAAGAAATCCTTTCCTGGACGATCCCTTCGTCGAAGGAACGGAGAGGAAGACGTAGACGACGACTAATATGTAATCCGGTTCCAATATCCTGAGCCCATCCCCCATCGACTTACGTCTTAGCCTCGTCCCTCGCCTCGCAGCCCTCCGCAGCCTATTTCTCCTCGCCGATTCGCAGTGCAGGCTGCAATTCCGCGCCCCGCACTGCAAATCGCAACAGCGTCCACTCTATCCTCGCAGGATTCCCGAGGATAAAAACATATATCTGTCATACGCGGAGAGAAATCGCGGCGCCAGGAAAGGAAATGTTATGAGGATAAGGGAAATTTAGTTTCTCTCGTGCAAACTGATACGAAACATTTTTTTTCGATTTAACGATGTGTTAAAACCGTATCCGATGGGAAATTTTCCGCTGATTCCAAAAATCAGAGGTGTTGGCCGAAAAATAAAAAAAAAAAACGAGGAGAAAACCGCGAAAGATGGTTTTTTATTTTTTTAGAATTTTGGTACTTCAGTAAAATCGGCGTAATTATATTTCAGTTACCAATTTTACTGTCTTAAGGGCTTAGTGACGCATTTATGACAATTGGGCGCGTCAAAATAGACACCCACTACCGCGATCGCGCGCGTAATAATTTTTACTGTCACTGGGCGTCGCGAGATAGAAAGGTCAGGCATAGCGGCATAGCGACGCGCGAGATAGCGCGAAGCTGTATAAACTGCGGCGTAGCCGCGGACATTCATAATATATAATGTCTGGCGCCTGATATAATTTCACTTCCAGCGAGAGTAAACTACCCTTCGCCTCTCGCAATAACCTCACGTCCCTCCGCTACCCGAAACTGGAAAGTTCGCTCGTTAATAATAACGAGAGGGTCGAACAGGAGAGGGGATGCCCCGCCGGAGCGAGACGGAGAGTCAGGTCAAACCTTGAGATAGGTACGAAGCTGCGGTTATTACTCGTTTATCGCTCATAAAGGGTTGCTAACAAATCCATAAGGCTCTTCCGTCGGATGATAAAAAAAAAATGATTTCCCCGTCATCAAGAACCGTCCTTTTTTCTCCTGCGCCCCGTGACGAAATATAATTTATTTTAATAACATCGCGATAAAACATCCGCGCCATCCAATTTCCACTTTAATAATGCACAAGTCGTTCGGGCGTTAAGGTCGATCGTTTTTGCCGGGTATATCGTCGGAGGGCTTGTGGCGATGGAAGTGGAAAGAGTCGCCGGGGGGTGGTGAGCCCAAGCCCCGTCGCAACTTCCATTGTCGATAATAAATAATTATCGTTCGCGAGCACGCGGTGTAACGCGATAACGATTATTTCTCAGGCGGTATATACGCCCGCTAGTCTCGCGGTTGTAGTCTACCCTCTCGGGTGTTGATCGTTGCACAGACTACCCCTGCAGCTCCTCCCGTCTCTCGTCACTCCCGGAGAGAGTCTACCACGCTTCCGTTCACGACGACGTGAACGAAAGTTACAACGCACGTACCTGAAAACGGCCTCTCTCTGCCTTATCTCGGCGAGAGAGGGTATCGCCTAGGAGGGAAAGCGTTTGAGGACGGTGGCGGTGACAAAACTCGTGAAGGATATCATAAAGCTTCCGAGGACCTTCGGAGGACCAAAGGACACGCCAGCGCGCCGTTGGACGAATTTTACAGCGTGTACGTAAGGTGAGAGAATATTGAGGTCGGCGCGACGGTGGATAAGGAAGCAGCGGGATCGAGGCACGAGGGAAGTGGGAATATCGTCACTGGGTTGGGAAAACGGGGTGACAAGGGTTTGGCTTAAGTCGTGTACCGACGCCCTTGTCTCGTCGTTCGACTAGAGGCGTATCTCCCGCGTCTTCGCTCGCTACTTCCTTCAGGTCGGTATACACACTTCTCTTCCCCCATGGCGCCAGAGTTCATACTCCATAACCCCGTGGAGACGAGGAAGGGAGGCGAGGGTTTTGCCTTCCAACCATCAGCCGATGTAGTTCTCCACCTGCTCGAGCGAAACACGAGAACACGATCGTATGGGACACTTGATCCCTCCGCCTTACCCTTAAATATTCCACGAAAATTCAACAAACTTTGAAAGCATCCTGCTGCGGTTATCTACCCTTCGGTGTACTACATACAGTCTCCGGGGACCGTGACGATAAAAAAAAGGGCGTAAAAGTTAACCTATTTCCCATCCATGGCGATAGTCCGGCGCCGAGAAATAATCGCTTCGTTTGCTTTGCCATAAAATTCGTCTTCGTGTGGGCACTCGATTAAACGTGGGAGCAACCCGCAGGGAAGATAAGCCTCAGACAGTCCAGAATCCGTGATAGGATTTAAATCTCTGCTTTTGCTCCCTTCGCGGTGGGTGAGCGAGTGAGAGGGATGAAGAAGGGTGCGACGAAAAACTGTAGAATGACGAACTCGTCCCTGTCTCTGGTGCTTCCTTGCCGCACTTATGGTCTACGATCTTCGTCGTCCTCGCACCGAGGCGAGAGAGTATTCAAGCTTTTCTAGACACAAGAGAGAAACGCCATGGCTGCACGTAAGCACACCGTCGTCCCTCTCACATGGAGAATATCACAGGGGGGGTTGGCTGGTTGAACGCAGACAAGGTCGGAGGCTCCCGCGGAAATCCGACTGCCGAGTCAGCGGGATTTTAGCCGGGCTTCTCCACGTCCCCCACAGGGGCTCCTCGAGGCGCGGGCTGCGAGAATCGTCCATCGGGAAAGCTCCGGGTCTGAGAGTACGTGGAGTGAGATTTAGATTTAGAGACCGAGTGATAGAGGAACGCTGGAAGGGCGAGTGAGATCCACATAGGAGGCGTCGGGTGCGAAGGAAGCGGATAGAAAACGAGATGATGTCGCGGGGACGGTGGAAGGACTCATCTGACTTGGTTACTGCAGAGAAAGCTCACTTATCTACCCCTCTAATTATCGTCGATCGAACTCCCCGCTTGGAAAGTGCAAGCGCGAGCGAAAGAGCCATCGCGGCGATGCGATCGTCCAAGGTACTTGATAAGGACGACGACCGAAGGGACGAAGTCGAGCGTGATGATTGGCGCAAAAAAATCCAGGGAGTCCACGAATCTCCACTCAAACCCTGGAGCTTCCGTTCAGGATGCAGGAGAATTGGACGAGACTTTGGAATAAAATGCGAGAAGAGCTTGCTTCGTGGATAATTGCTGTTCGTGGGATGTAAAAACACCTCCGCTGAGGGAATCACTACTCTCCATATCGTTATTATTATCGTTATTGCCAGGGGAACGAAGACTTCTCGGGAATGCGGCAGGGAGTCGGTTGGATGGAAGCTGGCGTGGAGATTGGAAGAGGGATGAGAACATTGCTTCACGCAACGCAATCACAACCCTCGACTTCGGTGTGTATTGCTCAACGGTTCTGGAGTTGCCGCAGGTCAGGAATCGAGACAGGGTTCCGGAGAGGCTTGAACTTCAACGAACGCCCTGGTGACTGAAGTTGGCGGTTTCTATGCGACGCCGACCGCAGTGATTACTCGTGGCTTGCGGTTTAATGATTTTTCAACGCGCGAGGAACGTTACTCCTTTCTTTTTGCACGCCGGGAAGGTGAGGCTGAGATGATAACTTCCCGTGTTACGTATTATGAGAGGTGAAAAGCTCATTCATAGAGCTTTCGCGGCGCTGGAAGCTCCGCGGCGAGAATTAAAGCGAGGTCGAGGAGAAAAATTGCCTTGTAAAGAGTTAACTACCAAGGTGTACGTCTACCAGTCTCTCGGCTCGGGGGAATACACCGGGGCACACAGACGCTCGTCTCGTCTCTCTGTGCGATGTTAGACAATTTTCCGGTGTCGCTCGCCCTTCTTCTCTCCTCGGAGCGTGTGTTAGCCCTGTAGCATCGTATTTCTTCGTCGTCTCCGAGATGCGGCAGGACGCTCCGGTGTCTTCTCCGGTAGCACGTAGCAAAGTCCATGCATAGGATAGTAGAGTGGCATGCGAGGCAGTGAAGAGTCTAGTATGGTTTGATGGTACTGCCGCCGCCTCTGTAGCCGCTTGCTGTACTCTCGAAGCTAGCCAACACGTCAAATCCGACGAGGAGTTACGGGCTGGTTCAACTACTTGACGCCTCGAGACTTCATACAAGTACATAGTCCCTTCTTTCTTGCACTGGCGCCTTTTAAACTCGCCAAGTACCAAACTTCATGGTTTCCACTTGTTCGGGTCTCCCGGGCGCGTCCGGGTGAATGCTTACCTTTTCCCATTCGTTGGTGGTCATGTTGGAATCAAAGAGGATTGGCGACAATTCTTAAGAAACTGCGACAATACTGTACAAGACGAATACAATGATGACTCTCCGACAGGTCTTTCGTTGGAATTTACGACCAGGCTCTTCACTCGGAGATTGGGTTACCATAAATGGGTTTGACAGCTGTGAAAAAGGAAGGCCGATGCACAGTGCGAATTTTCTAGCTGTTGTAATAAAAATCTGTGGCTAAAATAAGTACAAAAGAATGAAACACAAAGCTAAGGGCATGCTGGTCTCCGTGTGGTGTAATAACCTCCTTCGGATTGGCAGTCGTTGTGAGGGTTTGTCATTCGGACGTGTTGCAGAGCATCCCGTTTGTAAAATGGCTTGTACACCACTTGTCTTCTCGGCAAACCGAGTTTGCACTCGTACACTAATACCGCAGTGGCCTGCATTTCCCGTAGAACGCATTGTTTCATCGATTCCGGCTTTTGTATCATGAGCTTTAACACTGCGTCAGAAAGCCTATCGCCTTCTTTATCTTTTGATAGTTTTCCTCGAATTCGTGCGTGCTCGACATCCAGAAAGGCTACATCTCTCCGAGTCACATGGCGCCAACCCTCGGGGAGTCTTTTCGACTTTCTCACAGCGTGAAATGTACCCCTGGACGGACCGAGTTCCAAACGCTTCCAGCCTCCCACTACAGGCACGTTTTCCCGCCCGGGAAAAGCAGTTTTTGGGAATTCTTAAAACCCAGATATATCGAAACGCTCACCGAGATTGTGTAGGCGTTGCGGGGCGACGATATGTTGAGGGATGACGTGTCCACAGTTTTCGGATCCAAGTACAGCCGGATGAATGGATTGAACGAAAGCAGTCATCGGTACAATTGATAAAAATAACTTGTTTTTCTGTTGACTCGCACCAAGCGGACTAATCGACCTTGCCGATAGATTTGTTGCTATTTGCTTTGTCCGTATCCCCTGGGAAAGATGAGCAAGGAAGAAAAAACGAAGCGCAGAAGCTGGCGGAAGAGATGGGACGGTGAACACCATGGATATCCGGGTAACGCGTCCCCGAAGTCAGTCCATCGATTCCGTTTACGGTGGGAGAGGCTCGATCCAGGATACACCGAGCCTGTGTGCCCTCCTTTCTGGATAGTGATGGAGATATACGTACGCGATTCGTACTTCCCTCGGGGAATCCCAATATTTCTCGACCACTACCCGCTGCCTTCCAGCCATCCAGCGTTGCATTACCCCACTTCGTCCCTCCCCCCCTCCAAACCCTTCTTTCGACTGTACAACCACTTTCTCATCGTTTATCGAGTCCACCTCTCAAAGCAGCCCAGAGGCTGGTGCTGGGCCTGGGCGTCTTTGCCGGGGCCAACGCCACTAACCCACTGGTACGGTGAAATGCATTCACCATTCAGAGTTTCCGGTTGAAGTACGAAATACGATACGCGACCCGGGTCTGTCTTGCACTTCCCCAGCTGGGGTACAGTTCAGAGAGCCTCGTCTTTCAATTTTCCTTTTCGCTTCTCCACCTCCTCGACCCTCCTCCTCCTCCACCCTCGCCCGGTTCGCCTTCCTTTCCATCCGAACTTTATATCACTCTCTTCATCCTCTGCACGCTTCAGCGGGAAACCCTATATTTTTTTTTCTTTCTCCGCATCCAGCCGGAAACACGTTGTCGTCATATTTTTCGTCGTCTGGGCTGGCAGAGAGCTTGGCGGCCCCCTTCTCCGCCATAGTACGAAAAAGCGTCGTTACCTGCTGGTTCTCTATCTTTTTCCTCCCGTTTTCTGCTCTTTCTCCCTCTCTTTCTCTCTCTGGTGAAATCATTTTTTATTCCGATAAATCCGACTCTCCGTCTTCCGGGCCAACACGAAACCTCACTTTCGCCAGTCTCTGAAATACCCTTCGCCGAGCTCGCAGCTTGTCGGGGTGTTTCCCACCAGCATTTCGCGTCGGCGACTCGTTTTCTCACCCTCTTTCGCGGGCCTTAATTCCCAATGTGCTAGTCCTTTATCCTCCAACACTTCGCTTAGGCTTTTCAGCCGAATTCGTGCGAGCAACACATTCGAGGGAAAGAGAACGAGACAGAGTCACGGGTGATTTCTGGAGAAGGATGGAGACGAGTAGGTTGCGGTAGATTTCGCGTTTTACGTGAATTTATCACGGTACATCTCGCACCGCAAGAGCTGTCTATAGATAGGCCTTGGCTTACCGCGACGGCTTAGCTACCGGATCCCTCGTTCCTTCTCACTTTCTCCCCGAGCACTCGGATCGTCCGTCTATACACACGCCGATAACGCCTCGCGGGACGCCACGGTCCATTACTCGTCCTGGTGTAGCATCATCTCCTGCGCGTATACACGAGAGAAAGTGGGATGGCTCGATCGTCCAGGCTGTTCCAAGACGCTGGAGGATAAATATTATGAAGACTAAAGGTTCCGACCACGGCTCGGGCCGTAAAATATATCCTCGTTGACGTACAGATGCGTGCGCCTAGTGCTAGGGTCGTATAAGGGTTGTTGCCTGATGATGAACGCAGCCAATCCAATTATGAATAATGTTCCTTCGTTTTACGTAACAGCCAATGATATTCTTCCGTAAATTTTCATTTACCCTTTTTATACTTCATACTTTTGATTTGGAAAAACATTTTCTGTGAGATATATTATCTTTGTTATTCATTTTGAATATATTAAAACTGTCATACGCACAGTGTAATTAAGTAGATTTGAAAAGTAATAAGCTGCGAGAAAATGAAGGACAGGTCATGGTTCTGGTGGAGTCATTCTTGGAAAAGGAATTAAATAAAAACTTTCGAGATGCAGTCAGACATTATTAACAGCATAAGGATAGAGAAACGAGAGAAAAAAATGTTCGTAGGAAATTTCGCAAAAGGTGGAAGGTCAAGGGAGCGGCGAGACTGGAAGCGCCGATGCTGGGTTAATTGAGGGTGGCAACCCCCTAGTTCTTCTGCCCTCCACGTAGCTACGAGAGTCGGAGGGGGGCTCAGTCGAGTCAGGAATTACTATCGACAAAGTTCTCTTTGCTTTTTTTGGTTTCTGCCTATACCCACTCTATCACCGAGTGGAAAGAGTATTCTTTCCCGTTCTCCACGTCTCGCGCGCGCCGCGCACTAGCGGGCGTGGCCCCCTCTCGCCTAGTACTACTAACAAGGCGAGTCGAACACCAGAGAGAAACGCAGGAAGCGAAAATCAGACCAGAAATAAAGGGAGAAAAAAATAACGTGATGGTTTTTTCCTTTTTCTTCCCCATTCTTCCGGACAGACGGATAATAATCTTGCCTCCACGTCCCTCACTTTTCATCCGCGGGAAAGAACTAAAAATGTCGACCAGCCCCCACCCCTCCCCATGCCAGGTCCACCCGCCCTTCAGTGTGATTCCTCGTGCACCGTTGTCCTTCGGCCGTAATCCTTTAGCTCGGAGAGAGCTTCACTTCTCTGGGCCCGGAATGGAAAGGGACGAAAACAATCCCGAACGAATCCTCTTCCCTCCCCCCCCCCCACTTCCTCCTCAACCCGGTGTCCCCACCGCCGCTCTCATTTCTGTTTCCTCCGCTTTCAGCCGTTTTACAACACGGCAAAGACTCGTTAACGCGTTGTAATACCTCGTTAAGAGTTGGACTGCCGACGGGGTCGAATGGATCATGGAAATAAGAGAGGGGAATGGATACCTCGCGAATGTTTTCGAGCGAGAAGCAGAAGAAAAAAAAATAAAAAATTTGAAACGGAGAGAAAAATTGAGCTTCCTCCTCGGCGAGGGCGACGGAGATTGAGAATGAGGGCGAAGGGGTTGGCACTCGAGAAACTCTGCAGCTCCGAGAAATGGTTAAGAACCCTCCGGAAGTCCTAGCAGCCCTCTCGTTCGCTTTCTCTCTCCCTCTTTCTTTTCCTCTCACTCTCGAATTTCGTACTTTAAGCTATTAGCGAAGTTTCCGAGGACACAGACGATTAAACAATTATTATTCGATTCCACGAGAGGTGGGGCAGGGCGCGCGACCGTGTTACGCTCTGGCGAGCGTCGTGCTATGCTTCCTTTTACTTATACACCATATTACGGGCAGTAGCCTCAAACGTAGTAGCCCCTCAAAGAAGCACAGCCACAGCTTCTTCAACAACCCCTTCGAGGCCCCAATTAAAAATTCTTCGCCTGCTCTCTCGGTCCGTGGAAAAAAAGGGGTGCGCGCGAGGAGTAAGGTGTTCCGCAGGTTCCTCCGCAACCTCAGCTTCGAGACAGAGAGAGACAAGGAGGGAGAGACGGAAAATCGTCGAAGCTGCTTCGTCGGTTTGAACATTTTTTACTTTATACTCTTTCAGTAATTCTCCCGTTCTCCTCTTATTCTCTCATAACTCGGGCACCTCCGGCCGCGAGAGCCTCTGCCGACGGAGAATAAACTTTTTCTTCTTGAAGCGAAGAAAGCCAGTTGCGGTCTTCCCGTGGTGCTGTTTTCTGTACACAATCATCAACGAAGCTTGTACGATCCGCCACTCCGCATCGGTATAATGAAACCTCTCCCAGATAAGGACTCGCCAATTATTTCAAAACAATCGGTGATGTTGCTTTGGTACTACGATATCGTTCAGCGAGACAGACCTGTCAAATAAAAGGCATTCATGTTTTTCGCATGTCTCGTCGATACCTTCAGCAACTTTTTATCGGACTAGGAACAATGACGCGTTTTATTCACCACTCCTTTTGCTGATAAATTCTGGTCTCAGCTCTGTTTCTTTTTCTCTCCTTTCGTTGCTTTCCTTTCCACCGGCGCAATGCTCGGCAAGAAGTCAGGAGGAAGATGGAGTGCGTGTGCTTTCCTCGCATCTTGACGCTCCGGCGATATCCCCTTGACCGATGATCCGAGCGCGGGTTTGTGTCTCGGAGCTTTCCCCTTTTCGCCGCTGAAGAAAATTCGCCGGAGGAACGACGAGAACCCGCGAAGATACGTGTATCAACATTGCTGGTACGACGGAAAAAGGAACGGAGAACAGTCTCCATTTTTCCTCTCCCATCGGGCAAGATAGTCGGTGCGAGACGTTCAAGAAAGTAGAGATCAGCTTTTCGCCAAGCTTCGCCGAATCGTTTTCCTTCCGCTTGCACTGCCCCGGCCAACCTTTAATGGCAAAGTTAAACGTTTCGATGCCATAAAAGAGAATTGAAGATTCTAATGTCCTCGCGATGGCGAAGCGAGACGGGGCGACGAGGGGCGAGTTGGTGAGAATGAGAGAAAAAGGTCCGAAACAAGAGGAGGAAAAGTCGAGGCAGGAAGGCTGCTGTCGTTCGTTTTCCTGCTGCGGAGGTGGCTTTTTGGGGCGCGCACTACGCTGGATAGCACCGGCGTAGCCAGTATCGGAGACGGCCCCGGTAGAGCGACCGATTGCTCGACGTGACTGGGTTTCGATGAATTTATGTATAGAAGTCAGAGAGGATACCCCTTCGACTAGGAGAGGCACCACCGTGGAATTTCTCTCCTTCTATCTCGATGTTGCTTTGCTCCTAGTGGCAAAGTCGTCATGCTTTATTGCCTGGATTCAGTGGCCGTTTTGTTCTCTCCAGTGGAAAACCCTCTGCAGAGCTTCGTAACCCTCCGACAACCACGTAGAATAAAATCTCGCCCGAGTCGAAATCGAGAAAGGAACTCATCACGTTGCGTCACGTATCGATTTCGTGGTCTTTCGATTTCCCAGTGCCTTCTCTTCTTTCCTGTATACAGTATGTTGTAAAATCTATACGTACATGTATATATATATATATTCACGGATCGATAAATAAATAAATATATATATATTGTTCTCTCGACTCCTGGAACCCTTTCGTCGAACAAGCAACCGGCTTCCCGTTCTAATATGTTATAACGAAGGTCTAGTATCCTTGCGGTTTCCCCACTTGTCTCAAGAACTGAAAGCGCGCGCTCTTGCGCGAGATACACCACGAAATTCGTGCCGGCTCACCGCCGAGAGCTTCCCCTTATGCATCCCAGGTTGGCGCAAACGCCACCAACCATCACTACCACCAGCAGCGAGCTACATGGAGGTCGAACTCTCGAGGCAGAAGCATTTCTCATGCCTAGTCCTCACTCTCTTACTCTCCTACTCTCCCCTAAGAACGCTTCCTTTTCCCTCTTTCTCTGTAACAGAGGAACAAACAGCCCTCGAGCCTTCATGACGTTGCTACGTATACAGAGAAAACCAGAGAGAACGATGAACGAGGGGTGGTGCTCCCGATGTTGGTATCCGTGAGTTAGGGTCGTGAGGCACAATCGCCTCCAAGTTCAGCGGTTTCCGTCCTTTTGCTGATGTGACATTTGTGGGACGTCTGTATGACTGATTGCTCTTCGAGATATCATTTCTACGACTCGTCTCAGCGAATCCAACAACGCCAGTCGAGTAGACGAATTTTGATAAAACATACCTAGTCTTGTGGCGCATTCGATGAAATAACGATCGTCTTTAAAATTGCAGAACTACCCGATGCTGATTGTGGATCCACGTGGTACCTTTTGGAACGTCGAAAAATCATCGGTTACCATTTTCGCGTTTCGAATTAGCCCCTATTCAGCGAGCACAAGCGATACCTCACGTTGCTCTGCCGCTGGTAGGGCACGTTCTCGCTGACGAGGCGCATTAGTTCACTCGACTCGAAGAGAATTGATAGCCTGGCTCTTGGAACGCAATCCCGGAGGGGAAGGCGCCGGAGAACCCGCCAGGGAGCTGAACTGGGGAGAAGGTGCTGTGTTAACCAGCGGAGAAGTCATCACGGAAAGAGTAGGTTGCATGTCTGATAAGACTACCTGAAAGCCGTGTTATCAATCTATCAACACATGGTCATTTGTGAAAGAAACGCAACTGCAGCAGCCAAACAAGTTGCAAGACTCAGAAAGACATCAGACTGACCTTTGCCACCGGTTCAACCAAGTCGATTGCCTCATCGACGGCCTTGAAGCTACCTTCGTATAAATCAGGAAAAAGATACCACACTGATAGCTTCACGATGCGGAACGTCGAGTCGCCTCTATCTCTCGGCGCGTTGGAATTCCGATTCTCCGGTTACCTTCGATAGTCTTTCGCGCAGCCGGTTTCTTCGGACATAAACAAGAGACACCTGAGCCCGCGACGTAGAAACTGATCAGCCAGCCAGTGAGGCAGTGTAAGATAACCGAGGCAACGAGGCGAGCCCCCGCTCGCCTCTCTCGCCCGGTGTGGCTGCCATTCTAGGACACACGGAGGGAAGCTCCTGAGAATCTTTAATGGCTTTCTCATTCCCTCTCTCTCTTCTCTCAGCTGACTCGTTGGCGTTCTATCGGGCGAGAAAGAAATCGTCTTTCGTCCCGAGAACGAAGCGAGCTCGTTTTTCCCCGCCGCTATCTCCTCTCGACTAGACGAGACCGTCGCCTTCTCTCGACGCCCTCCACCCACCTCCGGCTGCATCGCTGTGACACTCAGTTCAGGCAATTCAACCTTTCGAATTCTCCTTACCTCTCCGCTTGGCTGCTGTATGTCTCACTTGTTTTCTTCTTGCCCTCTTTTTCGTCCCTCCTTCGAGATTCTCTCGCGCCAACCACCTTGCCCGGCGCATTCCATCGCCGACTACTCGACTCCTGCAGTACCATCTGTCGATATATATCGCTGTGGGAGATAGCCTCCCCACTTTGCTGACTTTTTTTCTTCTGTTTTACTCCGCCAGACTCGGTCTTCCAATGTTTTTGCATAATTTGTAGAGCAAAAAAACATACACGTCTCGGCGACTATCTGTCCTCGTGCGAACGGCGGATAAACCGTGTGTCGGTTCTATCAAGGAAATCGCTCGTAAACGTCTGTATACGCGGATCTTTTAGCGTCTTCCGAAGACGTCAGGGACGAGAGTACGGCGCGATAACGTCGTCTGAACGCCGTCAACACTCTTGTCAGCGCGCCGACGACTCACCCCGCCTGCACACATCTCGCTGTTCGCCCTCCAGCTTCCTCGAGTTCGTCCCGTGAATCGATACTCAGGCTACGGCCATCGCCCGAAGCTCCCCGGTATATCGTTACTTTCTGACCGTTTTCTTTTTTACTGACGCGCTTTTTGCTCGGCTCCCCATAATCTTCCGGGAAAAGAGCGTTGCCGTATATTGGCCCATAAGCGGGATGGCGGGAACCGGAGACGATTAAACGCAGGAGATGATCGGCGAGGCGAATCACCCCCACGGTCCGGCCTTCAGTACGCTGGTGAAATATTAACGCGAGGCCGCAAAATGGTAGGATTCGTTGTTTGTGCGTCCAACGGTATTATTAGCAATAGCGACTGATTAGGAATCTTAGGACATATTCTTCAAATAATTTTTTCTTTCAAAACTACCCTCGCAATTATTAGCAACAGCGACTAATTCAGAATCTTAGGACATCGTCAAATGATTTTTTTTAACTACCTTCGTGATTATTAGCAACAGCGACTGATTCACAATCTTGGCACATATTCGACAAATGATTTGTTTTTTAAACTATCTTCGCGATTATTAGCAGCAGCGATTAATTAAGAATCTTGGGACATTGTCAAATGATTTTTTATTTAAAAAGTACCCTCGCGATTGCAATAAAAAGCAAAGAGATGATCTCAGACGACTTCGAGAAGATATAAGAACGCTGTAATAGCCTGTATAGCAGATTTTATAATATATAAAGTAAGTTAGGAGTTTCCATCTCAATATCAGCTTTCGCCTATAGTCCAAGCACGAGAGAAGCCTTCACCACTGGCAGACTCTTCGCAAAATTATGAGGAAACTCGTAACTTGTTGGATCACGGGACAAAGTACGAGAGGCACCGGGGGTAGGAGTCTATGAAAGCTCGCGAAACTATAGATATATTAAAAGCAGCGCATAGGGGAGTGTTATATGGGAGTAAAGGATGAGAGAAGACGTCTTATATTACACCTCGGGGAAACGGGTGACGTCGTTGGGTAGCAGTGGTGGTAAAATCGCGTCCAAAACCACCGACGAGAACTGTCGGTGCGTCGACCTCTGGGGTTCCCATTGCGTTTTCGCGATTTCGCAGAGAACGCCCGCGCGACGTGACGCAACTGTTCAGTGGGAAGCTCCTCGCGTGGAGTCAGCGGGCAGGATGTTTATACGTACGAAACTGAGTGGGAGAGGAAATTCTTCGGTAAGAGAGAAGGGAATTTCGAGATACGTATATCCACTTCGGTACACCTATACATTTTCCCTCTGTGATAAGCCTGCACCGTTGGTAACGCTGAGCGCATGAAACGCGAGCGAGACTCGTGCGGTTTTATCGTTCTTCAGGATTCGCCTTGGAATGAGAGTGGAAGAGAGATCCGAGACGAGAATAATATGGAAGGAGCTTCCGAAACCGCGTTTGCGCAGTGTTCGAGCGCTGGGATGAAGATGTGTAAGAAAGCGCGCGAAGACTGAAGTCTGGAAGACGAAGGGGGACGAGAAAAAAAAGGAAGGAGTACACAGGGAAAAGAGCTTCGCGACACATTCTTCCACACTTGGCTCAGAGAGCAGAAAGTAGCGAGGAAACAAGTCGGAGAAAGCGATAAAGATGGCGTGAGTGCAGAGTGAGACACTCACTATGAGTTGGAAATAACGTCGCAGCAGCCCGGGGCGAAATGACACAGGGAACTCCCTAAAATCCTCATCGTTGGATTAAGAGACTAGTCTCATATTCCAAGGAATGAAGATATTGTTGAAAAAATCGTTTGAAATAAATAGTAACGTAGGTGCTAAACGGAAATTCGTGTCAGCCCTCTAAGACAACATCCACAGACAAATGTCTGCACTGAGAAAAAATTAATAGCTGTGATTACCAAACGTTGGTCACAACTACCAATATTTCAGTAAAACTGCAGCCAACATTTTGGTAGATCTATTCAATGGTTGGTAATCGCAACTCCTAATTTTTCTCACTGTGTCAGTGAGTGCGAAAAGAGATACACAAAAATAAAACAAATGGATGAACAAAAAATAAAAATCTAGTCGAGTGCTTGAGTCCTTGCCCAGCGTCTGCGGAGTCCGCAGAGCGGCCATAACTACCACGACAATCCAAAGCTCGCTTCTGCTGGTTGCTGCTTCGCTCGTTGTCATCCTCATCTCGTTCTACCGGTGCACACGTATTCAAGCTGCATGAAGAGGAAGGCACACACCGCAAACCGACCGAGACTCCCTCCTCCTCTCTCTCTCTCTCCCTTTTCTCATTCTCACTGTCTGAAGGTTCAGGGGACGAGAACACACACACAGCCCTTTTCACGAGCTAGTCAGGCCGATCCTCTTGCTCACGAAATTTGAGAGCGTTGAATTAACCCCGGGACAGTGAACTCTCCGTACGTACTTATGCGCCCGACCTTTAATTAATTGTGTTATTTTATTACTCCTGCTCCTGCGACTGTTACGCCCGAAGCTTTCGTCGGCTGCGACGCTTCTTGTGTTTCCACCTCTTATTCTAGCTTTTTCTCCCCTGGCTCTTTACCGCGTATGCACTTGCTCATATAGCTTCCCACGGTGCAGGGAGCCTTCGTGATATTCCTCAGTAACGAAGGAATCGCGGAAACTGCCTGCTTACACGGCAGCTACTGAGCCCACCCCGAGGCTATGCCAATGGTGCCAAGGGTGCATTAAAAAAATACTTCTCGCTGCCCTCGTTCGGCGATTCTTTGCTTTCTCACCGAGGAAAAAAAGCAAAAAAGACATTTTCTAAAATAAGTTATCATTAGCTGAACGGCAATGACTCGTCCGCCCTTAGGCGTCATTTTTTTCTGGTCTCGTAGGGGATTTTGTAGATGTTCTTGCTTCATGTGTGTGTGTGCATTTACGATGTGAGGGTTGCCCCACTCCAAGGGATGATTTTGATCGATGGCACTCGCTTCTTCCTTCCACTCTTTTTCTCTCGTATTTTTCCTATTCTCGGCCTATCCCCCTTCTCTTTCCCTCTCCTCGTCTTTTTCTTCATCATCTTCGCGTGGAAGGCCGCGACAGCTCGGGAAAACCTTATAGCAGAAATAACACGCTTGTCGTTTGTCATTCAGGCCGTCAAGCTGGGACGTAAAGATCGCGGAGGCTCCTCGACGTAAGCTTGCTCAAACTTTTTTCCTTCTCATTGACCGAAATCGTTGGTGTATCTCGTCCTCTCTGTTTTTGAGGACCACAACAACAAATCACAAACCAAAATTAAAAAAAAAAAAAAAAAACAATAATAAAAAATTAGTGTTATTTTTTATTTCGTAGGATATAAATAGGTTATGTGTGACAACGTGTCGCTTGGCTCGTACGAAGTTTTTCAGTGTTTCAGGGGCACTCTGCGTTTCGATAAAAAATCGCCCTGGTCGTGCATAATATAAAATTAAGAGAAGCTCGGCGAAGCGCGTGGAGCGACGACTGTGCAGCACCGGGAAGCGCGGAATATCTCGAATAACGATGGAGAGCGCGGTGCAAGCGTGCAAGGGGAAAAGCCCTCGTGGGTTCACCGAGGTCCCACGGGGAAGAGATAAGAAAAAAGGCGAAAAAAAAAAAATTCCTCACCGCAAAGAGACAGTCGTGCACGCACTCGTAGGTTACCGCGACGCTTTTTCCTTCGTTATCCTTGTAGCCGCCATAAAGCACCGAGGGCGACCCCTCCCCCCCTCCATTCGCAGCCTCGCACGGTCTTTTCTCATTTTAACGACGCGGAACGAGCCGCGCGACGTCGAGTCCGGAGCTTCGTGAACATTTTTACGTACACACCCACATATCCGTGTCTCTAAAGTAGACGCTCCACCCTTTTCGACCCTTGGTCTCTTTCTCCGCTTCTGTAATGCTTTTTTTTTTGCTCCGCGTAATCAAGGCCAGCAGATCGAGGAGAGCAGAGAAAATAGCGACGAGGTATCTCGACGCTTCGAGCCCTTTCCACTTCATCCCCATTCCACGGAATTTCACACGTGGGACATTCATTTTTATTACGAATTTTTTTATTTCCACCGGAGGCTCCGGTGCGCACTCAAACGCATATATTTTTGTACGTAGCGGAAGCAATAGAGTGCACAGGCCTCGTGGACAACAATAATTACTTCCAGGTGTGATTATAATGATATCTAATGAAACTGGTCCAGGCTGCGAGGGACGCGAGGGTCGCGTGAGTGCTCGACTTTTCTCCTCGCCAATCGTGGCTCGCTCTTTCACCCCGACAGCCTTTCTCCATGGTCTTTAGCCGACTGCACATGGCGCAGACCCGAACCTGTCGGTCGAACCTGCGAGAACGAGCTGCTGAAATTATCCTGACGCTGTTACGAAAGCTGCGAAACATAATGCAGGCTGGCGTCGGGCGGTGAGGCAAAAGGTTTTTTTTTTAAATAAAAAGCATATTTTGCGTTGGCTGTTGGGGATTGAAGCGTCTGGTTTGATTCATTAAAGCGGATTGATTAAAATGATAAGGTCACGAGCCCTATTCAATTATTTATTTTTCCAATAAATCTTCAATTTTACATAAAATTACAGTGGAGACAGCAGCCATCGGAAAAAATGAAAAAAATGTTCAGTGATACTCGGCGAAGCAGTAAACATGCAAAATCTCATCCGAACGGTAGCATCACGCATTGACCCCCTAACAGCCTTAATACGCGCAGCCAGCAGCGGCGCTGCACCGACCAGGTGGAAAATAATGAGGAAACAATGCGCGACCTTCTGCTTCGGATGCCTGGTTTAAATTCCGCTGCGCACACTGTAGCTTTATCCGCTAAAAATTAGTGAAGGCTAACGAGTAAACCATTATTAAAAAAATGTCGGATAATTACGAAGAGGCAATGCGCGCAATGTTCGACTTTACACCCCTTCATACAGGTTTTTTTCCTCATTTGGCCAGCCGCGTGCGGCGAATATTACAATTCCGTGAATACACAGGAAAAGGTAATGCGTCAAAATTTTCGAGTGTGTAAAATCTACGAACTCTATTGTTCGTCGAATTTTACTCTCGTTGATTCCGTTATGTTTCGCTTTTTCTTTTTTTTTTTTTTTTGCCGCGTGCTTGTTCGCGCCAGCGTTGGTCGTATTTTCCATTGCACCGAGGGAGCGTCGGTCCGCAGCGGAGAGATGGAAATGGAAAGCGAATGAGAAGAGGAGTCCTCGTGGTCTGCTGCTGCCGCTGCTACTGCTGCTGCGCTGCTGCTGCTGCTGCTGCTGCTGCTGCCGCTGCTGCTGCTGCCGCTGCTGCTGCTGACTATTCTTTCCCCCCTGCGCATCCCCATAACCATTTCGCGTCCAATGGACCATTTATTCTCGGGAGCTTTCTATCAGGACTTACAATCGAGTCACATCGAGGGCCCTCCTAACGATAGGGGTGGTTTACGCTCACTCCACGCTCACGCTCCTCACGCCGCCCCGCCGCCGCGATATAACGAGCGCGACGAAGTTCAAACACACACATACACACACACACACACACACACGAGCTCTCGGCTCTCCAATTACTTTGCACTCCTTTCGCACTCTAACGCGCCATACATTATTTTCTATATGAGCTATAAAAGCAAGAGGGGCGGATACGTTCAAAAAAAAAATAAATAAAAAATAAAAATCAATGCACCAACTTACTCTGATTGGTTCGTTGAAAAATATTTCATCGTCTAGCAATTCTTTTCGCCGTATTTATGACTCTACGGTATTTATACACACGCGAGCAAAAATGTTTGCAATTTCAAAAAAAGCGTCTGTCGCTTAATAAAAATATCGGTTTATCGATTTATTTACTTAACCCACCACTTTGGTCCAGTGGTTATCGCCCAGTGGCCTCCGGTGCGGTCTATCGCCGAGGTCTCGCGGGCACAATTCTCGGTATCGGCAATGAAAAATATTTCTGAGGCGCGACTGCGTCTGTACAGGCTTTTCAGAAAAAGCACAGAAAAAGATTTCTGTTTATTCACTGAAAAGTAAAACAACCGTGCGGTAATATTCAACACGGTACAAATGAATTTCACAAAATTAACTAACTTTGTAATTAGTTATTCGTTCGTAGGTTGTTAACCACACGTTTGTGCATTAAAACTTTGCTGAAAGTACAAAACCTCCGGTTTAATTGTCGACCATTTTTTTTCTTGATTCAAACATATGTCTTCGAGCTTTTACGTGTATCTATTCCCCTCTCCCCTTAACCCACCTTCATTCCGCGAGGCCCCCTCCCCCCCCCCCCCCCCCCCCTCAGTGTGAGGTGGCAAATTTTACGAACAGTCGATGGATTTCCTTGATCGCTGCCTCTTGCTGGTCGGTCGGTGTCAGGGAGGTATTATTCCTGTCCGGGCCTGATCAGGCCCTGGTTTGGGCTGAATGTAACGCTACGAATTTTCTACTCGGTCTGACGGCAACTGCTCCTCGTGTCCCTCGCTTATTACCTGCCATGCCGACACACCTCGAATATTACAATTTCCCGAAAAGTCCTCGACACGTGAAAATCCACCCCCCACACACGGCGCCAAGTATAGTTTCGCGCGAAGATTGCTCCCAAACCCGCGGTCTGCGTGAAACGACCTGTACATCCGGTGCCCTCCGGGCTCTCGTATAAACCGACGTAACGAGAGAGAAAATTAGCGAGCGAGAGAAACCGGCGAAAGAAAATAAAAGGCGAAAGGAACTAATGCGCATGCGCGCGGGGCAACTTCGCGTCGGTGTTGGGGGGGAGGGGGGGGAGGGGGAGGGAGGAGGGCCGAGGAGTCGTAAAAATTTCCTCGATAAATGAGAGTGCTAGTGCCCGGAGGTTGTTTCGCGAGGCTCATAAATAGAAATAGAAATGGCGGCAGGGTGGCGAACGCAGGGATGGGTGGAGGGGGGGGGGGGGGGGAGAGGGGGTAGCTCGCGACGAAGCGCGGGAGGAAATTTAATTTCGATCCGGCGCTACGCAGCACTTTCTCCTCGACCCTTTCGAGAACGAGAGTCTCGATTGACTGTACCGTATCTCGGCTCTCTCCTCGCCTCTCCCCGCGCCTATATATATGTCTATACACTCGCTCACTTTTTTATATGTATTTCTCTCGCCGAGCTCTTTCCCGGCCCTCGCGCTCTCTGGTCAAATTATACGGCCAGGAGTGGCGAAGAGTTTCGCGAAAGTTTCGAGGTAGTTGAGCAAAAGAGTGGAATAAAAAATAAAAGAGCGAGAATGGCGGTAAGGGTAGGGGTGGGGGGAGGGCCCGAGCGCGAAGGCAGAGGAAGCGGGTGAATTCGTTGCTTCCGGGCTTCGAAAGCTTTTTAATTCTCCGGCAGCTTCGGGAGTGCCGGTTGTAAAGAGCCGCGTCGAGGCCGGGGTCACGTGGTACCATTTGGAAGCAAATATCCCGGCGCTCGCTCCTCTCTTCACTGTCGACGCGAAAGATTTTTCGAAAATGATTACAAAATCTTGCTAAAAATCTCTCGACACCCAGATTAGAAAATTCGTAGCATTAGCGACACGGATAGGGCCTGACTAAAAATTCCTACTAAGGACTTTCTCGACTTCGAGATTTTTTTCCGCGGCTAAATTGAGACAAACGTGACCAGGACGACGCTCAGGTCGAATGCAGATCACGCGATTATCGATGCTGGAGGAAAAATATAAAAAACAAAATAAAAAAACAAGACGAGGAGTCAGAACAAACGATGTGGAAAAAGCAAAAGTCGAAGATGTAGAAAAATAAGGGTCTCTCTGTACCAGCCGGTTCCTCTCGGCTGTATTTTTCTTGACTCGTTCACCCGCGGCCCATCCATCGTTCCGAGAAAATGTTCTCGCTGCGGTCTCGTCACCGCAACAGCAGCAGCAGCAGTTCCGTGCATCGCAGCGAGACGTACAGGAAGGTGGACAGGTACTTATTCCCGAGCACAGCACCGCCAACCCTCATCCCTGTCCTCGGTTCGAACAGCGTTCGCTCGCCCCGCGCGCGGTCCTCGCCTCCTCGTCTGGCGGTGGGAGAAAAATGGCGCGAGAGCGTTGCCCAGGTCGAGAGGCAATCACTCAGGACAAATGACTGTAGCCGGAGCGAGAGAGCGAAAGGGAGAAGTTCTCAGCGCGAGGAAAATCGTGAAAGGATCGAGAAAGGTGCTGGTCCGGTGTTCTGGTCGCGAGACAAAGCGACGCTGTGTCGGCTGTCGTCTCGCGGCGGCTCCTTCGCGCAGCGAGAAGCCGATCTTCGGTGCCCGTCAAAAGGCGGCAAATGAGACGAGGAAAAAAAAAAAAAAAAAATGAAAAAAAATTCATTCTCTTCGGCAGACGTGGGAGCGCCCAGAGCGCCAAGCAGGACAGGAACTGGACATGTACTGGACAGGTACTTAGCCGGCGGCCGGAAACAAACTCGTGGCCAGGATGCCACTGTTGCTCCTCGGACGTGGCATAGATCAGGGAAATAAAAAGGTGAGCCAGTAGCGGCGATATGTGATGGTTGAAGGGGGAGGGGGGAGAGGTGGTAAGGCCTCGGGGTTGGAAAAGAGGGAAGGGGGGACGGTAACATCCTTGCGAACGTGTGGGCAAAGGTCAGAGTCGACTGGCAAAACCCGCGGAGAGCAGCACATAACTCACGATAAATAACCGAGCGAGCGGCGAGGGCCAGCGAAGCCAGTGCGGCCAGTTAACCGCGTGGCCAACGCGCGCGCGCAGAGAGAGGAGAGGAACGAGGAGAAGAGCCGGGCAGGGTGAGTCTGTTACCGGGTGGTGGTACACAGGACTCCTGGGGTGGCTATATCGACTGGGCCACACTCGCGCTACTGTGGCGAGCGCGAAAAAGTAGCTCATCGTTGCGCCACTCTCTCACTGCTGAGCTTTCACTCGGCCGAGAAGTTGAAGGAGAGAGGGAGAGAGAAAGAGAGAAAGGAAGATAGACCGTAGTATCGGTCTCTCGATAATAAATAACCTCCCTCGCTCCGGGTTTTTACCTCTCCCAATGGAGGCGCCGCGAAGGTTTGGAATAGCCCCAGTAGGGTTGTAGAATCGACCTGGTATTAACTAGTTTCGGAGGCCAGTATTACGCCGGTCAGGGCTCCACCGCGATTTTTCGAGGGCGAACCAAGATTCGCCCCGGAGAAAAACTGCGAAATTTTCACAAAATTTTAAAGGTGACCCTCAAAAATCGAAAATTTGTTGAAGGGTCGATGCGAACTTGGCCGACCAGCGACTGCACCTTCGGCAAGGTGTAATATCGGCTCGTAGCTTCTGCTTCTCAAGCGCCTAGATGTTTTTAAATTTCCCGGGCTGAACAGCGCGACAGTCGAGGCGAGGGGGTCGTCGGCGCTTATCGCAGGTCCCATTCCTCGCTTGCGTGAGTCGGCGCGATCCCATGTGACCGAGAAATAGGAGTGTGGCATCTCGGGGTCGCGTACCATGACTATACTCACTGTGTATAGTCGTGGAGACGGTGGAGGGAGGAAGGAGAGACATAGAAAAACTGCGAAATTTTCACAGAATTTTAAAGGTGACCTAAAAAATCGAAAAATTGTTGAAGGGTCGCTGTGAACTTGGTCGACTAGCGACTGCATCTTCGGCAAGGTGTAATATCGGCTCGTAGCTTCTGCTTCCCAAGCGCCTCGATGTTTTTAAATTTCCCGGGCTGAACAGGAGAGGGTGGGGATAGGAGGGAGGAGAGAGACAGGGAAAAACTGCGAAATTTTCACAAAATTTTAAAGGTAACCTTCAAAAATAGAAAATTTGTTGAAGGGTCGATGCGAACTTGGTCGACCAGCGAGTGTATCTTCGGCAGGGTGTAATATTGGCTCGTAGCTTCTGCTTCTCAAGCGCCTCGATGTTTTTAAATTTCCCGGGCTGAACGGCGCGACAGTCGAGGCGAGGGGGTCATCGGCGCTTATCGCAGGTCCCATTCCTCGCTTGCGTGATCCGGTTCGATCCATGTGACCGAGAAATAGGAGTGTGACATCTCGGGGTCTCGTACCATGACTATACTCACTGTGTATACTCGTGGAGAGGGTGGGGGGAGGGAGGAGAGACATAGAAAAACTGCGAAATTTTCACAGAATTTTAAAGGTGACCTCAAAAATCGAAAATTTGTTGAAGAGTCGATGCGAACTTGGTCGACCAGCGACTGCATCTTCGGCAAGGTGTAATATCGGCTCGTAGCTTCTGCTTCTCAAGCGCCTCGATGTTTTTAAATTTCCCGGGCTGAACAGGAGAGGGTGGGGATAGGAGGGAGGAGAGAGACAGAGAAAAACTGCGAAATTTTCTCAGAATTTTAAAGGTGACCCTCAAAAATCGAAAAATTGTTGAAGGGTATATGCGAACTTGGTCGACCAGCGACTGCACCTTCGGCAAGGTGTAATATCGGCTCGTAGCTTCTGCTTCTCAAGCGCCTAGATGTTTTTAAATTTCCCGGGCTGAACAGCGCGACAGTCGAGGCGAGGGGGTCGTCGGCGCTTATCGCAGGTCCCATTCCTCGCTTGCGTGAGCCGGTGCGATCCCACGTGACCGAGAAATAGGAGGGTGGAATCTCGGGGTCGCGTCCCACGACTATACTCACTGTGTATAGTCGTGGGGAGAGGGTGGAGGGAGGGGGGAGAGAGAGAGAAAGAGAGTGGTCGTGAGTTAGCGCGAACGTGCGCAAGCCGAGAAGCAATCATTCAGGATAACTAGCTAGCCGATAACTTTAAACAAGATATATCGCACGGTGGACGGGGGAGGGGGAGGGGGACGAGGGTGTGGGAAACGACGCTCGGTCGTCGACGACGCAACAAAGCGAGGGAACACCGCGAAAGAGAGAGAAACGAGGAGGGAAAAAAGGGAAAAGGAAAAAAGAAATAAAAAGGGACGCGACACCTCGCGGCTCCCATTTCCTTTCCATTTGTATTTATAGCCAAGTTATACCCTCCCCCCCCCCCCACCCCCTCCGCCCCTCTAGATTCATACTTTTCACCAACTCCATCCGAAGAGAGAAAATGGCAGAGTTTCGTGACAGTCGAGACGGAGATGAATATCGGAAAATAATTCACGGGATATATCGTAGGTCACGACCTACGCTGTTGTATCGGCCACAGAAATGTCGGCTAATTTAATGGCTCCCACGATCGTTGTTTTGGTGCTCGTTGTTTGTTGGTCAAAATGAAAAAATATTATTCACCTATTTTCACGGTCTAAATAACAACCAATGTTTCGAGTCGAGCTATATATTTTTTTAAATAAAAAAATAAATAAATCCCAAACATTGCCAAACGCCGATGAAACGCGGATTGGAGTCAAATATCGCGAATATTCGCGAAACACGCGAACGCAATGAAATTAATTTTAAACGCGGGAATCGATATTATCCCATCCGCAGTGCTCGGTGATTGCGGCCAGCAAAAGTCTGCCTCGCGTGGGACTCATTTTTCATGCGCGGATTTTATATTTCAACGGTTGCGTCGTGCCATTCCGATAATTGCAAACGTCGTCTGTGTGCTTCGGGCATCGTTGTCCTCGGCCGGGGAAATTTCGCTCCGGCTCTTTTCGCCTCCCGGAGGGCTGAGGAGATCCTCCGAAGATATTGGCCGATATTCGCCGAGATATCGACGATCCGGCTCGATACCTCGACAGTGTCTCGCGAAAAGGGTGGGCAACCCCCGAGCTCCTCCTCGCGCCAGCCTCAACGATACTATCGGAGACGCTCATCCTCGGACGAATAACGAGTTCGGTGGTAGCAGCGTCTCGAGACGTTGCCGCTCGTGCAGATTTTCCATCCACGAAATCGCGCTCCTTGGGAATATGCGCCGAACCGTCGAGTAGCCTGGCCAACCCTTTAACTTCCCCGGCTCGTCTTGGATTTTTTTTTTTTTTTGGCCTTCCCGCTGTTGCGGCAGCCACTGACTACGGCTTATCTGCTCACCTCGACGTCTCCTCGCTTCCCTCTGCCGCCGCGTCCTCCCCCTACCTCCCCCTGCCTCCCCCCACCCCTCCCCCTTTCATTTAATCGAAGCGAGAGATTTTTCCTGTTGCGCCTCTCGCATATTATCCTCGGGCCAATCTCACCCTCGGTTACCCCCGCCCACCGAGATTGCCGACTTTTCGCTGCCGAGGAAATATCGAAGCAGCCGAAACGTGGGATGAGAACAAAAAAAAAAGAGGACGTGAATGCGAAACGAAGAAAGCACAGAGGGAGTGGAGAGACTGGTAATGAACAATCCCTCTTCGGCGTCGGGGCATCGCGCGCGGACACGCGCCATAGTCGGGCTAGCCTGCGTCTGGTGTCGGCCTCGCAACGGCGTTGATTCATTTCGTTAATTAACTTCGAACGTACTTAACGCAGGAATGCGCCGGAACGAGCCGAGAGCCGAAGTGGCGTGTTTCGGAGCAACGCCCAACCGGCCGCCGAGCTTCTTCGTGCGCATGCGGACGCGGCGGCGGCGTGCGGTAATGGGGAGCACCCCACGTGGTCTCTCTTCGTGTACTCGCGTTTCGGAATTACACGCACGGCGTTGCTACAGTGGCGTCTCTGTAAACGCACAGAAATCGCATAATAAAATTATAATCGCAATTTTTTTGAAGGGTTTCCTTGGGTTTATATTGCGAAAAAAAAAAATCGATTTAACGAAGTTTTAAAAGCCCATCCGATGGAAATTTCCCGCTGTTTCAAAAAATTCCGGGTTTTTGTCCGGAAAGTAAACAATTCGGGAAGAAAAACGCGAAAAACTATTTTTTATTTTTTTCGAATTTTGGCACTTCACTAAAATCGACGTAATTTTTTTTTGGATCTATGAAATCTGGATTTTCTTTTTGCATTCGAAAGATAAGCCTTCAACGGAGAGAATGCTGCCAGGCAGAACGCGATACTTCGATTTTTCGATTTTTTGTAGAATTTTAAAGTTGACCCTCGAAAATTGCAAATTTTTAGAAGGGGTACCCTTTCGTTTTTTGCGAAAAAAATGTCGTTTTCTCAAAGTTTAAAAACACTGTCCGATTCCGCTGATAGCTGAAATTTTCCGCTGATCCCAAAAATCACGGTTGTTTGCCCGAAAAATAGAAAATTCGATGAGAAAAACGCAAAAATCAAATTTTTTTTTTTCTGAAAAACTGTCAAATTTCGCGATATTAAACAACGGACTTTCGGTTTCCCAATGACCAATCAGAGGCCGAATAAATCGACAACAATGGTTGATCTCGAACTTATTAATCGTGATGCAGCTCCGCCCGGAGCAAGAAATCATTTACAGACAGGCTACTGTACTCCTCGACCCTGCCCCGAGTCTCGCTCACCCTCTCTCTCTCTCTCTCTCTCTCTCTCTCTCTCTCTCTCCCTCTCCTTCTCTTCTGCGCCTTCTCCCCTTTCCTCGTCTCGTTGTGACTTCGTCATTGCCGCTTGCCACGAACCCGTGCGCTCTCTAATTGGTTAACTCGAGTCTGTGGGCCTCCGTTTAAAGAGTGACGCGAAACAACGGGGTTCAGCAGCGCTGCGCGAGGGGGTAGCCCGCGTCGAGACCGTGCTAACTACAGGGCGCGTGCAAAAGCTCCGGAGGTGAAAGGCTGTGTGTGGAACGGCTATTCGTGCGCCCTTTGCTTTCCTCTCTTCGTGTTATACGTGGCCGGGTGATGCAACGGGGATGGAAACACGCGTGCGGATGCGCGCCGCCCTCGAGCTGGAAAACTCGGTCGCTGGGATGCGAAACACCGGCTCGCTGCTGGGAAGTGTGTAACTCGAGACCGCGACCACCGTACCCGCGCTCGCCAGATGGATGAATTCTATACCGTCATATTAACACCGCTTTCCATTGAAACTCGAGACGCCCCGGCCAGATAAATGGTATATTATCAGCGGAATTTAATCGTTCACTGGTTCGGCGGTGGTGCGCGTTTGGTTTACCATTTTTCATTCATTTATCTCTAAATGAACGATATTTCTGCATCGAAAAGTGGTCGGCAGAAAAATCGGTGAAAAGGCATTTGAAAAACGACGATAAAAAAGACCTTGAGACGTTTTGAGTTATATATGTCAATTTTTTTTTTCATATTTCGAATGGAAAGTTTGTTAATAGTGGAAGAAGTACAAAAACTCGATATTAAAAGGAGGTTTTGATTTAGGCTGCTGCCGGATCGCTCCCTCTTTCATATTCTCGCGCGCTGTCTCAAATTCCGCACGCTTTCCCCGCCGGTTCTTTCAATTTCTCCATCCGGCGCAACGAGGGTTGTGGCGGAGGCGGCTGATATTATTTTCCGTGGCATATAGAAAAGAGGAAGAGCCGAATTGAGACAGAGAGAGAGAGAGAGAGAGAGAGTGAGTGAGAGAGAGAGAGAGGGGGAGGGAGTAGTCCACACAGGCAAAACGCGCGCGGCTGCGGTCGGAATTGAAAATTCACCCCCGGCAGCGAAGCTCGAACACGCGTTCGCTCGCTCGAGGGTGCACACGCCGAGAGTAGCAGCGCGTAAGAAATGAAAGGGAAAGGGCAAGAGCTCGAGAGGTTCACGGGGTTCGTGGGGGAGAGGGGTAGGTGGAGGTTGCGCTCGTGCAGGCGGCCAAAATTGAATTCAACGAGGTAAAGCTCGAGGATTTTTCTCCTTCCCCCTTTCCCTCTTCGCACGTTCCCAAGAAGGAGACATAAGTGGAAACCGTAGCTATTCCGTCGTCCCACGATTATTATATCTTATTCATCGCATCTGGACCACTGTGTCTCGGGAATGAAATGCCAGATTTTTCGTCGAACAAAAAAGAAGCGCATGTATCTACTACTAAAAAGTGCGTAATTCGCGCCAACGTGACCATTGTTGTCGGTATAACTCGGCCTCTGATTAGTCGAGGGCCGTGACGACCGAAAGTTTTTGTTTAACAGCGCGAGATTTGACAGTTTGTCGTAATGAGCGCTGCAGCACTGTTTAACCTACTGTGATCCCGATTTGGGCGGTTTTCGGCCCGGTGGCCAGATCTACGATTTCTGACAAACTGTTCGACCAACATATTTTTTTTTTCAAAATCAACTAAAAAAGGGTTGTAACCAGTGTTTTCAGGGGTAGAATATGCGACTTGAGAACGATGGTATAGGTTAGAAGTCGATATTACGAAAAAATAAATTTCGTCACCCCGATTTGGGCGGTTTTCGGCCCGGTGGCCAGATCTACGATTTCTGACAAACTGTTCGACCAAAAATTTTTTTTTTCAAAATCAACTAAAAAAGGGTTGTAACCAGTATTTTCAGGGGTAGAACATGCGACTTGAGAACTATGGTATAGGTTAGAAGTCGATATTTTGAAAAAATAAATTTCGTGACCCCGATTTGGGCGGTTTTCGGCCCGGCGGCCAGATCTACGATTTCTGCCAAACTGTTCGGCCAAAAATTGTTTTTTTTTCAAAATCAACTAAAAAAGGGTTGTAACCAGTGTTCTCAGGGGTAGAATATGCGACTTGAGAACTATGGTATAGGTGAGAAGTCGATATTTTGAAAAAATAAATTTCGTGACCCCGATTTGGGCGGTTTTCGGCCCGGTGGCCAGATCTACGATTTCTGACAAACTGTTCGATCAAAATTTTTTTTTTTCAAAATCAACTAAAAAAGGGTTGTAACCAGTGTTTTCAGGGGTAGAATATGCGACTTGAGAACGATGGTATAGGTTAGAAGTCGATATTTTGAAAAAATAAATTTCGTGACCCCGATTCGGGCGGTTTTCGGCCCGGTGGCCAGATCTACGATTTCTGACAAACTGTTCGACAAATTTCTTTTTTTTGTTTACATCAACTAAACAAGCGATTTTTAGTTGCGATTTACCCTTTTAAAGCTTTATAAGAGTGCATTAATTAGCCTAGTATACATAAAAGCTGCAACGCGATATTCTGGTATTTTCCGGGGTGTTAATTTTATTCGCGCGAGTCGAACGCGTCATGCTATGGCATACACGTTGCAGTCCGGTTGCGTATCGATTCAACCTCTGGAATACTTCACATTCTAGAGACGAATTAATAATAAAAATAATGCCGGACATTTAATTTATTTGTACAAGAGTTTACCTCATTCATTTCAATAAATTAACAAATAAAATAATGACGCTCGTGCAGGCGGCCAAAATTGAATTCAACGAGGATTTTTCTCCTTTCCCCTTTCCTTCTTCGCACGTTCCCAAAAAGGAAATATAGGGTAGATGTACCGTTAGTGGCCATTTTTACTATTTTATTCTTCAAATTATTTTTTTTCCCACTACTGCACGTTTTTTTTTAACAAATTTATTTCAATGCACTGAATGACCTACACGACGTTTTTTTTTATTGGATTAAATGTTTTGATGTATTCCGTTGAATGCGATGGTCACAATTGGCCCTAAGATTGCCAAAAACGGTACGTCTACCCTAAGTGGAAACCGTAGCTATTCCGTCGTCCCACAATTATTATATCTTATTCATCGCATCTGGACCACCGTGTCTCGGGAATGAAATGCCAGATTTTCCGTCGAATAAAAAAAAGAAGTGTATGTATATACATAAAAGCTGCACCGTGATATTCTGGTTTTTCCGGGGTGTTAATTTTATTCGCGCGAGTCGAACAACGCGTCATGCTATGGCATACGCGTCGCGTGCTGCTGCTGCTGCTTCTGCCACCACTGCTCCGCAGACCTCGTTTCTCCACAATCTCTTTTTCGCTTTCTCTCCTTCCCTTCCCTCTCTCTCCCTCTTCTCGTTTCGTCGCATAGCGCGAGTTATACAGGGCGCCCCGGCAGCGCGAGAATACCTTTTTCTAATGCCTGGCCCGCTGGAACGAAGTGAATGAAGAGCCGGAGGGCTCTGCATTATAAATGGGGATGAATTATGTCGTGCGCTCGACGGCGAGTAAGGGGTTGAGTTATTGCCGCGGCGGGGGCGCGCTCGCGCGCGCGCGCGGCCTCAGCCTCTGCACTGGCTAGAGCCGAGAGGCGAACCTGTGCCCCCGCTTATTCTCTCGACGTGAGTAAGAGAGAAAGGGAGAAAAAGCGAGAGAGCACTGTACGTCAGGATCAAAAGCTGCCTAGCCGCTACTGCTGCCGCCGCCGCCGACGCTACTGCCGCCACCACCACCGCTGCTGCTGGTCGTTCGCTAATTTTTCACCCTTCTTTTCCATACCCTCTTCCACCTCCCACTCGCGCCCACTTCCCCCCCCCCCCCCCCCCCCTCCCTACTCCTCTGTCTCGCTGCTGCGTTCGTTTTGACTCTCCAAGGCACTTCCGACCGGGCTCGCCTCGCTTCCACGTACCGCCACCATTTTCAAAGCACCGGCAAATTGTAACACGGTATTACAGTAGACTGTACCTAAATATAGCGCGCACTTCCCACCCTGCAAGCCCCCGTTTCCCTCCCTCAATTCTCTCAGTCTTTTCGAGGAAAACCACCGCGTTAAAAATCTCTTTTGACCCCCTCAAGTATATTTTCTCGCTAAAACGCCCTGGCGGCCCTATACAATTTTTTTTTTTTTCTTCAATTGGGAGCAAAACATTCGGACGAAATGACATTTTTCTTGCAATCTGGGAAACGAGATTCAGATACAGTTTTGAAAATAAGTCACTCTTTGAAATCACATTGAGTGGTTAGAATGAAAAATATGGCAATTGACTTCGAGAAATTGAATTTGAGGTCATTGTGCCGAGTGAACATTGCAGTTGACATCCCGATGACAACCTGGAGGGATTCACAATTGAGAAATCCATCTTCGCCCTGGAGAGGAAACTTGGCCGGAGTCGGGGCTGCAACGCTGCACTGATACACATTGCAGAGAGGGTTACAGTGATACAGGAGGCGAAGGGTCGGATTCGAGGAAAACCATCGCTTTAAAAACCTCTTCTCAAGTCTATTTTTTCGCTAAAACGCCGTGGCGGCTCCTGACATACCATGTTTTTTCTTAAATTGGAAGCAAAACATTCGCACGAAATGATATTTTTCTTGCAATCACGACAAGCAACATTCAGATAAAATTTTTTAAATAAGTCACATGAAATCACATTGAGAGGTCAAAATGAAAAATATGGCAATTGACTTAAAGAAATTGAATTTGAGGTCATTGTGCTGAGTGAACATTGCAGTTGACATCCCGATGACAACCTGGAGGGATTCACGATTGAGAAATCCATCTTCGCCCTGGAGAGGAAACTTGGCCGGAGTCGGGGCTGCAACGCTGCACTGATACACATTGCAGAGAGGGTACAGTGATACAGGAGGCGAAGGGTCGGGTTCGCTCGCTTAATACATTCGGCTCTCGAGCGGCCACGCGGTTTCACCGGTGAGAAGGAGAGAGGGTAGTCCGAGAACAACGTCCCACGTTGGCTCACTCTCGTCCATTGTACACTTGTTCCCCATTGTCTTATTGTTCCGCGTGTCTGCGAGGTCCCGTCGGCTTGTCGCCCGAGTCTCACCGTCGTAGTGCTGCAGTCGTCCCGCCGCCTCCGCCGCCGCCTCTGTGGCCCTCCGGTTCCTTCGCCAGTCTCTCGGTGGCGCGTGGACCGCACCACAGCACGAATTCCGCGAACTCGACAATCGGATTCGCTTTGAAATTCGACTGAGAAACTCTCGTGAAAGCTCTCGTACTTCAACCGCCGCTGGACTTTCTCCGTGGCACCCGACCAACTCGCTTGAGGAAGGCACAGAGAATGGGTGACATCTCGGTTTCCCAGGGGGAATCCGAAATGTAATACAAATTAAGAGATGCAACAACTCGTGCAATTATAATTTTAATCCTCGAGCGATAGTCTACTGACTATTCTTCAAATTTTTTCAACCGGTTAGAAAAGTAAAAAAAAAAAGAAGTGTGAACTATGGATGTTTTTTTAGAGCCACCAGGGCCATCTAGTTAACAATTATTTATTGATAGAAGGATAATGGGAACATCGAAATTATTATTTTTTAATAAAACCCGCACTTCACTTTCAAGCCACATTTTTGTGGTTACGAAATGGTTCGCCACAATGCGAATTCTGTGTATTACGTGTTTGAAGATTGAAATAACCGATTGAACGGATAGAACCGTGCGATTCGGTGGATTCGTTAGAGTGAAAATCGTCGGTCGAAGGGAGGTGGTTGAGGGGGAGTGAGTGGGGGCAGAGGGGATGAGATCGCGGAAAATGGTGGAAGGGAACAAGGGAGCGAGCCAAATTGCGCACGGGGTGTGATTCGGCTTTATTAAAACTGTCAGCGCACGCCCTGGCCTCGGTTGAAGGGTGCAAGCGTGCAGTTGTCGTGAATTCATTGGCCCGGGCGAGCGTGCGGGTTCGTCCGCGTTGCGCGCCTCGCTGCACTGATAAATGCATAAATAAATGAATAAAATTATAGCCGAACTGCGAAATATTCAGGCGCATGTCAGCGCCGTTCGTTTTCGCCAAAAATGCTTGGACGTCCAGCCGTTCAGCAGTCCGGTTGCATATATCGATTCAACCTCTGGAATATGTCATTCTAGAGACGAATTAATCATAAAAATGATGCCGGACATTTAATTTTTTTGTACAAGAGTTTATCTCATTAATTTCAATAAATTAACAAATAAAATCATGACCGTTTCCGACGACGTGTGGCGTCGCATATTTCCACATGACGTATCTCATTTCGCAAAACTAATAGCAGCCAAGAGTGATAGAGGATCGCGAGAACCCCAGACGGGGGCATTCCGCAGAGCAGGAGGAAAAATTTTGCCGGGTAAGCATCACAGCTGACAGGAAATCGTACGGTCGTGTCTCGCTCTTTTCGCGGTAAAGTGATATCTCTGGGGAAGCGAAAAGCCGACCCCTTAATTCTCAGCCACAAAGCACGGTAGTTTGTGCTTTCTGCCTTTTCCGCGTCTTTTCCAGAGTACATCTCGTCGAGTCACCCTCGTTACCCGTGAAACCAGTATTTTTTCCCACAAACCTGCATTCCCTCTCGACCACGAAGGCAACGTAGTTGTTTCCCAAGCCCATTGCTAGGGTGATGTGACATTCCCTCTTCTACCCCCTGTGACATATCTTCAGTCTCGTCATATTAATGCGCTTCGAGCGACTCCTTCCCCCTTCGCCTACGTGGCATACGCCCCTTTTTTCTCCTTCATCTACATATTCATTACATCGTTATCGTCGTCATGCCTGGCGTGAAGAAACGACGATAGTCACAGATGAGCGGGGGTGAGTGGGGGGGAGGGAGGCGGGCACCGCTAGTAATGAGTTAAGTCCGTTCGTATAAATTCTCCGCAAAAGGGATGTTCCGTGGTTCTGCGAGAACCTACATTTTTCAGTTGATGGGGTATCGGCCAGAAGCTCTTTCGCTTTGAAAAAGAAGATGCCCTTCGCAGTTTGCCAATGTCTCGTCGTGGGGTTACTTCTTTGAAATAAGGTCGAAGCTACGGCGAGGACAATGAAGGCAAGCTAAGTGTGCGAGGGGAAGAGAACGTCCTTATCAGTCAAGCTAAATTACCCGTAATAACAAATTGACGAAGACTCCCTCCCTGCCTCCTACACTCGCTAATTGTCCAAAGGGTTGGCGAAGCTCCTACCCCTCTGCAATGCACGGGGCTGATATAGCTATGGCAACTTTGTCGATAGTTCCAGACTCCCGGTTCGTTGGAGTTCTGCGTCGTGCCTCGACGAGCTTCCACGAAGCCTCAGTCGGAAAAGTCTTAAAGACGAGAGAGCAGATAGCCTGCAGTCTTCTCATCGGGCGAGGCGAACATTTAACGAAGAACACACCAAAGAACCGAAAACGTTCTGCTTCCCAAATACGAGTCCCTCGTCCCGGACAAGCTTGGAAATTTCATTCCTTTTCGAATATATTCGGGTATCGAGCAGCGAGCCAGTTGTGCCGCAGAATTAACCAGAGGACATTGCTCTGCCATGCATAGCTGATGGGAGCGACGAAATCCTGCGGCCAGGAACCGTGGGCGCTCGACTCTCATCCCCCGTTTTAGCCTATCCATTACATTCCCTTCAATGACAGACTGTGCAGTACGTACATCGAGTATATAGCTCTCCGGAGCAGCCTAGGCGACAGTCGGAACACCAGGATCCCGGAGCCGTAGTTTCGTGCCAAATTCTCCTCCCTGGTACGGACAATCGTATCCTCCGCAATGAAATGAAACCTGGAAATGCAACGTTCCGCTCTTCATTGTCGTCTGCGAGTATAATAGAATCGACTGGGACATGGTTTTCATTACTTTCTAAAGGTCTTTGCGGACAATCTCTTTGATGACAAGTACGACGTTGTTACCACGTATCCACATATCCGTTATCTCAAAAAACGAGAATTATTCTTAAAGGTGTTCGACGGAAAGTCGTGCAAAGTCCGTCCGATCCGATGAGACTCGTTCAATACTCCAGAAGTCACGTTTTCTTCAATATTGTTTCTATCGCCAAAACGCGCTCGCTTCTAACAAGCCTGGAAGGTATTCCACTAATCCCAATAGCGGAATTACGACGATTTCGAAGACCCATCGAGTGAACCTTAATCTATCGATCGGATTGTCATCATTCGCGCTTTAGCTACTTCTGAGAAGGTGAAGCGAAACCTCCAGCGAGCTTTCTTGAGCGCGCTATAAAAGTTCTTCTTCCCTTTTTCTCATCCTCAACCGGAGACAGCGAGGGTACGAGAGGTTACGCTATTTTAATCAACGATCGAATTATCCACTCTTACCCTCGTCTACTAGCAGCTCTGTGCTCTGGCATCCCAGCTATCCCCTCGTCCCTCACCTATCCTCGCTGCTGAGCGACCTTCCTCGCTCCCCTCCCCCGCCTGCTCTGGGTCGCTAATCCACTTTCGCTCTAATTCCATCCGCCTGGAAGCTCGGTAGTCGTGACCGGCTCGTTCTCGTCCTCGACGTCGCCCTGACTTTCCTGGCTCCCTGGAAGCTGCTCTCATAGCCTCTCGCTTCTTCCTCGTCCAGACACCAAGAGAGTAAAAGGGAACGGGTTCGTTGGACCGGCTGTTCCCTAGACCTGCTGTCTCTAACTTCGGGAATGGAAAAACGGAAAGAGACGAAGTGAACGCTCGGTCTCCCATCCCTTCAGCCGGTTTCGAGACTCTTCGATGATCGAAGCCAAGGTCCGGAGAAGCTGTTGCTAGAGGGAAGAGCAAACGACGGATCGGGGAATAGGTTTAAGGGCGAGACTAAGAGACCCTTCCTCATCCCTCGAACTTCAGGAGAGCCTGGAAGCCTCGAAGCTTCTAGACTGCTGGTGTTGAAAGCTGCTAGAAGCTGAGGTAGATGACGAGCCGTCAAGGGGTCAGCGGGAAGCACAGGAAGCGCCAGAGCCGCACTGGATCGCCCGGGTCAATTGGATTGCATGAACTTTGTTCGTGCACGCGAGGATCGCGAAGACAAGGATGAGAACAAGACGTGCTAAACTGCTCAGACGCCATCGGCCTTCGCTCTTCATCTCTCCCGGTCGTTCGTCACCATCCTCTTGCATCACCAGAGACAGAGCCTCGCCTGGATAGAAGTAGCCAACCTTCATCACTCCAGTGGTTGGTATCTTATACTCATTGTCGCTTCCGAAGCTTTGTGAAAATGCCAAATTAACGACATTACAGCCCCTACGCCCCACTAATAGGTCTGAGAGGAATTTTCTGCGTCCGATGCTACATCCAGCTGAACTACACCCACAATGCCACGAGTTTTTCACGACAGTGAAAAATGTATCCCATTTGGGACTCAGTTTTCTGGGATCAAGTTTTATTTTTTTAAGTATTCTGATCTGCTAGACTTTTAAATTCTTGAAAATGAAAGTCTTATTACTTCTCAAGCGTGAATATCGCGTTACGAGTTTCACTGGAATTTAATTTATCCTTGTCTTTCGTTGTTGGTGGCCGTTCAAGAACCTAATAGTTTCAACAGTAGAACGATACTCGCTGACTCTGGTGGTCTAACCCTGCGGTTTCGTGAACTTTCCCTTCGTACGTCAAGTGCAACGAGCAGCGAATGAAGAGACGCTCGCGAGGGCCTGCATAACAAACGCATAACTCCTGTGCATAGAGCTTGGAATTTCAACCAATTCTGCGAAAGGCCACAAAGATCCAATAGGATACTCAAAGCGTCACTGATCTTCCGAGCGTCTTGTTAAGTTCGTGGAGACCTCTTGCATCAAATACATCGTTGTTTGTGTTTAGTAGATAGGACGATGACCTAATTGCTTGTACAGTTACAAGTATCTTCTAAATTCAGACTCGAATTTTATCAATCTGACGAATGAAATTTGATGCAAAGCTTAATGAACATTACCGCGAGATCTCAAGACAGATAATCGATTTTGAATGAACCCAGCAGGTGATCAACGATGTCTGCCAACGATATGATGGAGTGAGCGAGCTTGACTACCCCAACTATTGCTGCGGCGGGGTATCATCATCATCCCCTTCATCTCAATTTCGATGCCGGTCAAAAGGGATCACTTTCCAGTAACCAACGTGGCGAAGGGGTTTCGAAACAGGATGATCGGTCTAGCCCGGGAAACGGGCCTGTCGTTTCGAAGCTCTGGCGCCACCGCCCCTTGCCAAAGGGAAACCAAAACTTCGGAGGCGGCGAACGAACCAACGGACGAGAAGCGACCGAAACTAAAATCAGTGTTGGCGGTAGTGATACCCTCGATGGAGATGGTGGCAGGTTCGGTAGAGCCGTCTCATGCTCCCGTGGTATATCTTGAACCTCCGTTATCCCTTGGGTTTCCCATGGTCGTTGCTATATTTGCCGAGTCTGAAGCATCCCCTCGAGGGTAATTTCTGGCCGGCGCAACGTTCGCGAAAAAAAAAAGAAACAACGCAGCAGTAGGGCAACGCGACGAAACAGGTTGGTGGAGAGAAAGGGAAAACGAGAGTTGAGTTTACGGTGGAATATTTAAAAGGCTCCCTGTGGTTGGCTTGTTCGGATGTTGGGGGGTTGACGCTCTCGTCAGCACAAGTCGTGAAAGGGAGTGGAACGTTGTTCGCATGAAAGCTGAGAAGAGAGACAAAGAGAAACAGGGAGGAGAAGATGGAAAGTGGATGGTAAAAGAGACAAAGCTGCAGCTTGGCGCAATAGGGCACAGTGTTAACTTGGTAATGCGATATCCTTTCAGGAGTTTGACTTGGACTTTATCCCCTGCTATCTTCCCTTCGGCTCTCTCGCTATAGTTCGACTTTCCCCCCACACACACTTTCGTCCTATTTATCCTACACTCGGGCTTATGTTTCAGCTTGTTCTTCGTCCCAAGTTTTTCAAGCATAAGATAGCCACGATTCGACTGGCATACGAGCAGGGTGATTCATCTGTCTTAGCAGCATGACCTGTATCGTCGTCTCGCTAGTCGGAGCTAGATTCCAGGGGTGGTATGTCCAGCGAACCTCCAAAGATTTAAACGACCCGCCGAAAAACAAGCAAACTACCCCGAGCCAAGTTGACCCATAGTATTTATCCAGGACGTTAATTTAACCCAGTGACAGGCCGGCAACTCCCGCAAATACAGTTCTGTGACCCGCGAATTTTCGTCTCTTTTCTATCTTCCCACTCGACACGACGGCAGAATTTCTTCCGTCGCTGCGCAGCTTCACTTCTCACATTTAATATTCACTTACAACTTCGCTGGAGGATATGAGAGATAATTAGGTGAATTTTATAAATAACGTTGATAATTAGTCGGGAGTCACTGTAGCAGCAACAGTTCGCTGTCCTCGTTAGTCCGGATATTGCATTGAAAGACAGCGTTGCCCGGTAATCCTCATTGATAGCATTTAATTAGAGGCACCAGCGGCAATCGACGCCCGCGAGGGCGTTGGGTATGATGTTCGAACGCGGCGAGGAACCCGCTGTCTCTCCGCCCTCACTCCCTAATCTCCCCCTTTCAGCGACCATATAAAAACCCCCGCCTCCCGTTCTACCGACAAATTCCGGCTAATTTTCGCAGTCGGCGTTCAACCTCCTCCTCCTTTAATTAGAATTCAGCAGCGCCGGCAGCCGTCGAGATTTTCCGGAAGTCGCGCGGGGGCCAATGGCTCTCGCCCCGGTGTACCGTTATACTCAGCGTGCCGGACGAGCCGTGGTACACGCGAGTCTCAGCGCCGAATATGGAGAATGGAAACAAGAAACCCTGGAAGTATCGTTATACGAGATCCCCGGTACAGCGAAATTGCCGTGAATTCGCAAATTGCTGAAGAAGCCCCTGGACTTGGTTTTACCTCCTTTCTTGCGAATTTTCTTGCGAAGATACGAAAAAGATAATAGACCCGGTCGGATCTTTGTGAAAATAAGCGAAGACGAGAGGATGATTGTGGTTCGATTCGCTCGGGGGGTAGGATCGAATGCTTTCTAGACAGGGGGAAAGCGAACAAAGGAGGCCAGAATCGAAGATGACAAAGGTGTCTCACTCTACCCGGTGGTTTTCCAACTTACCGTTCGGAGTTTCCTTCGTCGGTTAGCGGGAAAACTCGTCGCTCCTCTCGCTGCACTCTGCTCCACTAGCTACTTCTCTTATAATTAAGCGGCTGTGCAATCGGCTTACATACCCGCCATTAGAGTCTAAGAAGTACTTGGCCTCCCTGGCTTCCTCGATTTTCATCTCTCTCCACCCCTCTCCGTCTCTTTCTCTCCATCCACCCTCACCCTTGTTTCTCCTTTCAATGCACTTTTATTCCCCGCCGGTGGGATCACACCTCAGGGACCATCATGTTTACAGACATTTTTTCATCACCCTCGGCACTTATCCTCTGAATTATATACCCTAAATCCTTTCGGATACTTTTCAACTCGTCTTACAATAACACCAATGACATAATGGGTAATGCACAAATAAAAAGCTCTCGTACCGTGATGCGATGAAATATTTTAAGCTCTATATACTATAAACGAGCCCTGTAGCTTCGATGATACGATAGGATTCCACGAAAGCACCCGGATAAAAGCAGAGCAAAGTGTGAAAAGAGGAATTATGGGGCTTGGTTGGGAAGCGCCAAGCGGCGTCGCGGCACTGTACGACGATCGAGAGAGGGTTGCGGTTCGGTCTATCGGACTCGCCTTTTGTATGGGACAAAACGACGAAATAAAACGCGGTGCTGTAGACACCCATAGAGATGAAATGCGAGTAAACGAGAGAGAAAGAGCGAGAGGGAGATAGAAGGAGATGGTAGGGTGAGGTGAAGGTGGAGGAAGAGGAGGAGGAGGAGGAGAGAGATGCATCCGAAAAAGCGGGACGAACCAGTACGAGCGATGGGGTCGCGGTAGTTCGAGAGTAGAGGCGAGTGCAGAGTGCGCGTCGAACCTCCCCCACACCGCGTTCACCATCCGCGAACCAGGCAGCCAGACCCGATTCGTCCCCGGCGTACGACAATAATTCACTTCCTACCCATTTCGCTCGCGATATAACGCCACTTGACAATGTACACGGATATTATTTTCCCTCGGTGCTGCTTCGCTTTTTTCTGTTTTTTTTTTTCTTTCTTCTGTTGTTTGTTGTCCTTCCTGCCTCCATGGTTCGCTTTTCTCGTTTCTTTTTTTGCTTACGCCAGGGGTATCGATTCTGCTTTACTTCCACACCACGTTTGGCATTGTGCATTAAGATGGCTGTTGCGTCAAATCGAACGAACGAATGAAAATTCATTTCACTTTACGTTTTATCCGCGCAGCGCGAATTATAATGGCAAAATGGTTCTTGACATTTATTTTTCTAATTTTGGTTTTAACGATAATTTATTCTCGGCTTCTGTTTCGCGATATTTATCTGAAGAGCCGATTGTACGAGATCAAATCGAGGTTGGAAAGCAAATTTATTGCACACAGTGCATTCGAGGCCCTTTCACCAAATGTTCCAATAAATTCGTCCATCTACCTGTGACATTTACGAAATAAAAAATTCCGATGACGACGTGTACTATGGAAAAAATAACGCACGAGGCCCCAAACTCCATTTCCAGGCGTCAAAGTGATTGATTTTAACCGAGATGTATCGGCGAGCTGTATCGTCGCGTAACGTTGGTACAGTCTGATAAAAAAAAGCTATTACACGAAAGAAAGTGGATGCATCCAATCGACGAGGAAGGTGAGAGTGAAGAAGTAGTTCGGGAATCAATCAGATTCTCGAGTGCCAAGGCTATTATCAAGGTCTCGCAGCCCAGCGATCGCTCTCTGGCGGTTAATAATGTCAGGTCTGGCTTGAGCGTTGGAAAGTCTATCGATCACCTCGACTCAGGAGCCACCAGCAGCAGAAGCATCAGCAGCAGCAGGGAGACGTAGCTACAGTCTCAAGCTACTGCTTCATCCGCGCAATCATGCACGTAAGAGGGATGATCTCGGCTGGTTTCTTCTTGTCGTCGTCGACGTCGTCTCGGTTTTTCTCTCATGTTTCGCTCATCCGCAATTCCCGAGGGTGCACGGGATCGTCCCAAGGAATGACACTGACTGACAGACATGTTACCCCGACGAATTAATATCTTCTTCACTCTCGCCAGTTCCTTCGCCAACCGGGACAATTATTGTCCATTTTTCGCGCGATTTTTCTCGTCACGTTTGGCGCAACAAAATTGGTCACGAAGTTACGCGGGAAGTTCAGTAATCGCCGCTGCAGATTGGATGTCGATTGCCGCAGTCGCAGGTTCTCCAGAGATCTGTAAACCCGACGGCGGTTACGTGGAACGTGTGTATTTGCGGGGGGGTCTGTGCGGTGGAAAGGGACCCGGTGTCGAACTGAGTAGAAAGGGCTGTGCGCGGCCAGACGTCGAGGCCCCAGTAGTGGGGGACGGTAACTGGTCAGACGCACCCATTAAACTCTCGGTATGGCCGGGGTTACTGCCTGCCTCTGCGCACACCGGCTACGTTCCACTGCCACTGGCTGCAATGCTCTCATCGCGCTCGCGAGAACCGCTTCGGCTCTTAAGACGAAAGCGCTGTACCTCGTCGGGCGATTTAATTAAAGCGTCGATTAAACGGTCAATCACAGTTAACCCGGTGGGGTAAGCCGGTCACGTCACCGCTTAATTCCATTATCCACTCGCGGCCGAGCTCTCGCTGCGTTTCCCGGCAAACGCGAGCTTCCGCGGCCTCCATTGCCCCCCCCCCCCCCCTCCGCGCGCCTTCACCCCGTCCTGCCGTTCGCCAGCATCCACCCGATCGTGCCATCATCCCCCTCCCCTGTACTGACGCTGAAGAATAAAGTTTCACATTTTTTGCTCTCGCGCCTGGCGCTCGGAGGCCCCTTCTCCCCCCACCCCCGCCTTCCCTTCATCCACGTCCCGACGCGAACGACTATTTTCGAATTTCGATGTTGGCTGTCGAGTAAATTATGACATTAATTGTTAATGTCGTAATTTAATTAATTGTTAATATAGTGTTCATAATTGTAAACAGAGATTATTACTCTGGCAATAATTCAGTGGCTGATCGACCGTCGTTGTGCGGTTAAACTTTGTCGCGCCGTTCACGTGATAAGCACAACTGTTTAGCGATTTTACAAGCTTCACTTTTTTGTGTTGTTTTTTTTTTGTTGTTTTGTTTACGTGTGGATACTTCGCGGTCGATGTGTGAAAGTTATCCGAGCGCTGCCTGAAGATAGCTGCACTTTATATCGCGTAGGATAAATAGCATAGAATAATGATGAACGGCCCTGCGGACCGTATAAATTTCATTATGCTACACTTCATTCGATCAACCCCTCTTCCCTCTACCCCCTCCCGCCTCTCTGTTTATTACTATCTCCTCGGTGCTCCCGGGAGCCTCGAGAGTTTCGCCAACTTTTCAAATGTTCCCCGGTGGGTAATATCTTCACTGGCAATATTCGCAACGGGCTCGAGAATATAATTCTCTTCGCTTTTGCCCATTCTCTTTCTCCTCGTCTCACTCCTTTTGCCTCGCACTTTCAGGTTTATCGGATTTGTCTTGGGGAGGCTGTTTCCTCCAATAGGAAAACCCTCGAAACGCCTAGGAAGTCTCTAGTCTCGTTGTATACGAGCCTGATTCTCGTCTGACCCATTCCCGGTCTTTCCACTTCTGACCCATTCACACTCTTTCCACTTCTGGGCCGTCTGGCCCATTCAAAATCTTTCAACTTCTCGGCCGTTTGACCTATTCCCACTCTTTCCACTTCTCGGCCATCGATATCAGCGCTAACACGTGCGACTTTGGCCCCGCGACCCCGCACTATACGGTCCCGAAGATTGACGATGATGGCCGCGTCTCCTCTTTCTCATGTTCGTCCCGAGCGACTCCCGTGGCTTCTTCCCTTCGACTCGCTGGACAGCCACGTAAGACATAAAACTCCTGCAGCGTCGCAGCCGAGAATGCTCGTAAAAGAGCCTCCGAAGCTCATCTCCGTGCGAAAATCTCTAAGTCAGTGGGACATTAAACTGATTTCGTTTAAGGCTACATAGCTGAGCTAACTCTCTATACGCTTCTCCCGCCCCTTCTTCTCTGCTTCTCCACTCTTCGACAAACGCGCACCATAAGATCCATCGTATCGCCATAATACCAAAACCATCAACTGCACCGAGGGGACAACAACGTTCCATGCTTCAATCTAGGTCAGTGCTTCCACGCTTTCGTCATTCGTTGGAGCAATTTTCGTCATCACGCAAGTTTCTCCATCAGGTTGCAGCCGAGAGCAATGTAATCGTGGCAAATATGGGAGAGAAGGGATACCCTCGGGCGCCTCCGGTACACGCACGGTTCGCGTTCACCGGCAGCAGCTTGTCCGGGGAGAGTGTAGCGATAGATGAGTTGAACGGGATACGGAAGGAGGGAAAGAGAGAGATAGAGGGGGAGAGACATAGAGAGAGAGAACGCGAGAGATTTCTGTCGCGAGATATAATAGGGTCGGGGCTTGCGTCAACGTCGTTACTGCGAATAGACTTCGTCTCGTTGCTCCTCGTTACCTGGATTCGCTTGCCCACCCACAAACCCCGCACCATGCAGACACAGACACATACACACACACGCACCCAAAGTCTCACGGTTCTCTCCCTATTTCTCGCTCGCTATATCCTTCACACTGTATTCCGCTTTATCTTGTTTGGCATCGCTGCATGAGAATCGTTCGTCGATACTTCCCTGAGGGAGCCGGGAGGTTCTCCTACCCTTCGCGAATAATACTGAAACTCGACCTGAGGTGTAATGCTATAACTGTGCAGTTACTACCAGATTGTGTGCTGGGGGGTCACCGGGGCTACTTGCCATCTGCTCGTCTCCCATTATTCGTCGATCCTCCCCAATCGACGATGCCAACGTCCGACGCCCTTCAAAATTGCAGGGTGACTCGACTTCACATCGGTATGGCATCAGATGCATTTATTTGGGTTGGATGATTGTTAAATTTTTTTTAGAAAAATAGTACTGTGCTGTGTCAACCTGAGATCTAATTTCACAGCTTTCGCTGTAATGTGGATGTATTGATATGCGTTTGCAGATGACAGTACCAATTCTTAGGATACTTGTTGACTTAAATATGAAGCTGGTTGAGATTGTGTCATCACAATGCTGCGCCACATCGTTCTATTTTCCACCGGCTTCCTGTCTGCTTTGTATACGCTTCAGGGATCGTTTTACCTGCACGAGATTCGAGACACAACTTGAGACGGTATTTCGCTATACGCGGCATAATGCACCGTGGCGCTTGGAGGGACAATGTCGGTTCTGGGACTTCTCTGGAGCCCACGGTTGAGATTAGTTCTGCGCGCGTTGGACTCAATCGTATACACCAGTGTCACGAGACTCCTTATCCAGGTAGGAGACACTCCTGCCGCTGGAACTTGCTCGTCAGGGAAAACGCAACCTTCCCTATTTAGCTCTCGGAGTCGAGTTTGGACGCGAATATACCGGATAATAGAGCGATATACACATCAGTGGCTGGTTCACCGCTCTGTGGCCATTGCACCGTCGCGACGTGGCAACCGTCGGGAGTGCAACTACGGTTGCGCAGAAATTAGTCACGGACTTTGGACAACACTTCTGATTTTGGACAACGAAGCCAAAGAGACGAATTTCGCGCTCTGTCCCCTCGAGCCTGTGTAACGACGATACGCCAACGGGTTTGGTCGCTGGGAAATCGGCAGTTCGTTGTTTATTATTGCGAAATTTGGCAATAATTTTGGTATCAGCGGAAAATTCGCCTTCAGATAGGGTTTTCGGACTTTACGAAAACGAACATTTTTTTTCGCAAAAATTACAAGGGCCCTTCTAAAAATTTGCGATTTCTGAGGGACAACTTTAAAATTCTGTGGAAAATTGAAAAGTCGAGATGTCACGATCCGCCTTCTGGCATTTTCTTCGTTGAAGGGTTTTCTTTCGAATGCAAAAAGAAAATCCAGATTTTCTTTACCCAAAGAAAAATGACATCCATTTTAGTGAAATGACAAAATTGAAAAAAAAGTGAAAAATCATTTTTCGTGACTTTCTCCTCAGATTTGCGATTTTTCGGGCAAACACTTAAGGTTTTTTGGAAACAGCGGGAAATTTACCATCGGACAGAGGTTTTGAACTTCGTAAAATCGAACTTTTTTTTTAACAGTTAAATTAAAAAAGCGTCGGTTTATAATTACTGTCATTAAACGCCCAGATTCCAGCACGAATGCGTCCAGAAATTCTCCGTCGCGCCTTTCACTCCCACAATTCCGCGAAGTTAGACAACCCGATGGACCGTGGAGAGTTAACATTCCCGGAGATACGGAGCGGGTGTTGGAAGTATACAGAGTTTAAGTCGAATCTCGCGAGCTTATTTACGGCCAACCGTTCAATTAACATCTCGGCCAGGAGGGTGGATAATACCGAACGGAGAGCGGAGAGAAGTGCGCCGAGCAAAAAGGAGATAAGACCGGCGGCGCGAGGGGGTGGTCGGGGGAGGCGCGAGTGCGGCGGGAAAGGCATCCGGAGAAAGCGAGAGGAAAGGATCAGAAGAAAAGGGGGTGCTAAAGATATTTATTGGACGGGCCAGCCAGCGCACCACGTTCTCAACAATATACATATATATATATGTATATATATACATAAAATACATAGGTACGTGAGCTCTGCGCTGCCTTGTCTGAGCGCCTGAGCGCTAGAACCGTAGAGGCAGCCTGTCGGGTGTTGGCCAAGCTATAGGGGTGGCGTTCGCGCCACCGATAGAAAGCGGCGACTTTAGTACCGGCGCTGGCCGCATTCGTCCGGACGCCCGCGTTTCACCGTTAAATCGATTCCTATCTCGAAGCCGCCCGTCCGACTTCCCTATCTCGCTCTCTCTTTCTCATTTCACCTGCTCTCACACCCTTCGCCGCAGAGAAAAGTCCCACCGAGCTTTTTCGAGCCCTTGCCCTCAGATTCACCGAGATCCTCGAAACCGCCCCCCCCCCCCCCCTCCCCCAGTCATTTCGGTCACGCGATAGCGAGATTTAACTCGTTCTCTCGGGTGTCCCTGCGGCTCTCTCACTGGTAGCAGACTGCCGCGTCGTAAGCAGGATTTATCCTCAGCTGTACCTGCCCTCCAACCACCCCTTCGCACGGCTCCCTCGCGGTATCCCGAGTTCAGCTCTGCTTAGCCACAAATCGAATGTTCTCCGCCGCTATAACTCGTCCCCGTGCTTTTAAATTCGCCATTCATGGAACCCTAGGCCTTGCAGCCTCTTCGTTGATGCACATGGGTTGTATGGGTTGATGGCCTTTACGCAGAGACCTTTTATACGTGTGTACAGGACATTTTGCGTCAATTCTATCGAACCCTCATCTCCAGTCACTGATAACACCGAATGGAAGGTTATACGTAGTTACCATATGGGACTCTAAAAGTACCCTTTTCAATGATCAGTCTAACTTTTACAGGCGTTATGCTAAGATTAGCATTCAATAACGATTGCTTTTTTGGACATCATAAGCGTGAAAATGGAAACCCAAGCAGGGGACTTGAGTGCACTAAATGGGCACAAATAGACCCTCTGGTGTTGTCAGCGAGTGTGACGTCAAAACGTCAAATGGAATCGTCGTTTTATTTTGTATTGAAGAGCAGCCGTTTCAGAAGCTGCTTTTTGAATTCTTGGGAGATTCCTTCTTGTTTGTGTGTTGATCCCAGGATGGGATCATACTTATTAGTCGTGAAATATCCTGTACACGAAACTTCATGGAAGATCACAGTCAGGGTTGACGTTGAACGCACCGCATTCTCCGTGGTTGGGGCTGCATGTGGTATACGTACACCCCCGGTAAGTATACATTCGTTGGCTTTACGAAGATTGGATGGAACTTCGGGGGCACCGAGACCGTGGTTAATTATCGGCATACGCCTTCCACGAAGCTATGCTTCTATCTTCAGTGCCCTCTCGCGGCGAACTAGCGGGAGAACGTTGATAGGAATACGAAAGAGACTACCGTGGCAATCCCCTTCGATAAACACGTGCATCTTGGAGCATATATATGTATGCACAAAGTACATTTAGTTCTACGAATTAGTTTCCCTTAGGTCTCGAACGCGTCGTACTCGACTCGCTCAGACAAACCCGCAATCTCTGACATTTTGTAAATTCGAATTACAAATTATACCTGAAATCGGATGTAATTCGAATTACAAAAAAAAGTTTCCTACTCGGATTTCGATCGAAGTCGCAAAGACGTATAAAAACTCAACGAAAATTCGAATAAATATATAGTTCGTGGAAGCTTGATGCGCGAAAACAGAGGAAAGATAAAAAAGAGGTTTGGCTACGCCGGTGCCATTAAAATTCCGCCACTGTTGGCGTTCAACGCGGTGTAAACGAGTATTAATTAACGCCCAGTATGCCCAGCGGGCCAAATCGCGAGGGAGAGACATATATACACATACATTCGTATACAGCAAGTCTGTGTGTAAATTCGCGCCACGAGAGCTTTCCTCTCGTTTTAGCGCTACGGCGTTTCTCGGCGAGGATAATAAACTGTCGGTGGAAGGATAATGGCGGTATTGGTATCATAGAGCGGTCGGTTGCGTCGGAGCACGAGTCGCAACTTGCAGCGGGAGAATGCAGCCCCGGCTGCAAAGTAGTAGTGGCCGTGCGCGAGCAGCCAAGGGTGGAAGTCCTGCTAAAAGCCACTGGATCCCGTCGTACCAGTGTGGGTGGAGAGGCGGCGGGGGAGGGGGGCTTCGGTCTGGCTGGACAAAGGCCCAAAAGCAAGAACCAGTGTCCTTCTCCCTACTAAAATGTGCCAGGCTACCGCCAGGCACATTTTCTACCTTTTTCAGCAGCTTCCACCCCCTCGAAACCGGGTAGTTTTGCCAGCGAGAATAGAAAAACGTGTGTCGCGAGGGAGGCTCGCATTCTCGTCCCTCTGTCTGCCGGACGGACGGCCGGGAAGTTCGCTTTCACCCGCTACTCGGAGATAAAGGGTGCATCAACGGATCGAGCCGCGGTAAAAGTGGATGTGAGACGGGCTATACGTGACGACAGAGACGAAAAAGCTTTTCGTGGGCGACGACGACGACGACGACGACGACGACGACGATGGCGACGACGGAGAATGGGGGAGGGTAAAAAGTGGATTTAAAAAAGCACGTGGCTATGTGGGCACCAACGACGAAACGAATACCCAGTGGAAAACGTATCCAGACAGTCGGCTGTATATATATGTGCAAAAACCGTGGGTGAAGCGATGCTGCCGATGCTCGACGCTGCTGTCTTTGATCTTTTCTTTTTTGTAAACCCTGCATCACCTTATTCCAGGCGGCTAACATTTCCGGAGATATTTCCGCTATTAAAAGAAAATATATATGTATATAGTACCAGAGACAATCATAACAGTGGAAATAAATAAATAATAATACACGCAGCGTTGGTAATCGATAACGTATCGTGCAAAACATTGATGAAATGTTTTTTTAATAAAATAATTATGAGATTAATTGCCTGTCACTCATTATTTTCGCAACTATCGCCACATGAGAGCTGCGAGCGAGCGGCCTATCGATACTACATCAGCTCCCCCCTCCGAATTTTCACTCCCCACCCCACGACCCGTGATTTAACTCACCAGAACGCGTCGTTCGTACTCATAATAATCTCGCGTTATTAACTTCGTTATTATCCAATTTCATTGGATAATAACGATTGCCTGGAAACGAGAAAGCAGCAGCAGTATCAGCCGCAGTATTCTGGGTACAAGCAACATTTCGAGAGCAATTATTTTAGTATGGATCGATTCGTTCGCGGTTCACTACACATTCTCATTTGTATCCTATCAATATCGTTCATATATCTCACATATCTCCACTTGATACGTAGCGTTCAAATGCGATTAAGTCAGACAAATTCGAGGTACGTTTTCCCTTCTCGCCCTCACTTCGGAAAATCCCGAGGTCTTATGTGTTCGCGATCTATAAGTCAGAGTTACCTCTCGTACTTCCGGGCCACTTGTTAGAAAGTGGAGAGACCGGAATTTCCGGGGGGGGGGGGGGGGGGGTGTGGATCGTCTCGATTCTCCTCTATGCTCGATTTTTTTTTCTGTGCCCTCTCTCTCTCGCCGTCGATCGTTTCGCACACACTCTCATTCGAGTCACGCTTGATAATGCGAGCGTACACAAAAGATCGTAGCACAGGATAGCGCGCGGGGACGGCGCGCCTAGCGCTCATAAAAGTTATCAGCCTTTAGACGTGAGGGATTTACGAAAGCGTCGGGGAGAGTGAGTAGCAGCCTGGCCCGGCGAGCAGCAGCAGCTCAGCGATTTAGTTCTCCGTCCTGTGTTCCCCTCTCTCTCTCTCTCTCTCTCTCTCTGGCTCACCCTCTATCTCTGTCTATCCCTCTCCCTCTCTCTCTCTCGCACCCTCTGTTGCTTGTAATACACAGACACAAATGCACACAGTCGACACAACGCTCCGCCCATGTACGCGCGTTGCCTCGTTAAAACTTGCATCGCTTCGCCATCCTCCCCCCGTCTCATCGTCCCCGTCCGTATCCAACAATTCACCACCGTTTCTCCCCTATATTGCCGGCAGTCTCGGGCGGTCCAAGCGGGGCCCCATCTCCCGCAGCAACAGCGCCGCGAAACTCCGTCCCGGGCGTTATCAAGAATTCGCGACTGTACTTGCTTCTCACTCCCCCTCTCTCTCTCTCTCTCCCTCTTTCGGGCTCTCCCCCCAATTAGCGATACTCGAAATTTTCGCGAATCCGTTGTTGCCCCCGGATAAAGGTTGCTGTTGTTGCAATTATGATTGTAATAAGCGGAATTTCGCACAGGCAGGACTGAAAGATTTCGATCTCGAACAATGAGCGCAGGATAATTAAACTGCGCGCGTTTGGCGAAGTCGGAGTTGGGAGTTTTGACTCGTGGCGAATTCGAGGCGAGGCGAGTTGACGGTTCGGTGAGCTGTGAATTTTCGTCTCGATTGACGCCAAGATTTTCACTGCGAAAACGTATTAATTCTAGAAAAAAAAAATCTTTGGAATATCGAAGTCAAGTGAAGTTGGTGTTGACAGCTCAATAATGTACTGAGGGATAAAATAAATCACGTCATTCCGACGCTAAATACTAAGTTTAAAGTAAAATCCATGGAGTATAATCAGACACAGACCCGAGTAAAAAATCTGTAGCTTATCCGGACTTGATCAGGCCCTATGATCAGGGCTGCATTAGCTATGTCATGGCCCCAGCAGGGCATGATTTGGGCCGGATGTAACGCTACAAAATTTCTACTCGGTGACGCTTACCACGCACGCGCAGTGCTGCGGCTCGACCAACCCTCCGGCAGCGCCAGTCGCGCAAGTTACAAAGTTACAGTGCAAGCTACCCTCGCTGATGGATAATAAATGCACGAAACCGAGACAGCCGAGAAGGCGAAAATTCGTATGTTAAAAATGAGGTTACATGTGGCGGAGCGAGGGCCTCGACGCTGCGCATAAAGCCAAGGAAGTATGTGCAAAAGCCCGGGGGGTTGTTATGAGGGGAGGAGACGGAGAGAGGAGGTGGGGGGGAGGGGTGTGGGCGCGCGAAAAGAGAAAGAAGGTGGAGGAAGCGGGCCACGGGGAAGCCTCTGGTAATGTCGTGCTATACGGTATTGGAAGGGCAACTCCATCGGCGTGAAAGCATAGCCGGAAGGCGCACGGGGCAGGTGCGCCGTTCGCAGGTGTAAGGTGAGTCGGGTATCGGATTGTGTAATTTCCCGTGGCATCCGCAGGCTGCTCGCCGGCAGAGAGAGAAAGATAGCGACGGCCGAGAGACGTGGAGAACGCTTGAAGCCACGAAGAGAAAGGGAGAGGGTAGAGAAAGGGAAAGATGGAGGGGGGTGGTGGGGGGGGAGGCGGAGAACCAAGCGGTAATAATAAATGTATTCGTTATTCAGAGGGTAGTAAGGCAGAAAGTGAGGGTTGAGCGAGGGGCGAGGGGAGGGAATCGCGAGAGAGGCAAATGTTGGAGGTAGGGGGTTGGAAATAGGAGGGAGTAGGGAGTAGGGATGGGGTGGTGGGTGGGGTGGGGTAGTGTGGGCCTGGCCGGTGGTTGTACCGCGAGGTGCCAGGGGGGTCGCCCCCGGCGCTGGTTGCTCGGGTCGAGCAACCCTTCTCTCTCGCCCTATAGATATAGCGTATCACGGCAGGCGCTATGTGGGCTAGTAGAATGCTCGGCTCGGAATAGCTCAGCACCGATAAAGGCACCTGCTGGCGCTTACGTTCCACTTACATAGATTCATACTATTGCTCTTTCTCCGGCTCTCTCACCTCAATTCACTATGTATGCTACGCTTCTTGCGCCGCGACTCGAGCCGCGCTACGTAGTAACCCCTCTCCCCCCCCCCCCCCCCCCCCCCTCGCTACCCCGCTACGCCCTGCGTACACACAATTTTACGATCACTTTGCCCGGAGTTTCTTTTTGAAGAGTTTTATTGACGATCGGTGTGTACGCGTTTGCACATCGAGTCTCGGTCGTCGTCGTCGTCGTCTCGGTGCGCATGCGCATGTTTGCGGCGCCCGCGCGACCGAGCTGAAATTATTGTCGCTCCTACCGACCCGGAAGTCGATACCAATAACTTGTAGCGCCGCGATCGTCGAATTACGATGTACGCTGGTCGCTGGGAGGGGGCAGGGGGGATGATTAACGATTAATTATTCGATAAATCGATGCTTTACTCGGGGTCCCCGGAATTGGCGCAACGGCGGAAAAATTCTTGGCTCGCGTACGCCCAGCTGCCGCGCACGCATCGGAGACCGGGGCCATGTGGGTCGTGAGGGTGGAATTAAATATTCCACGGAGTGCGGTAAAAGCGAGTACACACTTTTTTTTTCGGCTGTAGCCATGTCCAGTGGAAATAAACGATCGCGAATATTTGTCGACTCGATAAACTATAACCAAAATGCATTATTTATCCAAACGCTAGTGGAGTTTTTTTAAATAATTTATTTTTATACGGTATTTTTAGAGGCTCGAGGGGAGAGGAGGGGGAAATGTATTATCGTCCTCGTTTCGCATCTGCGAGAATTAGCAAACTCCACCGAAAATTCATTAAACAATAGTTCGGAGCGATGAGAAAAAATAGCATCGGAATGGGCTGCAACAGCAATGAGTTTTTGCAGCGCTAGCTCCGTCTCTCTCTTTCTCTCTCTCTCTCCCTCTCTCTCTCGTTCCTCGCCTTGCCACCCCGCAAGCCTATCTCGCTCAACGGTTCGGCACGTCACCTGTTGATCCTTGTTTCTCCTCCGGACTCTGCGCGCGTTTTGCTGTTCCAATGTTATTCCCGTGTGTGATATGGATTCACGTAATATACGGGGCTATTTTTAGAGCTCGGCAATTTGCATACACGTCTCTCTTTCCCTCTCCCGCTCTTTGCCCCATTCCGCTCTTGCTCTCTTTTCGTTCGACAATCGTTCGGAACGAGCGAGCCGAGAGCGGAACACACGTGAGCATGAATAAAAAATGAGAGTTCCCTTCGTTTACACCGGGCGATCGTTAGCGATCGCTCATAATTAATCCGGACCGCCTTTGTGCGCCGGGACAGCTTGTCGGCCTCTCCGGCGCCACGGCTGTCCGCAATTAGATTGATTCCTCGTGGCAATTATTGCAACTCCTATCAGGGGATAATTAAAAGAAAAAAAAAAAGAAAAATTGCCAATTATCGGAAATAATTCTTCGTTATTTTTTTCCTTCAAACAAAGAATCACTTTCCACCGACTATAAGTAAAAAAAATTATTTCCAATCCAACAGGCAGGTACAGAGGTCATCGAGGATAATCGGATTAGATCGAGTCGATGATGTTAAAGTTTAGATCGTTAGAATGCAGCAATTTTTTTTTATTATTCCTACGATTCTAAAATTATTCTAGCAATTCTAAAAAATTATTCTAAAGATCAATCGTTATAATAACATTTTATACTTCTTTGGGTTCATTAGAATATATTTTTTTAAATTTTCGTTGCCTTACAACGATGCAAGCTTCAACATAATTCGAGTCGAGTACACAACAGCCGTCAGGCGCTGGTAACACGTTGTTCAAATTCAAAGCGAACCATGTGACCCCGGTCTCCCTCGTCGCGTTTCTATTTTCATCGCGGCGACTTTTCCGCCGGAAGCGCGAGAAGCATATTTCGCCGTTTTACGATTATTTCGCCGCGAAATACGAAGGACGCGGCGTCCCATTCAATATACACGTGTGCCCGGAAAGTTTTAGCGCCTCGCGGGTTGCATTGAGGCGCGTCGCGGGGGAGGAGAAGGTTGAAGAATCGGGAAAGTAGGTTTCGCGAGCGGCAACCGCTAACCGCAAGCGCCACCTTTTACTTATGCATGACGTGTGTCCGGTGAAGTGGAACGTTGCTCCGTCGTGTACTTTACACACACACACACACACATGGCACGGTTTGCTATATCGGTTGCACAAGTCCCATTCACACACACACATATACACACACGTTTTTGTGTCTCCTCGAATTATCCTGCTTACGTCGCATTTCGCGACAGTCGTCCGGCAATGAATTATCCATGACGCGTGTGTAAAGGCGCCAGATATATATGCAAGCTTGATCGATAAATTGACTTGACATTATCTAAACCTTCTCTTCTTTACTTTGTGTTGCAGGTAAGACCAACGTTGCCCGAATCCCACCCTCCGTTGTTCGTCTTCGTCCACTTTCCGTCTTGATCTCCTGTCAGGACGACTCACAAAGCGCACCGGTGAGATTGAAGCAAAAAAAAAGAATAGATAAATAAAAATGAAAAATAAGAAAATAAAATTAATGAACTGCAGCTGGAGCTTCTTTGGGAGGGGAAGAAAGTTGCGAAGGGTCCTCGAACAATATTTGAACTTCGCCGTGTCCTCGACTAACGACGAGGAGGCTCGGGAAAACTCTGGTCTCCAAACGAGACGAGTGTACATCATCCTAATCTTAATTCAGTGCGCTGTTGGCTCGGCGTACCGGGTTTTCCACGATGAGGGGCGGCAAAAAGGGAGGGGGGAGGGTCCGGAGGGAGCGACGGGAGCGGGACGAGCGGTCGTAAGCCCAATTCCGGGCATAATGATAATCGTCGCGGCGGCGGCGACGGCTGATGATGGCGGTGCGGGCGACGCTTTAAGCGCCGCACAGCCGTTGCCTTCCATCCGGGAGTCTCTCGTGACAAATAGCTTTTAATTTCTCGAGGCTGTTTACCGAGGCGGCCGCGAGAGCGCCGCGACCCCCGAATTAATTGGCCTCCGCTACCCGCTGCTCCCTTCCAACCCCCTCCCCCTTCTAACCCTCTTCATCCCCCTCGTTGACGGTGGGCGATCCACGACGAAGCCCGGTGGCCTGTGTGTCACCCCTCGTCGCCGTTATCTTATCGTCGGCCACTTAAACCATCCATCGGTTAAGCACCCCCCCCCCCCCTCCCCCCTCCCCGACCATCGTGGAAGTTCTCCACCATCGCCGGCGGCCCTGCAGCCGGTTGTTTCCCCCCGAAGCATCGCAGCTTACGCGTGACTCCTCAACGCGGCGTCGCGAAGCTCCCAACCGCCGCCTGCGTCTAACCAACCCCCTTCTCCCTCCCTCCCCACCCCCGAAAGGTACACAGAATGTCGGGGAGATCTGAACCGGCGATTATGAATGCAGGCGGGCGTGTAAGCCTCTTCGGGCTGTGTTTGCTCGAACTCGCACGCCGCGATGCGATGTTACCGACCGAGGCGCAGAGAGCAGAGACCGCCGTGGACGATCGGCGTAGCTCACCGTCGGCGTCGCCTTCTACTCGAGCGCCACCTCTTGTTTCCTCTGGTGGCGCTTCCGGGTCGCTTCCTCACTGTCCTCAGATCTTCGCCCCTCCTCTCTCCCCTCTCTATATCACTCTATCTGTCTTTCTCTTGGTCTCTGCCCGGCCACACTACTGGTATCCATGACACTATAGGGCTGCAGCTACATACCAACGACTGGGCTCGGTTTCTCTCGCGTTCTCACTCGCACTCTCTATGTACTCCCCGATGCTCCCTCGACACCCTCGACAATGTGGACGAGAGCCCCGTTATCATCTCCCCATCGACTCTGCGATACACCAGTATCGAGCTTCCGGTCCTATGCGCACACGGCTCATCCGCATCGCACCTCCTATCCATCTCTCGCGACGCTTCCTCCGCATCTCCGATACAACACTCTGTGTGTCAGACACCGACGGTTCGAGGTCCCTTCGGTACACACGGCAATCTGATGGACCGCCGACCGGTTTCGTATATCGATGCTGCTTGCCGCGTATAGGATCTCGAAACACGGACATATCGGGTGTAACCTTGAGGGACGGATTTCCAGGAGGTTCGAGTTCAATTTTCTTCCGTTATTCGTCGGTAACCGCGATGACCTTGACGCTGTAAATTATCGCGAACCGACAATGTCTGCTTTTTTTTGTAACTTTGAGGTACGGATTTTCAGGTGATCTGAATTCGATTTTCTTTCGTTATTCGCCGGTAACCGCGATGAACTTGACGCTGCGAATGATCGCAAAGCCACAATGACTGTTTTTATTTGTAACCTTGAGGTACGGATTTTCAGACGATACGAGTTTGATTTTCTTCCGTTATTCGTCAGTAACCGCGATATCCCTGCCTCTGCAAATGATCGCGAAGCAATAATACATTTTTTTTTGTCAATACACGACATCCGCGACATTCATTTGCCCGCCCGCCGGCAATCCATGACCCGCGCAAATGCGTCGCATTCAAATGGCCCCGACATCCCGGCAATAGCCCCGACAAGCTATTCAATTACCGAATACAGCGTTCAAATACTATTTATTGTATGCCGTGCCGCAACCTGCCCCCCCCCCCCCCACCCCCTTCCCCTCCCACGCATTTCGAAATAATTCACAAGCATTTCGGGTGATAGCATTACCGATCCGTCGTTATAGTGTTAATCTCGTTGAACTATGGTGAATATAGTGTTACGCGATTTATCGAAAAGAGGATCAATTCGACCGGGGTGGGGGATGGGAGTGGGGCTGCTGATGTTCGCTCGGCGTTCGGGCTTTTGCTTTTGTTATCGCGATGCGTATTTGCGTGAAAACCGAGAGGGCGAAATAGAGAGAGCGAGAGAGTGATCAGCGTCGAGGGGTTTAGGCGATTGACCGACATTTCGAAGCTGCCGGGAATATCGTTGCCTGCCTGAAACACCTCCTCATCCTCCTCCTGTTATTATTCAGTCCTGGCATCAGGCGTTCACCTAGTCACAAACACTCGCACACACTCAAACGCCTTTACAAATACGTGGATCCGTTGCTCCATAGTTTATAGGTGATTCCTATGAACTATGGGGCTGAAGGAGAAGAGGGGGGTTGGGGCTGCATGGGCGCTCCACGAGATTGTTGTGTGGAAGAGCTTCGGGCAGAGCTTTCGGGTTCGTTCGTGCAGCGGAGTTCGGGCCAACGTGGAACGCAGTAACGTTCACCTAGACCGACACACGGGCGAGATAGAGAGAGAGAGAGGGGGAGAGAGACCCGCCTGATATATCTCCCTCTTTCTCTCCATGACTTTGTTTAATATGCTGATGGACGTCAAACAAGTGTCACCCGGCGGGTTAACACGATATTAAATTCATTACGCGTCGGATATTAAATTAGCATAACGCCCAGGCTTGCAAAGTGCACCAGCAGCAGCAGCAACACCAACAGCAACAGCAGCAAACACCCATCCACCAGTGCAACGAAAATGTGCCAGCGACAATCCCTTTCGCCTTCGTCGTTACCTTCGGTTCGCTATAATTCGCCTACTATTTTCCGTGAGGCATTTCTTAAAGTGCTTTCGCGGATAAATCGTGCGAGAGGAAAGGCTACGTCCAGCAGAAGGCGTGAGGCGTGTGGACAAAAATATGGGAAGAATCTTTATACTCGTGTGGCAATTGAGAGACATTGAAAAATTATGGCGATTTTTTCCACACTTGTAGTAGGAATATGGGATAGAAGATGTATTATATTTCGATTTCGTATAGCTTACAAAACCCTATCCGATGGGAAATTTCCCGATGATTAAAAAAATCATAGGTGTTGCTCCGAAAGATAAAAAATTCGATAAGAAAAACGCAAAATACGATTTTCTTTTTCCGACAAACTGACCAACGACCAATCGGAGACTGAATAAATCAACCTCAATGGTGGCTCACAAACTTTTTAATAGAGGATATGTCCACGAGTATAGTCAAAATCGCCAAAATTCCAGAATGTTTCTCAATTGCCACACCAGTATCGCGATTTTTCCCATATTTTTCCCCCTGGGGAAACCGAGGGAACGAAGACGATACAACCCCTAACTGAGAGAGACTCCTGAGCCGACAAGCAGACATATTTAGCATTTTAATATCGCGCATCAGGGGTGGCAATATACTGGCTTAGCTCCTTTCTCCTTCGTTCTCCTTCGTCCCCCTCCTCCCCCTCATTCTCCTCCTCCTCCGCCTTCCTTTCTGTATCACTCCGCCTCTCTCCGTCGTCGTCGTCGTCTCGCGTATAACCTGTCCGCCTCCGTGCAATCCCCCCGGTGGCTCCATTCCACGGAACGTCTCTCGCGTGCCACGGCCAACCGGTGCACCCGGCGTCGGCCCCGACACAATCTTGGCTTTTTCATATACAACTTGCGGGCACGACCGGCGAGGGACCGGAGGGGCTGCAGCGGCGCGTCAACGCCTCTCTCCCCGTGTTCCTCTTGTGTCGCGCAGACGACGCGCCGAGACGTCACATTACTTACGACACTTATTTCTGTCTCTCGGCACAACCCTCGCTCTCCGCGTCTCCCCAGGAGCGAGTGATTCTTGCATCACATCTCTCTTCGCGACGGATCTCGTGCTGAAATACATAGACCCTCAGGAGTGTTTTTTTATTTTTTTTATTTTTTTTATTTTTTTTTTCAAGTAACTTCGTCGTCTAGTCTTATTTTTTTCTTTTCAACAAAACTCGACGGTTACCATCTTCCGATCTGTCAGCGATTTTTTTTTCTCGCACCTGGATTTAAATACGAAGGCAAGGGTGAAGGAAGGGGAGGGGGAGGGAGGCTCCGAGCCGAAGCGGATCGAATGGTAGCTGGAGCAGGAAATTTTTTCTTTTCCCCCCATTATTTCATCGGCTTTGTAATTACGAAGTAGGTCGAGAGTCCATCGGGCGAGGCGAGGCTTCACCGTTGAAGAGTGTCTATCGATCGGAATCTCCCTCCTCCGATTTTTCTCACACACACACACACACATTCGTGATCGCCGGCACGAGCGCCGTCTGTACATCGCGGGGGACGTTCAACTTATTTAATTTCAGCACGTAGCAAGCCCGGTTAAAATGACCCCCCGTCTCCTCATGCCTGTCGCCCCCCTCGGCGCACTCGCTGACCTCGCGGGCGCCTCGAGCGCCACAGCGAGAGGACAGAAGATAAGAGGTTCGATGAGGCAAATTCGTTGCGTCGTGGCTAACGCGATACTCGGCGCTATAACGCGAGGCCAGCTGGTCGCGCTCTCGGTGCGCTCCCCCCCCATCTCTTATAATTCATAACCCGATTAACTTTAATGAATTTACGAAGACCCGAAGTTTGTTTAAGTTTGAAAATTCATCTCGTCGAGCTTCTGCGAAGCGTCCGGCGAGAGCTTCTGGGCCCTGTTCGTCGGACGGCCCTCGTCGCTCTCGACGAAGACGTCTCATAATTTTTTTTTCCTCGTTCTCTCATCCGCGGAATTTTGAAATTCTGATGTGACTTTGTTTCTGCTTGAAATTTTCAACAGTGACGTGCAACGCGTCGTCCAACGAATAGTAGGACGACGAATATCTTCCCTCAAAGTAAAAGATTCAGATCCAAAATAGCGAATGGCTAAAATAGCGAAATAAAAAATGATGAACGTCTGAATTTAGAGCGGTCATAATTACGGAATTCACTATTTAAGCCATTCGTTATTTTTATCATTTACTATTTTAATCTGCCATTTTATTAAAATGCTTTTAAAGCAACGAAGGATCAAGATGGGAATAGCTAAAATATCAAATGTTATAATAATAGCTATTCTAGATTCAGGCGTTCATTATTTTCAAATTCGCTATTTTAGCCATTCACAATTTTGATCCCCACTCCCCGCGGAGTGGTCCATACACCGTCGAAGCGACGGTACAACCGTGCGTCAAGAGTCTCGCACGGTCGCCGCGCGGGGGTCAGAGGCCACGGAGCGCGAGAAACAAAGAAAACGAAGTGGAACGAGCCGAAGGAGCGCGGGACAGTGACTGCACAGACAGACCCACAGCCGCTACACCTACGAAGCGCCTACGTCACACCCACGTTACACCTACCAACACCTACGCGTTATACACAAGCTTACAAAACGCCCACAAGCCTCGCACACACCAAAGCCACGCTGGAAACTTTTACGAGGACGCCGTTAAATTCGCTACTAACCACAAGTTAGAGACACTCGCGGTACGGCCTTTTTACGAGCCGTCGCGGCGATAAGGGTGGACGATGAGGGGGGGGGGGGGGGGGGGGGTGAGCTTGCAGCGAGAGGAGTTCACTTCCCGCTGGTCGCCCCCGAGAAGAAAGGAACGAAGGAACGAAACGAACGAAATGGGAGGCTGGATGTTTACGCGCCGTACGACAATGCGGGGAATTAACCTCGTCACCCTTTTACTCCGGGGTGGGGGAGGGTGGAAGTGGCAAGGGCTGCTGCTGCTGCTGCTGGTCGTGATCGCGGTGGTCGGTGTCACGTAAGGCATTGACTACGTGCTGTCACTAGTTGCTCACTACGAACTCGTAAGAGGGGTGGTCGAGAATGAGGAAAGGGTGGGGAGGGGGTTGAGAATTGCCGGGCAGCTCTCGCTGCCAATTCGCGCTGCGTTGTTTCGCGTTTTACGATTTCGAGTTTCGACTTATATTCCTACCCTACAATTACGTACAGACCGGGACTATATACGTAACACAATAACGGAACAATGCGCGACAGTCGAGCGCGAGTTACGTTACTTATATATACTGCGTATTTCACTACGCGTGTATATATATATAAACACAAAAATACATGTACATGTCTATATAATGCGCGAAGAAAGTACGGGGAATTCGTTCGCGTTCCAGCAGGCTGGTTTCGCAGTATTCAGAATTCATAAAGTGGGGAAGGAACGAGACCGAGGGAATGGAGAATTGTGTGTGACGCCCTCAACAATTCCGACGAGTCAGCCAGGCGGCTCGTTGAGACGACGGAAAAAAGGCGAGAAAGAAACGAAAAAAAAATAAAAAAAATAAAGAAAAAAAGCTCAGAGGGAAGGGAAAAAGAGGCGACTAGCGTCTCGGCGGAGATGTCGGTGACGCAGGACGAGAGAGAGAGGGAGAGGGCGCTTTAATTCAGTAGGCGTCGCGACGCCGCGAGAATACGAGGGAGGAAGGCACGAGTGAGTCGGAGAAAAACGAGAAATTGTGCGAATCTCGTTAAAAATCACGGAGGAGCGGAGGAAACGGGCGGTAAGGGGGATGGTTGGCAGCGGGAGGGGGTGGAAGGAAAGAGGGGGATGCAGTGAATCCTCCCTCATCTCTTTGTAGCCGATCGTCCTCTAGCCTCCGTGACTTTCTCCGCGCGAATCATTGACTCTCTTCAAAGGTCCCTCGCGCTTGTTTTTTTCTTTATTTATTTTTTTCTGTCATTTAAAAAAAAAATGGCTCACCAGTCACAAACACACATTCTCCGGGAAAGCCTCGTTCCTCCGCCTTTGCTATGACTAGAATAAATATATATAGTCACACGTGCGTACCGCGCTTAGCGGTGGTGGAGAGCTTTTTTCTTTTTTTTTTCTTTGATGAAAGCTTTTTCTCCAGCCGCCGAGTTCCGAGCGTCTGGACCCGGAAGTACACACGCGTGCATTAACCGCAAAGCGAGAAACTCGGCGCGAGCTCGAGAGAGTCCCTTGCCGAGGGACAGAAATAGAGAAAGAGCGCGTGACAGACTGACGTCTGTCGCTCTGTCTCTCTCAGTTTTCCGCGGCGGAAAAAATTGAATGCGAGAAAGTCGCGCCAGCGGGACGAGAAGCGGCAAAAGCCGCAGCAACGCGTCGAATGACGAGTTCTCCGAACCGCATCGCCACGTCGGATGCGCACGTCGCACTCGTCTGGTTGAGCTTTTGCATCCACGCGCATGCGTCGTGCAACTATATAGATCTTTCGAGTATAGATCCCGAAGATACACTCAGAAAAATGTATGGTCAATTTTGCTATACGACATATTTGCCTGACTGGACAAGAATGCTTTTATGGTTCTAGCGACGATAACTAATGTCACTGGCATTACATTATCGTAACTGTCACCTATTCGTATAGTAACATACGCTATATTTGACATTGTTGTCCCATGGATTCTTCTCAGTGTAATCGATGCAGTTAGTTCGGGGGTCGTCAAAAAGTCATCTTCGAACGAAGTTAAAGTTTGCATCGTTGGAATGCAACGAAAAAAAATAAAGAAAAAAAATTATTCTAAAGATTCTAAAAAGTTATTATTACGATCAATTGTTGTAAAAACTTTTTATACCCTGAATAATCCTTTAGGTTCATTAGAATATATTTTTTTTTAATTTTCGTAGCTTTCCAACGATGCAAACTTCAATATAAAGTCTTCGTGGTCTCCTGGCCTAGACATCGAATTTCAATTCATCCCCTTTCGGTGTCACGAGCTCTCCGCCTCTATCTCTCTCTCTCCCTCTCGCATTTCTCTCTATACGAGGGGTGAGGCCAAGTGTGCAGTGCGGAGAAACGGCAGACGAAAAGGGAGGGTGTGAGAGGGAGACAGAGACAGAGGGAGCACTGCTCTGTCCGGGTCACAGGGACTGCCAGTCAGGCGGCAGGCATGAAGCCAGACCCGGTAAGAGTAACAAGCCAAAATAAACAGACGACTGCCGATTCCTGCTGCTGTCGCAATATTTGCGATGCAACGCGCGCTCGTCTACCCTCTCTTCATATTTCCCTCTCGGTCGCTCTCTCGCGTCCGGTGCATATGATCCCCGAGGAAAAAGCGACTTGTCGTTTACGTCGTCTTTCTCTGTCTCTCTCTCCCCTGTCTCTCCCTTTGCCGAGCTGTACACGCGGCTGGCCAACATTTTCGCAAGCTCGAAATCGTTCCATCTCGTTTTCCAGCAATCGCGCGTCGGCTCGAGTGCACGGAGAACAATTGTCCGTGAATCAGACCGCGCGGCGAGTGCAGCTGTATGCTCGTCGGGCGTATATATACCGACTGCCGGTAAGTGCAGCGTGCGCGGGAGTGGGAGTGGGAGGCGGAGGAGGAGGAGGAGAAGGAAAAAAGCTCCTCTCACACGCTAATGCCGCGTTATTGCATACGATCTGACGATTTTGAAGCGATTTCATATTTCCTAGATTATCCATAGTACACAGCTCAGCCATCCCCCTTCGCTTGCTCGCCCCGCGCGCGCCTCTGGCTTCCCTCCCTCCTCGAGAGTCCTTCCTGCCATTTCCACCGTCGAGCACAATGGCTTCCGCGTGTATTTCTCACTTTTTATCTCGACCCTCCGTGTCTATGCGCGGCAAGCGCGTTCCGCAGTCGAGTGGGCGACCACTCTTAACCCCCGACTCGACCCAAAAAGGGCTCGTATATTTTCAGGAAAAAAAAAAAAAAATTGAAAAAAACGGAACTTCCGGATATCAAAGTATTGGAAAACTGCGCCGTCGGTCGGTATTACTTTCCCGCGACGCTGTATCAACTTCTGACTTTGTATTTATTCCCGACCGGAGCGACGGACATATCGGAAATAATTTGTCGATATTCGGGACGAGGCTGAGTATAATTCGCTTGACATTTATGGGTTATTCGATGGGCGGAAAAAAAATGGTACGGAATTTTTAAGTGCAAATATCCGGCGTGCGGGTGAGAAGGTTGGGATTGTAACGATGGGCCCGAAGGGTTTTGGCCGGATATGGATTATGCCAAGGGACCATTAAAAGAATTCTGGGGCACTCGGAATTGTTACTAGTCTTTAGTACAAATTCATATCCTCCGTTAAAAAATTCGTGAGCAACCATTGTTATCGATGTATTCGGCCTCTGGTTGGTCGTTGGGCAAGTTCGTTGTTTGATATCGCAAATTTCGCGGTTTGTCAGAAAAAAAAATCGATTTTTCCTTTTTTCTCCTCGATTTTTTATTTTTCGGGCAAACACCTCTGGTTTTTGGAATCGGCGGTAAATTTCCAATCGTTTCGAAATTTTTCGAATTTCGTTAAATCGAAAAAAAAATTGTTCGCAAAAAAAATGCAAGGGGCAACCTCCTTCCTGTTCCTAGTATGTTCTTAGTATGTATAAAAAATATTTACGCGTCTCAATATATACATGTATTTTCATCCATTTTCCTTCTTCGTAACTGTTCTCTTTCACTCGATTGTACAAAAATTCGCATTTCACTCTCCTTTCTCGCCCACCCCCCGCGGCGTCCCTTGTAGAGGCGTTCCGGGTTGCTTTTTCCCTATGCGTTCTTTCAGCGTTTCCGCGCGAATGGCACTCGCGGCAATGCAGCTCGAAAATATTTCTGTTTACGTCCGTTGCCGTTTTCGTCTTTCCTCCGGCCTTGTCTTCGCTCTCTCTCTCTCGCTCGCTCTTTCACTCCGTCGAAGTGCATTCCTCCCCGTCCCCTCTCCACGCACCAAATATTTTCTTTTCATCGTTTCACAATGTGCCTGAATTCCTCGTTGAGTCAGCTATCGCGCTTCTCGCGAGAGAAGCTGTAAAGAAAAAAGCGTCAACAACAAAGGTGGAGAAACAACGGGGCGGTAAACGCGGTGGAACGGCGAGGAGAAGGCAAAGAAAAAAAAAAGAAATAATAAAAACAACGAGAGGAAAGGAGAGAGTGGCGAAAAATATGCTCGGACGCGATCACGACAATTAAGTGAATCAACGGGCGCGGCCTTTCGAGAAGCTCGGCTAAGCTCGAACCGCGGGGCGAAAATGTCTTCTGTACACCCAACGCCGAATGAGAAGTGGCGAGAGGGCGGAGGAGACGACGGGTTAGGGAGCCGTAAACCTCGAGGGCCACACTCGTCGCGAATTTCCGTCGGTTACTCCTCTCGTGGTTTTGCTTTACAACGCACGTTCATGAGAATCCGGCGAAAGCCCCCGTTAAGTAGTAGGTAATACAACGAATCCACAGACGACGACGACGACGACGACGACGACGAGCCACGTTCTTAGGCGTCAAGTACTTCGCGAGGCGTTTCACAACTCCCGAGGATGCTCGGCGGAAAATCCCTTCCTCCCGTCCACCCAACGTCGCCCGCGACTACGTGACTTAATGAATTAAGTTCGCATTGTTAATTACTCGCGGGTTTGCTTTCGGGCCGCTAGCGGCTTTGCCCTCTGCGTTTCTCAATTCTCACGACCGCCGGGATCGCTTTGGACTTTAACGGCCTGAGCTTCTGGGCCCTCCCCCACTCGCTCCCTCTTCCGCCCTCCTCTCGGCTTTTCACAGGTACAACGAACAACTTAACAGATGGAAATGCGCCGAGAAACAGGGAACTCGGGACGATAGACTGACTATTTTTGTATCCTTGTAGAGTTTTTTTTTGTTTCGGATAGAGGAAAATTCGTTTTCAATTTATTTCGATTGTTTATAGCTTTTCAATTTCTTTGATGTTTTAAGGGGGGGGGGTAGGGTATTAAAATGTTTTTGTTGGCATTTTTATTTTATATTTTTTACTGAATGCATAATACCTCAAGAATATTGTGTCAAATTTTCAAGTCAATCGGAGCAAAATTGACGACGTTATGAATATTTTTATACTCGCGGATTGCTGTACCGCACGGGCCGAGCGCGACTTTAAAGCGTTTTTCCCACAACTCACGTTTTCAAAGTCGGTGCCCATCGTACCGTCAAAACTACTGCACCGATCCTTTTGAATTTTTGCATACTTTTTCTGTACATGTTTTACGAGGTAACGCGGAAGAGTTTTTTTCGAATTTATTAATATTTTTTATTTTACAATAGCAAAATAGCCGATTTTTTCCCCGAAATATCGCGTTTTTCCCTTTAAAGTGTTCCCAAAAATTGAAAAATCAAAATTTCGAAAAAAACTCTTCCGCGTTACCTGGGGAAAACAATTACCTAACAAATGAACTTTGGTTTTTTAATTTCGGATGATCCAGTACCGAGTTCTGATGGGCACCGCAATTCTACTTTTTTCCGAGACGCTTCCGAGTAAATGCCGCCATTGCTGTATTTTTTAATATTTCTTCATGAAAAAATTACACAATATTCTTCGAATGTTATACTTTGATGTACAATTGGTCTTATTGAATAGATTTTAACAGTGTCGTCAGAAAAAAATTCACAAAAACGTGCCTTTTTTGCACGAATTAACCCTACCCCCCCCCCTTAAATAAAAAATACCAGGAAAATTAGGTGACGAAAAAAATTCAGGAATATATGCAACGAAGTGCAACAGCAGTGACCATCGGCTGCGAAGAGTCGTCTCCGTATCGTAACAGATGGAAATGCGCCGTGAAATAGCGAACTCGGGACGATAGGCTGACTATTTTTGTTTCCTCACAGAGATTTGTTTTGTTTCGGATAGAGGGCAATTTATTTTTAATTTATTTCGATGATTTATAGTAGTCCAATTTCTTTGATGTTTTAAATAAAAAAATATCAGGAAAATTAGATGACGAAAAAAATGCAGGAAGGTATGTAACGAAGTGCAACAGCAGTGACCATCGGCCGCGAAGAGTCGTCTCCTCCTCGTGGAGCGTCTGACCGCGCGGTAATCCGCACGCCACGTGCTTTCGGTAGAACGAATCCACTTCGGCGCCCCGACGGAGTTGACTGACCGGACGTGAGTGCATGCCACGACGCGAACGTTGCAGTACGCTGGACGACTCTCTTGTCTGCCGCTCTCGTCCGCTCCGCCCTTATTGCTCGCCGCATATTCTGTCCCTCGACGATGCGGAGTTTCGAATTCCTGCGACAGAACCGAAACAACGCGTCGAGGCAAAATGGGTTCGAAGCAGTGCGATGCCTCGTTGTATCTTTTTGAAAATTAAATTTTCCTGCCAGACTAAAAACTGCATCCGATTCTCGACGATTTAGGGTAGATGGCCATTTTAGGTTTTTGGCCATTTTTATTATTTTACTCTTCAAATAATTTTTTCACCATAATTGCATCTTGACGTTTCGAATAAATTTGTATAAATTCACCGATTCATCTAATCGATGTTATTTTTTTTTGTGTCGTTAAATTTGTTGTTTTATTCCTTTAAATATTTATTTATTCATTTATTTTTCAATGAACCGGAAGCCCCTCGACAGAAATAATACATAAATTGCAAAAGAACAAGTCAGCCAGGAAAAACAAGAAAAATAGTACAATAATAGAAAAAAGAACAACAAAAAAATATGACAGCCACATTAGGCCCTTAGTTATGTCCAAGAACGGTGCGTCTACCTTATTCGTAAAAATCTCGATTCACTTCGATCTGTTCGTCGCGATTCGCCTCGTCGAACGATTAATCAGTTATCATCAAGCCCACGCGATTACTGATTGGAACAGTCGCTCTCTCGCGGCGCTGAATATTCCAATGTGTTCGACGTTGATCCTTCGATCGGCGTCGGGTGCCTCTCGGGGTGGATTTCAACGGGACAGAAAGAGTCGAGAGCACTCAGGATATTACGACGCCGCACTGGTTTCCGCACGGAATTTCCATCCGGAGAACCGCGGGAGTTCGATGACTCGTTCGGCGTCGCGACGCTCTCGCAGGTAGAGTGCATAGTCCACATTGAGAGATGTACACACAGAGAAACTCCGACTGCTCGGCAATGCACATATAGAAACACCGCTCGGCGCTGCTGCTGCTGCTGCTGCTGCTGCTGCTGCTGCTGCTGCTGCTGCTGCTGCTGCTGCTGCTGCTGCTGCCGCGGCTGCTGCTCCGCCCCTGTCGTGCCCACCAATACCAACGTCGCTGCCGCCGCCGCCGCGCTCACTACCGCCGGGTAATTTATTCGAAACGCATCGAGAACGCAAAGGCAATAACTCAAAGTGGTGCGCGCGCGTACGCGGCTGGCAAATCGAGCGAGCGACGGCTGGTCGTTCGTTGCCTCTCGGCGTTCGGCCCCTCGTCGCGGCGTTCCTGCCGCCGACGTTACCCGCAGACTTCTGGATACGTGTCAAACATCCGGACATTCCGATTCGGCGACGATTTTTCCGTCAGGCTCTGGCTCCGCAAATTTGGTTGGAAATCGGCTGCGCTATTTTTCGTCTCGCCGTCCGTCATTGGGTCTGAAATCCGTTGTAACATTATAATCAAAATCACCAAAGAAGTACGATGAAGGACTGTTCTCACTGAAACTGCTAAACGATGGAAACTCATACCGATGAGAACATTAAAAAAGAAAAATTGTATAGGAGCAAAGATCAAGTCTTCTTGAAAACGCGAAAGACGAAAGCTCGAAATTACTTCTGAGAGACGTCTCTCTCCGTGTCTTCGAGATGCTCTCCGCAGACTTCTGGATACGTGTCAAACATCCGGACATTCCGATTCGGCGACGATTTTTCCGTCAGGCTCTGGCTCCGCAAATTTGGTTGGAAATTGGCTGCGCTATTTTTCGTCTCGCCGTACGTCATTGGGTCTGAAATCCGTTGTAACATTATAATCAAAATCACCAAAGAAGTTCGATGAAGGACTGTTCTCACTGAAACTGCTAAACGATGGAAACTCATACCGATGAGAACATTAAAAAAGAAAAATTATATAGGAGCAAAGATCAAGTCTTCCTGAAACTGCGAAAGACGGAAACTCGAAATTATTCCCTGATAACACCGAAGGGCCCATTTGTGAGCATTTCGTACACTAAAGTCCTCTGCTTGGGTTTTTATTTTCACGCTGATGATGTCCAAAAAGCAATCGTTATTGAATGCTAATTTTAGCATTATACGTCTGTAAAAGTAAGACTGATCATTGAAAAGGGTACTTTTAGAGTCCTATATGCGAACCACGTATGACCTTCCATCCGGTGTTATCAAAGACGTCTGAGAGACGTCTCTCTCGGTGAGGGTTGAGGGACAAGCCAAGATCGACGACGACTATGCTGAAGGCGAATCAACGTGACACGTGGTATGCGCTGGGAAGAATGGAAGTTTCAACGCTCATGTCTGCCGAATGTTTGTCCAACCGACTTGCGCTGTTTCCTTCTATGCCTCCTTAGAGGGAGTAGGACGCGATGCAAGTAGCCCCGACACCGGCTGTCCAGGGTTTCTTCCCTTGCTGAGTATCCGCGAGGCTGGACAAAGCAATGGCTTCGTGGGGTTGAAGGAGTCAACATCGAGAGAGAGAGCGAGAGAAAGAGGACAGACACTGCAGAGAACTCGAAGGAAGAGAGGAGATGACCCCTCGACAGGTGGTGGCGAGTGGCGAACAACGTTTCTTGCCTTGGATTCCCCGCCCTCTGCCTCGTCATTTCTTTCTTTATCTTCGAGTTTCCCTGTCGAGGCGCTGCTGCCGGTCGACCGAGGTCAGCCAGAGGCCGGCGACCAACCAGCTTAGGCTTCTTCGATCGTGCCGCCGGTGGAAATTGTGGGATTAGGAGAAAAGCCACGAAGGTGATGCCGTCGCAAGGTGAAGGAGGCGAACGAGGAGGGAGGAGATGGAAGATGGGGGAAGAAAGCGGAAGTCGGGGTTAGGTGAGGCTTGGGGGGAGGAAGAAGAGAGGTCGAGGGCTCCCTCGACCTCCCTGAGATCCGTTCTGTAGCCGCGGCAGGAGAAGGAGGATGAGCGGGATGAGAAGGCTAAGACGAGAAAGAGAGAGAAGTAGATCGAGAGAGACGAAAAGAACCCAAGTGGATGAACCGAGAGACTCGCGGAGGGGAAAGAGCGGAGAAGATTGGAAGAGGACGGAGAGAGCTCCGGGAAGTCTGGAAGTGGAAGATCGAGGCGAGGGACGATGGCTTCCCTCTTGAGGGTCGCAGCGTTTAATCGGGTAACGAGCGAATCTCGAAGAGAAGCAGAAGCAGCAGCAGCAGCAGAAGCAGCAGCGGCGGCAAAAGCAGCAGGAGCGGAGCAGCAACGTCTTATCGTCGAGGGAAACCCGGAAGCGGCTGCTTCGTCGACCTGGCGAAGAAACAGGATACGAGGAGAAGCTCCTCTCTCGCCCGGCTAGCCACCGTGGAGCCGGGGGAAGATGCGAAGAGGGTCAATTAAAAAAAAAGCCAATGAACGAACTCCTGCGGGGGGGCCACGATCTCTGGTACCAGGGGGGGAGGGGGAGGGGGATGAAGGGGAGGGAGGGTATAAAAAAAAGAGAAAAATAACAACGAAAAGAAAGCAAAGATGCCAGAAGAGGTCTCCGGATTGCGCGCGGCCTCTTCCTCACCCCCCTCCCCCCTCCCTCTACTTCCGGTTCTATTCTATTTGCGGCGGACTGTTTAGCGTTTTATTTTCGTCTCGACCCGAGATCACGGAACCGGGTTCATCATTCCGTCCCTTCTTTATCTCTCTCCCAGCGATCTCATCCCTGCGGTGCATCCCCTGCGCACACATCGGCTCTCTTCGCCGCAACCCCCTCTCCCCCTCCCACCCCTACGCCCCTTCAATCCCGGCAGTGTTGTTGTTGATGCTGTTGTCGTTGTTGTATAGCCGTTGTTGTAGTTGTTGCCGAGGGTAAAACGAGCGGCGCGCGGGACCTGACAAACGGCCGCGGTCGCGCTTCCGGTTCGTGTAACGCCACACGATAAATCGACTATCGACTGCTACCGTAGGGACACCCCGCTCGTTCGTATCCGAGGGAGAGAAGCCGGCGTTAGCGGTGGCCGAACAGCGCCGGAGAGGCAACGGGGGTGAGGAGGGAGGGGGATGCCTCGAGTCGGGGGGTGCTAAGACCGCAGTGCAGCCCTCCGCCCACTGTACAACCCCAAAACAACCCCATTGCCCTTCGTGTCCTGAAACTAACGACTAACCTCATTTTTTCTTTTTTTTTTTCTTTTTTTTCACCCTCTCTCTTTCGGTCCTTTTCTTTTTGGAAACTAAATCGCGACACAGCTTGCCACTCGCAACGGCGGCGACGGGAGACGCGAGACGAGTGAGCGGAGGAAATAAGAGCAAGTGCGACTGCGGAAAAGTATTCTGGGAAAAGGCGGAAGCGTCGTGATACCCGGAACGAGAGGGGTGAGGGCGAGGGAGGGGTGGAGGGTTGGGGAGGGGGAGAAAGATCCCGGGCGAGGTATTCAGTGGAAAACATATAAGAATGGCGAAAATGCCTCGGATTCGAGAAGCTTCGCTGACTGCGAATGCGCGCACGTGTCGCGTCAACCTCCTTATGCGATATATATCGGATATATGAAATACGACTGGATGCATGTGTACAGCGCGTTGCGACGCGCGCGAGGAGTCGAGAGGCGGCTGCGAGGATCCGAGCCGCTCTTGCGCCGTTCTTTTTCACTCTCGGCTACCCGGTTAGTCGCGTTATGTACAAAAGGCGCGCAGCCGGCGCGGGGTTGGCGGACGAGCGGCGCTGCTACCCCCCCCCCCCCCGCGTACTAAATTGCCGATATTCGCCAGCTCTGTACGCGTATTTCTCGCGACGTTTCGTCTCGTCTCGTTTTGTGCGCTCCTTTTTATTTATTTTTTTTCTTCTTCTCAAGTGCTGACGATATCTAATAATGACGTATCAGGACGAAGAAATAGAACGAGGGATAAACCAGCAGCGATGGATCACGTCGTATAGCTCAATTCGTGTGCAGCTGTGCAAAAGTGCTGCTGTTTTCTTTTTTTATTGTTGAGTTTAGCGTGAGAAACATACGCATAGTAAATGACGTTCTTGCGAAGTTTCGTCTCGTCTCGTCTCGTCGCGTTTTGTGCGCTCTTTTTTTTTTTAACGCCAACGATATCTAATAATGACATATCTATGACATAGAAATTTGTAATATTTGTGTTAACCCTAGCACTCATGCAACTGTAATTTCTTATTGTAAAAGGGCATTTCCCGTTAATGAAATAAACATAAACATAAACACATAGGGGCGAAGAAAGAGAATGGAGAATAAGCCAGCGGTGACGAATTACGTCGTATAGATCAATTCGTGTGCAGTTGTGCAAAAGTGCACCTGTTTTTTTATCGTTGAATTTTTACCGTGAGAAACATTTGGTCGCGCTTGATTCGAAACGATGCACCGGGTATGCCAGGCGATTCCGCCTGCGAAGTCAGAAGAATCAATCGCCGAATTCCCCGCGAAGACACCACCCGACAGTGGCCGACGAATAAGTTGCCTGGCGCGCAGACGCCGAATTCCCCGGGGAATTCGGTATCTACCGGCGCAGCCGGGTTTTCTCTCCTGATTTTTCCAACAAGCGCCGCCTGCGCTTTCGCAATCGTCTCTGATTTTTATTTTTGATATTATTCTCCGGGGCGGTTGCGAAGCGACGCGTCGCAGTGAATTTATTCCGGGCCACGGGAGAGGGGTGGGGGTGAGGGGGCGAGGGGTAATGGGGTTCGAAATCGAATTCGAGGGGGAAAGCCCGGGCGAGCTTACGATCGAGGCTGGCGTTCGTTTAATGAATTAGAAATCTTCTGGATTGAATCGCGTTTTTCGGATCTCAGCTGCTCCGAAATTTCGTCGCGACTCTTTCGCTCGCGCTGCTTTAAGAATAAAGGGCTGCTCGCTCGCGTGGCTGAATATTTTCGTGAATCAACTGCTTCGCCCGCCCTTTCAGTATCCACAAACGTTTCACCGTTCGACAACCTCTCGACGAGCTCACATTTAAAAAAAAATAGATTTTTCGACTCGCTCGTCTTCGGCAGAACAGGAAACGTTTTATTGTCACTGTGTCGTATTTCGGAAAAAAAATGATTTCTCGGTTTCGCCGAGAAACAGATTTTGAATAATAAAAGCAACAACAAACATTTCGCATTTTCCAATCATTTTCGACGCGCAAACGCGCACGCATCAGCGGCGGGAAAGGGGCCACGAGCGGTAAAATCGCGGCGTATTATTTCCTCATACATTTAATTTCGATGAAAATCCCAAACGAACGAGCGGACGAAAAAAAAAGGAAACACACAATGTTTGCCGGGCACACAATATCATGTTTAAACTATCCAGTTTTCCGATGCGCATATCCGCGCGCTCGACGAAACGCAAACTCGATCGGAAGCGATAAATAAATGAAAACGAGTCACAGGTGTGACGTGATGCGTGTGTGTGTGCACACAGACACACTTAGCGTAAAAGTCGTCGTGTGTGTGCCCGATAAATTCGTAAACGAATATTTCGCGCCTACGCGAAGTAATTCGAGCGCCGCGTTGTCTTTGCAGCAAAGGAAGATTACGATGGGCGTCCGTATCGCCCGCGGTAGTTGGGGTAGGGCAGGGGAGTGAAGGGAGGGGGTGGATGTAACGTAATTGGAGTGCATGCCGATGCGAGAACGGCGACAGAGAGCGCGAGAGAAATTTCCACGAGGACGCGAGACAAGGAGAAAGGTGAGAGTTAGCTGCAAGGGAACGAGATAATATACATATATAGTCGGTGGGATGAGGCGACCGATACGCAGGAGGGTTGGCAGACGAGAGAGAGAGAGAGAGAGACAGAAAAAAAGTCGTCAACGGATAAACGATGTTAGGATGGCCGGTGAAACGGGAAACAGGTCGTGACAAACAGGCTCGTACGTAGAGAACGTCGAGAGGACAAAAAAAGAGAGAGAGAGAGAGAGAAGGAGGAAGGAAAAAAACAGCCTCCTCGTTTCTGTTACCCTTTCCCTCGTTCGACTCTCCGGGCTCGCACCCTTCTCGTCTGCACGGCTGAAGCGCGGTAACCCGATATATGTCGTCTCGTCTCTCTCTTGTCTATCGTAGTCCTGGTGTCTTTGTCTCTCTTTCTCGCTCTCGCGGAATTTATCTCGCTCGCGCGTATCGGCTCAGCGAGGAGGAGGTATCGAAATAGGCAGGGGAAACGAGCGAAGACAGAGAAAGCGAGCGGGAACGCGTTGTCTCTTTCTACCCTACTCTGCTCTATTCTCGTTTTGCTCTCTCGCTCTCTCTCTGACCCTCGGGCTTCCCCGGCGAACGCCTCCCGTCGCTTTTTACGCGGACTCGTTCGACGACGAGGAACACGAGGGCGAGGTAGAATTTTTGCATTACCGTAGCGTGCACGTTTCTCGCTGGCGTATTGGAGGTCGGCTACGAACGAACGAACCGGCGAACGAACGAACGAACGAACGAATCGACGAACGTACGTAACGTGCAGACGTAAGAGAAGAAAGGAACGAAGGAAACTAAGGGGCGAGCAAACTGAATTCCCCGGTCACGTGGGTGGTTAAAGCAGAAAGCACCTGTACGCGGGGATGCCTATACGTGTGTGTGCGGGTGTTTGTGTATTGCAGGTTACGACAGTGTCGGCGGATCGAGGATCGGAAGAGAAAAGTCAGATATCGCAGAGTGACTGATGATGCAGTAGATAAGGCAGAATAGATCAGACGGACTATTGGAAATCGTGAAAAAAAGGAAGAAATGTTATTGCTTTTTTTCGGCAGAAGAAGCATAATTGTCATATTTATGTTTTTATTTTTTTTTATATTTATATTGCAGAATTGATTGGACGGCCTTTTGTAAATCGTGAAAGAAATGAAGAAATCTTATTGACATGTTTTTTTATCAGAAGAAGCATAATTATCATATTAATATTTATATTCATATATCTCATTGCCGAGGTCAGTGAAATCGCAAATTCAATTATCGCCGCCAAGCCGCGCTAATTTCCCGCCTTTCTCTCGCCCAGCTTCAAGCAGTGACGTAACTACAGAGAGCCCCGCTCTGGAAAAGAGGAGGAAGAGGTTGAAGGTGGAAAGTGGAAGGTCGTACGCGACCTCCGGAGCCACTCGTACGTAAACGTGTTCGGTCGAGCGACACGCGTGCTGTATCTACTCGGCGGGGTAATAGACGGCACGAGACGAGAAATTACGACGATGGTATTGGTTTCGTATAATGCACGTGAAACGAGGCCTGGGCAGGTATATTCGCTGCGACAGAGGCGAAACGAAGAAAAGCGCAGCGAGAGAAAGAGAAAGAGAGAAACAGAGTATGTAGCACGGAAACGCGGAGGGTGAGAGAGCGGCAGCAACGCGCTAGTGAAGCGAACAACGAGAGGAGCCTACGTGTTTTCACATAACGGGTTACGGCGAGACCAGGATGAATTCCCTGCGCCACACGTACACATTTCCCTCTCTCTCTCTCCACATCCGAGTAACGCGCCGCGAGCACACGTTTACCCTTTTCCGCTTCCAATAACGCCAGGGCACACACATCGAGCTCTCCACAGTCGTCGTCTCCTGGTTGCGAGGAATACATAAGACAAATATACGCAGAGAAATGCACTGTAGTTAGGTATCAGGCGTGCGAGGTACGAGTCGCAGCAGCAGCAGCAGCAGCAGTAGCAGCAGCAGCCAGTGGTAGAGGCGACGTATATGACGAGAGACGAATAGAAGAGACGCGGCGAAATGAGGGAGCGGAGAGGAGAGCGAGAGATCCGTGTACAACATATGTGTGTACGAGCGGCAGGCAGCCACCGACGGCGCACAACCAGCGTCGCGGTTGTAAAACGAGGCTACGTGTAATTACCACCTGCTGTACACGCTCCACGCCCATGCGGAGCATTTGCACCCGGCCTGTATTACACGTCTATTTATGACGCGATGAGAGTTGTACCGGTAGTGGTGGCAGCGACAGAAATAGTCGTAGTAGTAGTAGTAGTAGTAGTAATAGTAGTAGTGGTGGTATCAGTAGTAGTAATCGCAGTAGTAGTAAGACCAGTAGTAGTGGTAGTATCTGTAGTAGTAATCGCAGTAGTAGTAGGACCAGTAGTAGCGGTAGTATCAGTAGTAGTAAGCGCAGTAGTAGTAGGACCAGTAGTAGTGGCAGTAGTGGTAGTAGAAACGGCAGCATAGGAGCAGCCGTAAGAGCAGAACCGGAGTGCAGCGGTATTAGAGCCCCGAGTGGATTGGGCAGAGGAATCTAGACATGGAGATTTTCGAGAGTCGCCGGGGGAGACGGCACCCCCTCCCCCGCCCCCCCTTTCCACGCACCGCGTGCAAGCACCGAGCGAATGTAAAGAGTCAGCTTGCCGGAAATCGCCCAAGAGTGCCCGAATAAATTTCAATCTCCCTAAGTTCCCGTCAAGCGATATATATATATATATATATATATATATATCACACACGCTCGAGTCCGATTAAATGCGTGAGAACACGTCGATTCGACGTCCAGTCTGCACTTGCTCGATAAAACTTCCTTCTCGCAACTTCGATGCATCATTTTTTTAGATCTTTGAGTTACTTGGGAATCGTTAACCAAAAAAAAAACTAATCTCGTTACTCCCGAACGATTTTTGCGGACAGTCGACATTTTATAACAAGGATTTATCGGTACGCTTTTTTTTAGTATGTCGAACATATTCACAATTCCGCGAATGCGATATAACCGAGTTCAGCCCGGGGTTCGACTCGCTCTCCGGATGCGACGGACGAGGAGAACGAGTCGAACGCGGGGACGCCATCCCTCTCGCTTCGATTCCCAGTCTATATATGTGCGTTTCGCGCATCGCCTATGGCCAGGGGATAATCCCTTTCGCAAAAGCGGTGGATAGGTATCTATTACGCGCAACGTGCCGCGAGTTTTAAAGGTCGCGCGGGGCACATAGGGTGTATAGTGCGCCACCGGTGGACATCGAGAGTGAGAGAGAAAGAAATGGGACGAAAAAAAAACACACATGGCGGTGGACGTGGAGCGCCGCGGCGGGGGGTTGGAAGGGGGTGGTTCGGGGCTCGGGGGTGCAAGCTCGCCCATAGAAAGAGCCCACGCGAGTGGGCCGGACGTTGATATTCGTCGGGCGTACGTTTTGACGTAACCCTTTTTTTTCCGCACGCTTCGCAATCCATCTCTGCGATCCGTCCGCCCGGCGCGGTCCCGGCGTGGCATCCCCTATTGCATATATTATCCCGGCGTCGCACTAATACTCCGTATCACCGTTCCCTTTCACGCGAGAGAGATAGAGGGAGGGTGAGAGAGAGGGAGAGAGAGAGAGGAAAGCGACCCGCACGATTCGATCCAGAATTAATATACACACCCTGGCGGGGCCAATGTCGGGCACCTCTGAAGCTTGGTATCAGTAGGGCATATCCTTCGCTCAATTTGCACCCCCTTGTTCGAACGCCGCCGCAGCAGCAGCCACCCTCTCGAGATCAACCGGAATATATTCGCAGCGCGATATGCGCGAAGAGTCTGCTCCCTCCCCTCCCTCCCCCCCATCTCATCCTTAACCTACCCCTACGTCCGCGTTACCACGACTCTAGCTACTAATTCGCGCATCCAAGTTGACTGCCTGGTCGATTTTTGCCGCATCCACAGAGGCAAACGTTGCCACCGGGCCATCAGTTTAACCGCGCGAGCGTTTTCATCTTGGGGACTACGGAGATGATCCAGGAAGATCCGGAGAATCGCGGTGCGGAAGCTCGATGAATACTGGGCAGATTAAGACGTGCAATGCTCGACAAGATAGCCAAACTGTAGTCGAGCTGTCTTGGCTTGCCATGTTTCTCTATCGCATTCTCTCTCTGTCAGTCTTCTCGTATTCCATTCGATATATCTTGCATTGTACCTGTACCACCAACGTCTATATACACCGGCTCGGCCGATAGGTATCTGCACCGTAGAAGCGAGTTGTACAGTTGAGAATAGTGCAGACCCCGGGATATACGGTGGTTGTGGTGCGGTGTGCACAGAGAGAGAGAAGGCGATCCGTAGAGTTATGGCCGGTATGAAACCCATAGCAAATGATGCACGTGAACGTGACCGGTGAGTAAACCGACTGTGCTCTCCGCGTTGAACTCTGCTGCTGGTCTGCTTCTCTGTTTTCTCTCTCGCTCTCCCTCTCTCATTCCCTCCATCCAGTCTACCGCAGCCACTCTTATCCTTTCGACATCGAGCAGATCGAGGCGAGCCCCGGTAGAGGGACTTACCCCCTGGCGGTTCTGCAATCAGCGATCCCAGGGCTGCTCTCTCTCTCTCTCTGACTCGAAACTGCCCCCAGCTTTTTCTACAGCTCGCTCCTTCCGTCTCTTTCGCTTCTTTATTCCTGCCTCTCTGGTTTCGTTTTCTCTCTCTCACTTGGTAACATCCTCCCTCTGTCTTTCTCTCTCGCTGCAGCGGGAAATAAATTCGATATAAGCGCCAGAAGCGCACGTGACACGTGTAAAGAGAATTCTTTCTTGTTCATTCTTGACCCACGTGATAAAACACTTTTCGCGACTCGAGGACACTCGGATACGATTTATTCAGAGGGTGAATTGTTGCCTTTACATCTCGTGAAACGCAGAAGCACAACGAGTTTGGGGGGAGGGTCATTGATAAAATAAATTAATTTCGAATGAAATACATGACGATTGTGATCGTTATTCAACGGCGCAATTGTGCAAAAGTATTATTATTTTTCGGGTCATCGACGAGATTTTCGATTCATTTGTTTGAGTAACGGGTTACGGATTTTAATTAAATGAATTATTTTCCTTCGGCGGAAGTCGGCGCAGCCATTCGGCGCAGTGAAATAAATTTGGATTTAATGGAAACAAATGATACACGCAATGCGCGTTCATTCGACTTTTTATGAGGATATATTTTTCTTCCGTTCGCGTTTTTAATTAAATCTGATTCTTTGTTATCCCGTCATATTGTCTATGTTTCCAGGATGAACAAAGAAAAACGTCATAATTAAAAGTCATCCACGAACAGCCGTGATATTCTCGTCAAAGGTTTCACCCGGTGACGTCATTTGATTGCCCGGGCTGGTTGATAAAAAAAAAAAGAATTACCGGACACAAATAAAAGCCGAAGCGAAAAGGGGCTGCGGAGGCCCTTTGATGCCGGCGAACTAGCCAATTTTATCACTTTTGACGCCTTGCGGACTGTTGGAAAAAACTGTCGAAGCGAATGGAAACTATCGCCAACAGCGCCGGCCGGGTTTACAGTACCCGGTATGCAATATACATACGACAACAGGAACCCTTTGAAAAAGATGAACTTTGGGCGGCCCGTCCGCGACGGTCCATTCGATTTTTTCAGTTTTCTTCGTTTTTTGATTTTTTTTTCAAGCCACGAAGCAATCACGTCGCGCGGCCCTCGCGCCTGGCAGATTTTTCGATAAATAAAAGAGGCGGACGAAGGGAAAGTCGTCGGTCGGAGAGAGAGAAGGGATCGTCGTCCCGGGTGCCGCGGACAGTCCGGAACAGCTTCCACCGCATTCTCCGATATATCTTGATCACGTTTGGCCGAGGGAATGTGGAACGGGGTGGTAGTTTTAGTGGCAAAACCCGGCAGCTGGACCGCGCGATCAAAACTCACCCCCTCCCCACCCCCAACCCCTAGATCCGGAGTCTACTAGGAGAGAATACGGTGTCGGGGTCGGTCCTGATGAATGCTGATGTATTCAATCAAGGAGTCTGGCGTAATCTAGCGAAATGTCGAGCTCGACGAAGCCGGGGGTGCAAGTGAACGACGGAGAGCAAGGGTGGTCCTGGTGGTGGTGGTGGTGGTGGTGGTGATGGCGGCGGTGGTGGAGGGCGAACCGAAGGGGAGGTGAGGAAGGCTGAGCGAACACGTATTACCTCTGCGTAGAACGTTATGGCAGACATATTGGATCATCATGGCTGGATACGATACAATCAGAATTCCACCCTCGTTTCGCCCAACGTGAACTCACGCGTCTCTCTCGCTCTCCCCACTCTTTCTCTCCCTCTACTCCCTCGACCGCACCTTGATGGCGGCGCTGCGCGCACTCTCTATTAAATTTCTCGCAGCGCCAGAGAGACCGTGTCCTCTCGGTCGGGCAATTTTTCGGATAGCTACGCGAAATGAGTACCAATGCTTTTTTTTTCGTGTCACACATCTTTTTGCAGAAAGTTTCGCGCGAGCCACTCGGCACAACGGTGACGCTGACTTCTCTTCAAGACTGAGAAAAAGGGATGGTTAGGTTTACCAAAAAATTTGTTAAAAATATTACTAAGAAAAAGGTATAGGAACAAGTAAGTTATTGATGATGTTCAAGTTTGCATCGTTGGAATGCAATAACATTTTTTTAAATAATTATTCTAACGGTTCTAATAAGTTATTATGACGATTAATCGTTATAATAACCTTTTACATCCAATTCGATGATTTGAGTCCATTCAAATATTTTTTTTTGTTAATTTTCGTTGCATTCCAACGATGCATTCCAATCGTTGCATTCCAACTTCAACATCATAGTTATTGATTAACATAACCAAGGATTTGATAAGACAACCAAGTATTTTTTAGTACGCCTGACCAATAACTTTACTGCGCCTACCCTTTTCTTGCTAGCATTTTGAACCAAGATTTTTGTAATCCCAACGAAGCCTTTTTCTCAGTGAATTTCATCACAGTTCAAAGCGAAGCAACCAGAATCGCAGCTGGTCCTTCGCTCTTCATTCGCATCGTTTTCGTTTTATTTTTTTGACGGATATCGACTCTCGATTTCGCGATATGGCACGAATGACGCGATAGGAGGAAAAAGAATCCACCCGATCGGTTCTCACGGTGAAGATGCGCGGGAAAAAAAAACATTTTCGAAAATTCGGATCCTCTTGTCTGCGAAGCGCTGCGACCTGGCATTCTGTATTCCCTTTCAGCGTGTTCCGTCCCTTTGGATATTCGTTCCGAGCGACGAGAAAAGTGCCCGTCGCGACGGGAATACGAGGCAAGGGAAGTGTAAGAAAAGCGCGTAAAATATGAAAGGACGAGCGAGGAATGAGAAATCACTCGTAATTCGTTTGAAGAAATTTCCGTATTATTTTTTTCTTCCTCTTCTCCGTCGTCGTCGTCGTCATCCTCTTGCTCACCCCACCGCGTCTTTCGAACGAGCTACTTTCCGAGGTACTTTCCGAACGCCCGCGCTTCGCTGAGCCTCTTTCAACGCGGACGCGCGACGCGGGGTCGGTGGTGACGTTCCGCGCTGCCGCCGTTCGATTTGATCTTTTCTTTATGTATTACCATGCATATTTTACTTCTGAGAAGACAAAAAATATATACATATACAGCATATATATGTACTTCCACCACCAGCAAAGGTTATTCATGCGCGAATTGAAAGATACGATACGAAAATTGATATAATTTTGCGACGTACGAAAACGTTTTTTTCTTTTTATTTTTCGATTTTTTTTTAAGTTCTATTTCGCAAAGCTAAAAAACCCTATCTGATGGCAAATTTTCCGCTGATTCCAATAATCACGGGTGTTTGCCCGAAAAATCGAAAATTCGATGAGAAAAACGCAAAAATCAATTTTTTCTCCGACAAATCCCCAAAATTCGCGATATTAAACAACTTACTACCGGTTTCCCAACGACCAATCGACAACAATGGTTGCTCACAAACTTTTTAATAGAGGATGGCCGACTCTTGACGCTGAACGAGAAAAATACTCGAAACTTCCCATTCCCAGATCTGTCCAGGGGTCCTCCACCACCGCGGAGACGTCGTGGTGCTCCGCAGAGCTTCCCACTTGGTCCGCGCGGTGGAGACGCGCTCTACGCGCGACACGCGCGGAGAGAAAAGAAGCGAAAAGGATGGGGGGAATGAGGGAAAGATAAAAGACGAAATAATCCCGTGTCAGCGCGACGGCGCCGTGCGCGAAGCGAGCAGAGCTGAATCCACGGAGAGCCGCGCAACTCGAGCCGGGCGAGCAGCCAGGGGTCGCGCGCGTCGGAAAATAATTAAAAGCTTCGAGGAGCGAGACGCGCGAGCATTAAACCACAGCAACGGCGCCGCCGCTGCTGCTCCGAAGGGTAGAGCGTTACCAGGATGTGGGTTTCTCGATCTATTCTATTTTCTCCTTTCCACTCTATTTTCCTTTTCCCCCCTTTTCTTTCTATCTCTCCTTTTCCCTTTTGTTTATTTTTCGTTAATTCACTTTTCCACTTGGCTCGTTGCACCGGAAAATTTACTCCGTCGCCGCAGAATTACCACGGAGACGAGAATAGACATTGAAGTACCGGAGAAAGAGAGAGAGCTCGTTGCGGAAAATAAAATAAAACGGTATTACGAGGAAGTGTTAAGCAGGGACGACGTAAAAAAAATTCTCGTATACCGTCGCTCGATTTTCGTGTTATCGCGTTCGTGTCCCAGAAATGGCTGCACAGTAGCGACGCACTTGTCGACCGAGTCGACGGTGAAACTGCGAATTCTCCCGATGTCCTCGGCTCCTTTTATCGGCCGAGAAATCGCCGAATCGGCGTTCTCTGGGTTGGAACTCGTTAGAAATTGTCGGAATTCAAAATAGTCGAATATAAATTGACTTTAACTTTTTTTTTTCATCTTTTTTTTTTTTTCAAAGAAGTTGGCGCTTTTACCGGTGAGCCCGGAGTGCTCGAGCACCTGGAGGAGATTTTACAACCAAACGGGATATTCGTCTTGTCGTCGAATGGCACTTGCTCCGCTAAAAGCTAGAGGCGAACAGCGGACTCGTAAAATTCGTTTTTATGGAATAACACACACAGACAGAGTCGCACGGAACGCGCACACAGCGGGCGCAGCTCGACGCCGAATACCTCGACGATCCCTCGCGGACGCCTCACTCAACAGCAGGCGCCGCCGCTACGTCCCTTCGCACATCGTCTCTCGTACTCGTAAATTCGGCAGCCGAACAGTTTTCCCCGAACGTTTTCACATCCCCCTCTCTCCCTCCCGCCCCTTCGCTCCGGCGTATAAAATGGCGACGATGAGGAACGCCGAGGCAGTCGGACGCCTCTCTCGTACCGCGCATAGGAAAGTGTTTTTTATCTCCCGCGGTCTCTCGAGTAACCGTGACGAAAACGACGAGGATTTAGACCTTATTCGCAGGGTGAATCTGAAGAAGGCGCGAATCAGGGCAAATTTATCTCTCCCCCCGAGACACCGAATTTTACTTCCTCGGCTGGGGGAACAAATATTGACAAATATCACTGTCGTGACTGTCGCTCCGCGCTCGAATTTGAGTCGCCGAGACAATATTGCGTAGTAATAATAATTATTATTTTAAATTATGATTATACAATAATAATAATAATGGGAAACTTAAATCAATCGTTACACTGTTAAAAATGTTTGCAAATATAAATTACGGGAACTTTGATTCCTCAGCTGATATATTAAATTTAATACATATCCGTAGTAAAATTCCAAATTTTTAAACCACATTTCTTAACTTTGATACTAAATTTATTAATTATAGGATTCAGTTAAAAACGCTGTAATTTTACATTACACTTGTATGTTAAATTTAATACACCAGTTTATGTAAACAGGCTTCATATACTCGTAATGGAAACTCAAAATATTTTTAACAGTGATACCTATAGAAACAAAAAAAAATAACAAAATCCTTTTCACATCGCGCCCGAAGTTCTCTAGACAAAGTTGAGAAAAATCTGCTGCTCACCCTGTCGAAGTCGCCCTGGCAGATCCGTCACAAAAACGACTCGCATTGCCTGACGCTTTACCGTGGAAGGTCTTGATTAAGTTCTCGTGAACTCGGCAGCAGAAGGGAGACAGAGCGTGGTGTGTGGGTACAGAGGGAAACAAGAAAGGCACGTTAGCAAGAACGGGGCTGGTATAGGGTGGAGGGGGGAGGGGCAGGGAGGGGGGGGGAGGACGTTCGGGGGTGTGCTCGAGAGGGTTGTGCGCACGTCTGAGTGCCAGGGCGCGGTTCGGCCCTGAAAGAACTCAAACTAGTTGGCGGGCGGGGGGTGGGGGGAGGGTGGAGGGGGAGGGGGAGTCAGTGTGTCGGCTTGGCGAGACGTCGTTGACGACTGCTACGTCGGGAAAACGTAGAAAGGGTGAGCGAGCGAGGGGAGCATAAGGGGGGGGGGGCAGCGAGGGGGGAGCCGACGGCATCGCCGTCGTCCGGACGGGACTTGAAACGTCGGCAGGGCCGGAGGGAGCGAGCGGAAAGCCGCGGCGGAAAAGGGACGGAAAGAGATGAAGTCTCGGGACGCTCGCGCGGCGGGTTTGACGCAGCGAAGCTCGGCCCGGATCCCCCCCCCCCCCCCCCGACTCTGCTCCGACTCGCTGTTAATTGGCGTGAATTACGTCTTTTGCGCCGCAACGACACGACCGGGGCGACGGCGGCGGTGGCGACGGAGGGGAGAGACGACGACGAGCTCGTCGCGGAGCCGGCGACCGTGAAGGAAGTGCCGGAATGCGACGTCGCGCATGACGGAAGGAACGCGGCGAATGCGCCAGCCCCGCCGGATAAATAAAATAAAACAACAAAAGAAAGTGGTGACATTTTTATTTTATTTTTATTACTTTATTTTATTCCATTTTTATTATTTTTTTTATTTTATTTTATTTTACTTTACTTTATTTTATTTTATTTTCTTAAATTAAGAAATCGAAGCCAGAGTCGCCGAAAGCAAAACCGAAAAATTGCAACAACGCCGTGAGTTGCGCAGTCGCCATAACCGAGCCGACTGCGCATAATATTCGATAATGAGGACGCGCGTGATACCGACGAGAATTACAACTGGCAAAACGGAGGCAGCGCAAATCCCGCGCTACGCGCGGGCTTCGACTTTTGTTCAACGAAGCGAATGAGCGACGATAATAATTCCAGCGGCGCGCGCGTTGGACTCGCCGCGATTCGGCGGGGATCACGCGCGCGGGATCCGAGCTTTTCGCGAAAGGGATCGACGACCTGGATAATATAGTTGCAGGCCCGAACAAGTGGCGAATCGCGCTAACGATTCGTAATAGCCGTTTATTATCTGCAGAGTGCGCGCCGGCGGCGAGAGCGAGAGAGAAAGAGAGGGGGGGGGGGGGGGAGATAGCGAGCCGGACAGATGAGCGTGCAGCAAAGAGCATAGAGTACATGACGAGCCGCGCGCGCACAGCGAGCAACAGTAGCAGGGTAAGTGGCGCGCGGGCGGCGCTATTCGAATTAACGTTAAAAGGCCGTGTCAGCATTATTCCGGGCGGGCTGCTGGCGCGGCTCACAGAGCGCCGACACACGGGGAGCAGTGGCGAACCACCCCCATCCAACCTCCTGCAACCCCTCCCCCAACCCCATGACCACCGGGGGTAGCCACGGCATATCCGCGCTGCGAGAGCTCGAAGCATAAAGCGTGAACGGCTATATTTTACGAATTATCGAAAACGCGATTTTCGAGGGGCGCGAGGGGTCAGGGGTCGCGAGGGGGTTGGGGGGGGGGGGGAGGGGCCGGATACGCAGTCGAATAATTATCGAGCAATTTATATCCTTGGCACAGTTGTACGCGCGCTTAATGCTATATCTAACCCACAGACCGAAACCCCCTAACCCTCCCCCTCCTCCCCCTCCCCCCCTGATCACAACCCTCCAAATCGAGCCCCTCTTGCTGTGTGCCTCGGTCCAACGTTTGCCGATGTACGAGACATTCCCTGCCGGTTTCTATTCCCTTCGTCCCTACAGGATCTCGTTAGCTACTCGCTGCGTCTTAGTTTCGCGCGAAAAGCAGTGTTTTTTAAATTAATAAGAATTGTGATTTCTTCTAAACCATTTTTCTCAATGTTCCGGACCATCCTGACTGACATGACGGAATTTTTTTTTTTCGTGAAAACAAGTCTCAGTGCCGGGCGAAAATCAGTTTTTTTTACTAATAACAGTTGTGATTTCTTCTGAACCACGTTTCTCGATGTTCCGGACCATTCTGACTGACATGACGAGATTTTTTTTCGCGAAAACAAATCTTCTCGATAGGGGAGTAAAAATCCTGAATTTCGAAGTCAGCGAAAATTTTCATGTGAGTCGAAAATTCGTCGCAGAAAAATATGCTTACTGCGCGGCGGAAATCCCTGAGAGGTTCGAAAGCTGCGCGAGTAGCTGACGCGAAAATCGGCGGTGAATGCCTCGTACGCGCGTTCGACAAGGCGCGCATACACCACGGCGCAACCGGTGCTTCATCCCCCGTCGAGCGAGCTTCGTCTCTCTCGATCGCTTTCACTCCAGCCGCCGCCGAATATATAATTTATAATTCACAATTAATCATTCCGTAAAATCGACCGGACGGGCTCGGTTGGCTCGGTTTATTCTCGTAGCGCGAAAGTGCAGCTCTCGCCGAGCACCACGAGTGAATTAATCCCCCTCCACCCTCTGCCCCTGCCCCCTCCCCTCGACCGCCTCCGCCGCGCTGTTCGAATCGCTCTTCCGGTGGGGCGCCTGTCACTCAACACTTCTCACCCCTTCGCTGCCCCATTTCAACCCGGCCGAGAGACCCTAAATACTACGAAGCGGACTCTTCGAGTTTCAAGGGGAAGAAAAGGGGACTTGGTTTTTCCCTTCATCCCCCTTACTCCCCCTCCCCTAATTGACATCCCCTAATCGGCGTAACCGATGACGGAAGTTGCAGGTTGTGGCTGCGGTGGTAAAGCAAGGGCAGGAGGAAGGGGACTGGGAGGGGTTGGAAGGGGAGCAGAATCTAGGCACTCGGGCGGAGCGAAAAAAATAAATAAACTCTTTACTGCGCAGCCATTGGGTATATAACCGTGTTGTCCCGGCTCGTCGCGTTTGTCTCAATCTCCGCGCGAAAAGTTCCGTTATTACTGCGCGCCTCGCGCTCGGGGAAAGTTTTCTTGCGCCCCAGGGTAATTTCCGTTTCGCGCACTCTCTCTCTCCGGACTCTCCGACGGCCCGCGACAGAATTAACGGCTTTCACCGCGGAGAGAGAGAGTGAAGGAGAGACGGCTGCTCGCCGAGACATTGAGTTCTTTTGTTTTGCTTATGCAGTCGTAATAAGGAAGCTCTGTAATCGTGCGTTACGCTTCCTGTTTTTTTTTTTCTACGAAATATATGCGCAGATTTCTCAACTCAAATACGCGCCAAAATTTCGAAGAAAATATTGAAGTGGGACTTTGTAACAGAGTTGGAATTTTTCTGCAACAACAATTCCACGGATATTTCCCTAGTGAAAAGTCACGTCGCAAAAAGAATCGCGGAAGCCACCGCGTATCAATTTGAAAGCTCGATCGAGGTTCCTTATCGTCCCCCGAGCTTCCGGCGCTCTTATCTCCCTTTCCCGAACTTTTTTTTACCGATGGTCCACCGAGGAAAGATGAATGTTTACGGTCATCTCGTCCGGCGCGAAGAAGCGACAGGCTAGGACAGTAGAAACGGTTGGGATTTGGTCAGACGCGCCGTCTACGATTTCTGACAAACTGTTCGACCAAAATTTTTTTTTTCAAAATCTATAGGTTAGTATAGGTTAAAAGTCGATATTTTGAAAAAATAAATTTCGTGACCCCGATTTAAGCGGTTTTCGGCCCGGTGGCCAGATCTACGATTTCTGACAAACTGTTCGACCAAAAATTTTTTTTTCAAAATCGACTAAAAGAAGGTTGTAACCAGTGTTTTCAGGGGTAGAATATGCGACTTGAGAACGATGGTATAGGTTAAAAGTCGATATTTTGAAAAAATAAATTTCGTGACCCCGATTTAAGCGGTTTTCGGCCCGGTGGCCAGATCTACGATTTCTGACAAACTGTTCGACCAAATTTTTTTTTTCAAAATCAACTAAAAAAGGGTTGTAACCAGTGTTTTCAGGGGTAGAATATGCGGCTTGAGAACGATGGTATAGGTTAAAAGTCGATATTTCGAAAAAATAAATTTCGTGACCCCGATTTAGGCGGTTTTCGGCCCGGTGGCCAGATCTACGATTTCTGACAAACTGTTCGACCAAAAATTTTTTTTTCAAAATCGACTAAAAAAAGGTTGTAACCAGTGTTTTCAGGGGTAGAATATGCGACTTGAGAACGATGGTATAGGTTAAAAGTCGATATTTTGAAAAAATAAATTTCGTGACCCCGATTTCGGCGGTTTTCGGCCTGGCGGCCCGATCTAGGATTTTGGACAAACTGTTCGACAACATTTTTTTTTTTTCAAAATTAACTAAAAAAGGGTTGTAACCGGTGTTTTCAGGGGTAGAATATGCGACTTAATAACGATGGTATAGGTTAAAAGTCGATATTTTGAAAAAATAAATTTCGTGACCCCGATTTGAGCGGTTTTCGGCCAGGCGGCCAGACCTACGATTTTTGATAAACTTGTTGACCAAATTTTTTCTTTAAAAATCAACAAAACAAGGGTTTTTTAGTTGCGATTTACCCCTTTTAAGCTTTATAAGAGCGCAGCAGCGCAAAAGCATCTCGGGCACGCGCGCCAGCGCGTGTGATTAGCCTAGTGTAATTAAACCTGGAACGAAATAAAAAAAACTCGGATGAAAATATGACGCAAATGTGTTTCAAAATACGTCGAAAAACGTGTGAGTAAAATATGGATACCAACATCCGGTGAAATCATCGACGAAGCCCGACGGACGTGATTGAAAGGCCGCCAAGTAGATAAAGTTGTCCATAGTCAGACATAGAAATTTCACTGCTGGAACTACTTATATCCTCCCCTCCCCCCACGGAGGATCAATTTGCGAAGATCGAAGATGAAAATACGAAAGAGCGACGGAGTCGTGAGTGCGAAGTTGGATACGTCGCGAGAAGCTCGTGCGCGCGATACGTTGTACGTCGTCGGGCGTTCCTCGCCGCTGCTGCAACGGGATTCGGATGAAGCGAAATATAAAACGAAAGACGGCAGCGCGAGAGGCGATGAGTGCGCGCATGCACGAGCGATTTCCTTTTATGTATGCTCGAAAAGGCGACCCACCCTCCGATTCGCGCGCGCCACTTCCATCCCCGTCTCTCCCCTCCCCCGTCGCGTCGTCATCGCCGTCGTCGTCGTCGGCTCTCGTTTCTCTTCCGCTCACTGAAAAAAAAAAAAAAAATGGCGCTCGCTGCCATCCGTCGTTTTTCTCGCGCTCCACCCAACGTAGAAGCTTCTCTCGTTGCAACGGCGCGTCGCATTCTTTTATAGATCTGTGACACCCAACCCCCCACCCCTAACCCTCTCCCCCACTCTGCACACGTGCCGTTCTCGCGAATTCCGCGCCTCGACGACCGAGACGCACTGTTTCTCGACTAGTGATATTTGTATATACGAAACATGTATATTATACATATATAAACGCGAAGACATTTTTGCCTCGCTACTATTTCTTTACCTCTCCAGCCTTCCGTGAGCTCTCACGCTCGTTTACCATATATTCGACGACGTTTTGCGCGCGCATGTGCCGGCGGCGAAGACGACGACACGCGATTTCCGCCACTGATGGATCTCCAGGTCCCGTGTTATCAGTATTCGCATATTTTACGAACGCCGAGATGCGTTTTCGCGAGGAAACATTTTATGGAAACTATTGGGTACTGCTGCTGTTGTGTCTCGTGGCACCCTCTTTTGTCTTCTGATATTTTTCTCGTTTTTCTTTTTTATTAGGCGCATCATCTCACCTCATCGAACTGTCTTATGTCATCCTCATCGTCCGGACGGGCGTTTTTTTTCACCCTCCGCACTTTTTCGTTCTTCCAGACGACCACCTCTCCCCTCCCCCTTCCCATATTCTCTCCCACCGCTGGTTCAGCCCTCTGAGAATATTGACCATAAACAGTGTAACGCGAAACGAATCGTGCGGCGCCCAGGGAAAAGCTGCCCCGTGAGTAAAATGTCTCTCACTGTGATCGCATCACCGTTGGATCTCGTCGTCTCGTCGGTCAGGAAAATTCCTGCCTGTCCTCCGCAGCTTCGTGGAAAATCGTCTCCCTCGTTTGCTCTCTTTTTTTTCCGTCTCCGTCTGCGTCGCTCCAACCCCTCGGTTCCGTCTCGGCGATTTCCTCCCTGTTTTTTTTCCTCGCTCTTTTGATAAGTGACTCGATGTTCCGTACGACGGTCGGCTAACCGAGAATTAAGCACCGGAGAAACCCCGAACGCCCCCGGCGCCGTCCCTCTCTTCATCGATCCTCCGCGTTGTGGCAGCTGCTGTCGCGGGAACCCGGAGGAGGACCCTTTGACGCTCGGACGAGATCGGGGATCACCCGTTGATCTCCCCGAAATAACTGAATCGCGTCGCTTTGAGCTTCTCCGTCGTCCCTTCAGCACGAAACTCGCCCGAACGTCGTTTCGGGTCGCGCTACTAAAGTGACATTCGAAAAAACATCCCTCGGAAAACATTTTTATCCCCCCTGGAAAAATTGTTATTATCACTGTTGACATACGACGAATTGTAACGATTAATAACATATTGACAATTAGTATTTTATTTATTTGATATATTGTTTATTATTTTATATATTATAAACGATGAATTGTTACTATTAATTAATATTTTATTTCTTTTTTATATTATTCAAAAAATAAATAATAATTTCAAGTACCTTCTCCGGTTTGATAAAACCCTGGCTACTCTTCTGTTCGACCTGCGCGAAACTGTCGCAGAAATGTTTACCCCCTTCGCTCGGTGGCCCGTGGAAAATATCAGTCCCCGAGAAAGGGGTAGTCCCGGGGCCAAGGGGTGGAGGAGGGGTTTCGGGGAAGCTACCCCGTGGGACGGAGGCAACTTTTCAATGCTTCCACTTCCCCCGACGCCACGGGTAACGCGCCTCGCACTCTTAGCTTATTCTTTTCCCTCTCGCACCCGCCTTTTTCCCTCCCCCTCCCCCCCCCTTGTCTCTCTCTTCTCACTTTTGGCTCGTTGCACCGGCAAAGTTCGCGAGGAGCCCGCCGCGCACGTCGGACAACGAGAGACTGCGACGACAACGACGCTGCTGCTGCGAAAGTTCGAGCCTCGGGATCGAAGTCGCGTTAGTGCCTTCCTGCGTACCACCCGGTACAATGAAACTCAGCTTTAATGCGAAACGCCGGGGCTCTCTCTGTGCTCTCTCTCCCCGGCAGCCTCTGTCTTCCTTCCCCTACCCCCTTGCCTCTCTTCCTCTCTCTCTCTCTCTCTCTCATCCTGACTCCCGGTGCTTTTGACTCAACGTCGTTGTCGCCAACCTCCCCCCCCCTCCCCCCAGTCGCGTCTGCCGGTGACTTTTCAGAAGAGCCGGCCTCCCCCCCCCCCCCCTCACACCCCCGCAGCTGCGCCTCCCCGGCGCACTGTGCGAGGGAAGAAAAAAAAAAATAACAAAAATAAAAATAAAAACAACAACACGAAATAAAAATAGAAAACGAGTAAAAAACGAGAAAACAATAGCTGGACGGAGGCAAAGCAGGCTCCGAATGCGAGAACACAAACGCCCCGCGTCGACGCGCCGCTCTCGTCGTCGTCGTCGGCGTCGTCGTCGTCGTCGTCGTCCCGTCGAGCAATTCGCCGAGGCTGAAATAAAGAGACACGCGCGCACGAGAAAATCGTAGCTGGGAGAAGGCGGCTCGGTTGTGGCGGAGTGGGGAGGGGAGGGGGGGGGGGGAGGCATATATATGGCCGGTGCTGCACAGAGGGAGAGACAGAGACAATTCACTCTCCTCAAAAGTCGGTGCGACACTCGTTTTTCACCTCGTCTCTCGTTCTACGCCTCTTCTCTCCGCTGCTGTTGCTGCTGCTGCTGCTGCTGCTTCTGGTGACGTTGCAGCGCCGCTGCTGCAGCTGCAGTCGACCCGACAACCAGCCAGTTTATTTTTAATAGGAGCGCGCTCGCGTGGATGACGAAATTGTTGCTAGAAGTGACACTCCGCCGCCTCTCGCCTATCTCTCTGTCTCTCTTGCCCGTGACTCGAGTAATTAAACTCGTTATATACGTTTCATTCCCGCCTCTTATGCTCCCCCAGCCTCCCCCCCCCAGCACACCACTTGTTTAGCTGTCGCGAGAGCTTTGCTCTTTTTTTTTTTCATCGCTCTCGCTGCTGAGACGCGAGCCCACGACGAAGGCAGAGGTGGCAGTGAGGAACAGAGATAGAGAGAGGAAGGGAGAGAGATAAGAGATAAGAGAGACAGCGTCGGGGAAAGGACCGAAGGAGCAGCACTTTGAAAAATCACCCGGGAAGCAGGAAGATGCGACCGACGATGGGTCACGTTCCCTCGGGGACTTTGGGTGGCGGAGAGATGCTTTCCTCGTGCATTTTCCTTACCCCCCTCCACAACGCCTCGTGCGCAGCTTCCTTAGCTATATCTTCTGTCCCTTTCTCTCTATGTGCACGCGGCTTTTCCTCAGCCTCGCAGCTCTTTACGCTACTGTCTGTTTGTCCCGAGCTCTTCTGCCGTCGCAGTATTTTTCTTCCTTCAGGCAGAGCTCAGACGGAGATGAGAGAGAGAAAGAGAGAGGGAGAGGGTGCATCCCACCCCTCCGCCAAGGCGCGTCAAGGAACTCTGCGGGTATCTACACCCGGCGCCAGGTCCGTGCGGCTCGTGTCTCTCTACGCCACATGGACGCGGAATACATAAACAATATTTACCGCGCGGATATGAAATCGAAACGTCGACGGCGCGTCGCATTGGCTGAGCCAAAACACACGAGTACAGTGGACGACTCGTCGTACGTCGTCAACACTACGGATCATCGTCCTGAAATTAATGTTAATTAATTTTCGCTGAGATTTCTATGGTTTTTTTTTCTTTTTTTTTTCTCACCGTATATCGTGGCACGACGATATTTTCCGGAGCAGAATTCGCGTCACGCCAGTTATCCTCAAATTGCACAGAATGAAAAGACGTCCTCATCCCCCTAGAAGAAAATAAAAAAGAAGCGAATCTGTCCTACGTCTTTCATCGGAAGTGCTTGAAAAAAGAAATAAAAAAAAAAAAAAAACAATGCCGACGAGGAGCTATTCCGAGGGCGTTGGAAAGAAAGAGCGAGTGTACACAAGGGCCCAGGGTGGCGGCGAAGCTCCGGGGTGGGGGGTTGAGGAGGGGGATGAAGAATGAACGCGTAAAACCCGAAGAATTCTCAGGCCGCGACAAAGGGAGTCGTTCGACCATTAATTTCTTCCAGGTAGACTTGTGTGTATGTTCGCGCTGGAGTGATAAAAAAAACGTCTGTATAACAAATAAATTTGCGGTTACAGGGCAGGAATGAAAGAGCTCGGTAGATTTTTTTTTTACTCGTACTCCCAGCCACGACAACCAGACCTGCAGTGTGTCTACCCTGTAACCCACCCCCTCCTCATCCCCCTTCCCCTCGCAGTGCGTTATTGTAGTATATACACTTTTTTTCAACTTTTCCTCCCCCCTTCGCCGCCCAGTTTTCGCTCAGGCTATCTCTCTCCCTCCCGCTGCCTCATTCTCTCACCGCGAACGACTCCGCCACTGGAGGAATAACAAAAGCGGAAGGATTAACAATGGCGCGCGGAGCCCAGGAACGAAGGGCTCGGGGGAGCAGGCGGCTGTGGGGAGGGGGAGGGGGATGGGGTTTGGTTTGGCTGGGCTCGTTGCGGGGTGTCGCGCACACGGGCGACGAGCTTGCGCGTCCGCGACGTCGACGAGCAGGCAAGACCAGCCAGCCGAAAGCTGCTTCGTCGTCGTCGTCGTCGTCGTCGTACCTGAGTGTTGCAAGTTGTTGGCGCATTCAGGAGAAACGCAACGAACGATAGAGTTTTCCGGCTTGTCACAGCCAGCGCCCTTTCTCGCTGCGACACCAGCGGCAGTAACCACCACCGCCGCCACAGTCACCGCCACTCGCGTCCCACGATGCCGTCCAATTTAATTAACGACTCGGCCGAGGCCGAGAAAGACGAGACATTCTGTTAATAACTTTATCAATTTGCAGTTTGGGCGAAGGTACGCGAAGTGCGAAAGGCGAGGGCGACTGCGGAGGTCTGCTTCGGGCCTCTCGCGTCGACGAGAGGGGTCCTGGGGTATAATTCGAACTTTCGCGGGTTTTGGGCGAATGCCCAAAACGCGGAGCGCGAGAAGTGTGCGGGAGGGAAAGCCAGTGGCGAGGACAGACAAAGTACATAAGAGTGCACTGGTAAAAATAATTCGCGTAAGCTTCCATTACCGGTAAAGGAAGCCTGTTTACATAAACTGGTATATTGGATTTGACACACAGATGAAATATAAAATTTCAGTATTTTGTACTGAATTCTATAAAAATTAGGGAATTGAATATGAAGGTTCAGAAATTCAGTAAAAAAATTTGGAAATTTACTACACAAGTGTATTTAATGTAATATGTCAGTTGACGAATAAAATTTCCCGTAATGCAAATTCGCAAACATTTTTAACAGTGTGACGATGGGTCGAGGGCTGTATAGCTATATATATGCACCAGCAGGGGACACAGACAGCCTCACACATTTTAGCGACTGCGGAGGCTGGTAAGTCTGCTTTGGGCCTCTTGCGACGACAAGAGGGGTCCTGGGATATAATTCGAACTTTCGCGGGATTTTTGGGCGAATACCCAAATCGAGGTGCGCGGAAAGTGTGCGCGAGAGAAAGCCAGTGGTGAGGACAGACAAAGTACATAAGAGCGACGATGGGTCGAGGGCTGTATAGCTATATATATATGCACCAGCCGCGGACACAGACAGCCTCACACATTTTAGACACATGGAGACAGAGGACACACAGACGAAGAGGCGAGGATGAGGGTGATGACGGACAAAGAAGAAAACGCGCTACTGCCTTTGAGGGAGATGAATGCGAGGAGGAGGGCCCGACTATAGATGCTTCTACGGGAGTGTACAGCCTCCCCCTTCCCCCTCCCTTCCTCCCCCAAGCCTCCTTCCTAACCCCCTCGGTCTCCCCCCACCCCCTCCCTCCTTCTGTGGAGCCCGGCTACGCGGAACGATACGCGCTCCGCGATTGTCGTCTGGGCGGACGCAAAATATACGAGCGAACGAACGAGGACCCCGCGCGTTGCGCGTCGAGTGTGGCGAGATGCACACCTCGCGCTTCTTGTGTTCGCGCACGTGTTGGCGCTTGCATCTCTCGCATCCGAGCGCCGGGCTCCTCTGCGCTTTCGCCTTTTCATCCCAGACGCGTGTTTCCTCATGTGCAGTTGCCTCCTCCCTTACACCTCCCCCCCCCCCCCCCGTCAGCGCTCCCTCCTCCCCACAGCCGCTGTCGCCACATCCACCCTTCTGCTTCTCCTCCTGGTACGAAATTCCGTGTGTTCCGTCTGAAACATTGTGCGCACCGCACCCAACGTTCCGCGTGAATGACTCCGTTGACAACGACGTTTTGAAGATGACGTCTTTGGTTTTATTTTTTATTTTTTTGAATTTTTATATCGCGCGTTGGATTTTAGTGGTAATGATATTCAATTTAATATAGTTTAATTTAGTTCAATTCAATTTAATTTTATTATTATTGCGTACAAAGATAATTTGATTGGAATATTAGTCGAAGTAGAAGATGGCATTAACGTGAAGACGTGCTCCAACCGTCCGAGTCGCTGAAATTTATTTAAGCGTAAGTGTAACTGCAAAGCAATTAAGCTTCGCGTATTCCAGCGTTTTCATTCGACCCGTGGGTGTTTATCAATTTTCTTCCACCGCGGACGGTCTGACTTTATTACGTGTTATTAAAGTATTACGAGTGTGTCGTTGAGAGGTGGAAGGCCTGGGAGGGGGTTTATCGAGCGATCGGAACGCGAGGCCCCAGGAGACGCAGCGCGGTTCTTCAGGGGTATTAATTAAAGGGGCACGACGCGGACACCTCGTTATAGCGGGCGGGTCGATCGTGCGATTGCGACGGCGAGGCTAGGAAATAGAGACGCGCGAAGGGGTTGAAAGAGCCGAGAGCCATTCAGCTCCGCTATTGCTCGGCCCCCGATGGCCCAAGAGAGCGAGAGTGAGAGAGAGAGGGTTGTGATAAGGGATGTATTTATTTCGTACGAGAGAAAGAGAGAGAAAGTACGAGTCTCAATCCAGGGTAGAGTGAGACGAAGCGAGAGAGACCAATGGAGCCCCTGGCCAACCGTAGCCTCCGCTGGACGTGTAATATCTGCGCGCTGTATGCACGCGTGCTTGGGAGTGGCCTGGGAAGAGGGGGGTGGGGGGGGGACTCAGGGAACCGAGAGGAAAGCGTGTAATCCTTACGTACGCTCGATATAGGGGTACGTAGGCCGTGCGCAAAGCCCCCTTATCGGCTAAACACCATGCAAACACGCCGCAATCTGGTCCCGGCCCTCGCGAGCCACTCTCGCGCGGCACAGAAAGTAGCGCCCTTATCCGGGGTCAATCTCGTTCCTTCTCTCTCGCTCGCTGGCCACCTCGCGGTGCATCCATCTCTCTCGTGCTAACTTTTTCAGAGCTCCATATTTACCCTCCATTTGCGCTTTGAATTAGAGATTAAATAATAATAATAACAATAATAAAAATAATAATAACAGTAATAATGATAATAAAAATAAAAATAGGATAAAGACGAAATTGTCTCAAATGTCTCTATCCACTTCGTTGATTATCGTCCAGGTGAATGTGTCTCAATTTAACACACGGAATTTGTTTCGATAGTATTTCCGTCAGTGATAAAAGTGCGTGTTGATCAGACGGGGAGTTACTTTTGCCGCGTGGTGTTCCGTCGATGTTGCACTCTCGCAGCTAATTATCAGACGTTCCGGGCGAGCGAGAGAAAATACACGCTGGTAGTCGGTTGTGTATGAAGAGGAGAGCGAGCTGCGTGGGCCGTTGTTGCCGTTGCTGCTGCTGCGTTGCCCCGGTGTATTCGAATGCATGATATCGCGTGTGAGGCAGCAGTTAGGCTGCTGTTGCTAGCGCTGCCTCGGATCTGCATAACTCCGCGGCGAGCACACCCCCAAGCCGCCGGGATATATAGGGTCAGCCCGCGGGTTGAAGGCATTAAGGACGGGAGAGCGGCGATGAGGGGGAAGACGCCGGGGGAAGGGACTCGCCTCGCTGTAGCTGCGCGCGGGCTCAGGTTCACTCGCGAGGTCTTGGCACACGCGCCGAGAGTCGGCCGCGGGAATTGTTGGCTGCGATCGAGCTATACAGGGTGTCATAAAAGTTATGAAGCTCCCTGTCCTGTTTAACCCTGTTCGTTTAAGCCTATATATGAACAGGGAGCACACGGAGAGAAGGATCTGATAAAATGTACCAAACGCGGTAGTAAAAATTACCAATGCGCCGGGTATTTTGGCATCATAGCCGCTACCTACCGTTAAGTACGAGAACTATGAGAATTTCTACCATGTATATGAATATTTTTACTATATTTCGTGGTAAAAATGGGTGGGGATCAAAATAACGAATGACCAAAAAGCGAATGGCCAAAATAGCGAATTTAAAACTAACGAACGTCCAAATCTAGAATACTCATCAATACGGAACTCGCTATTTTAGCCATTCATTATTTGATCATTCGGTATTTTGACCCTACATTTTATTAAAATCCAGTTAAAATAGCGAATGATCAAGATAGCGAATGACTAAAATAGCAAATTTTGTGATGATGGTTATTCTAGATTCAGACGTCCATCATTTTTTAATTCGTTATTTTGGCCATTCGCTTTTTGGTCATTCCTTATTTTGATCCCCACCCACTTCTTACTAGATATATATGGTAAAATTCATCAGACCCTTTTCTCCGTGCAGCCGGAACTTCATAATATTTGGCCCTATTAACTCTGTTCGCTTGACCCTGTTCCCTTAACCCCGTTCGCTTGAACCTGTTCGCTTAACCCTGTTCATATATAGGATCAAGCGAACAGGGTTAAGTAGCCGAAACATCATAACTTTTGGCCCTGTGAACCCTGTCCGCTTGACCCTGTATATGAACAGGGTTAAGCTCCCAGAACTTCATAACTTTTGGGACACCCTGTATAGCACACGGCGACGACCAGGCCCGGCAACGCCGGAGAGAGCGCAAAGCCCGGAGAGTTCTCGTGCCTAGAACACACGCGCCCCGGTGGCCCGGGGGGGGGGGAGGCCCTCCCCCTTTCTACCCCGGACCGCCTCGGTGTAAAGTTTCCCCTTCAATTTCCGGTGCTCGCATTGTTTCCTCTCGCGCCCGCGCGCGCGCGCGTCCCACGGCCGCATAGATGAGCCACGGGGTCGACCATAATAATGCGGCCGCTTCTCCGCCCGACTCACCGGCCGCCGCGACAAATCTCGGCGCCGACCGCCACAGTCGACGCCCAGATATTCCGGCAATGCAAATGACTCCCTCGAGGTCGCCGAATTGTTTCGTCAAAGCGGCTCTCGCAATTTTATCCAATTTTATCCAATTTTCCGCATTAATATATATGACAAGATATAGAGACAGGAATCTCGCAAATGTTTTTTCATCGATATTTATTTTCAGTAGTCTGCTCGTTTTTTTCCCATTCGAAACTATACAGGAATCTCGCAAATGTTTTTTCCATCGATATTTACTTCCAGTAGTCTGCTTGTATTTTTTTCGCATTGGAGAAGACGCAAAACTCGTTAACCGAATGCGGCGGTGAAGTTACAACGTTCAATTTGCATCACCGCGAATCGCGCGCGCCGTTTCCAAGGAGTCCCGTAGTTTTCTCGGAGGTCGAATCTTCGTGGCTTCAATCCGCGTGGCTTCCGTTACCAATGGCGCCCGGAGGCCCCTGAGGCACGAAATGCAATTGAGTAAAGACCCTGCTCGCGCGGCCCGGGAGCATTTCGTTGCTGCTTCGCACCGCGAAGCTGCACTCGGGGCTTGCGCCTTATAGCGACGCTTGTTTACGTACAGGAAACATCCGTACGTATTGCTACTTGGACGGCCGAGCGGGCGGCACAAACACGTAGACACGATACGACCCGTGTCGCGCGTTACACACCTGTGTGTGCTCGGGTGTGCACCCTGTAAACATAGCCCCGCGGTGCTGCTGCTGCTGCTGCTGCTGCTGCTGCCTTTTCCATATACAGGTTTTACGGTGGAATGTTTGTCGGAAGGTAAATAACGCAGAGTGGGACGAGAGGAGAGGAGAAGGCGAGAGAGAAAGAGTATAGACGGAGGGAGAGGGAGATAGAATGTGGGTGGCACGTAGTTGGAGGATCGAGGGGGCGCCTTTGGCTGATGGGAAAAGCACCGACTGAGAGAGAAACAGACGGAGAAGGAAAGCAACGGCAGCAGAGGAGGAGGGTAAAGCCGAGAGAACGAGAGCAGTAACGGTATAACTTTATACACGACTTGTACGCGTCTGTAAACGCGCCAAGTCAAATCGAATTGGCCGTCCCAGCGCGCCAAGTTTCCAGGTCCCAGACTCGTTTCATGGGAGGGGGGGAAGGGGGGGGGGGGTGGTAAGTTTCGAGCCGGGAGCTTGTGAAAGCGCGACCGGGCCGAGACGCGGCGAGGAGGGAGACACCGGGTCCCGACTCCTTTTTCTCTCCTTTCTCTCGCGGAGCCCTCCGACGAGTTGCGAGGGTGAAGGCCAGGAATAGTCTGAAGCATGTGGCGAGAGTGAGACGCGAGGGGAGTGAGTGGGGAGCAGGCGGGGAGGGATCGCGTTGTCGGGTTTTGGACCCGAGGTGGTCGACGTTCCGTTGCCTCCGATGGACGAGAGAGTAATTCAGGCGCGGAGCAAAAACAATTTCGATAATGTATTTTTCGAGACGTCGCCGGATACCGAAGTCGTGAAATTAAAAGCCGAGCGACGTGTAACGGCGACGAAACAAGAAATATGTTTTTTTCGCAACGAGAAGCCAATAAAAGGAACTCGGCGGGAGAAGCAGGACGAGCAATTTTTATTATTTAACTTTTTCAATCTTGACGTCGTAATGAGAAAAATAATTCTCAGGGAGTATAGTATCGAATGCTCTGATATAAGCCAATATAAAAAAGTGTCTTGTGCTTCGAATGCTTCAAATTGCTGTTGCTTCTAATATTTTCATGACAAGCGACAGCAAAATATTTTTATTTTTGGTACTGCTCGGGGTTAGGGCAGTGAAACGGGGATGGGAAGAAGTGGGGAGGGGGTAGTATGCGAAAGGGTGAGCAGGAAGTGAAGTGGAGGGGGTAGGGAAACGGGACGACGAGACTGCAAAGTCGTTTTGAGAAACGACGGAATTCACCACTTATCTTCTTACCGCCGATTCGTTTCCTGAATTCGTTTCGTTTCCCCTCCTCCCTCCTCCCCCCCTCCCCACCGGTGCACTCTCCGCGCCTCTTCGTTCTGGGTACGAAGACTCGACACCGTGAGAGCAGCAGCGAAGCAGGATTTCCGCGACGTCTATGGGCGGAAGCAGCGGGCACCCCGCGTCGGCTGGATAGAGGAAGGGAACGGGATTGGCGGGAGCGGAGAAAGGACGAGGGAGGGGGAGGAAGGGTGAGATGGAGAGAGATAGAGAAATGAGAGACAGAGAGAGAGAAAGAGGTACAGATGAGAGATAGAAAGCGAGAGAGAGGTAGAGATGAGAGACAGAGAAAGAGAGACGCCAGAAAGTGGAGTGAACGCGCGAGGGTTGGAGGGTTGGAGGGTTGGAAAGGGAGCAACACCCGCGGCGACGTTGCGTCGCGTAAATGCGAATTTATCGTTTGAGCCCCGACAGTAATAATTTCAGTACCGCGAGCCCTGCGCTATACACTCCTGTCGCGATATAAAGCTCACACGCTTTGCCCCTCTGCACCCCCTCCCCACCCCTCCCTCCCCGCAGCTTCCCGCACCAGCGCAAGGGGTGGTTTCTATCTCGCCCACATCGTCCGTGGCATAAAAACCGAAATAAAGTGTAACAAAAATAAAAACCCAACTCTGAATTTTTATTACATCCACTCGGGGACACCACCTCGGCGTTCCGGCCGCAATTTTTCCGTCTCGTCGCCCGAAATGAAGAACCTTTCGCCATTATGAAAATCGCCGAGCGCCGCGCGAGAATGTGATTTTTTATTTTCTGCCTCGTTGTTTGCCTTTTCGAATTACATCACGCTTGCAGGTTCAAGGGCGGAAATCGTAAAGTGGAGTCGAGGATGTCTCTTTTATAATTTAACACGATGTTTCGCTGGGTTCTGTCGTGGGATATACGTTAATTATAGCAATTTATTTGCCAACAACGAGTCTGCATACATTTAGACACGTTTTCAAACACATCTCGTTGCCCGGTTCTGACGCTTCGTTTCGCTTGCGAGAAACGATCAACCGGTTGGCCATCTGGCGGTGTCGCCTGGATCTACGAGTATCCAACAAGATCAGTCGAAGCTCGAAGTGACCCAACTGCATCTATGCAACACATTGAAATAAAAATAGGTCAGCCTCGTCGTTTTGAAACGATCTTAAAAGTAAAAATATATGTTTCTTAAAAGTAGGTAACACGTTCGTTCGACGCCTGAAAATAATTTACATATTGAATCAAATACGAAAAAAAAAAGAAAATGAAATAAAAATGGGGCCTTCTCGTCGCTTTAAAACGTCGAAATCTTAAAAGTAAAAATATATATTAACTAATAAAAAATATTACAAATATTTATTAAAAGTAAGTAACACATTCGTACGACGCCTGCAAATAATCTACATATTGTTTCAAATTAAAAAAAAATGAAATAAAAATAGGTCCTTCGCGTCGCTTCAAAACGACATCTTAAAAATATAAATATATATTTCGAGAATCATTTTCTCCTTCCGTATTATTGAAATCCCGGCGTGCCCCGGAGGCGCACGTAACACGTTCGTTCGACGCCTGAAAATAATCTACATATTGTATCATGCATCGGTAAGCGAGCGTATGAGTGAACGCACTCGTGATACGTTTACGATATAAATATAGGATAAAGCGGGATGAGGGGCGGGAGAGAGGGGGATGAGGGGGGGGGGGGGGGGGGGGGAGCGCGTGCGGGTGACTGGCTGAACTGAAACGGCTGTGTCGTGTCGCGCGACGAAGCGAGCCGATGCCGATCGTGCAGCGTGGCGGCGGCAGCATACATAATATAAAGTCGCTCGATATTTTACCGGTTCGAAGGCGCATTCCGGATGCATAAAACGGACGTTAGCTTCGCGCGCCTGTCGTCACACGCCGCCCGCGGGGGAGGGAGAGAAGGTATTTTGCATACGTCTGACCCGTCGGGCGACGCCCCCGCAATATCCCCCGGTCGAGCTTCCGTCATTTCAACGACGGCCCGCCGACGCTCTTCCTGCCTTTGATCGCACCGGCAGATCCAACGCGAGCCACTCGACGGATTCCTCGAGCGAACGACACTTTTTTGTATACCGTTGCCTCTCCATTTATTCTCCGCAAAACGACGTGCGTGTAAAAAAAAATAATAATAAAATCATTCAAGTCACTTGGCCATGACTGTTCACTTTCGTTTGTACTTCTGTGTCTCACCGACAATTGAAGGAGATTTCGAGGCAAGAGTCGCGTGGCGACGGATACGAATAATTTCACGCAAATGTCACTGTTGTCGGATGTCCCCACTTCCTTTCTTTAATCCACTCCACGTGTTTCATTCAAAGTGTCGTATTCATTTCACCCGGCGGACTCGATCGACCGAAGGCTGTTCCGAGGTTCATGCCGAAGGGGAACCCGGATGGGACGATAAGAGTCCCGCGATAAAGTGGTGGATACAATCGTATGATAAAATGTTGGAGTAAAGTGAATAGCTGACGGGCGAGTCTCGAGGCCTCCGGGTGTTTGTAGATTTTACGAGATCGACAGGCGACACGAAGGCGGTCAATCCTCTTGCTCTCTTTCCCCCTCCCCCCTTTCATCGACTCCTCGCGACCGCCGTGGAAACATTTACCCTCGACACCTCGCACAGTGTCTACGTCGCCGCGGCGGCGGCGCAAAGTGTATGTCAGCGCCCAAGCGTCACGTGTGCGCGGATACGAACATAGTCAGGGTGGAGGTGACACTACCCCCTCTCGCACACACCGGCGAGTCGCTCGCGCTCGCTCGCACGCACGAGCGAGGCGCGTACACTTGACAAAGAGTCAATATTAATTAAGGTAATGGCGGGTCGACGTCCCCGGAAACGACGACGGGCGATTCCGCAATGACGGCTAATTATCGTCGTCGTCACCGCGCCCGCCTTTTCCCGCACCCTTCGCCGCCGCCAGACTGATGTAATACTCTCGTTGTAATGTGTTTGCCGACCTACAGGATGTTTCAGTGGTGCTTCGAGCAAGTTCAACTGGAAGTATAGTCGGATCTGGATGAAATTGAGAAACACTTTATCAGGTCTGTTTTAGGTGTGCTAGGTTCAGGCCTGAGTGAGGAAAACTTGATCAGGCAAATGTTGGATTCGCTAGAACTGGCCCTGAATGAGGGATAGCTTATCAGGTATAAATTACATATGCCAGATATGGACCTCATATGGTTGATCTTATCAGGTCAACCTTTTCCATGCATCCTTTGATCCTGATAAAGTACACCTTATCAGGTCAGCCTTATCGATGCCGTAGTAACAGGCACATGTGTTACATCAGGGCTGCCCCACCAGATTTCTAGTCGGGAGGTAATCGACGAGCGATCAAGCGTTCGGTAATCGACATGAATTTTTGGGACAGATATAGACCGGTTAACCCCTTCGGCGGCATTGACGCCATTTGGCGTCATGCATTTCCCAATTATTTTCCAATTATTTTCTAATCTGCTTGATTGATTTTCGTCAAATTTGGTACTCGGGGATTTCAAGGGTCGCTGGTTTCGAATCCGATCTCAAAATTTAGAAATAAAAAATGGCAGACCCAATATGAGAGATGAAAGATGTGCGCACGATTTCGTGTGTCGCCGAAGAGGTTGAAAAATCTTTCCAACTATCGAGAATTATCTATCATCGATTATGATTCACTTACCACGTGCGAAAATGTTTCACCACCCTGCACACTCAGAAAAATGTGTGATAGACTTTGCTATACGACATGTAGTTGCCTGAGCAATATATGTAATTACCTGTAATCAATTTGTCTAGTAAAATTCGTTATATTTCGCATTTTTATCCCATAGATTTTTCTCAGTGTACATCGCCTTCTCGTCCAATTGTGAAACACCCGATACTCTATTTCTACGCGATATCGTCGTTGCCATTACGTTTGCCCGCGTTTCTGTGCACTCCGCCCGGTCAGAGAATGAATGACAGATAAACCGCGCGAGCGCGCGACGCACGGTGACTGCTGTGTGCGCGCTACCGTCGACCGCGCGTCCGTGTGTGCGAGCGCGGGCGCACCAGAAGCCATCACGGCGAGCCAATTATTTCGCTCGGATATGATGTCGAAGTGTTTGACGAGCTGCGCGCTGATTGCGTCATCGATCCGTACCCGACGTAGCCTCGAAAGTATCGCGTAGCTCTCCCGCCCCACATGAAATTCCCCGCTCTGCGTTACAATGTACGAGATCCAGGCAGGAAGCCCCCTCTAAAGCCCGAGCGTTACATTTACATTTCAATCCTCCGCGTCGCGTAACCGAATGCTCATTCCCCCGCGTGACATCGATCGCGTTACACATTTTGTCTCTTAATTAAGGACTCTTGTGGCGCGGCGAAGCTGACGGTGTGAAATTGTATCGCCAATTTTACAGCACTTGATCAACCGATCGCGCTGCCTTCTCGACCAATCACAGGACGAGTATAGCAATCACACACTGTTGAAAATCCGGTGTTAAAAATGTATATTTAACCCTGTTCATATTCACAGGGTTAAGCGAACAGAGTTAACAGGGCCAAAAGTTATGAAGTTCCCTTTACCCTATTCGCTTAACCCTGTTCATAAATACAGGTTTAACCCCTCCGATGGCATTGACGTCATTTGGCGTCAGATTTTTTACGATTATTTTCCGATCAACGCGATTGATTTTCGTGAAACTGATTACAAATACGAACCTAAAATTTAGTAATTAAAAATGACGTTTTTAATATGGCAGATAAAAAAATGTGCGCACTATTTCGTCTGCCGTCGAGGGGGTTGAACGAACAAGTTCAATCAGCCGAAATTTCATAAAATTTTTTAACCCTGTATTTATATTAAATCCAATACAAATTTTTTTAACATTGTTATAATTTTCGACGCTGGAAGAAAAATGTACATCAACTCGGAGCTCCTGATGCTCGGTCGACGAGTCAAACGCGTATTCCCAATAATCCACGGGATAAAATATCCTCGGCGTGAAAATTTCCGCGAGGAAAATTAACGATTCCGCGTGGCACGCGCTTCGCGGCGCGGAATAGCCGCGCGCGATAAGTGAACGAAAGATTGATTTATAGCATTAACAGAGCGGAGGGAGACGCGTGAGCGCGAAACGGTTCGTATCTGTCGGCACGCTTTCTCGCTCGCCGACGGAGCAACGTACACACGCGACGCGGATAATATCCGATGTCGCGGCTCCGATCGTCCGTCAAACAGCCGCGCGCGGCTACCCCGGGTTTTCCAATTGCCAGCCATTAATCTAGTTGGCAGCGGCAAAGGATTCGCAGCGGAGCTACCAACGAGAGAGGGAAATACGTTGACCACTTGCGCACAAATTGCCTGAAGAAATTCTGCTCCAATTCGCCTCTTCCGGCTCTATGAATACTTCCGGGAGGCGGGAAAAGGGGGCGAGGACCGAAAATTCGGGTCACGATGAATTCGGATATTCAGGCGACGTAACCGTTAATTATCGTAACGAGACGAAAAGGCGGACGTGCGCGATGAGGTAGCCGACGGAGCTTCGGCGTGACGCGAGCGACTTACACCGAGAAGGAGAAGGAGGCCAAGCAGGACGACGACGACGACGACGACGACGACAACGACGACGACAGCGGCGGCGAAGCGCGGGAGCCAAGCGGAAAGGCTTCCAAGAGTCAGACGAGAAACCGAGCACCGTCGCGGAATGATAGAAGCAGGGGAGACACCGTGACGCGCGCGCTAAGGAAGAACCGTGAAGACGCGATGGCGAAAATTGGATTGGCCCGGAAACAGCGGAGGATCGTTAGTCCGCCCTATTGTGCACCCTGAGAGACGACGTCGGCGGCTCCTGGAGCTTCGCAGCGACTCTCGAGCGTCGGGGACTCGGATACGACGAGTAACACCGTTGCAACGATGCAAATACGACGTGCACGTTTTTCGCGGAAATCGAATGAACGCGGAACATCAGAATGAGCCGTTCGCTCGGATAACACTGATATTGTTATTTTCCATATCGTCGCTTCCTCTCATCTCTCATCTTGCTCGAACGAACAGAGCCTAGAGAAACACATCCGGCGACGTGCAAAATCTTCGGACGGCCGTGGCTCCTCCATTTTTTTTTTTTTGAGGGAAAAACGAGTCTTCACCGGATATTAAAAATACCTCCTGCGCCGGACCCGATTCACAGGATCAGCATTTTCGCGATGGGATAAGCGGTTGTGCTTATAGGGTCGCCCCTTGCACACGTCCGGCTCGCACGACTTCACCGCGTATCCTCCGCAAACCCATCACAATCTCCTTTGAAAACAAAAACCTTTTAAAAAAATATATATGTTCCAGCAAAGGCAGGAAAGTGTCGGACGCTTGTAATTTCCGTGTGTCGACCATCGAAGCCCTCCCCCCTCGAATTTCACAACCCACGAGACGCGTCCGTTTGCATTTTTACTCTGTCGCAACGTTCAGCGTCGACGTGCGACTCGATTCGTGGATTCTCGTTGGGTGCACTGAGAAAAAAATGAGATCACAGTGCTGAATATAGTGAATTCTATTATTTTAAATAGTCACAAGTACGACAATTTAGTGCCGGTTGTATTAATTTCGTGGGTTCTCGTTGGGTGCACTGAGAAAAAAATCGGATAACAATGCCGAACATAGTGAATCCTATTATTTTAAATAGTCACAAGTACCACAATTTAGTGCCGGTTACATTAATTATGGACGTCGGAACCATAGAAGCATTGTTATATTCTCAGGCAAATATTTAGTCGAACATACATTTTTCAAAGTGTGCCACATGCCGGTTCTCGCCGCCGACGGAGCTGGAAGCGAAACAAGCGGACGGAAAGAACGACGGATGGAAAAACCACGTTGATCGGACACCGACGCGAGAATTAATTAAATCCGCGGCACGCGGCAGTCGACCAGTCGCGACCTAAATAAGACCGGCCAGGGGTGTGGTGGAGGGTTCGCGGTGCGCGCAGCCATCGGAATAAGAGCAGTTCCGGTGGTACCGGGACTCGTCGACGCAACTCCCTCTCCCTCTTTCTCTCTCTTTCCTCTTTTTCTCGCCTTCCATTCGTCACTCTTCACCCGGAAATTTCGCCGCGCGTTTTTCCCTCCTTTTCGTCTCCCTCGACTCTCGCTCCTCGTGCGCTTCTTTTTTTTCCGCTCGTCCTTTCTTCGCTGCTTCTCGCCGAACGGCGACCACCAGCAGCTGTTGCTCTGTTGGTCGCGCTGCGCTGACATTTTTATTTGATATTTAATGCCGCCGGCTCGGTAAAATCGCACCGAGACCGTCGGCGCGAACGTCAGAACGCGCGCGGAGCGTCTGCGAGTCGGTGCGGACAGAGCGGCGCGGACGTCGTCGCGGAGAGCCTCGTCTCACTCGTCCGCAAAACATCCTCGTCGCGGCGTTCGCTACGTGCGCGACGGTATTACCCCCTCCCCGCCGCTTTCCGTTCTTGACCGAACAGGGGAATCGAGGGAACCGAGGAACCGAGTTTTACGAGCGCTCCTCGCGAAATGGTCTCGCATTACCGCTCCCCGACGTTCTTTACGTTTGCACCCTCGCCCACTCCTGCTCCGTGCGCGCCGCGCTATCACGGGGAGAAACGTCCGCGCGACGCGTCGCAGCGTCGACGTTCACGGCGCCGGCGAAGAGCTCTGGGTTTTTGCTGGCTCTCGCGGCTCACCGGGTTCCAATTCCAAATGCGCGACAATCTCATTCGTCGGAGCGTGGCGAAAGTGTTTTATTTATTTTTTTAATTAGCTGGGAACAATGACTCTGAAAAGCACCGTTGTTTGCGTTCATTTTTGCAAAAAAAAAAAAAAAAAATCGATTTAATGAAGTTTTAAAACACTATCCGATGGGATAATCTCCTGATGATTCCAAAAAGCCCGGGTTCTTGCCTGAAACGTAAAAAATTCGAAGAGGCAAACAAGAAAAGCGATTTTTCACTTTTTTCGAGTTTTGGTATTTCACTAAAATCGATGTAATTTTTGTTTGGATTGATGAAATCTGGATTTTTCTTTTGCATTCGAAAGATAACTCTTCAACGAAGAGAATGCCCCAAGGCGGATCGAGATATCTCGATTTTTTTAATTTTTTGTAGAATTTTAAAGTTGACCCTCAAAAATCGCAAATTTTAGAAGGGTACCTTCTAAAAATTCCTAAAAAAATATGGGAAAAAAATCGATTTCGTAAAGTCTGAAAACCCTATTCGGAGGCAAATTTCGCGCTGATTCCCGAAAATTTGAGGAGAAGATCGCAAAAATCAATTTTCTCCCCTGACAAACTGCCAAATTTCGCGATATTAATCAACAAACTGCCGGTTTCCCAACGACCAATCCGAGGCCGAATAAATCGACAACAATGGTTGCTCGCAAACTTTTCAATAGAATGATAGTCGCCGGTGTCGATCGTTTTCGTAGCCGCGTATTCGGCTGTTTCGCGAGAGCCGCCCTCATTCATGGAAATAACATTTATTCGTTACGGTCGGAGCCGGCGCAATTAATCGCCGAGAAATCTATTCTTCCTGTGTGCGCGCGTAATGAGAATCAATGACCCCGCGTCGACGGTTCAACCGCCGGACTACTGGCTGCCGTCCAACTGCGCTGCATCTCCGCCGCTGCTGACCTCCATACCGGCTTCGTCGCTTTCGTCCCTCGCTCGTGCCTCACGCCTATCTCTCTCTCTCTCCTCGTATCTCCGGCCGCGCTATCGATCGCACCGAGCACGCCGAGCTGCCGGGTGGAAAGGGGGGAGGGGCGGCGGGGAACCCCCGCGAAAATCGACAAATTATCAACCCCCGACACCTCCGCCGCCTCTCCAGCCAGTCTGGACCCACCGCTGTCGCGACGTTGAACTGCATTATCACTCGGGTATATCACTTCCTCGTTCGGCGTCGTCGTCGTCGACCCCAAAATCCGGCGTTTCGCATTCTCCGCCCATTCAGCCAATTTTTTTCACGCGATCCCTTCGGATCCTTATCTTATCAATTGGCTTCATATTATCATCAGGCTTCGGTACCTTTGATGTTTATTTTTTACATCCATGGAAAAATCTAATTCAGTTGCCTCACCGAAAAATCTTTGCATTCGTGAAAAAACAATTTTTTTAAATTTTCGTGTAAATCACCTGAAAAATCAATTTTTTTTTCTGTTTCGTTTCCGCGACGTTAAACTGTATTATCACTCGGGTATATCACTTCCTCGTTCGGCGTCGTTGTCATCGACCCCAAAATCCGGCGTTTCGCATTCTCCGCCCATTCAGCCAATTTTTTTTCACGCGATCCCTTCGGATCCTTATCTTATCAATTGGCTTCATATTATCATCAGGCTTCGGTACCTTTGATGTTTATTTTTTACATCCATAGAAAAATGTAATTCAGCTGCCTCATCGAGGAATCTTTGCTTTCGTGAAAAAACAATTTTTCAAGATTTTCATATCAATGAAACCTGAAAAATCTATTTTTCTTTCCGTGAAGTTGACGATTTACCAACGGAAGATGATTCTCTGGTCGAAAATACCAAATGACTCGGATTTCTACAATTTCTCAGCAGAAAATGCCTCATATCTAGGCGGCGGTACCTTCACTCCGCCATTCTCTCTCCGCAAACGTTTCTATATATACATATATATATAAAAATATATCTTCCTCTCTCCCGCGTGCAGAAATTCTCACTGAGACTCACACGAACGTGCAATCTCGTATAATATATATATCGTCGCACACATAACGTGTGCTTTCCGACCCTCTCTCTTTCTCTCTTTCGTTCCTCTCGTTGCTGCTCTCTCGTTTCGCAGCAGCAGCAGCAGCAGCAGCAGCAGCATCGAATTCATTTCGCGTGCTGCGCGCGGATTATCCGGCATCGGGAATTTCGTTATCGCTCGCGCCGATCGAATCGACAAATTGCCGACGCCGGGGAACCCCCCTCCCCCTCCCCCTCGGTGCCTCGCGGGCCCTCGTCGCCGCTGTGTGGATATCCCAGTAGATCCAAAATGACGTCGCGCTTACCAACGCGCACAGTTCGATCGTGCGAAATTATCGAAATTTCGTAGTACTCGCGCGTTTTACGCCGTGTACTTTACGCGAGCATTCGATTTGCGGTACCGCAGAGGGCGCGCGTGGCTCGCGGTGTGTATATCGCACCCCTTTCCTACCCCTTCTCCCCCCACCACCGCCGTGCGGCTACTATATATAACACAATCGCGATAGGGGATGATACCTGCGGGGGTTGTTTAGCGGGAGCGAAGAAGAGGAGTAGAGAGGGTCGCACCTCTCGCGTGCACCGCCGTCACAGGGGTAACGTGGCACAGTTCAGTCTCGCAGTGCTGGGAAAAAATTCCGTCGGGGTAAATGTCCTCTCGTGCCATGTTACCCCGGTCATTCGATCATCGCGTCCTCTGCCGGCTGCGCGATGTGGAAAGCGATTATATTGAAATGAGATATCAACGCCCTCCGTGCCCAAATCTTCGAGCTTCGATCGTGGCTGCCTACATCCGCGAACGATTGGAGAATTTGGCAAATGACGGAGAATCTGTAAAAAGTAAATTGAGTTATTTTTCAGCGCTGCGGGACAGACGACAAGGGAAGGAGGAGGGGAAGAGAGGGGAGAGAGAGAATTTGACGAGAAAGTGGCAACTCAAAAAAAAAATTGGGGGGGATTTATCGTGTGTACCGAGTGACGACGCTCTCAGGGTGAAAGGTTAGGGAATTAGGGGTTCGCGGAGGATCGATCGTAACCCGGGAACGAAACGAGTGGAGAATTACGTCCCATGGAGAAATGTATAAATATATATATATATCTACAGATATATTCCTCTATAGATACGTAATATAACGTTGTGTGATCCTCGCGTCCGCAAACGAGTTTGCTCTCCGTTGGACATCGCGGATTGGTCGGATATAGAAAACCGCGGATCGTGAATCCGGTGTGTCTGGCCCTGTCAGAATTCTCGGATATCGCTCGGATACGAGAGAGAGACCCCCCCGCGGGCTGTCCGAAAATTACAACTATGCAGTTGTCGCGGCGCGCGGCCGGGTTGATCCAATTGGCCAGTCGCAAATTCTACATCAGGACAAACACATCAGCCCGGAAGTGCGGAGGCTGAAGCGGAAGAGCGACAGAGAGAGGGACGCGGGACGAGTCGTCGACACGGAAATTACCCAGAGGAGGTTTACGGGGCAATATCGCCACGCGCATGCGCGATAATTTATCGTAATTCACGAAATATTAATAAGGCTACAAAGTGGATGAATAGCCGTCGTGTTTGCCGATCGATCGGTACTATACACGTGTGTATTAGCTGACAATCAAATCAGGCTAATTGCAGCTTGCGCCGCGTGAGGCTTTGAGTGCCGGAGCCGCCGTAAACGCTGCATCGACGAGCGGAGCCCTAATGGGTGTATCGACGATGGCGCCGCCGCGCTTGGATACAGCCAGACGAGCCAATTACCGAATTTTGTCTGATTACAACAAAGAACTCATTGTCACGTTGATCGGTCCATCTGCGACAGTTTCAGTCGCGAGGGATTTTTTTTATTTTTTATTCACACCGGACATCCAGTGGTTAGACGATTTTCAATAATTACAAAAATCCAATTTTACATTATTTTGTTCTTTCTTTTTTATTCGTAAGTTTCGTTTTATCGGCCCTTCGCAGCCGTCGGCGATGGGCCCGTTAATACCCACCGAGATTGTTCCTTAATTCGTCGGCTCTCGATCGTTGCAAATTTAATAGTCGGCGGATCAGCGCGAGGATCCCAACGAGCCGGCGCGCACCTCTCTCCCTTCGCGTCGGAGCAGCAGGTAAAACTGGCGGCCCTGCGGAAGGTTCGCGAGTCTGGTCCGGGTCGGGAAAACGGGGGGAAAAGAGCGGAGAAGCGAGAGGTCCGCGGTCGGGCCACGCGAGGCGATAAATAATCCAGGTCGTAAAGGCTTATCGGGCTTATCTATGCCGGCGGCTACGACGAGGACACAAGGGCCAAGGTGCGAGAGAGAAAGAGACAGACGAGAGACGAAGGGAGCAGCTGAGTGGGGGAGGGGGGAGGGGGAAGGGGATGAAAGCGTTTGGTGAACACTTGCGGCAAACCGGAACGCTTCTTTGTCCGTGCTTCCGGTGTACGCGATGCTGCGACATCGCCAATTCCAGTGGCCAACGGGTATAATGCCTCCCGGTGCTTTCCCAGAGATCCCAGGACACACGCTCGGCTTTTCGGGAGAGGAAAACAAGCTGCTGCTTCTGCCGCTTCTGCCTTTCTCTCGAGCTCGTGCATTGCCCATTACCACCGAAGGAACTCGCGTATGCGTCCCAAAAAAGGGCAGGAAAAAAGAGGAACCCGCTTGTGTTGCACGTGAAAAATTTTCTGTCAACCGTGCGCAACTGACCGTAGGTCAGGTAGGTAGGTGGCATTAGCATCGCTTAGGTAGGGCATCCGAGTGAATTCCGTTGAATATATCGAACGAACGTTCGATCTTGCGTCGTTACAGTGTCTACGATCACGTCGACAAAGAAAAATGAAAAAAAAAGTATGGTCAACTCTGCTATACGACATATTATTATTATTTGTATTGTGGTATACAAGGGAACTTGCGCATGCCTTCAAAAAAAGGGCAGGAAAAAAGGGGAACGCGCTCGTGTTGCACGTGAAAAATTGTCTGTCAACCCGGGCGCAACTGACCATAGGTCAGATAGGTAGGTGGCATTATAGCATCGCTTTGGCAGGACGTCCGAGAGAATTCCGTTGAATGTATCGAATGTTCGGTCGTGCGTCGTTACAATGTGCACGATCGCACCGACGAAACAGTGTCCACGACCGCCTTGACGAAAAAAAAAAAAAATGTATGGTCAACGGTGCTATACGACATATTTGTCTGAGAGGACAACAGTGCTTTTATGGTTCTCGCTACGATAATTAATGTCACTCAATATATAATTAATAGCATTAATATATTATGGTACCTGTCACCTATTTGTATAGTAAAATTCACTATATTCGGCATTGTTATCCTATTGATTTTTCTCAGTGGCAACGACCAGCCGCGAGTCAGTCCGACTGTCCTTATTACCCTTTCAATAACTATATCTCCCGACGTCCCGCTCGTCGTCGTCCGCCGCGAGGCGCGAGATGCCGAAGACGCGTCGTTCAATTTTGCAGCAGCATCGATATCCCAATTTAACTGTCGAGCAGTTCGGCGACTCCGCGAGGCGAGAGGACCCCGATCGCTTGCCCCACGAGCGTCCGGTCACTGCACCCCTCCCACCTGTTTCTCCGACTCGGCTCGCAGTTCGTCTACGACGCAATCGGTCCACAGGGTTACGAGGAAATCCACCGGTGCCCCAGGAGGCGAACGCGCCGGACGAACCCGGCAGGGACAGTATGAGGAGGGGAAAGGGGGAGGGGGGCTAGAAGTGAACGGCGCAGATTTTGATGGGGCAAAGTTATTGCGAAATTCGCGGATGAATCTGCATCGTTCGAAGATCGTAATGGAGCGACGTTAACGGCCCGATCAAAACGGGACGGTAACGTCGTCCGCGCGGAGCTCAGCGACGCGCCCGGCACCGGGTAATATCCGCGTGGCTCGGATCATCCGTCAAGCCGAGCGAGATCGCGTCCGTTTATTCCCGTCTCTCTCTCTCTCTCTCGCCTCGCTCCTCTCGCACGCCGCTCCCGTTAAAACGTTACAACTCCCTCCGGAAGTGTAGCTGCAGTTTCGCGAGAGCCTCTTTCTCTCACAACCCGAGAGTCTCCCCGTTCGCTCTGTACGTTCCCCCCAGGGTGAATCTTCGCCGAACGCATAGCCCGGACTCGCGACTTCTGCCACCGCCAGCGGTCTTGCCTATTCGCTCTGTCTCTTTCGCTCCCTCTCTGCTTTCGGCGACGGCTGCGGCTGCACTGCTGGGAGCGATTGCCAAGCGGATTCGTATGACCGGAATCTTTATAGCTTTCACACTCAGGAATAACCAACGATGACACTTGGAGTGAGGGGACATCAGGGAGTGGGAGAGAAGGAGGAAGAGTGAGAGGGAGACACAGTGGGCGACATGTCTTATAACCCGGATTATTCCCAAGTTAAGGTCTGGGTTAGTACCGCAATCTTATACGCTTCCTCGTTCGCGACGATCTCACACTTCGGCGCGTCATTGTCGCTTTACAACTCGACGGCTCCTTGTCCCGCGTCAGGCCCGGATAAGAAAAGCGTCTCGTTTGATAACAAGAAGTTGATAAGAAGCGCAGCCGCGATGACGCATTTTTTTTTTTTTTTACGAACACAAACGACTTTTTAACGTTGCATGGCCACAGAGATCGTCGTGGGGTAGGTCAAGGTGACTCCAGGGTTTGAAATTCTGGACGGACAATGTCGTTGACAGACTTCGTCCTTCGAATTGAACTTTGGTCGGTTCGATGATGACCCGGGTGAACTGGCCTTGGAGGTTTCATTTTTTTTTTGGACGAACACAAACGATTTTTTTACGTTCGCCACCGATCGTCGTGGGGTAGGTCAAGGTGACTCCAGGGTTTGAAATTCTAGACTGACGATGTCGTTGACAGACTTCGTCTTTCGAATTGAACTTTGGTCGGTTCGACGATGACTCGGTTGAACTCGCCTTGGAGGTTTTCTCTTGGTGCCAGAAAACGCTTTGAAAAAAAACTAAAAAATAAAAAATAAATATATTTGTACTGCAAAGGCCTCAGCAGTTTTATCGTAGCACATGTAACACGGTCATTTTCGCGACGGCGCGATACACCAACCCGACCAATGAAATATCCGTCGTTTTAGTTCCGCGGGGCCGTCGCGAAAACCCGGTGTAAACCCGGGAATATGGAGTGCGCTCTGAGCACCGGTGCGACAGCTGTTGTAATCGTCAAATCGCGAATACTCGACCAATTTACGAAAGCTCATACTTCCTTTCTCATTTACCGTATAACACGGAAATTTACGGCTCGTTCGACGAGAGAACGCTACCCCCGCCATTGCCGCCGCGGCCGCCGCCGGAACTACTTTCGGGGTTTATTAAGCATCGGCGAGTCTCGGAGGCGCACGGGTAAAACACGCTCGGGCTGAGTTTCTCTCGTTAAAGTCAAGCACAAAAGGGGGAGGAAGTGCGGGAAAACGAGCAGAGCGCGTACGTATACGTTCGGGGGGGGGGGGGGGGGGGGGGGGGGAGGTTCGAACGGTTTTGCCTTCGGCGTTAAAACTGCCTTTACGGGACGTGCACACGGCCATCGACGGTGCGGGCGCCGTCGAGAGATCGAAGCTCACGCGCTCGCCTATCCGACGTATAACCCGACGTAGGATATCGCGGCGACTAGGCGAGAGAGAGAGAGAGAGCTCCACGCACGCGCTTACGTGGAATAGGCTACGCCGTAAAACCGATCGTAAAGGTGCGATGCGCTTCAGGGAAGTAGAAGCTAATACCAAATCGATAGTAAATATCGATTGGAGGGGGGGAGGGGGTGAGAGGGTTCCGGCCGACGGGAAGTGAGAATGGGTTCGGCTGCTCTCCGAGCTCTCGCGGACGTCGAGCGAGCCAAGAGCGAGGAGACCGCCCCGGCGAAAGGCCTTTCGCGTGACCCCGACGGTGCGTTTCGACTATGGCGATTTACTTCATACAGTCAGTGTTGGTCTCGAGTTAAAACTTAGACCCTCTTCAAAACGTGAATGTGTTGGTCCCGCGGGGTATAGGGAGCTTCGCCTTTTACACTCCTCGAAACCTCGAAAAATGGCAGGTTGTGAGGATTACTTGATTGGAGTAAACGAAGACTACTGCGGACTGAAATTTTGAAGCTCGGACCTCCAATTAGGTTGTACAGAATGCGATGAGGTTCTTAGACCCTTGAATAAATCTTCAAAAGTGGCATATTTTACCCTCTTTGATTGAACGAAGGGTTGTTTGAAAGTTTAAAAAATGTTAACCGCACGCACCGAGCCACCCTAATGGGGTCATCGCGCGTGCATCAGACTGGGGAAAACAAATATACGGTTATAAATAAAATGTGATAAATGTAGAAAGGAAAAACGCAAATAAAAAATATATAAAAAAACGACGACGACGGCGTAGGCGAACAAAGAGAGCGGTGGGGGATGCAAAACAGGGAAATACACGCGTGTGCCACGAGCCGGACGCGCGTGCACACTCCATGCGTGCCAGGCCAGTGCACAAGCATTTTACTTTCGAGCGAGTGAGCATAACGAACGTACACGCGGCGCGCGGCGTAGTTCGGTATAGACGCCGAAAGAGGGCCTCGGTAATCTCCGAACTGGAAATCCCTGCCAGTAGTTTTAGTTTCACCCGTTTCACCTCTTCCCCCCCCCCCCTCCCCCCCTAACTCCCGCGACCCGCTCCTCGCTGTGTGTCATCCTCCTGTTTTTATATATTCACTTTTTGCCTTTTTTTTATTTCGGTATCACAATTTTCTATTCACGGCTCTGTCGCAGATGCAGCGCCTCTAACGACAAGCGAAGCGTTCCGCAAGTCCAGCGGCTCGCGGCTCGTGGTTCAACGAATGTCGCGTTTTCGGACATTCGCGGTTCGCGCGCGGCTGCGCCGCTGCTCTCCTGTTTTCAGTCGGCGCGGTGGTGTTTTTTTCGATGCAATTATATTTCCACCGGTGTGTGCTTCGCTCGAGCTTTTCCCTCTGAAGGCGTATATGTGTGTGTGTATGTGCGCGCGCCTCGAGCTCCCCGTTTATTTATTTCTATTTTATTCCTGTCTTCCTGTGTTTTCATTTTTTTTTGCCCTGAATGTTTTTTTTAACGTCACGCACACACACACACGTAGAGCTTTTTTCCTGTTCCGGGCGTCGAGCCGCCGGTTACCTTTTGTACCTCCCAACTAACGCTCTCTTTCGCCACCCTTTGTGTGTGTTGCAGTTAAATACCTGAGGGAGGTGACGCCGTACTTCAGGAAGGCCTCCATCATCCAGGAGGTCGGATGGGAATTGCAACGGGGCTTTTTGAGCGCAACACCGCCACCACCGAAGTCACCGCCCCGGGCGGACACGCGTTATCTGCCGTTGCAGTTGTGCAGACTCACGAGAGCACATCCGTCCTCGGATCCTGGTGAGTAGAACGACTGCGATATCAACCCGCGTTCCACAGGTTTTTATTTCATCGGTAATCAGACGCTTCGTAAAATTTCCTAGAATTCTCGTCGTGATTTCTCGGGTGGATATCTTTACCCGCGTAAAAGGATCAACCGCTGAGTCAACAGAGATCGGCATAAAAGCGGTCGGCGAGATCTCGGTGAAATGATTAAAATACGAAAGAAAAACGTTCAACAGTGAAATTTCAACGACGGTCCGAGAAGCCGCCGATTCAATTTATCCTTAATTCTTGACCTTGGAGAGATGTAAATCTTGCGCATGCAAAGCATTTTATGAAAGGCAAATGGTCGGGAGACAAAGGAACGAGAAGAGCGGGCGAGAAGTGAGAACATGGCTTCCGCGCTGGCTAAGAAAAGCAATCAGAAACGTGCTGTATCTTTCGCATGTATCTTTAGCTTCATGACTTAAAAAAGTTCCCGCTCCACACTTTTTGCTATTCTCCCTCTGTGAGTCCACTCTCGGAGAGAGCGAGAGAAAGGGACACGGTCGCCTTTTACTCCGGAGGTCTAAGGTACAGCACGAACTTGGCCACGTAACGTTTACCCAGCCTTGTGATATTTTTTAAGTCAACAGTTCGGACCAAGAGACGAGAACTGGGGTTGACGGCGAGGGGTGGTTTCTCGATCGCCCTCCCTTCGCCTGGTTCTTGTCTGACTCGACGCGGTGCACTATCCCTGGTAGAAAATTCACAGTGTTACACTCGGCGCCAGTCAGGCCCTGGTCAGGGTCGTTTCATCCCTGGCCTGATCTGAACAGTGCCTGGATTGGGTCGAATGTAACGCTACGAACTTTCTACTCGGGATGAGAAATATTCGTACAAACATTTTCAGCTGGAAAACCAAATATCTGCTGCTGGGAAAAATGTATTCCACGTAATTTCGAGTAAACTTTGAATAAGTTTCAGGTATTTCTTTATCGAACGTATCTAATATACACCGCGAGTCAAATAAACGAAAATCGTATATTTCAAATAAACGAGAAGTATCCATCTTCGCGTCTCGCTCCGCGAGAAAGCAAAAATCGTTTCATCTCCCCTGACGTGTACCTATATCTATGTACATAAATTGTGGAGTTGTATACTGCAGCAGATACGCGGATATACCCAGCCGTAAATTCCCGCAGCGGACACTCAATATTTTGTCAAATCGAATTCTCCCTCGACGCCAATCAATTTTTTTCGAGAACAGCCGCACGCAGCGATGCGTTCTGTCGAAATATCCCTGAGCGCGACGTGGTTTGGGTCGATGCCGGGTCGTCCACCTCTCGACCCGCAGATTCGTGGCTAATTAACGAATTGACGCGACAGGAAAACATCCCTGCGTGTCCCAACTCGGTTACATTGGAAACTTGAGTTGCAATAAAACTCGTAATTTAAAGGCATTTTTTTAGTTTCCTCATTTCAGAATCCGACGTTTTCACGGAAAGTCGAATTGACGAATCTGGCTGAATTCATTTTAATTTGAAAAAAATTCGACCTCTATTCAAACCGATCGCGTATTCGATTCGAACAAATGCCTTTCCGAGCGCAGGCACCGCGTACGGTGAACCAAAAAATGTGCGCAACTTTTTTGTAAATTCCACTTTCAGCGATCCGAAAACAAAAAAAAAAAAAAAAAAAAAAAACGGCTGGCCAGCATTTCGCTGGGGCCTCTCTACGGCCGTGCCTTCAATTTCCTTGGCTCTGCCTCGGCGTGCACTCATCTCGCCCGGTTTACTCCGCGGATAGCCGCGTCCATTCATCCTTTTTAGACGAGCGAACGTTTTGCTCCGCTCGATGCCGGTCTCCGCTGTGCCGGTACTGCGGGCTCTTCGACTGCCGCGCCGCTTTTTGTTCGCTTCGCGAGTATGGACGTGGCTAATGCTTTTCGCAAAGCTCTGTACCTGCTCGACTTGCCACACACAGCGCGGAACGGGGCGTAGTGACACGGACGCATGACCCGATGTGAACGCATATATATATATCCACAACGCCAGGGAGAACTTCTTCGGGCATTGCGTTATCGTTACGAAAAAAAACGTCTTTAACGAGAGCCAAGAATATGAAACCACACAAAGGTCCCGAGTAGAAAATTTACAACGTTACACTCGGCGCTAGTCAGGTCCTGGCCAAGGCCGTGTCATCCCTGGCCGGTCCTGATCAGTGTCTGGATTAGGCCGAATGTAACGCTACAAATTTTCGACTCAGGGTATCACAGCAATGAGAGACTTGCGTGAATGAGATATTTAGGATGTTTAGTGGGTGTCGAAGCTGCATCGAGGCCTACAGGTGTTGGACAGGCTCAAGGGAAAGGCCATGCGTGTTGGAGTAGTACCAAGGCGCCTAGCCTAGTTGGACTAGCTACATACACATGTACCTATAGCCCTACGTCTTCAACGATAGCCAAGAATATGAAAACGCACAAAGGTCCCGAGTAGAAAATTTGCAACGTTACCCTCGGCGCAAGTCAGGTCCTGGCCAAGGCCGTGTCATCCCTGGCCGGGGCTGATCAGCGTCTGGATTGGGCCGAATGTAACGCTACAAATTTTCGACTCAGGGTATCACAGCAATGAGAGACTTGCGTGAATGAGATATTTAGGATGTTTAGTGGGTGTCGAAGGTGCATCGAGTCCTACAGGTGTTGGACAGGCTCAAGGGAAAGGCCATGCGTGTTGGAGTAGTACCAAGGCGCCTAGCCTAGTTGGACTAGCTACATACACATGTACCTATAGCCCTACGTCTTCAACGATAGCCAAGAATATGAAAACACACAAAGGTCCTGAGTAGAAAATTTACAACGTTACACTCGGCGCTAGTCAGGTCCTGGCCAAAGCCGTGTCATCCATGGCCGGTCCTGATCAGTGTCTGGATTAGGCCGAATGTAACGCTACAAATTTTCGACTCAGGGTATCACAGCAATGAGAGACTTGCGTGAATGAGATATTTAGGATGTTTAGTGGGCGTCGAAGCTGCATCGAGGCCTACAGGTGTTGGACAGCCTCAAGGGAAAGGACATGCGTGTTGGTGTAGTACCATTAAGTCTCATGGCCGAGCTGGGCTAGCTATATGTATACAGGGATATAAGACTATGTATGTGTGCGTGCGTATATACATGTTCTGGTACGAACTGGCTGATTCTCACTCGCTGGCTGCAACTCTCCCTCTCGATATACACGTCGAGGATGCGAGAGAGAGTTAAATTAGTTTCCCAGGGCAAAAGCAGCCGCTCTCAGGGCTAACGCCGTATAATTCGCGAACGGCTCCATCAGGCTGAAGGGTTCGGTGGCTGAGAGAGAGAAGGGCGGCGTCGGGACGGACCTAGCTAAGCTCTGCAGTCATCCACCGAGGGCCTCAACCCACTCTCTTCGCCCTGCAAACCTTCGCGATCACCTTCCCCGCCGAACTCGGCCGGCGCCTAACGTACGATTTGCCGTCTCTCGCGTTTTCCACAGCACACGTCTTCTCCGTCTCGTCCCTCCTCCGCCATTTTCCTTCTGGCCACTCCGCGCCTTTGCCGAACTTCACCGAGTTGCAGTTTACGAAGTTAATTACCGTCGGATAATTGCAACCTACGCTGCAGACCGTCTGATTAACGAGTGGGATGCGCAGCGTCCCGAACGTTACATGGAAAATCAGTGACCTCGAACTATCGAACTACGTTAACTGTGTTGCATCCTTACGCAACTTGTAATTATTAAATGAGTTGGACAACATATTTTGTTGATTGCAAAATCTACAAAACACTGAATTCATCGAAAGTGCATCTATTTCGACGAAGTATCATCGATTTTTTTTTCTGCGGCACGAACGACAACCGGCGAAACTGAACGGCGAGTTTCGCCAGTAGAAATGTTCCGTTTCGATCAGACGAGGATCCGAGGGACCCGCCCTGTCGAGGGGAATTACATGAAAACTCATGTCGTTAGATGGAAAATCAGCGACCTCTAACTATCAAACCATGTAACTGTGTTGCGTCTCACGCAACTTGTAATCATTAAATGAGTACATACAAAATATTTATTTATTATAATATTTATTAATATTTTGTTGATTGCAAAAATAACAAAATGCTGAATTCATCGAAAGTGCATCTAATTCGACGAATCATCATCAATTTTTTTTCATTGAGTGGCGAGTTTCACCAGTAGAAATATTCCGTCTCGATCAGACGAGGATCCGAGAGAACCGCCCTGTCGACGGGGATCAGGCATTATTGGTCGGACGTGGTCGCGGCAACTGCGACGCACGATCAAGTCCGCCCGCCGGGTTGGCTGGCGATAATGCGAAAGCACACACCGAAAAACTGACAGGACCCGAGCCCTCCACCGCCCGCGGCGATGCGTTAAAATATAAAACAGACGTATCATCGGGGGTCGCGCATATTCATGAATCCAGCAGCAGCTAGTAGGCAGCCGGCAACGGCAGTGCTGCGCGAGTTAAGCGAGATCCGCGCACGAATCTCGTTATTACAGTAATGCGGGCGCAAACCGTGTGCATTATTTTGTTCGACGCGGTGAATCCGGCCGGGCCAGGAGCCCACAGCACCCGGGCCAGTTGCGATTAACGAGAGTAATCGAAGTGCCGGGTGGAAAAGTGGATTCTGTTAGTGATGTTGCCCTGCTGGTGCGCTGTAATCGCGGCCTCGTAATCGTATCGAGAGAGGGTTGGGTGACAGAGGAGGGGGTTGGGGTGAGGGGAGGAGGGCAGGGAGGGGAGGTTCACTGTGCGTTCGTCAAAGGGGGGAGGGGTACCCCTGCGGAGGGTGCCCCACCACTTGTCGACCCAACCCTGTCTGATAGAAAATTCACAACGTTGACCTCGGCGCTAGTCAGGCCCTGGTCAGGGCGGTGTCATCCCTGTCCTGGGTCTGACCAGTGCCTGGATTGGACCGAATGTGTAACGCAACAGATTTTCCACCAGGGTCACCGGGCAATATCGCCGACTAATGTAATTCCTACACAGCCGCATTTATGATTAACGAACGTCGGTAATTGCAATCGTCTCGCCGAACGAGACGAAGGAATAACGGGAGAGCGATGTCCGAACGGCGTAACAGTGGTCCCGGGTTCATCTTGGAAAAAAAATGTCGTCAATGACCGAGTAGCAATAACGCCCGATCGCCTCGACGAACGCTACAGGGACGAACGATGCGCATCGAGGCGGCGCGGTTCCCGTCGAAGAGTGAGCCGTCCGCGTGAGAGGGTCACATGTATATATATGACGCAGTACGGCGAATCGAGTGGCAAGGGAGATTGGATTATCGCTGTAATCGGACGCGTAATTGCAACGCGCGATGCGGTACGATGGATTGGATGGTGCAGTCCGTGTATTGGCATGAGTTTACCTCCTCCCCCCTCCCTCGCAAACTTGTAGAGGAGAGAAGAGCGGTGGGTGGATGGAGCACCTACGGCTCGTCTATTTATTGTATCGCGTTATGACGCACAGTGTCGTTAGGGCTGTGTCTACATATTACAACGTGTAATACGTTGTATATATGTGGAATAACATAATGCGACGACGAATGTCCACCCAGGAAGTCTTCGTGTCTTCGTTGATCGGCTACGACTGCGATTATCCGTACCCTTAACAATCCTCGTGGCTGGAAACACTCCTAGTCTTGAAAGTGGCGATGAGGAGTCTGAATTAAAATGAATCGGGACCAATCGAAACACAATCCTCGTAGTTAGAAACACTGCTCGCCTTGAAAGTGGCGATGAGGAGTCTGAATTAAAATTAATCGGGACCAATCGAACGGATCGATTGATCATTCGACTCTGCTGAATTTATCCCATGGATCCGATGCAACGACGCAAGTTGGTTTTGGTTGGTTAGGCCAGCTACTCTTTTTGTTTTTCCCATGCGTCAATGATGCTGTCATTTGTCAATTTTCCTCGAGCCATGCTCGACAGATTAAGCTGCGTGTATACGCGCTGTATGAAATTCCAGAGCTCTCCGACTCCTCGTTGCGGAGTGCGTTGCCAGCACCGAGACTCGATTATCAAATTGCGATGTCGAACGTTTAAAAGGGAACCCGGAACGCAGGGCTGTGCAGCGAGATCCGGTTGAACACGTTCGCTGTCTCTGCGCCCGGGCCACGCGCACGCGTCCAGCATCCCACCGACCGAATCTCTCTCGTTCTCTCCCTCACTCTCTCTCTTTGTGCTTACAAATTTTCCCCCCACGTTCAAACGTCATGTCGCGGTCACAGAGGCGGTGAGGCAGCGCGGTGAGGCGTTCGGTTACACGCGCTGAGGGCGCAAAGCGCCGAGTGTCGGGGAACGCTTTGCTGATTGTGGACTACGACGAGTTTGGGTTCATCGCTCGTGGCACGCTCAACGCTTTGTTTGATGCAGTCGCCGGGCTAAATGAATTGAAAAAAACGGTGATGTCTGTTGTACCGGCTGAGCCGAGGACACAGGTACTGCTGTACCGTTGGAAATTATATGACTCAACGTCCAAACCCAACACAGAGAATATGGGCAAAACAGAGAGAGCGAGTGAGGGAGAGAAATATGTCAAAGGTCGCAGGAGAGAATGAAACAATCGGATGGAATAATTACGGACATCGGCTGGCAACGGTGACCCCGTTCAAATTTCGCTCGATGCGCTCTCTTGTTTATGCGATTATTATCATTAGCCGTGATACGGTCACGTGGAGCATCCAGTCGTACGTCACATTTTCAATCTCCGAACCGACCAATCGAGCGGAGCCGGAGAATTCTCAATTGCCGAAGGCCCGATGCACGTTTCGATAGGACCGGATTTTGGTTTTGTCCGTCCGCGGGACAATGGCGAACGAATATCGAATGTGGGTCGTTCGAAAAGTACCACAATCGATACCGATTTTTATTTTTCTTCGTAGATTAAGAATTAATCGCATCCCTTTTGTAATTCACGTGATCTTTTTTTTTTTTTTACTAGTTCATCAGTCATCACCCAATCCAAATACCTCAGAATCTCGGCCTTGCAATTTCCGGTTACATTGACAAAGATTCGTCGGTGATTTTCGATCGCAGTGACGCAGGCGCCGCAGGGCAAAGCGACGGAAGTGCGGACGGAACGACGCATACACGGATAGATTATTAATTAATGTTTGACGAGCGTGCGTTGCTCGGGCCGCGGGGCGGATTCGCTGTACGCGTGACGTCGGTTGCGGCCGCGCGAAACGAGGAACGAGACGAGCTCTCGAATGGGAAATGCGTTCGGGCTACACTTCCGGCGTGCGCGCTCGAGAGAAACTCGGCACTCGTACTTTACCTTCGAGCGAGCTTATATACTTATACGGAAAAGCCGCGCTGTCTCTCCCTCACTCGCTTTTCTCGCAATCTGCCCGGCAGTCCTGCATCGCTACCGCTCACTTGTCCAAAGTCGACCTTAAACTTTGCCGGATCCACGCTTCCTTTGGCTCCGGTACTCGCGCTTTTCCCGGGGCTTTAGCCGCATCGCCCCAAGTTTCGCTCCTTCGGCCGTGCGCGACGTACACCACTTCGAGTCACGTTTATATATCCGTGGGCCAAAAGATTTCTGATACCAGCGAAGCACCCCTCCGACCCCCGACGGTCTCTTTATCCCGCGTCGCTTCGTGATTACTCACCGATTCGCTCGAAAGTTTCTCCCGGCTTCTCATAGTTTTGATGATTCTCAGGGCTAAAAAGTAAACTGAAATTCGTGTACTTTTGACGAAACTTGCCTGTCGACAAATGTCCACGAAAATGACAGAGACTAGCTTGTCACTTCCAATAAAAAGACAAAATTCTTAAAATAATTGATTATACTAATCACACTGTTAAAAATGTTTGTGAATTCACATTACTAAAAAATGGCTGATTATTAAATTTAATACACGTGTGTAGTAACATTCGAAATGTTTCTATTCAATTTATTAACTTTCATATTACATTTTTAAATTTTTATAGGATTCGGTATTTGCATGTTAAATTTAATACACTTATTTATGTAAACGGTTTTCCTGTTGTCGTAGTGGAAGCTCCTGCGAAATATTTTTAACAGTGATTTGCGAAACACAAAAATTGATCCCGGAAAATCAACGAAGATGGGACGTTGACACGCTGAGCAATCGAGGAGCCGCGTATCGATCCTTCCGCAATTTCCGTCGTCGTCCCCCGGAGACTATCAGCGACAGCGCCCGTACCACGAGATTGTTGGCCTCCCCCTCCCCCCCCCTCCCGAGGCGCTAATTAATTTACAATCACCCTACTTTGATCGCGTAGCCATATGCGACGCCACTGTGCCTCCGACCAGTCTCTCCCCTCTCCCCTCGTCCCGGAAGAACCGCAACCCCTGTTAGCACCAACTTCCCATCTCTCGACCCCCTCCCCCTCTATCATCTCCCTCTCTCTTTCCATTCCACTGGCACGCATTCTCGAGCGTCGTCCCAAGCTCGCGATGCCGATGCAGACGAAGAGAAAGAGGGAGGAGCGGACGAGGCTCAGACTATAACCCGGTGGCTGGTAAGCTGAGCCGGGATACGGTGGTCTAACTCACGTGGTTTCCTATCCCCTGCTCCCCCCCCCCAACCCTCCGCGCCAGTTGGCTCGTTTATGCGATAACTTTGGCGCCTTTGATCGATACAAGACACGTATGTACACGTATATATTATATCTGTACATACCTAAACATCTATACACACATCCGAACACACAAATATATACATATATACAAAATACATATACGATAACGCACAATGTGTGCACCATAGCATGGGGTATATCGTTTCTACGGAGATTGGAATTCTTCTAGTAAATCGATACATCGAAGAGGCGATAGGAGCGGGGAGGGGGCTTGGGAGTTGGAGGAACGAGAAGGCGAAGAGAGGCTTTTGGGAGAGGTCGAACTCTCGTCCCCGAACGGGAATGGTCTCGTTCTCGTTCGCCGTTGCTTCGCGATATCCCGCGGGACAACTCCTGTCTGCCTTCCTGCCTGGCTGCCTGGCTGCGCGAGGATTCGAGCAGGCTGCGTCGGTGAAGCACAGGGGACTCGAGCTTACCAGAGAGGCAGAGGGAGAGGGAGAGAGAGAGAGAGAGAGAGAGAGAGAGAGAGAGAGACAGAGTCGAAAGCCGTGTTTCGTCGGGAACGTGACGTGCACACCAAGTCACGGAGAGATTCGAGACTAGCAAGTGGCGGTGGCGGCGACGGTGCGGTGGTGTTGGTGGCGGTTGGCGTGATAGCGAAGTGAAGAGAGGTACGAACAGACCGGGAAAGTGTTCGCTCTCTGTCTCCTCTCTTTCTCCACCGTCGGCATCCGTAAACCCCGAGGAATCCACCTTCGGTTTGCTTCCCGGAATAATTAATTCCTGCTCGCGATCCGTAATAACCCTCTCGAATCTCTTCCCCCTCCTGTCCCCTTCTCTGTCTCTGTTCCACCTCAGCGTCTTCCATCTCCAACTCCTGTTTCCTGCTCGCGAGCTATGGCCACTGTTTCCCTCGCCGTTTTCACGCGCTCGCACACGATCCCGTCGTACAAACGACGACGGTGGAATCGCTCGCGAGACTGCGCAACGCTGAGTCAGCGGCGTTTCCAACGATTGTCCGGCAAACCCGGCTTCCGCGGTCCGGCGAATGTCGTGGAACAAAGTCCACCCCGCAGTAGGAATCGTGGGCTGTGCATTTGTCGAATAGCATCTGGGCAACGAGTTTCGTCCGGGACGGTCACGTCGTTTTCCCGCGAATTCGGGACTAAAGTTACGTCAAGGTTTCCCAATTGTTGCGACAACGACAGTTTTAATGAACTAGCAAACAAGCGATTTAATCTTCTGTGAAGCAACAAACAGCCTAGAATTCCCATAATTCCAGGCTGTTGGCCTGGAGTTCAGCCTATTTTTGGACATCCACCGCGAAATGTTCGACTCTCGAGAGCCATTTTAAGACTTTCATTAAACCTCAATAAGAGCCTCCGAACTGTGGTCCATACGAATTTTCCCTAGTTTTATACAAGCCACTCCGTAAATGCTTCTCTAATCGAATTAATTACCCCAACTTGATCTATATTTACTGAAGTTTAGAGCGATTCTATATTCTCGACGAATTTCGACGTGTTGCCTAGTCGCACGTACACACACAATACATCATCTCATGTTCCCCGCAAGAATATTCTTCTCCCTCCAAATCCATTTGTCGATAAATATACACCTGCGGCTGCTTCTCTCTCAGGAAAACGTGAATAAGCGAGAATAATACGTCGCATCAATTTCATCCGGGGCCAATCGTATCGGCCATTGTCACTGGGACGTGGAAGAAAACCGAATCCATAGAATCGAGGGGGTATGCTCCGAAGGTGCGAGATTTCAGGGTGGACTTGGCGCGGTCAATGCGGGTGAGAATCAGCAACCGTACAATTCCAGGGGTTGCGAAAGGATGCGGGACGTGGGAGGAGGGGGGTGCGACTCGGGGTGAGCGACGCAAACGGCACAGTCGGTTCTCGAGGTGGAGCTTGGCAATTAGGTGGAGGGAAGATACGTGCAGGTCCCACGACCGGGAAATCCGGCTGGCTGGACTCGACTGGACTGGACTGGGCTAGGTGCCGCGAGACGAGGGTGCGGCACGGCGGAGCGTACATCGTGGGCCGAGCTCGCGTGGGTAGGAGGGTAGGTGAGAGAGGGGGTAGGTTTGCGCGAGAAGCGAACGGAGAGCAAGAGGGACGAATGGACGCGCGAGTATACCGGTCGTCGTGGTGAGTTTAGGTGGCCAGGGGGTCCTAATGTCGTCCTATTGTCCCGCAACGCGACCCGCAGTGGCCACTGGACGTACAGACCGACGGACGGCCGACGGACGGACGGACGGTTGGTCGAACGTACCGCGGATCCGAAACCTTGTTAACTCCCCGGAAACTGTTAACAGCGGCACGTTCGGCCAACCTCTCCTCCCCACCAGCCGCCCTTTCCATCTCCGCACCGTCGCATCCCTCGCGGCCCCAAAATCCCCGCGACGATGGATCTATCTCCCGCTCGCCGACACCGCTGGAATCATGATCCCTCGATCTATTGCAATCCCCACCGGTTTCACCGAGTCATCGTTCGAGTTATTGGGTGACTCCAGTTGGCGCTACAGAAGTTTCCGTGTTACCGCTGCTGCTGTGAAATCATACCGGCTACCGCCACTAAATCCTCGATGACATACACAAGCAGACGAAGAGGGAGGAACATCTCCTTATTTTGTGGTATCTCCCTTTTAAAAAGTTCATGAGTAACGGAAAGCATTGTTAGCAAAAAATTCGAGCTGTGATTGGCTGGGACTCTCAGACCGAGTCTAGGTTCATTTGTCCTTGATAACTTTGACAGTTCTGTAAAATAGCGTATGTTTTTTTAATTCACTAAAAAAAGGTTGATAGCAGTGTTTTCAGGGGTACAATATGCGACTTGAGAATTATGGTATAGGTTAGAAGTCGATATTTTGAAAAAATAAATTTCGTGACCTCGATTTGGGAGGTTTTCGGCCCGGCGGCCAGATCTACGATTTCTGACAAACTGTTCGGCCTAAATTTTTTTTTTCAAAATCAACTTAAAAAGGGTTGTAACCGGTGTTTTCAGGGGTACAATATGCGACTTGAAAACGATGGTATAGGTTAGAAGTCGATATTTTGAAAAAATAAATTTCGTGACCCCGATTTGGGAGGTTTTCGGCCCGGCGGCCAGATCTACGATTTCTGACAAACTGTTCGGCCGAAATTTTTTTTTTTCAAAATCAACTAAAAAAGGGTTGTAACCGGTGTTTTCAGGGGTAGAATATGCGACTTGAGAACGATGGTATAGGTTAAAAGTCGATATTTTGAAAAAATAAATTTCGTGACCCCGATTTGGGAGGTTTTCGGCCCGGCGGCCAGATCTACGATTTCTGACAAACTGTTCGGCCAAAATTTTTTTTTTCAAAATCAACTTAAAAAGGGTTGTAACCGGTGTTTTCAGGGGTACAATATGCGAGTTGAGAACGATGGTATAGGTTAGAAGTCGATATTTTGAAAAAATAAATTTCGTGACCCCGATTTGGGAGGTTTTCGGCCCGGCGGCCAGATCTACGATTTCAGACAAACTGTTCGGCCGAAATTTTTTTTTTTCAAAATCAACTTAAAAAGAGTTGTAACCGGTGTTTTCAGGGGTAGAATATGCGACTTGAGAACGATGGTATAGGTTAGAAGTCGATATTTTGAAAAAATAAATTTCGTGACCCCGATTTGGGAGGTTTTCGGCCCGGCGGCCAGATCTACGATTTCTGACAAACTGTTCGGCCAAAATTTTTTTTTTCAAAATCAACTTAAAAAGGGTTGTAACCGGTGTTTTCAGGGGTACAATATGCGACTTGAGAACGATGGTATAGGTTAAAAGGTGATATTCTGAAAAAATAAATTTCCAGATAGAGTTCTCAAATCTCGTAAAATCGATTTTTTTTTGCTGTAAAAAAAAACTGTGAATTTCGGAATCAGCATTGCGCTAAGCACTGTCAAGATCGCAACGACCCAACCGAATTTCCCTTCGAACGTTCCTCCTCCCAAATCGCGTACCATCGTCGCCCATCCCAGAGCCAATCGAAGTCTCTATTTAACGTGCACTCGGGAGAACACTCGCAACACAGGCGGCATAATGCACGCCGTACCGTGGAATTAATATCGAATGTTTGTCGCCTCGAGGCCGCGGCTGTGAGAGGCAGTGGGTCGACGGGAAGAGGGGTGATGGGCGGAGGGGGTTTGGAAGTGCACCGCGGATTCGCAATAACGGGTGGGAGACATGGGAGACGGTCCGCGGTGCGCGCCAGTACCGCACCGAAGGCAGTGAGCCGTGCAAACACGTTGACGCGCCCCGGGCGAAGTGCTGCGCGCGCGCTCGGCACTCTCGGGTGCCGCACTCTGTGGGTACAGAGAGAACCGAAGAGACGGGTTGCGGGCGGTCTGGTTGCACGGCCGCCGCGTTCACGGGGGATGTGTTGTAGCCTCGTGTGCAGCACACTGGGTGGTCCCGATCACCGTTGGACGGAGATTCGTCACGCCGCTGGTCTGTTCTGTTGTCTGACTGCGAACCGCGGCGAGGCTCTTCGTCGCATGGCGCGCACCTACCGACACGCTGTACAGTCACGTGAATTGAAATCCAGCCGACGGCTCTCCGGGCCGTTGCTGCTGGTCTCGTGTACACGCCGTTCCTAGTTGTTTGCCAGTGGCGGCCGTAGCAGAGAGAAAGCGGGACGAACGAAGAGGAAGCAGGATGAACGAGGAGGAAGCAGGATAAACGAAGAGGAAGCGGGATGAACAAGAACGAGAGTGAAGGATAGGGCAAGAGGCTTCGTGGATGCGAACGAGACGGGAAATGGTGCAGGAATCGAACGGAGAGAAAGTGAGCGCGAGTGAATCAAGGGCCGGGAGTCGGGTTTGCTGGTGAACGCGCAAGGGCCACGAGGAAGCGCGGCAGCCCAGCAGCAGAACTCCCGCACACACTTCGCTGTGTACCTTATTCCGCGCGCTACAACACGCGGGGCGTTTGTACGGCGTCGGTCAGTCCATTGCGATTCGATGGAATCGGCGATTGGCCCGCGGGGAAATCGCTATTCAATTGTCCAATATCGACCGATAAGCCGGGGCAGTAGTATCTGGCGCGGCATTCTGAGAGAGCTGCACGGTCGCCTCCCTTATTCGACGTACAAACGGGCGCTGGCTGGCCGGCCACAGTGCTCTGCGCCTGGGACTTTACCTACTCGGACAAGCGGATATACAACGTGTACCTCTCGTCGGGGACCGTACCGTGTCCGACGGCTCGACGCATTGTTCGATTCGCCCTCGATGTGGAAAGTCTTGTCGTCGATAGCCGATTTGAATGGGCAGGGTAATAATGGTTAGCGAGAGAGCGGAGACTCGTGGATAAAAGATAGGAAAATAAAAATAAAAAAAGCGAAAGTATTCATCGGGGTTCATCGAATATTCAAAAGAATCCACCTGTGTTCTCTGTGAACCAATCAAAGTTCTCGAATCGATCGGACAAACAATCGCTATGAAATTGTCGAAAAATGAACACCGGCCGAGTTTCGTTGCCGAATAACAACAATAATGACGACAGAACAGTCGCAACGTTTTCGAAAATCCTCGTGACGTTTTCCGAGCAGACAACCGGTCGCTAAAATCACAACGTCGGAAAATTGAATCTCAGCGATGAGTTAGAGAAATTTGCGTGAAAGCCGCGCAGCCTCCTGGGGGGAGGGGAGGGGCGGGGGGCATACGGACGGCAACTGTTCTCGTATGCGATTGCTCCGGGTGTTCTGGTCGGGAGTAAGCCGTCTCCTCTACCCTTCCACCGTTACGATCCGCCGGCTGCGGACGGGATATACGCGGAGGGGAGGGCGGAGGGGGTGACGGCGAGGGCGACCCGGAGGCTTCCGGATAACGATCGTTAAATCCGAAACGCCGGAGGGAGAGGGTCGTGAGACCCGTTTCCGCTATGTACGTTGCGCGCCCGACGCCGTGGCGCAACCTCTCGACGGCCTAAATACCCATATACACCCGGCAGGTGCGCGTAAGGGCGCCTTAACGACAGCGCTGAGCGTCGCTTATACGTAAACGAGGCGTTACCACCGAGCCAGGAGCGTCCCCCGTCGATGTCGACGACGACGGCGACGACGGCGACGTTGGCGACGTTGGCGACGTCGCCGCACCGTCGGATCCTCCGACTCCTCTCATTTCCCTCAACCGTTCCAATATTTAGATCCCCCGATGTAGCCTTCCATTTCTCACGAGCAAACCACCGCCGCCACTGCCACATTCCCCCGGCGTATCCCCGGGAAATTCCCGGCACTCCGTGTCTCATCCCCTTCGCCAGCTCCGCATGTCTCCCTCTCGGCGTTCGCGGCTAAACGTTCACAACTGAACTTAAATATTCCAGGATCAGGAGTAGCCCTTTCTCCTCCCGGCTTGACGCCTGCGGGATTCTCGCAACCGGTTGTATTTCCCTAATTCCTTTTGATGATTCGAGAAATTCGCCCAAGCAGCGCCGGGCGTTCGGGTCGTCGAAAATCTCCCTCCCTTCTCGTTTTGCACCCCCCCCCCCCCCCCGTGCCGGGGTCGCTCCCCACCCCTGTGCTGTTCCCCCCAGTCTCCTTCCACTTCGCAGTGGCGCAACGTCGCGCCTTTCCCGCCAACTAGTTAGTAGTTGGACAGACAATTTGAAATTACGTGAGCACCGGCTCGGTCCGCCGGGCGCGGGCTAGATGCGACGGGCAGAGTCGAATGCGCAGCAGAGGAAGGAGCGAGAACTCTCGGCGTGGGAGGATCGGAGAGGGGGTAAAGAAGGAACTCTCGACGTTGGCGAAAATTTCATTCGCGCCGGTCGTCCACCTTCTCCGCCCTCCGTTTCTCGTTCTCCCTGGTCGCTTAGTCACCCCTCTTCTCTCACCTTCGTCTTCTCACCTCCATTACTGTCACGCTCTCGCCTCGGCGAAAAGCCCAATAGTATATTATTCGAACGTCTCTCGCGCGTCACTGCGACGGGCAACGAGGAGGAGGGGGTGAAAGAAAATGCCATGGACAAAGGGAGCTGAGAAGAAGCGCCTGGGAGGTTACAACAAAGTTGGCGAATTTTCCACCCCCTCCACCCCCGCTATCTGTACATCTCCGCGTCGTTGTCCTCCCTCTCGAAGGTCCCGGCGCCCCAGTCTCGTTGGTATAAGCATTCGAGCTCGGGCGAAATAGCACTGGTCGCGCGATAGCGCCGAGAAAAGTTGCTCGCACCAATGTCGTCTCTCTCTCTCTCCGCTTCGGCGTTCTCGTTGTCACGTAATGTCCCGCCGTTTCGTGTCACGAACCTTTTTCGGTGCGAACGGAGAAGAAGCTGTGAAGAAAAAACGAAATTCGTCGAAATATAAAGCAGGAGGGACGTTTTTTTTCTCCTACCCCCTTCCCTCCCCCGCCCAAGAGACCAGGGGTGGAGAATAATACCGCACCCTCATCGACGGTTATCGCGACGACCCCGGGAGGCAGAAACGCAGAGAGGAAGGAAGAGTTGCGAGGTCGGGGAATCTCCGAGCACTTCGATACTCGTTTCGCGAAATGGTTTTTATAGAGATGCACAACGCCCCCGTAGACGTCGCGACGAGGAACGGATCGTCGTGTGTAGGACCCTGCGCCGGTCGTTTTCTCTCAGTCGTTCGTTCGTTCTCGTATACCGCGTAACGGTGGCGCCTGGATGTTGCACTTCCTTCTGGTACCACGTGCTCCACTTCCAGGAGTCTCACCCACTCGTGCCCATATTGAGAGAGAAAGAGTAGAGTAGAGTGGAGTAGAGTATGTGTTTTATTGATCCTGGGATATTAAATCCCCTAAGAACCAGAGCATTACAGAAAAAGCAGTGTCGTTTTTGTAAAAGCTGACAGAGTGAGTATAGAGGGCACACAGAAAAAGTTGACAAATGAGGCAATACAAAAATAATTCTAATGAAAGCCGAATTAAACAGACCAAACGAAATACAGAAGCAGATCTTAGAAAAATAAAAATAAAAATAGAAAAGTAAACGAAAGAGAAAGAGGGATACAGAGACAGAGAGCGAGGAGTAACAAATACAGAAAGAGTTAACGAATGAGTCAATACAAAAATAATTATAATGAAAGCCGAATTAAGCGGAGCAAAGGAAGTACAATTAATACAGTAGCAGATCTTAGAAAAACAAAAATCAAAAGAAAAAAGTGGGAAAGCGGCATACGGCGACAGAGATGCGAGGAGTGAGTCACAGTTTCAACCGCTGATATAACGCAAGTGTCTACGTCTCGGGTCGTCATTGTCGTTCAACGGTAGCTCATGCCCCGGGAATGTACCTCCGCATCTATGCCTTTCACGGACCCCGCGAGGACACGCGGTGTTTCCGTTTATAAGCAGCTACACGTAAAAGCAGCCAACGCCCGACTGTGCATCGCGCGGTCTCGCAGGGGGTGCACAATGGTGGCCTCGCCGCTTGGGTGAAACAGCTCCGGGCCGACGTCGCGGAGAGCAGCTAGCCTGACGGGGGAAGCCTGAGTGGGGCCCGGGCGCGCTCGTTGTCGGCTAACAAAAGCCCCCTCCCCCTCCTCCCCCGTGTCCTTCGGGCGCAAGAGGCGCAAAACGGAAACTTCAACGGTTATTAAACGCGATACACACACTTGGGAAGAATGGGGGTTGGCCCCCGCGGAGGTGGAGGCGAAAGAACGATGAGCATCTCGCGGACGAGCCGGGTTGAAGCCTCAAAAGAATCTGAGAGGAGACGAGGGAAAAGTGGAGGGGATGAGAGGGGGAGGGGGGCCGACGTGGGTCGCGTTCCTCTCCACAATTCCTCTCTCCATCTTCGCTCCTCCTCCCCCTCCTCCTCCTGTTCTCTCGGTTACTCGCACGTTCGCGTAAGCCACCCTCTCGCCATGAAAGAGCGCGCTAAGTCGACGTTTCGTCGTCGGCCGCGTTGCAGCTCCCCCCGCGCGAGGGAAGCCTGCGACCGAGCTTCTTCCCCCCCCCCCCCCCCCCACTCCCTTCACATTGTCCAGCATCCATTATCCTTCGATGCTGCTCCGCGGCCAAGTGTTTACCGCTCGTCTCTCCCGCCTCTCTCTCTCTCTCTCTTGTTGCTTCTTTCTCGAGCTTCGTCCGTGCTTTTTCATTAGTCCCTAGAGTCGAGGAAGCGGGGAGGCGCGTGCCTCTCCGTCGTCGACGTTGCACCCTTCGAAACCTTTCGCCTCGTGTTTTCTCTTTGAACAAGAGACAAGAGCTGCCTTTTGTATCTTCCTCGGCGAGGTATCCAAGCGACGATCGATCTACGAAGTCATTCAAAGCGCAGTATCAACGAGTCATTAGTGTCAACGGGATACGCTGAGAGACAAATTTGGGGCTCTCCCTCAGACTAGTTTATCAATCGGTGGACATGTCGGTAGTCTAGGTTCCTAAACTTTGCTGGAGTGTTATCCAAATTTTAAGAATGCTCCAGCAAAGTTTAGGCCTGGGTCCCAAACTTCCGACGTGTCCACCGATTGAAAAACGAGTCTGGGGGTGAGTCCCAACATTTTCTCTCAGTGCACCACGTTCCGGAGGTCGGGATGAAGTATTTGGGAGGATTCCGATGTATGTCCGCGTCGTCTTGTTGACCGAAGCTTCTTCCATTAGCTGTCTCAAGCCGCGGCACGCCGATGCGGCAAAAGCAGTGGCAAAGACGCCGAGGGTCGGACGCGAAAAGTGGAAGAAGAAAGTGGCATGAGAATGAGAGTGAGAATGAAACGAGAGTGGCCGCTGCTGCCGTCACCCTGGAGGCTCGGCGGGGTCTCTCGACTGGCAGCTTTTACGCCCGCCGTGAGACGGTACATACTCGCTTGGTACACCTGCACCTTCTCCCTCGCCCCTTGCATCCGATTCGTCTTTCTCGCCTCTGTTCTTTGCCTCTCTTACCCGGTAATTGTGTTTTCCACACTGAAACTCGGAGACAAACCTCGTCTGCCTCCCGGCGAGATAAAACGTTTACAGTCGCCCTTCGTCTCTCCGCCTCGTTCACCTCTCGCATCTCTTTTTTCCACCTCCTCCACCCTCCTCCTCCTCTCCCCCTTCTCTCGTTCCCGTAGTGTCACCTCCCGCACCTTCGCCCCCGCCACTCCGCTCATTCCGCATTCTCATTCACCGTTAGCTACTCCGCAATGTTCGAACTTTTCCTCGTAAAAGCCGCGCGCGAGACGAAAAAAGTTTTATCCGCCATGAAATTCTCAATCACGACGAGACAGGGATGAGGGGGGAAGCTGGTACCCTCGGCGCAGAGGGTTTTCCGCCTCCTCCTGCTGCTGCTGTCGTTGTTGCTGTGGTGTTTAGGGGCGATTTAGCTGCGTTAGCCATTTAAACTCTTCGAAGACTTTGGCTCTCGGCAAATAACGTCTTCGCTGAAATTCAAGCTTGCTAATAATACCTTCCACATTGGACGCCGGACGTGGCGGGGAAGGGGGAAGAAAAAAGAAACGTGAGAAGAGAAAAACAAAAGAATTACTGCTGAGGGTGAAGTCAGCCCTGTCGCATCGTAGCGTTTACTTGTTTCCCTCGAATTACTTTCCTTTTCTCCCGGCTTCCGTTTGTTCCCTTCGTCGCGTCCGAAATAGAAAAATACCAATTACCGAAGTCTCATTAAGTAACATTGTTACCACTTATCGTCTTCGCGATCATGACGACCGACATTTTTCAGGCAATCTTGGCAGGTTCTTTCGGAAAAAAAATGACGAGCATTGTGCTGACGGAAATTCGAGCGTTCCATATTTCCACGTGCGACCCGAGGCCTTCCTGTGTCTCGAAACGATTCGCTCGCCAGTCGTTTGTACGCGTCGATAATTTCGCCGTCTTTTCTCGGTGATCAGAGTGACAGCTGGCAAGAAAGGTTGCGCCAGTCGCCAGTCAGTCGCGTCCCACGATACATGGGAATCGGTGAACTGGTTGCTGAAAGGCCTCACGCTTTCTTCTTCGTCCGTTGAAAAGGGACGCGAAAGGCTCCCAGGACGAAGAATAGAACTCGACGCGGCGGAGATCGAGACAGAAAGCTCGGGGGGGCGGCAACGGAAAAAGGGAAGCGCCAGGAGAAATGAGTGCGGCGCGAGGAAAAGACGAACAAAACACAAATGTAACGCCGTGGCGCGGAAAAAGAATGACGAGGCAGAGTTCACGGGCCACCCACTTCCACATACGTCGTCGGGGGGAAGGGGGGGGGGGGAAGCGGCTGGGAGACGGGAACGTCCAAGAGACGTCGGCCAACGGTGGAGTCGAACGGTCGGCGAGGAGCCCCGGAGGTCGGTCAGAAAAGAGGAGAGATGAAGGAGAGGGAATGAACGGGAAGCCGGGATGGCGTTGAAACGTACACAATTGCCAATTCCCCGGGCAGGGCGACGTCGGTTTGGCGGGGGGCGCGTGGACGAAGGCGCCCCCGTTGATTTCTTTGATATCGCCGAGTTATTGTCGGGCGTTATTGGCCGTGGACGGCCGAGGCCGAGTGGCCGCGATGTATCGATCGATCGAATTCTTATCTTTTTTTTTTCGCTACTCTATTTTTATCTTGGGTCTGTGTGTGTATATATATACATAAATACACTCAGTTGGAGTGGTTCCTCCTGTCGATAGGTCTCCGGGTGCACTCGGCGAGGCATTCGAGTGTCACAGAGTCGCACAGACCCCACTCGTCCGGGTCTGTTCGACGGCGCGATAGTCGCGAAGCCGTCGAGATGCGTCGACCCGATGATCGCGGGTCGCCGGTGGTAGGAAAAATATTGGAGACGAAAGAAATTGGCGAGGCGGACCCGAGGCGAGGGACGTTGGCGTGGACAACGTCTAGGAATATCAAAACACACCGGGCTCCAAGTTTGAATGCCAAATTTGTAACGGCTTCCGACCGGTAAAGTCATCAAAGTTGACCAATCGAAACTTGCTCCAAGCATTCAACATTGTTTCTGACTCAAACTCAAGCGTGAGTTAAATAACTTGGGAACTCGCTGTTCTCCTGTTTTTGGGACTAGGAGGGAGGATCCCGATACAACCTGCGAGCGGTGCGCATAGAATCGACTCGTCACCTCGGCTGTTGACCCAATTCCATCGCGTCGTCAGCTTCGTCGTCAGCTATACGACTGCCTTGTGTCTGACTGTTTAGAGATTAGAGATCTCACAGAGAGAGGGACAGACAGCGACAGTTAACAAGAGAGTGAGAGAGACATATGTTTATTCCATACTCTGGGGCCAAGGCCCCTTAAGAGTACTGTGCAAGAAATTACAGGAGATAAAGCATTACAATAAATACAACCTCACAAAGTTCAATTTACAAAAATTAATTTCTTTTTTATGTAAAATGGCGTTATTGTGAAAACTGAGACTGTTGAATGAACGTGAGATAATACTTCAAAGACTGGGCAGTTAATTCATTTATTTATGGTCCTAAGGACCACATACCAATAATTTGCAATGATGAAGTTTGAATCGTTGGAATGCAACTAAAATTAAGAAAAAAATTATTCTAATGAACCCAAAAGATCGTACTGGATATAAAATGTTATTATAACGATTAAACGTCACAATCATTTTTTTTATTCGTTAGAATAATTATTTTTTTAAATGTTCGTTGCAGTTCAACGATGCAAACTTTAACATCATTCATCTGCATCTGATTTTATAACTAATCTACTATGTGAAAGGGTTTTCCCGTACATAAACAGAATAGCTAAATAAATAAAATAATTTTTACATAAATTTTGAGAGAGAAAGCAAGAAATGATGCACATCTCAAGGGTCAGAATGCAATGACGACGTCAACGGATGCATCCCACAGCGCCGAGAGGCAAGCGAGTATACCCGTTTCTAATAAACGCAAGCGGCGTTCAATTCGCGCCGCAAAGTAGCCCGCAAACGCGTCGCGAAACTGCCGGGGGGCTACACGGTCGTTCCACGCTCCGACAGCTCGAACCCGCTCGAGAGCTCGGCTAGCGAGCAGCGTAGCCCAGGCATTCCGTTGGTTTTGCGCTTCCCGGCGACTCGTCGAACGTGCGCAAAATTCGCACTCGCACATACGTAGAGAAACCTGTTCACGCTTCCGCGCAGTTTGTATATCCGCGCACGCGCACGCGTATCTGGTACAATGATAAAGCCAACGCGGTGCTTTACATTCTGGGCCGCGAAAATCCAACCGTAACTGTCAGCTATACCGCCGGCGTGTTGTGTCACCGTCGTCGGGGTGTGCGAGTGAGTGTGCAGCGAGAGCGAGAGGCCAATGCTCCGGGAATTCGTGCGTATGTTTGTCCGGTGCGGTGCCACAGTGTCCCCCCTCCCCCCCCCCCCCCAACCCTCCCATCCCTATTCCTACTCTCGCCTACCCCCTGAACTGGGGGTCTGTGCGCTAACGTAAATATACAATTGCATGTGGAGAGCAGCAGCCTTCTGTCTCACTTCTCGGTGAACGACCACGCACCGGTGCGGCTCTACCCGGAGGAAAGCCTGATCTATATACGCCAGTTAACGTGGACCAGGTTGCCTGTATGCGTGCACACACATTAACGCGTATGCGTGGGGCCCAGGTCCGTACGAGAAGCGGTGGTGGCGATGGTGGCAGGACCGCGCGGAGTCAATTCAATCAATTGGCCGGTACCTGTACCGCGTAGGCACCTATTTGCATTTACTGCCCGGGCCTCGGCGGCAGCGGCGGCAGCAGCGGCAGAATGCCGCAACGGACGAGCCGGAAATGAATGTGTTAGCCTGCTAATTGCTAATTAAAAACACCAACCACGCGCGAGCGCGAGCGCCCGAACCAATACCGCTCCGCTGGGCGAGCCACCGACCCACCCCGGGCGAACGCCCAACCAGTCGCCTACCCCACCCTCCACCCTAACTCCCCGGTCCCCCGTCGCGAAACCATTTCCAACGATATCAGATCATCTCGTTTTCACTGCGCGGCCCCCGGAGCAGACGGAATTATCGCGCGGGGATTTTTTTTTTTTTGCAACGACGCGCCAACCTGAGACGCACTGATACGAAACAAAATGTGTGCGATGAATTAACGATGTGTCAATGTTTGTACGATGGACGTCTCGTTCGTCCAATTAAACGTAATTTTTAGCCGAGGTTGGGCGATGATCGTCGGTGCGAATTAAAACGATTTGGGTATCGGGGAAGAAAAAAAAACTTGTGCAGGTCTTCACAAAAGTCTGAAATCTTTTCATCCGAAAATAATGATTTTTGTAATTGTTTCATTTGTTTATTTTTCATGAACTGATTTCACGAGAAGACCAACGGATCCTCCGTATAGCCAGACTCTGCAAAAAGTTATTCAACTCGGTTCTCGGCTTTCCAGACGTATTACTTGGCGCGGAAATACCGGAGAAATATCCTCGCGCGCCACGTCGCTCGCCGTGAAATCCTCGGAGAAATAGCAAATGATCAATCCCCGAAGTGGAAGGTGAGCGAGGAGGCCCGTGAATGAAAAGCTCTTCGCCGAGGAGAACTGGAGGAGGAAAACAAAAGATACAGGAGGATCCTCTTCTTTTCGCACATTCGGGTGACTGAGAGTCGAGGCACTGCAGTAATTTTTCAAGCGGTCGCCCACCCGCGTGCAGTGTCATCGCTCTCACGACGTGGAACGTCGGCACTCAAAATCCCGTAATCGATCCTCCGCAGCTTCCGCAAACTCATCTCTGGCTTTTCACAGATTCTCGTCTGATGGACGCGCTAATAGCTCATCTACCGACAGTTTTTCTTTTGGAGAATCATTCATCCTCGAATTTGTTTTGTATATCATCGAGAGAAATGTTTTCGTCCCGGTATGATTTTGTCATGTCATCAAATGCCATCAAATTCTCAAATGTCATCAAATTTTGTCATTTTGGAATGATTTTGGGCCGGTAATATGTGTTGTTGATGCGGTGTGTACAGTTTTGTGTTAGACAATCAAACCGAAATTGGGGCATCACTGTGAGAAATTATTTGTTCCTCTTCGTCATCAATTTATTTGTTCAATGAAACCTTTTTTTTCCATTGTGTCTTCGTGTTCACTCAAGACACAATCCTACCTGTAACGTACATCACAAATCAGAAATGATTCCCTTTTATTTTCCTAAATCCGGCTGTCGAAAGTGGCCCGAGGCGTTTTTTCGCAAAATAGATTGAAGTCAGCGAGGCGTGGGGCGCACGCACCCTTCTTTTTACTTTTCTTTTCGTTTTTTCACTCTCGTCCGCTCGCTCCGTTCTTTGTCGCTGGCGCGTACACGGTACACCGTATATATTTACACGCACACGACAGAACCGAGATTCGAAACGCGCGCGCGTCGGCCATTTAGGGGCAGAAGGTGCGGGGGAGGAGGGGGTGGGAGGGTCGGTAAGGGGGTAGGTGACTGTTGCAGGCGAGAATGAAAATACGAGGCGGCGGCGCGAGCGAGCGGAGGGGCCCGGAGAGAAAATTGCGCTTGTTCGCTCGCCGAAGCTGCTGGCGGGCTGCTGTGCCTCGCGAAATCGCTCGAAAATGCAAAACGTATACGACGTACACGTCTGGCCTCGTCTGCTGGGCCGAAGCGTCGAAGCTGCGTTGCTTCTGGCTATCCGCTATACGTATACATGTATATCCATCTATCCGCCTATATATATTCAATGTTGTGCCTCTCGTTATCTTGAATTTTCCGTTTGAATGCGAAACAGCCTGGGTATGTGTACGAAAAAGAGCAAAAAAAAAGAAACGAAGGAAAAAAATATATCGATGGATGTCTCGTGATTGCGAGGCCTTTTCCCGAGCCTCGGACTCTCGCCGCCACATCCGAGAGCCTCGAGACTCGGTTCACGATTGTCATTGTTTTTAACCCAATTTTTCGAAAATTCCGGGAAATTTTTCTTTCCAAAATATCTGACTTTTAACCTCCGAAAAACACTGGTTAGAATCCTCGGCAGATCGCGAAGAAAAAGAATTACAGAGCGAAAGCGTTCTGCGCCATAAAAAAGTTCTGATCGATGGGAATAATTCGGAAAAAAATTCTTCGTCGGCCGGTTCGAGAGAGAGTGAGAGGGAGAGGAAAGCTCGCTCGACGTGATCGATCGCGCGTCTCCTTTGATGGGTTTTCGGGACACATGTTACACCCGTTCGGCTCTGTCGGCCGAGTTAATTTGTCGGGGGAAACGAGGAGAGCGCGGGACCGACGAAGAGTCGAAGACGGGGCGGGGGTGGGGTTAGGGGTTGACTGGGGGGGGGAGGGGGGCACACACTGCGTGTGATGCTGGCGAACGACGGACTTGCCCGTACCCCCCTTTCCCCCCTTGGCGCCGAAGAACCGTAGCGAGCGAGTTTCTCACCGTCGGTGGATTTACCGAAACTGCTCGATCAAGCCCCGCCGGGCTCCTCTCACACCCTTCATCCCTCTCGTTACAGAACTTTTAACCGTTCACCCGTTCTCTCCGCGCGTTTTGACCCGCCTCGTTACGTATCCGGAGCTGCTCCGCCCGTTTAACTCCGCGGCGGTGGCGGCCGCGATGACGACTTGTGCGCATTTTCCCGCTTCGCAGCGGCACCAGCATGGGCCACGAGGACCGATGAATTTTCCTGCTCCTCTTCGTCTTCGTCGTTTTTTTTCCCTCCCTTACTTCTCTCGGTCCTCTTTTCCCTTTTTCATCCCGACGCGAGCACATCGCCCGAACAGATGCGGGCTCGCATTCGATCGGGCCACCCCTTGTTACCCAACTTTTATGCTGCTCTCCACTCGTTACCCAAACCTCCCTGCGCTGCTTGCTCCGCGTCTCGACGATTCGGTATCTCGAGCACGAAGCTCGAAACGCGCGAGGCTGCACCGCCGCTTGGAAAATAGTCTTTCGTGGGAGGGGCAGAAAAAAAAATCGCCCAGGGTTGATCGTCTGGAATAAATTGACGTTTCCCGGGGACGGGAATCTAATGTCACATGTGGGCCTCTCGTGATACTTATTATTATCGGTACAGGAAGCTGTTTCGTTGCCTGTTAATTATTTGAATTTCAAGTGATACTCCCGGAAATGCACCGATATTTCGTTCAAAGTGCGTTCATACTCGGCTGCTTCGCAGACGTCATTCAGGCTTCGGCGATGGTCGATCTTTCGAGCGAGGAATATAGTATCCGTGTCATTTCGCCCCGTTCACCCGTTCACCATCTGTCTGACTGGCTACGCTCCACTTAATGATTCTCGTTTCAATTCTACCTGCAAACTCACTCGATCCGCGAGCGTTTCCCTCAATGCTACGAGCAGTTTCGTAGAACGGTTAGAGAGAATAAAACACATAAAAAAAAGGTTTACAACGCCAACGCCGACAATATTCGACGTATTGGTACGCGGATAAGCAATTAACCAACGATTGGATCTGCCTGCGGCATGAATTTCCAGCCCCTACCCCTTCCACCGCCCTCCTCTCTTGTCCTCCCCATCCCCCGGCGACTCACTCTCGTTCCGCAACCCTTTCTCTCGCGACCCCGTAAACTATTTATATGCCGCATAAATTTTCAGTATTTCCCTGTTCTCGCGCGTTCAGGCGCCATCTGCACACCTGCACCGACGGCCACACAGGCGCGCCCCCACACAGCTACCCCAGCAAATACGGGACCCGCGCGCGAAAATCGGATATTCGGCTCTAGTTGGCACACACAGAGAATTTGTGTACTTGCTTGTGAGTGTTCGCACGTGCGTCTGTGTGTTTGAATGCGCGCGACGCATTTTACAGCCATTCGCGTCGGAGTCGGTTCTCTCCTGGTGGCGTAGAGTGCTTCGAGTCCCTCGCATCCTATTGGTATAACGATCGGTAGTAGCAGCGACGAATTCGGCCGCGTCAGCCGCTAGTGAGTAGCGGAGCAAGACCGCATTGAACTGCGACTGGAAATTCACGTGGATTCTCGCGGGCTACGAGTGAATTCTCGAGGGGTCTAAAAGCGATGAGCGAGACGGAGAGACGTTGGGAGGGAGTGGGGGGAACGACGATGCGTGCAGAGAGTCGGTAACTGAATAGAATGTATGTGGAGTGTCCCTGTATATGGCTAAATGTGTGTGTATGTGTGTTCGCACAGGGAGCAGAGGGGGCTGGGGAAACGTGATGGCTTTCGAGTTTCAGGTGTGCACGGTCCTCGTGGCCGGCCGAGGTGGAATGAAGTCCCTCGGGTTGGCTTCGGACACGCGCCGGTCCCGGTAATTAGGTACAGATCGCTCGTGGATGGGTCTCGCGGACGGAAAACAATAGGTGGTGTCGTCGTGTTTATGGAAATCCGTGTCCGGCGGCGTTGGCAGGGCTGGGAAAGGGAGGGTTGGAGGATTGGGAACGCCGAGAACGAGTACGCGGATGGACGGAATGGTGCGTTAGGAGCGAGCGAGTGCGAGAGGGCGACTGGAGGTGCCGCGTGATGAGGGAATCGCACCGCAGAGACGGTGCTGCCGCGCTGGTTCCCCCACGCCACCGCCTGGCGGCGCCCCGTTAGGGCCTAGATAATGCTTGCAAATCGCATTACAGTCGCGCGCGCGAGCGACTATGTACGCCTGCCCTCTCGGCCCAGACAGTATCCGGTCCTATAACCTCTACACATATAAATACATATACTATGCAGTGCAGTACACCATGAATGATATACCTTATACAGGTTGTATCAGAGTCTCCTAACCAAAGATTCGCAACAAGGCGTGCGATGATACTAGAAACGCGTGTGCAAACTTTGAGCGCTGAATTCGCAATAGTTTCTGGAGCGACAAAGCGAGTTGACTTCATCAGCGCGAATTTGCTCTCATCTTGTTCTCAACTTGTGCCTGACTTACCGTCAGCTTGGCCTTGAATGTAAGCGGTAAGTTAGGAAGAAAGTAGGCCACAAGTTGGAAACGGATTGCCAGCGACTTACGTTTGCCTAAGTTGGAAGGCAGCTGGTAGCAAGTTGAGAACGTGCTAACGATGATCGACTTGAATCGCTTGTCATTCGGAAACCATTGCCAATGCGCATGCGGTCAAACTTTCGCGTTTCCAGGACTATCGTCTACTTATCGCAACTCTTTGGCACGCAGTTCCTGACGCAGCCTGTACAGGCGAATGCACATGCATACACGCGTACAGCATGAACGGTGGAATATAGTGCTGCGCGGGTTCCGAGCTCACGGTAACCCGGCGCAGCTCGAGCTGCTAACGTACGGCTGGAGGGACTGCATGCCGAGAGCGGCCTAACCGAACGTGACGCCGTGAGATCCCGTGCAGCGAGCTTCCTCGCTGGAAACATCCGGTGTGTGTGTGCCGCGCTTGTGCATATAGCTCATACCGAAGCTTCGCGTACCCGCTATTCCACGTATACGGATTAGGAGTGGTACACACCTAATACATCCCCCGTAGACGTTAGGGTATATCTATGTGTGTATAGTATAACGCCTTGGTTGACCCTCCTTCGCGCGCAACCCCCCTGAGATGCCCCACCACTACACTTATCTTTGATGTTCTACGGCCCCGTCATCGTCCTCCTCTCTCTCTCTACCGCGAGCTCATCCCAGACTCTGGAATAATCGTTGACGACGCCAGCCCGGACGTAGGAGCTTCTCATCGACGAGGCTTCCCTTGGTCATGCCTCTCGAGCGTATATACGCGACGTCGCCCTCATCGACGCCCAAGTCGTAGTCGTCGTAGTCGTCGTTGACGACGACGACGCCGACGACGGTAGAGAGATTCAAGCAGTGAGCCCCGCTAGAGCTTGTAGGGTTTACGCTGTAAACAGCACGTACGTGTCGACACGGCGCGTCATTAAGGCGTCTCATCGTTGCAATACTACTTCCCCGCGTTAACGCATCTCTCGACGAAACTCGAATCCCACCGTGCGGCGATTCTCACGTACGTTCCACGTTACCGCCGACATTCTCGATATTGCTTGCCCTCCCGTGGAAGCGCTGCTGGAAATCGTTGCGACTGGCATTAAGCGCACTTTTTTCAAGTTGGTTCTGGGTGCTTCAGACACACGACCAGACTCCGAGACCGAGGCGCTTGAATAAATGCAGGAGCGAAATTAAGTCCGGAACGGCGGAAAAGGAAAAATGCAGTTGAACGTAATTACGCGGATCTTTGTTCGTTGGCGGCGCCAACGAGTCTGGGGCGAGACAGCTGAGTTTGGCAAATTCAAGGGTCGCCCTAAGCCAGTGATGGGTTAACGTTTGAAATTCGTGAAAATTTATTGCGTGACGCAAATTTCGGCGGGCGGGCGCAATAATCGGAGTGTGGGTCGCTAACGCGCATGTGTGTCTGTGTGTGTGCACAGGGCTAACAAGCGGCCGACCCATGCATATGCGAGAGACTCGGTTCGCATGATTCGCATTCCGGGTTCTCGCGGAGAGCGAGGTACGAGACACTCGAGGGTTGCACCTGACCCCAGGGTGTCCATTAGACCGGCGGTTTTCGAGACATAAGCGTGCGATGTGGGAAGACGCGTATTATGGCATCTTGTATATCGTGGCGTACCGTTGTTTGCCCGAAAAATCGAAAATTCGAGGAGAAAAACGCAAAAATCATTTCTTTATTCTGACAAGCTGCCAAAATCTATTCCAGAATCAACCCTTCAAGTGGCAGACTGACCAGATGAAACGAATGAAACACGTTATCATCAGTCCTGATAGAGAAATAGTTGCCCTGCACAGCTGAAGATGAGTTGGTGGAGGCGCTGTCAATGAACACCTGCGAAGGGCGAAAGAGCCTCGCTCACCGGGGTAATCGCCCTACTATCGGCCGAACGTTTTTCCCTATTCTAAAAAAAGCGTCCATCCCCTCGGTGTCTTTAATAGCGCGCAGTCCGTCACGTATACTTCGTCGGCCGCAACTATGACTCTGATAGCGGGGTGTCGACGAATAGGTCCCACCATGGAGCGCCGGTTAACTGGGCCATGTTCGCGTTGGAACGCGAACTCGGGGCGAAATTGTGTGGCAGGCGCGCTGGAGGCGAGAGGCCACAGGGTGAACGACAGCGAGAGCAAGCGGCGCGGGTGCAGAGGGGGATGAAGTGCAAGGGGTGGTGTGAGGGAAATAGCGAGGGATGAGGCTGATGCTGCTGCTGCCGCTGCTGCTGCTGGTAAATGTGGCCATCCCACATCCCGCACGCAACATGCTCACCCCGATAACCGTTCATGCGAAAATTCAAACGGTCGCTCGCGCCTACAGTACATTCGCGATAACGCCAGAGTTGATATCGTCCTATACGAGCAGCCACAGAGAGAGAGAGAGAGAGTGAGAGGGGGAGTAGGCAGGGTTGGAGAAGGAGGTGGAGGAGGAGGAGGGTATAACGTATTGGCTGCTGCTGCTGCTGCAGCCACTGCTGCTTCTGGCTGCCGTCGGTGTTGCCGCTGTCCATCGGGAGGAGAGCGTGATCGATACTGTGTCATTATTAGTATCGGCTGCGTGTCCATAATGCGACAATGCCTCTCTCTCTCTCTCTCACTCCTCATATCCCTTGCACTCCGCAATCATCCCCTTTGTGACAATAGAGCCAGCAGGATATTCTTGATCGATACGATTATGTATGTGGAGCTTCTCTTCACATAGTCCCACCCTCGACCCATCTCCTCCCAGCCCTCCGATATCCGGAGTACCCCGAAGATACTCCACGAACAAAGCTACCGCATCGGCGCGCGGTGGCTTTAACACGCGTGTTTACCCCGCTTGTCGCTGCTAAATCGTGCGTACGCCGAGAAATCCCGCGAAAGCCCGTAGGATAGCCCTGCGATCTCTTTTTTCTTTGTCCCATATCCTGGAATCCTGGCTGTTCTTTCATCCTCGCCCTGCTTGCTGCGGGCTTCATCCCTCGCGGTCGGCCCTCGTTACACGTCCCGCGTGCGGTTCGCTCGCGTTTTTCCTGGCTTTCTTTCCGACACCGCCGGTACATATATATCGCGTCGGCCATAGAGCCATGCGGAGGGGGTTGGGACTCTCGCTGCTGGGCCATTCCGCAACCCCTTCTGTCTCTCGCGCTCTCATCTTCATTTATTTATCCCCGGCGCCCCGAGCGAGCGAGGCCGGCATGTGCATCCACTCCTTCCTCACCCCCAACCCTCTCCTACCCCCTGCGCGCACTTCCGGCTCCGAGAGTACGCGAAACGAGAGACAACGATTCGAAACCTTTTTGCGGCAGCTCTCGGCCCATTTCTCTCGTGCAAACAGGTATCTCGCGCTCGTAGCTCGCTCCCCTCGGAGCCCGTCTCGCTCGCTCCTCTTCTTCCCCAGCTTTCGCCTCCTCCTCGCACTCCCTGCCTACCCCTGCGGGTCTGGTTTCGTTTCTCCTTCTCGTTGGGAGACTCACCGCGAAGGCGGCTGTGGTGCTGGTTCCTGGCGGACCGCACACCGGGCGAGCCATTCGTATCTCCATTTCTGTCCGCTTCCACCCCCTTCGCAATCTCCCCCTTCCCGCTCCTCCCGCTGCTTCTCCCGGCAGCATTTGCATCTGCGTCCGAATCTCTCCTCCCCTTTAACGGAGACACTCTCCCTCCCTCTCTCTCGCTCCTGGTACCCACCACCACCCCTTTCGCGCTTCTCGCGTAATTATTTCTATCCGCGATTGTGATGCAAATTTTTGCTGTTTTGCGCGCCCATCTCCGCGGCCGAACCCATCCCTCTGAGTCCCTCTTCCTCGTCCCCCGGCAGCTCCAACGAGCGTCACTCGCGCTCCCTGCAGCCTGGCTCACGAGATTCACTCGACTTTTATTCTCGAGACACTTCCTCTCGCTTGCAAACTCGTTCCTGGGCTCTCGGCTATTTCACCTCCCCCCCCCCCCCTTCCCAAACCCTTCTTTCTCCTCCCTTCATCCATCTCGTTGATTGCAAATCCGTAATTTATTTGCCCACGGGTTCCCAGCGTTATTAACCCTTTTACAGGTTATATTCCATCTCTCAGCGAAAACGCTCGTGTACCTTTCTCTTTATCTTTCGCGCTAAGATTACGCCAATTACTCGCGCATTACTCGTAGCAGCCGCGGCGGTAGCCCCCTGCGGCAGCTGGAAACCGGATATTCGAGCATTTTCCTCTGCGCTCGGCGGCCCTTTGAGTGGCTCGTCGCTGGCTACGCGAGTCGGTTTGACCAGCTTTCTCGAGAACCCTCGATGACTAACGACGCCGTTTACCCAAATACACCGGATTCCCGGCGGAGCTTTTGGACAGTGAATGAGATCGCGACCTCCGGGCAGACCGCGCGGAACGCGAATACCGCTCGGCGATTACCGGAGCGGCGCTAATTAGCTGCAATTAGCGTTTGCCTTTCGCAGACGCGCACTCGTATCGTACGGTGGAAGCACATAGAGATTCCCGGAAACTATTGGCGTCATATTCCGATGAAATTTTCGTCGGGTCGACATTTATTTGTCGTCCAGAGAGCACAGACGAGGTATGTATGGGAAAATGAATGGACAGTCACTGGGTGGACAGTTCTGAGAGAGCGTCCTAAGCTCGACGCTCGAAGGGTCGGGTGTGTACACCTGGAACGTCCCTTGACTTTCCTACAACAAATTTCTAGGGTATGTCGGGACGAGAGCAGCGCGGATGACGGTGAAGGACACTCGAAGCTTCGAATTTATTCCCAGTGGGACGTGCTCAATACCGCTGGAACGTTCGTCTCGTACGTTCCTCTATACTGAGGGTAGGGATCCTCCTCTACGGCAGTTAGACAGGATAAACGAACTCTAATCGAGCGAAAGCTCGCCGAGGGGAGTTGACTCGTAGGATCGTACTTCGTGCCACTCGTCTTTCTCTCTCTCTCTCTCAGAGGAGGACCTCTGTCTGGCTCTCTTCGTCTCTGCGAGTCTCTCTCGTTGCAGTTGCCATACGAACCCCTGAGCCGATGTGACCCGCGCGATTAAATAAACAGTAATCGAGTCCTGTCGGTAGGAAGCTCGGAGAAACCAGGCTCATCCATTCGGACACGGGAGACGAAGGTCCGCCAAACACGCCGGGAACATGAATTCTCGGGGATTTTAGTTTGTCATCCGACCAACGTCCGGTTGGTTCGCCGTGATCAGACGATTATCAGTGCCACGCGAAACTCGCTGTGAATTTCGTCCTTTGCCGACGTTCTTTTTTTTCAGGGTGACATATCGAAGCGTAATCCGGATGAAAGCTCAACGGATCATTATTTTTTTCGCTGCTTGAATTCGCTGCGAAATATATTTGCTGCCTGATGAATGCGCCTCGCGTTTTTGACCGTCTAATTTCAATGGAGCTGTCGTCGAATCTGCCATCGCGGTTTGACCCGCGTTGAGCGCTGGCCTTCCATTGCTATGTTGGCGAGGACCTCTGATAAAATCGTTTTATAAGCGAAAGGAGAACCCGCCACGCGGTTCTCCTTTCTACCCGTGACTTGTCCTTGAGGAAAAATCTGCTCTGTCAGCGAAGGCGGAAGGGCGGTGGGCTTATTAGAGGCACCGTGCGTCAAGGGTCCGTCGGCGCCGTACGAGATCCTGCGAAAACGTTCGCTTACCGCGACTGCGGGGAACCGTAGGACTGGCGGAAGAAACGGAGACCAGGGAGAAATGAAAAGGAGGGGAAAAAAACAACAAATTAGAGAGCAAGACCCTCTTGGCTCGAGCTTTCGCCTCTGCGGTTCTTCGACCCTCAACCCCATCCAGGCTCGTCCCTTCCAGCGCTTACCGCGGAATTTCCATGATCGCGGAGGGAACCGGAGAATACCAATGACAGTCGCGACGACGGGACAACGACAAAGGGCCGAGGAGAGGACGATGGCCCGTGGAGAGAGAAACAAGGAAGATGAAACGACCTCAGCATACGCCTTCAAATTGGCCGAATTTCCACGTCTCGGCTGTGTCCCCCGACGGATTTCTTTTTTCTCTCCTCCTCCATTCCCTTTTTTTTCCACGTCTACGTCGACATCCCCCATCTTTCTCTCGTCATTCCCCATTCCTAACTCATTCCCCCTCTTCTCCCCCTTCGCCAAACCCGTGGACCAACTTCACCTTTCTTCTCTCCACACCGAACATCCCTTCTCGCAGCGATTTAGTGGCGCCGCTGCGCTTTCCATTCGGCCCACTCCGTGCCTCTTCCGCTTCCGGAAAACGCACTTAACCCCTGCATACGAATTGCGAAATAAACCTCGTAGCGTAGACACAGCATCCCTTCCCCTGCCCTTCCTCTCCCTTTTCCCAACCTCTTCCAGTTCTTTGCTCCCTCTGCCTTTCCCTGGTCTACTTAACGGAGTCCTGCCTTCCTGCTCTTCCTCCCCTTCCTTCCTCCCCTTCTTCCTATCCCTTCCTCCCTCTTCCTCCTTCCTATTCCCTCCTTCTTCCACGGCTCCGTTCTCTCGTTGTACTCACGAGAGCGGAGTCTTTCCCGGATTGTTTATACCCCGAGCCAACCTCCAGTACAAACAGTATTAAGCCAGTATACACCGTCGGCACCGTGAGCCAAACTCGCAGCCAGCGAGACGTTCGAGACACGTTCTCCATAGCGTGTTTTACTTTCGCCGATCGTTCATTCCGTTAGACAAGAGCGAAGAGTCGCGTTCGCGAGTCGCTCGCTCATCCTATCGTCCGTTGTCGCCGTTGACTTTATTCCCCGTCGTCGTCGTCGTCGTCGTCGTCGTCGTCGTCGTCGCCAGACTGCGTCGTCGGTCGGCAGCTCTGGTTTCTCTGGTCCCAGTGGCGTGGAAGTGCCGCCCGCTCGCGTCTTACATCCCTCGGCAAAATACATTGAAGCTTCGTTGTCTTCTTCCGCTCACGCGACTGTTTGTTCTGGAACGCTCCGATTCCCCCGGGCTTCATCGAGCAACAATATTGCTTCGAGGATCTGGAAACAAGGAGGCGGGGTTGAGACGAAGCAGGCGCTGAGACGAGGGAGAAGAACGATGGAGGGGGGAATGACGAAATGAGACAACGGATACGGTGGCTCGCTTCCGGTCTGACGGTATAACGGACGGCCAACGGTTCGCCCGACCTGTGCGAACCAAGTTGGGCGGCGCGCACTTGTGGAAGTTACAGGAGAGAATTGCGAGATCTACGGAGAGAAAGGAATTCTCCCTCGCTAACCTCGCGCACCCTGATGAACACTTTAACTCGGGTATTTCGTCGCCGGCTCTTCGTCACCCCTGGCCTGTCGCCACTGTGCACCTCCGTGCCCTTTCACCTTTCGCTGGGCACCTTCTTCGCAGTTTTCCGACAGTTTGTTTTGTGCGCCGTCTCGAAAACTTTGCCTCGGGTGGATAGCAGCAGCAGCAGCAGCAGCATCATCAGCAGCAGCAGCAGCAGCAGCATTAACAGCAGCAGCAGCAGCAGTGGCAACAGCAACGCTGCAGGACCAAAGCTTCGACCTCGAGAAGCATTGGGAGGTGTATATGACTTGTCCTCCGAGTGGACGACCGGTGTATCTGGATTCGGATGAAAGGTAGACAAGAGCAGGGCTTCCAGCTCTGGAGAACACGGGGGTCCTAAATGCCGGCGGACCTCTCGCACCCCACTCGTCCTGGCTCCTCCAGCGCCCTCTCCCTGTCTCTCTCCACTCGACCGGAAAACGCCTCGAGCGTTTTCGAGTTTGTTGTCTCCCGTCGTCGAGACTCATCCGCTCGCTTCCTTTTTGCGACGACGCAATTTCTACCGGTTACTCTGTGCAGCCGAAAACTCTTCAGCGACGCGCAGCCAGTGTGTGTATGTGTGTGGCTGTCTTTGTGTTTGCGTTTACGTTTGTGTGGAAGGACGAAGGGTGGAGGGGTTAGGAGGGGAGGGGGGGGGGGGGGGGGGAAGAGGATGAGGGTCAAATGTTTGTTGGGCTCACGACGCTTCGAGCATCGCGCTGAGTGCAGCAGCAGCAGCGGCAGCATCGGCGGACCAGACACAATGTTTCGATCCACCGGCGCGACAAATGGCACACGCTAACCACTGCAGCGGCCTCTTCGTCGTCGCCGTCTCTACTTGCGCGAATTCCCGTTGCCTCCCCCAGAATGTCGTATATATTCACGGACATTGATACTCGTTATTTATTTACACGAAAATCCACATATCTTTATCAAAAACTTTTTTGCTTCCTTATATAAAACTTGCATACATTTTTTTTCCACCGCTTCCTCATTAATTTATATTTTTCGCAAAGCTTCCTTTACGAGGAAGATAGATAAATAAGCTTTCTAATAGACGTGGCTCTGTAAAAAATCGAAATTAACGAGAAAGCAATGTGCAAAGTTCTACTCGTTTATTTCTTTATTCCAAAACTTTCCAACAGTTATCGCGTAACAGAATCGGTCGGCAGGCGCGACGCACGCGATTTTCCCATACCGGATGGCTGAAAATAAATAAATAAATAAATGTTCGCGCGGCGCTGCACGCACGAACGATCCCGCGCTCGTCGCCCCCGTCGTGTCTCGCTCCGCAGCAGCAGCAGCAGCCGAATCGAGTTCACCGGGGCAGAAGCGCAACGCGGGTATTTCATTCTATTCTATTTTTATTTTTTCTCCGGTGCCGGAATCTCCGAATTTACACGCAAAACGCGCGTACGTCCTATCGGGCGATTTTTTTTTTTCCAAATATCCCGTTGGGCGACCGACAACTCGCATAATCCTGGCGCGCCGAGAGCCTCCCGGTTTTTCGGTCACCGTGCACGCCGCGCTCGGTGCTCCAACCCCCGCACTTCCGTTCGCGTTTCGGCGCACAATGTTTCCATATTTTTCCCCTCCCGGTATTGTCGAGTAAACGCTCGAATTTTCGACGATATCGCGACCGGCGGTAAACCGAAAAATCACGAAATTCGCGAATTTCCCCCGTTGGTTGTTATTACCGAGATTAAAGAAACGGCGCGGCGTGGAGTAGAAGCTCGGATGAAAAATGTTTTGCAAGGGCCCCGTACATCGTATCACGCGAAGCCGGCATTAGGTCTGTCCGGCAAAGCTGCCTGTCGGTTTCACGTGATTAGAGACGCCGGAAGAGAAACAGCGGAAAGAGAGAGAAAGAGCAGATTGCGAGTGTGTGTGTATGTATGTATATATCTGTATATACAGACACGAAGAGAGACGCCAGAAGCAGGCGTCGTTAGTTTTTGAGGTCGAACGTGAAATTGTGAAGTATAAAATGTCACCGGGCACAAACCTTGGTTAGGTACTCTGGAAGCGAAGGGAAAAAAGTATTAAAAAAAGTATAAAGACATAAGGAGGCAGCGGATATAAAGAGGCTTGTGAGAGAGAGAGACAAAATGTCAGAGGAAAGAAGGGAGGAAAGACGAGAGAAAACATGTATAGGGGAAGCTGGGGGTGAAAGCTGAAGGGAAAGGAAGGGCCAATGCCGGCCAAGCTTGCCAAAGCTCGTTAAACGTTCGACTCACGAGCAATTAACCTAGTGACACGAGAAGCATCAGGTTCCGGGGGAGGGAGGGGGGGGGGGGGGGGTCGAGGGTACAGCGCGGGGGAGGCTTTTGCGCCTGAGAGGAGAGGAAGAGGAGGCGGAGGGGAGGAGTTAACATGGCTGCAACGGGAAGATCATCCGTTAACGTCGATAGGTCGATGGGTCGAGCTCTCGTGTACTACGTGCGGCCGAAGCCCGAGGGTTCGAGGGTTCGAAGGCCCGAGGCGACCCGTAGAGGCGCGGACGACACAGCCGAGCGAGGAAGGTGAGGAGCTCTGTGTGCTGGGAACCGAAGTGGAGAACACAGGAACACACCGAACGAGTCGCCGCGAGAAGCCAAGAATGTCACGTACGAACGAGCATGGATCGGCCCGAGAGGAGAATGAGGAGGTGACGATAAAATAAAAAAACATCGGCAAGCACAGAGGAGTCGCGGCGCGTCTCTCGATCGGACAGAACCGAGCCGGCAAAGCTCGTTGGAGATTCTCCGCTTCGGACCCGCGTCTGGATTATTTCGTCGAGACGATTCTTCGTGCCTTACGAGTATATGAAAAATTAACGATAAAAAAAATCACTCCTCGATTTTTTCTCCTCCACTTTACTCGGCTGTACATTCGTTTCTCGCCTAGTAGAAAATTAGTGCACTGTCAGAAAAGACTGGACATTTTTGTTATCGATAACCTCGTCAATTAAATTTAATGTAAAAATAAAGGTACCTTTGCAATGAAATTAGAGCAAATTAAAAAAATGAAAGTACTTTTACCGTAAAATTAAAGCTAATTATAAAAATTACTGTACCAAAAAAAAATGTAACCTCGCAATTGTATATAGTAAATTTGATATACCAGTTTATGAATAAAAACTTCCAGGAAATGTACATTACAATTCAAGTAATTCTTTTGTTCTCAGTGTAGCGTTACATTCGGTCCAAACCAGGCACTGATCAGGTTCGGACAGGTATGACACGGCCCTGACCAGAGCCTGTCTAGCGCCGAGTGCAAAGCTACAAAATTTCCACCAGGGTCGATGATTCGATGTGATTCACGACCTTGCGACACGAGGACTGGTGCGACGCGGCGAACGTTCTTCATCACCGCGACAAATGCAGCAGTGGCGCCGACAAGTCGGTTATTCGGCGCGGTTATCCATCGTGTCGCCGGATGACGATAGATAATCTCGCGTCAGATATCAAGCTTTTCTTTCAGCCGCAAATCGTCGTCGGCTTCTATCAAGGACGCGAATAATCGGCCTCTCTCTCTCGTTGCTTCGATGCGCCGGCGAGTCGTCCCGGCGCGGTGTGTTCGTCGCCTCGTCGGCCTCAAAAGCTTTTCAACGGGCCGACGGAGGGGGGGGGGGGGGGGGAGGGCAGAGCACAGAGAGACCGTGATACGAAAAAAGGAAGGAATAAAAACGCGTGTCTTTCAGCCCATTCTCCCCGTTACATCCACTTGGTGTACGGTCTTTCGCTTCTTTCTGGCGTCGCGGCTGCTGCCCACCCCCGCGGCCCTATCGACTTCCACTCGAGGCCTATTTTTCATGCAACTGCGGCATTAGGAGCCGTCTGACGTCGCGGCTCGATTTACAGGTTCGGCTCACGCGAATTTTTCCATCTCTCTCTCTCTCTCCCCCTCCCTCCCTCTCTGTCTCTCAAAACTGCCAGTGGCGAGCCGCAATAGCCGGTCGTATTCGCTGGTACCGTCCTGGCACGCTCTCACTTCCCTCTCCCCCCGCTGCTGCTAGTCAGCGCGCACCGAGTCGGCCACACGTCTCTCCGCGCACATGCAGAGCCGCGCTCGCGCCGTTTAACCTGTTCCAGCGCAAACTTTTCACCGAGTCTTCTTATTTCAAGCGACAATTATAAAAACATCGACGACGCATAATAGTCGAATAAACGTTTGTTCGTGACTCCTCCTCGACGCTCTCCCGAAACGAGGCGAAACTCGATTCTCTTTCTGCTTCTGACGTCTGACAAAGAGCGCGCGGCTCTCGCTGTGAGATAGGCAAAGGCATCAGGGGGTGGGGAGGAAAGGGGGGAGGGGGGGGGCGTGCAAGTGAAAGCTCGGAGTCGTGTCGCAACGACAGTTTTGCAGTGTCCCCGGGACCAGAGGGGAGAGAAGTACGTCGGTGGAAAGGAGGCCCCGCAGCCGGACGAACAGCGGCAGGTGAAGGCTAGACAAGAAGGCTGTATGAACGACAAATCCAACACGTGTTCGCGAACACGCTCCATCGGCCTTTCGGGGCGAAAGCGCGCGAGCCGGCAGAGCGGCCCGCAGTTCCGGCACGTACGCTAACCTAATACAAAGTTTCCATCGAGCTCCGTGCTCGAGAGTCGAGTATGTCGGTGTAACTGGGAGGGAGAAACAGAAGGAGGACTAGGAGGAGGAGGCGAGTGAGGATGGCGAAGAGGTCGGGGAAGAGGTTAACCGGGGAGTGTGTATAGAGTAAACGGTACGATTGTTGGCCTTTACATAATTCCTGACCAGTAAAATTTAGACCCTCTTCAAAATCTACATGTGGCGAAATTTCGCAGTTAGTCAGAAATAAATCGTGTTTTGCGTTTTGCTTCTCGATTTTTTTTGGGACCAAATCACCGTGCATTTCGGAATCAGCAGAAAATTTGCTATCGGATAGGGTTTTTAGACTTTATGAAATCGAATATTTTTTTCGCAAAGAACGCAAGGGCGCCCGTCTAAAAAATTGCGATTTTTGTGGGTCAACTTTAAAATTCTGCAAAAAATCGAAAAATAGAGATATCGCGTTCCGCCTTGCGGCATTCTCTTCGTTGAAGGGTCTTCTTTCACATAGAAAAAATCCAGATTAGCTTCGACAAAAAAAATTACACCGATTTTATTGAAGTACCAAAATTCGAAAAAAGTGAAAAATCATTTTTTGCGAACACTTGTGATTTTTAGAATCAGCGGGAAATTTGCCATCAAATAGGGTTTTAAAACTTCGTTAAATAAAAAAAAATTGTTTTTTCGACCGTGTCGCTCGTCGCTCGGCCGGAAGCCAGTGAGATCCGGAGACACAATGTCGCGAGGCTTCGGAGGAACCGAGCTCGAACTCGCTGCTTATTCTGGCAGCCTTCCGCGACTCGCACAACTCGCCAAGTCGCTCGCCCCGCGACTCCTCGACGCGTGCGTCACCGTCGCCGCTTCGCGCGGAGAACTCGCTCGTAGAAACACTAGACACGAGAGACAACCGACCCCGAACTCTCGTTTCATCCCGTCGACAAACACCGAAAGTGAGCGATGAGAGGTGCGCTCGCCGCGACGACGAGAACTCGGGGGTAACGTTTCCTCGTGAAGCCGCTGGAGATGTGTGCACTTCCGGCGAGTCGTCGACCGCGAGAGACTTCTCCCAGTGTCTCCGTGTCCGATGGGAACTTTCGCGTCATCGTCGCCACTCGTCCTCCATGGAATTCGGTTTTTTTTTTACGACCAGCGAAAAGCTGTGGAATTTTCGCGTGCGCTCGTCGACGACGCGACGCTCGGTTAAGTCTCAAGCAGCGTGCGAAACGGCGCGCGAGCGAAAATATCGCGTAGGCCGGGATGGAGCGATGGTCCCGGGACTCGACATCGTTTTCCGGCCGCCGAGATACGGAGATTGACGAAGAGACTCGCGGGTCCTAAAGTTTGATGGTCCCGACGTCAGCCTATTCCGAGTCTCTTTATCGCCGAGTTAATGCATCTTTCAAGGTTGAAAATATCGTAAAGGCGGCTGCGCGTCTCGCGAGAGACGCGAGGACTTTGCCGTAAACCACGGCGAAGCCGAAGGGACGACGGGGGTTGCTCCCACGATCATCGAAAGCCCAGACGAGGAAGCAGTTTGAAGCTGTAAAGTCAGGTAGACGGAACGTCAGAAGGGTGTTGTGTTCTTTTTCTCCCTACGGGCCAGCGAATTAATTCTTAAGAATCCCTAGCGAATGCACTTGACTGAAATCTGGTCTCGAGGCTCGAAAATGCATTGCCAGGCTGCCTGTGTTCGTCCACCCCGAATTGAGAGATGGACGAAGCATCTCAGAGAGGCTTGAAGCTGGAAAAAGTCAGGTAAACGGAACGTCGGAAGGGTTTTTTCCTCCCCACGAGCCAGTGAATTGATAAAAAAGAAATCCCTACCAAATGTGCGTTACTTAAATCTGGTCCTGAGGCGCAAGAATGCATTGCCAGGTTGCTCGTCGTGGCTGTCAAGTCGAGTTGACGCAAGAGCCAGGGTTGAATTGGGGGGATGGACGAAGCATCTCAGAGAGGCTGTTTCGTCCGGGTATCGATGTCCCGGACTGATGAATAGTGAACACAACGGCCGATACGGAAGGCAGATGAGGAGAGCCAGGTCATAGGTCCCTTCGCAGTGTGGATCACTCCGGATTCGTATACCCGAGACAACGTCCCCTGTCCTTATCGTGTGGCCCGCGTCCACACAGACGCGGGGGCCCTGAAATCTTGTTTGAATTGGAGATACCGAGTTTGCGTCTCCGTCGGCTAACCAGAAACGCGGAGGAGAGAGGGGAGAGAGAGAGGGATAGAGCTCGACAGACTCACCGGGCCATTCCAGTGCAGCCCGAGCAGTCTATGGCCTGTACAGGTTGTACAGGGAGCTTAGAAGGGTATAAGCAGCTTACTCGATGGTCGGAGGGTTCGTCTCTCGCTCAGTTCCTTCCTCCTGCTTCTCCCCCTCCTCCTCCTCCTCTTCCTCAAACCCCACCCCACCCCTTCCCCCTAACCCCATCCACTCCGCCAACGTCATTCCGAACCACCGTGAAATGCAGCCTCCGCACAGTTCATTTTTTCGTTTGTTCTACTCGATCGAATTCCCACGGACGAAAACCCACAGGTTGATTGTTTCGTTTAGTCCACGTCATTTTTATTTCTTCCCGTTTTATTGCCTCTCTCTCTCTCTCCCTCCTCGCGTCCCGAGCTTTCACGTGTCCTGCGCTCGACGGCCAAGCAGTCAGCAAGTTGTTGCCGCTGGTGTGTGTCTTTTTTTATTTTTTATTTCGTTTCTTTTTCTCCTCGTGTCGCTGTCGTTTGACGGGGACGTCGATCGGCGCTGTGCAGCTCGCACAGAACGCGAGACCTCGCGGGGGAGGGTCGAGAGGGACGAGGTAAAAAATGGAATAAAAATATCTGTATGCGGATCGGGGAAGAGGGACGGGTCGACGACGAGTCCGGCCGCTGACGGCTGACGAGGCTCCTCGATGTTCGAATCTCTTTTTGCGTCCGCGGTCGATCGGTCATCGCCGTCGGGACGTTCGTGTTTTTCGACGGACGAATCGTGTTTATAACGTTTAGGCTCTTTCCCCCTTCCCTCCTCCCTTCCTCACTTTTGGTTTCCTCGTTATTCGCTGGATTTTCGCCATTCGGCGACCTCGGCTCGGATCGGCGTTTTCAACGACCTCACTCGCTGACCTCAATCGACGACCTCGCCTCTCGGCGCGCTCCCGACCTCTGCAACATTTTCCGCTGTAATCCTAAGAGCGTTTTCAATAATCCGCAAGAGCGGAGAGGGAACCGTCGCGCGTCGTCAGCTACATTCAAAAGCGAACGGCAGTGAGTAATTTTCGAGTTTACACTCCCCCCGCGTTTCTGTTACGACAGACTTCGGTCGCCGTTGCGAACGCGGCGCGGAAGCGCGGAGTCGGAAGAGCATTGCGCACCAGTTTCCCTCGCTTCGCTGCGACGAACAATAGCTATTTGCTATCTTTTCATAAAGTCTCTCTCGCGACTCCGACCTTCTTGCTACCAGCCTTCTTGCGCGACTTCCCCCGGTTATTTCGTCTCTCCCGGCACTCAATGGACCAAGTTGTTCCGACGACTAATGTTGCGCCTCTCGGCGCAGTTGCCATTCAATTCGACGATTCGCCGCCGAGAGAATTAACGAGCCACTGCGGCAGCGTGGTTCGTTAATTACTTATTCAGGTCATTTTGAGAATGGCCGTTAGCGAAAATATATATTTTCGAAGCTCCTCTCAAGCTCCTCTCAACCGCCCCCCTTCCCTTAATCTCTCTAACAGAAACATCAGTTTAACCCATTTTAACCCATTATTTCTTAAAACCTATAAAAAAATCCAACAGCAGCCAGAACTTCCAATCTATAATTTTCCTTGCCTCGCCCGTTAACCTGGTCGCTTACATCGCCAACTGAAATATGGGTCAGACCCATTTTAATCCATTTTTTTTTAACTTATGTATTATAGAAAAAAAAAAAAAAATCCAAAATCAGCCAGAACTTTCAGTCCATAATTTTCCTTGCCTCGCCTGTTAACCTGGTGGCTCACATCGCCAACTGAATCATGGAACAGACCCATTCCAACGCATATTTTTTAAACCTATCTATTAAAAAAAAAATCCAACAGCAGCCAGAATTTCCAATCTATCATTACCCTCGCCTCGCCCGTTAACCTTGTAGTTCTCATCGTCCGCACCACGTGCGCAGTGTCCTTTCTCTCCCCCTCTCTCTCTCATAGCACTTATTGCGTAGGAACAAAGGGTGTTCCAGTGTCGCACTTTAGAAATCCGGTACTGAGGGAGATCGAGGCGGCGCTACAGGCGTCCCGAGTACGCGTATACGAAGTACCCGGTATACGTTGGCTGACAGTGGTAGCGTTGAGATGGAGGGGGGTGGGAGGGGGGTGGAAGGATGAGGAGTAAACACAAGCGGCAAGGCTGCCGGCGGGCTAGTCAAAGTGCGCCATTAGGTAACGGTAAGTTGCCCCGAGTGCAGCGCCGCTAGTTGGCTGAGCGCCGCGTCCGCGGCGAAAGGCGAAACCCGCCGGTGGCGGAGGCGAATCCCCGGTGGTGCGTCGCCGTAAACGAAAAGAGGTGCGCCCCGCCCGATCCGCTCGCCGCGATGAGCGATCGAGGGGGCGCGACTCTCTCTCTCTCTCGCTCTCTCCGCGTGCGAGTTCGCGCGAGAGAGAGGAAAACCCGCACCCGGGACCGTCATTATTTCGTTAATTAAACGAACTTTGGTATCTGCCCCCCCCCCCCCCCTCCCCTCCCCCGTCACATCCCTTCTCGAGCGACGGCAATTAAATGAGCCCTTTGAGACGCAACACCGGCACCTTGACTTTAACGACAGTCGTACTTCCCCCTGTCCGCAGTTTAGATTATCCTTGGCCGCACGCTCGCTGTTTGCGCGCGTCACCCCCCCCCCCCCCCCTCCCCCTTCCCGCACTCGTGCCCGTCACACGTCTCGTCGTTCACCCCCACCGGAAATCAGAATCCTTCTGCCGCAAACTGCAGCGCGGTGGCGGCAGGAATAGAGGTTGGGGTTGGTTTCCCAACCCCCTCCCTCCTCCCTCTTTTACCTTCCCTCGCCAGCCGCGTTCTACGCGTCTCCAAAGGAAATAATTAAATCCGGGGAAGGACCCCGAGGTATCTCGTTACCAGCCTCCGCGTCGTCTCTCTTACAACTTTACTTTTGCGCCGCCGCTCGCAGTACTTCACTCATCGCGCGCCGCGGCTTCCAGAAACGACCGGAGCGTCGACGCCGTCGTCGTCGTCGTCGTCGTTGCGGCCGGGCACACGCGCTCTCGGCGTCTGGCCAGGGAGGCCTCCACCGAGGCTTTAGCAGCCGCCTCCCCGGGGGGTCGTGCCGCGGTTGCTCGCCCCGTTCGCGCGACGGTCCTCGTTCCCTCCGCGATGACGAGAACCGCGCGTCGCTCGGGACAGAATGAGGGAAAAAAGAAAATGAAACGCAAGAAAAAAGCAAGAAGCGCAAGGACCACCACACCGAGGTCCAAACTTTCGACATAATGCGGGAGTTTTTATTTTTTTGTTTTCTTATCCTTTTTTTATTTTTATTTTTATTTTTTTCGAACACACTTGTGGATATTTTTTACAACTTTATGCAAATTTCCGCGGCCGTCGGCGGCGCCGTGCACCCCGTTTGCCTCGCCTAACGACCGGGACGGCTGTCCGCCGCGCGCAAAACGTCGCTGCGTCGCGCCCGTCGAGCGTTTCGCGTGCGTGCGCGCGCGGTGTCAGCTGTAAAAGCTGACGGGGGTTGAAGGAAGAATGAGGGAAAGCGATGGGATATACTTTGCAGAAGCAGCCCTCGCGGGTCGAAGCTCTCGTTAGCCTCTCGGGCCCGCTGGGGAGTAAAAGACGAGGTGGATGATGAGTGGGGGCCGTCACGACGACCACGAAGAGTCAGAATATTCTCTCTTCCAACACACTTTTGACGCATATGAAATCCTGAGGAACGGTTAGACCGTCATTCAGCGTCATGACGATATTTCAAATCTGGACGCGAGCGTGTTTAGACCTCGGACGACCAATTATTTTCGTTCCTAAGCAGCCATAAGCAGTCAAGTTGATTCTCATAAGTTGGCCGTTCGTTGACCGCGTGTAGTCAGGTGCGGATGTTCCTCCTCCTCCTCACCGGCCTATGGGGAGGGGGAGGGGGTGGGGATATGCGACCAGCAGATGGAAAGATAGTCAGGTGAGTCCTCACCGGTCCACAACAGGTCCGTGAGGTGCACTCTGAACTCAACCTGGACCGAGTTTCTGACGACGTGTTAAACAGCTCAACAACTAGGGTAGACGTACCGTTTTTGGCCATCTTAGGGCCAATTGTGGCCATCAGATTCAAAGGAATAAATCAAAACATTTGATGGAATAAAAAAATCGTCCAATTGAAATGCATTTGTTAAAAAAATCAACGTGCAATTGTGGGGACAAAATAATTTGAAGAATAAAATAATAAAAATGGCCACAATAGGTACAGTGGCCACTAATGGTACATCTACCCTATTCCGCGCCCTCAGCGCGAGTATAACTCTGCTCTGGACGCTCTATAGTTACGAGAGTCTTAGTACCACACAGAGCGGTGTTGACACGATTTTCCTCCCTCTCCCCTGAGAACACCGGATGGAAAGTTATACGTAGTTATCATATGGGACTCTATAAGTACCCTTTTCAAAGATCAGTCTAACTTTTACATCAGGGTAATGCTAAGATTAGAATTCAATAACGATTGCTTTTTTGGACATCATAAGCGTGAAAATGGAAACCCAGGTAGGGGACTTTCGTGCACTAAATGATCACAAATGGGCCCTTTGATGTTGTCAGGGCTCCATCTCTTTCTCTCACTCTATTTCTCTTTTTCTGCCTCTTTCTTTTTCATTCCCGGACGCGAGCGTGTTGTGTCCTCGGACGACCAATTATTTTCGTTCCTAAGCAGCCATAAGCAGTCAAGTTGATTCTCATAAGCCAGCCGTTCGTTGACCACATGTAGTCAGGTGCGGACGTCATCCCCGGCCTACAAGAAGGAGGAGGAGGGATGAGTCCAGCAGGTGGAGAGATAGTCAGGCGCGTCCTCACCGGTCCACAACAGGTCCGTGAGGTGCACTCCGAACTCAACCTGGACCGAGTTCCTGACGGCGTGTTAAACAGCTCAACTATTCCGCGCCCTCGGCGCGAGTACAACACTGCTCTGGACGCTCTCTGTAGTTACGAGAGTCTTGGTAGCGGCCAGAGCGGTGTTGACACGATTTTCCTCCCTCTCCGTCTCCCTCTCTCATTCCGTTTCTCTCTCATGTCCTGCACCGGCCGCGTACAACCGCCACGAGCGGGTATTGCAGTTGAGTATTCGGTTGTACGTGCTATAGAGTCCGTGCCGCATGTTTATGGAGGTCGAGCCTCGCGTTTGATGTGTGTTTCCGTGCGGATTCGCGCTGTGCTCCGCCAAGCGAACACTTATGCCAGTTCACGCATGAACAGTGATGAACCGTGAATCTCTCTGCACGCGTTCCCCCTCTTTCTCTCTCTCTCTCTATCTCTCTCGCTGATGTCTCTCTGTCCTACCCTCTTCCAAACTGCGAGGCCCTCAAGCCTGCGCACTGCTGTTCCTTCGCTCCAGGGTCCCTTCCAACACCTTCGCCGAGTTCCCGAGTCGTCCACCCCAAGCCTCCCCCCCCCCTACCCCCCGCCCCTCCCGCGCTTTCTGGCAAACGTGAAGTTTGAAGTGCACGCGAGCACGTCAGACTCAACTTGAAATTGAGTTGTCATACACTCAGCCGAAGTTATAGCGCCTTTATAATGCGCGCCGGAGACTGTAATGCGAAAACTATTAGGCTCGAATACGGCGCGCGCGTCGTTGGCTTCCACGCGACCTCGAGACGTCGTCGTCGTCGTCGTTGTCAGGTCGTCTCCTCTTGGACGCAACGACAGAGGTCGATTCCCAAGGAGACCCGAAGCATCGATGAGAAAACGAATTCGAAGCGTGATATAACGAACCGAGAATACGTCGGATAAAGAGGCGGAAAATACCCCTTCAACATAATTGCGATTCTTGAGAGTTAACTTTGAAATTCGCCGTCGTCGTCTTATCTTGGACGCAACGACAGAGGTCGATTCCCAATGAGACCCGAAGCATCGATGAGAAAACGAATTTCAAGCATGAAATAACAAGCCCGAGAATACATCGGATAAAGAGGCGGAAAATACCCCTTCAACATAATTGCGATTCTTGAGGGTTAACTTTAAAATTCGTCGTCGTCGTCTTATCTTGGTCGCAACGGCAGAGGTCGATTCCCAATGAGACACGAAGCATCGATGAGAAAACGAATTTCAAGCGTGAAATAACAAACCCGAGAATACGTCGGATAAAGACGCGGAAAGTACCCCTCCAACAAAATTGCGATTTTTGAGGGTTAACTTAAAAATTCCTCATCGTTGTCTTAACTTGGACGCAACGACAGAGGGTGATTCCCAATGAGACCCGAAGCATCGATGAGAAAACGAATTTCAAGCATGAAATAACAAACCCGAGAATACGTCGGATAAAGACGCGGAAAGCACGAGTAACAAGTGACCTATGAGTATGTGAGTCGCTTTAATTAGCTCATTAAGCGCGCGCTCAGATCCCGCGTCGTCGTCTCTCTTCCGCCTCCTCCGGCTTCCGAAGAAATATCGTAAAAAAAAAAATAACGAGCTTCGCACGGTTCGAGAACCGTGATTCTCGCGCTGACATAATCTTCCCGGCTGGCGGAGCGGACGTGCTAAATTAGCGATTGCGAAGACGAGACGACGCGCGGCTGTGAAAGCGGTGGGAAATCTGTGTGCGGATTCGAGGAGAGAAATGTCGTCGGCGGCCTTCGGCAACGCAGAGTAAGTCTCGCTCGTTTTGGATCGAAACGAATGGGAACGAACGAGTGAACGAACGAACGAATGAACGGCGAGCTCCCCGCGCGCCGCGCGCTGCTGACATCGAGCTTTCGCGCGGGCGCGCCTCCTTCGTGACTAATCCCGTCCAATTTCCGTCGGAAGCATTAAAGTTTTCGCGTTAAAACGGCAGCGGGGGTCGCCCCGGTGCGCGCGCGCCGTCGCGAGTTGCATTAGCAGTAGTGTGGAGCCGCCCGGGAGACCGTGAAAGACCGAGGGCGACGATGAGGGAGGAGGGGGGGGGGGGTGAGGGAAAGATACGGGAGGAGGGGGTGAAATCTCCAAGTGTGCGCTCGGGTCACGCTCGGTTTCCAACTTCTCGGATTCGGAAACTCTTAGATCCGCTTTGGCGATGGTTAAGGGTAACCCGCGCGCCTCTACTTTCCCCCAACCCGCGCATTTTCAACCCCCTGGACTCCCGGAGCGACGCGCAGGGAGTGGGGGGACTCTCCGCTACGCTGAGTTTGATAAAGAAAAAAAGGAGGGAGGAGGCAGGAAGAGATATAAGAAAAAAGGAAAATAAGACAAGACGCCACAGCGGACGACGCGAAAGTCCTTTTACCATCCATATGGAATTTTACACGAATTTTCCGGACGGAAAAGCGACCGTACCCAGGGGTCGGGAGTGAAGGGGGAGGGGGTTGCCTCCTCCCTGTCGAGACTGCCCGGGGATTCCCCGGGAGACGTCTTTCCATCCGACGCGTACACACCGATGCGTTTCTCGTTTTATCTTTTCGTCTTTTTTTTTTTTTCTCATTCGCATTTATTTTATTTTTATTTTTTCTTCCTGTTCCAGAGGGACGCATACTGGAGCTTCACTCGCCCGACGGCGTCCACGAGTGCTGGCTGAGGGCGTCCGACAACTCCGAGGCGAGCGTGTGGTTCAACGCTCTTCACTCCGCGCTCGCCGCGCTCACGCTCAAGGCCCTCAGACTCGCGTCGGCGCTTCCCGATCCGCCGCAATTGCAGCACATCGGTTGGCTCGCGAGGCGGCACTGTTTGCAGGTGAGAATTCGATTTTTTTGTTTCTTCACTGGCCATTTTTTTCCATTTTTTCATCGGCCCACAGACGTCACACAGAAAAAATATTCTTAAGAATTAAAAAAATATATATTTTTTAAAATGCATGAAAGGAAAAGAAATGATTATTGTCATTACTATTGATACTATTCCTGCGATATAAATGAATTGCACCGTACGGCAAAAGCCAGGGAAATATCCTCGATCGTCGGAGGCGTATTAAAAAAAAAAGAATAATTAATTCTCTCCGCGCAAATTTATATTTAAATAACCAATGGAAGAGGAGGTGGGCGTCGGAGGAAAGGTCAGTTGTCGATGCACAAAGCCGGGACAGATACAAAGTTACCCGGCGGTAAGTAAATTCGATTAGCCGTTCGCTCGACCGACAAAGTCGAGTGGACGGAGGACGAAGCTCGGAGAGGGAAAGGAAAATCGCGCGCGGCATCGCGTGCTCGAGATCCCCGAGCCAATCAATCGGCGCGGCATCGATACTTCGATTATTGCCGGTAGGATGAGAGAAAGAGATAAAGCGACTTGCGGATACACGCGGCTCGCGAGATTCGTGACTCCGCCAGTCAGAATCATTTATGCGCTATCCGGTATCAAAGCACGCGATCTCGCCACGTCCAAGCGAGGTGGGAAGGGCAGGGCGGAGGGGGGGGGGGAGGGGTCGCTCTTCTCTCCACTGCTGTAAATCCGAGGCAACAGCCGAGTACTTTTATATCTCCTCCAGCTGCCACCCCTTCAATTTCTTTTACTTACCTTCCATCCTTTCGCTCTCCATTCCTGGACAACGTATTTACCTACTTTTTCTTCATTGCCTATTCATATTCTTGTCCGTAAAATAATTTCATAAAAACAGAACTGGATAATGACAAATTTCTCATTAAATAATAAATCCTCTATTAAAAAGTTTGTGAGCAAACATTGTTGTCGATTTATTCGGCCTCTGATTGGTCGTTTTGGGAAAGTTCGTTGTTTAAAATGGCAAAATTTGGCAGTTTTCAGAAAAAAAAAACTGTTTTAGCTTCTTACTCCCCGAATTTTTTATTTTTCGGGCAAACAACCGTCAATTTAGAATCAGCAGAAAATTTCCCATCGGATAGGGGTTTTAAACTTTGCGAAATCGAAATTTCTTTTTCGCAAAAAATCGCAAGAGCCCTTCTAAAAATTTGCGATTATTGAGGGTCAACTTTAAAATTCTCTGAAAAATAAAAAAATTGAGATATCATGTACCGCCTTGCGGCATTCTCCTCGTTAAAGGATATTCTTTCCAATGCAAAAAGAAAATCCCAATTATATTGATTCAAAGAAAAATTACACCGATTTTAGTGAAGTGTGAAAATTCGAAAAAACTGAAAAATCAATTTTCGCGTTTTTCTCCTCGAATTTTCGATTTTTCGGGCAAACAATCGTCAATTTGGAATCAGCGTAAAATTTGCCATCGGATAACATTTTCAAACTTCACGAAACCGAATTTTTTTCTAATGCGGTGGCCCCCACCGCACCGTGCGATTTTTCGATCGCGTCGAGAAAGCGAAAAATCCTTTCGGGGTCGCCTCGAGACGGCGCTATCGTGGGCCTCCTGCGGTCTCGCGCGTAATTAGGTCATAACTTAAGATCGGCGTTGAAGCGCGAGGCAGTCGAGCGCAGAGCGAAAGGAACCTGTCAGACTGGAAGGGTGCGACTCGACTGCACTGAGTGTCGGTCGAATCGCACCGTAAATACACGCTTGCCTCGCACCGCCGCGGTTATCACGGGACTCTGTCTTTCTCTATCGTGCGAGCGCGCGGTTCTCGCGCCTTCGCGATTATTAACAACCCTTTGCCGCGTGACACGCGCGGCGGTCTTGGTACCAGTTGCGTGGCGCCGCTGTTCAACCGCGAGCGGACGTCAATCTCGACTATTTACGACCTAATTGTCCGGAACGATTTGTGGAACACGCTTTAACGCGGTTCGGCCCTGTTGAAACTCCGCCAGCGCCTTGTTTAATCGAATCAGGGACGCGATACACATGTTGACCTCGTTTCCACTTACGGTGAAACACTGTGATCTGTTGAAAGAAAAAAAGACACAAACACTTTTAACCAGCGACGCGCATCAATTTTTTTCCACGATTTAATTGCCAGACGTTTCGCCGTTAAAAAATGTAATTAACACCAACCTCGTCGTATTCCAGCGTCATGTTACCCTTAATTCGTTCACAAAGCCCGGAAACGATGAAACGAGGACCCGCGATTACGACGCGACAGGTGTTCCTTTGCCGGATCGAAACCGACGTCCGGGCATTTCCTCGTCGCGCCACCAACCCGGGAATGCCAATATCCAAGTCTCTCCCCCGTCGCTCTTTCAATAAGACATAATTTCCAATTCATCGACTCGTCTCGCGAACATCTCAATTCACGTTGAACTAATTTCGCGGAGTTATTGAAACACGATATTAAGTCCACCAAGGAAATTATATTAGAGATACTCTGTATTATTATTATTACTGTTGTTATTATTATTATTATTATTACTATAAATATTATTTGTTATTATTCCTAGTCCAACAGTGCTGAGTATATTATCGAAGCGAAAACGCAGAGAGTCCTGGAATTGCAATTTCAGCGAAACCGTGGTAGGTATGCGGTCGATACGATCGCTCGTTCCTGGCAGCGTCGAGAGTCCTTTCAACGCTGCTTCTGCTGCTGCTGTTGCTGCTGTTGCTGCTGCTGGTTGTGGTAGTGGTGCTGCTGCTGTTGCCGCTGTAGTCAGTCTGCGCGGCTCTTTGTACCTGAGCAGCCAGAAACGAATCAACGAGAACGAGCGAACGATCGGGCAGCGACCGACCCTCGGGGCTCCTGTCAAACACAAGCTGTTCGCTTGACTCCGTGACGCGCGCCAATCGATAACTTTTAATAACCGCGTGATAACAGCAAAGTACAATTGCGATAATTCAATCTGTGTCTGTATGCCTGAGTGTTGAAAAAAATGCGACACGACTCGATGGACGAAGGAAGGACGAGTCGGTGACATTGATGCCATTGATGAAGGCTTCACTCATAGGAATCCAAAGAATTCCCATAATTTCTTGACACCGTGACGCGTGCCAATCGATGTCTTTTAATAACTGCATGATAATAGCAAAGTACAATTGCGATAATTCAATCTGTGTCTATAAGCGTGAGTGTTGAAAAAAAAAAAAAATGCGACACGACTGCTGGACGAACGAAGGACGAGTCGGTGACATTGATGCCATTAATGAAGGCTTCACTCATAGGAATCCAAAGAATTCCCATAATTTCTTGACACCGTGACGCGTGCCAATCGATGTCTTTTAATAACTGCATGATAATAGCAAAGTATACTTGCGATAATTCAATCTGTGTCTATAAGCGTGAGTGTCGAAAAAAAAAAAATGCGACACGACTGCTGGACGAACGAAGGACGAGTCGGTGACATTGATGCCATCGATGAAGGCTTCACTCATAGGAATCCAAAGAATTCCCATAATTTCTTGACACCGTGACGCGTGTGCCAATCGATAACTTTTAATAACCGCGTGATAATAGCAAAAGTACAATTGCGATAATTCAATCCGTGTCTATAAGCGCGAGTGTTGAAAAAAAAACGCGGCATGACTGCTGGACAGAAGGAAGAACGAGTCGGTGACATTGATTCCATTGATGAAGGCTTCACTCATAGGAATCCAAAGAATTCCCATAATTTCTTGACACCGTGACGCGTGTGCCAATCGATAACTTTTAATAACCGCGTGATAATAGCAAAAGTACAATTGCGATAATTCAATCCGTGTCTATAAGCGTGAGTGTTGAAAAAAAAACGCGACATGACTGCTGGACAGAAGGAAGAACGAGTCGGTGACATTGATTCCATTGATGGAGGCTTCACTCATGGGAATCCAAACGATATTCCACGAGGCAAGGCGGACACTTTGCTCGCCCTCGGCGCATAATTGATTGGCATTAGCGCACCTGATTGCCAGGCTGTCCCAACGTCCATCCACGCCCTCCCCCTTGTTCCCTCAACCCCTCGGCCCCCTCGTCAACCCTTCACTCTCGTTGACCCCCTCATCCTTGACGTTGTGTTCCTGAGCCCCGGCCTCGCGGCCCCTTAGGGAGCTCGCCGGTACATACAACGGAAGTCAGAGGGCTCTGCCGCCACACGCAATACAACCAATCAGCTGTTAATACCCCGCACGAAGCGTCAATGATCGATGATTATCGATCCCCTTGTTAGGACACTCCAGGATCGCGCGGCTTATACGATTACAATATTAACCCTCGCGTGCGAACGCGTCATTGAATTGCGAGCCAGATTTTTGCAGTGGATTTGACGCATTGTCAAGTAATGCAGTGATACCCTGGCTCGTAGCGTCGATGATCGATAATTATCGATCCTCCCGGTGCTTCGATCGCCTCGAGGACGGTGGCTTATACGCTTACATTGATACCCTTTCCATGAATAAACGGATTAACGAATTGTCCTGGAGATTATCGGATCTATCTTAAAATATTGTAAAATAATAATAATCAAAATAATAATAATAATAATAATAATAATAATAATAATAATAATAATAATAGTAATAATGGTAATTCCAAATATAACGATTTCATCGGAGCCTAATGATAATCGCTTCGTCGAACGAGCTCCACCGAACGTACGGAATGACTTTCCGGTCCTGTGATAAAACTTTCAGCGGATAAACTCGTGGAGAGCAACGTGGAAATGTTACATATTAGTCCGGGGTAAGTGCACTCCGGACGTTGGGAGGCTCGAACGTCACCGTTACACGCAACGACACGAACGTGCGCGGTATATGTATATATTAACGCGCAACGAGGGTGCGAGCCGCGTCGGAAGGGTGGAAAAGCACTGAGAGTGGGCGGCAGGGCCGAGCGTGGGCGGGAGCAGTGGGCGCGTGGGGTATCCCATATTTATACGGATTATCGCGTTGCACGCGGAACGCGGGGGTGGGGGGAGTGGCTTTTTGAAATATCCTCCGGAGCGTATAGCCGCCGCATTGTGCGGCGCATCCGGAGAGAATCATCTCCATATCAGGCGCTCGCCGCGAGCTTCTGGCGAGGTCAGGCGAGGCCGCGGAGCGCGGGACGGAGACGCCGGCTGTTTTCTGGCTGAGCTCTCCTCTCGTAATTCCCCGATAATTCGCCCGTGTCCCGTGGGCGGCTGCCCGCTTACCCCCAAGATACAGTTGAATTTTCCAACCCCCTGCGCTTTCTCGCAACTGGTCTCAAACCGCATTCGCGAGGGGGTAGCAGGTAGAGTCACAGGGGTGAATTGGAACGCTCGGCAAAATGGGGAACCCGTAGAGCCGGTATGAGATGTTTGTTTTTTTTTTGTATTTTTGTTTTTTTTTTCTATCATTGTACTATTTTTCTTGTTTTTCCAGGCTGACTTGTTCTTTTGCCATTTTTGTATTATTTTTTGTCAAGGAGCTTGCCCCGTTCATTGCAAAAATAAATAAAAATATATAAACAGTGGGTAGTAATTTCGAACCGGAAATTTCATGTAAATTTTTCGTCTCTCGAAATTCTCGCCGCACGAAATCTCAACTTTTTTCTATCATTGTACTATTTTTCTTGTTTTTCCTGACTGACTTGTTCTTTTACCATTTTTGTATTATTTTTGTCAAGGGGCGTGCCTCGTTAATTGAAAAAATAAATAAGAATAAATAAACAGTGGGTGGCAATTTTGACTCGGAAATTTCATGCAAATTTTTCGCCACTCAAAATTCTCGTCCCACGAAATTCCAACTTCCCTGCAGCCGCGTATCTTGTGGCAAAATTTTCCGTTCTCCGGCGCTGCTTTCGTGGTGCAAAACGCTTCGAGGCTCGCAGCTGACCGAGGCAGGTCGAATCGCCGGGGATAAAAATGTAATCAACATTCCATGGAACCTCTCAGCGAAACTTCCGAATTTTTTGTCGCTACAGTCAAACACGATTAACAGCGAATTTACAGGATTGTACTGATTTTCGGATTTTCCTTTACAGCCGCCGTTTCAACTCGCCCCGGTCGGTCCGGCGAGACGCAAAAAGTTCGATCCGAGGCTCGGCCACTCTCCCTCTCTCTCCGCTTTCTTAGGGCGGCCGGATTCAATACGTGAAAACTTGGCGAAATTTATCGACGTTATTTTCCGCGTCTCGACCGCCGTTCTCGGTGCGCCCCTCTCCCCCCTTTTGCCCTCTCCCCACGATCTTCACTATCGCGGCGTGCCAATCGGTTCTCGAGTATCCGGCGCGAGTTTCGCTCCGCACATTTTTTCTTCCTCTCCTTCGCGGCGGCGTTCTCGCCGAGAATTTTCGCGCGAGCAATCGCACACGAGGCGCACTGTAGGGGGAGGGGTGAGGGTGGTATCCCGGTTGAGCGAGGCGTGGATAAGGCTACGGGTGATTTGGTTATGATTTGAATAAAACATAACTTTTTCTCTCGCCGGCCGAGCTCGTCGCTCGTCGCTCGCCTCTCGGTCCGCGTGGAAAACTTTCGCGCGCGGCCTGAGAGAAAAGAAACTACATTATGTATCAGCGGGGATCTCGTAACTTCTGACCTCTCGCGCTCTGCGCTATCTCGGATGGCGGGCGCGCGCGCTCCGAGCCAGAAGCGTCGTGGGGGTAAAGCGCGCGCCGAGCGGAAAACTTCAACGTTTGGGAATACACGGAATTAAACGGTTGCCCACTTTGGCCGCGTTTTTCCGACTGTGGCCGCGCGAATCCGACTCTCATCCCCCGCGAGTCTCGCGTTTATACGAGACCCCGGTACAATTTTCTTTCATGGGTTTTCCAACGAATGTTTCGACCCCTGGAAAAACGCCTTCCAAGTCGGCTCGGTGGGCTGAATCGCGAATGTTCGAGACTCGTTCGCACTGTCAGGCAGCTCGTGCAGCTTAAAATTCACATTAAAATGTTACAATCAGATTTGAAAGACTCGCCAGACACAAACAGAAAAAATCAATCAGATTTTGGGGCGGGATTTGTCAAGGACAGATGCAATTTTCTTTTTCGCTCTCGACTTATCCAATTGGCTCTGATACCGAAGGGACGAAGCCTCCGGTAGCATTTCTGACGTCCCTCACCCAGCAAATCGGTCACCGTGCGATTTCCGTCGTATAATTTTACCCGCGGTAAATGCGATCATATTAAAATGTTACAATCAGATTTGTAAGACTCGCCAGACACGAAAAGAAAAAATCAATCAGATTTTGGGGCGACATTTTTCAAGGGCAGATGCAATTTTTTTTTTCGCTCTCGACTTATCCAATTGTCTCTGATACCGAAGTGACGAATTCTCTGGTAGCATTTCCGACGTCCTTCACCCGACAAATTGGTCACCGTGCGAATCCCGTCGCATAATTTTACCCGCGGTAAATGCGACACAGCAAAGCGGGTTGCAACTGCGGGGCTTTTGGCTTGTAAATTCGGTGCCCTTCGTAAACCCTTCGGTTTATCGGAGGGATCTCTCGTTCGCGTCATCCCACATCATTGCAGGGGCGGAGGAACCCGAGCAGCGGCTGGGGGAGGGGGAGGGAGGTGGGATTGTTGACGATGGAATAAAATCAATTTCTATGGCAGGCGTTGGGGGTTTCGACACGCGGAACGCGACCCACACGACGGGAGCTCTTGGCACACATTGTGGAATCTTCCGGAGAGGGTGAAGAGCTTAAAGGTGTGTATGTATATCCATCACGTATGACAGATATAGAGAGATGTAGAGAGCAGACTGGATGAAGACACGAGAAAGCGCCGAAGAGACTGTGAATTCAGGTTTATTCGATGAGGAAGGCAGGGGGAGGAGTGGGCTCAAGGGGGTTGAAGGGAGTCACGTGGGGGGAGAGGGGGTAAAGTGTGTTGGCACGAAATCGGCGTCTCTTCGTCTATCTTTCGGTTTTACATCCCTCTGGAAAATCCAGGGTTGCTCTCTCTGTACATCGCGGTGTTTCCCTGCGGGGTCGGTGAGTTCCCACCCCCGCACCAAACCCCTCCCCCCCCCCCCGCGTTCGCCCACTCTCGACGCGCAGTTTCGCCCTTCTCCGTTCCCGCACGACACGGCCAGAACACTCGGTTTACTACCCTCGTAAAGATTAGGAGAAATACAGTGTGTTGTATAAATTGTCGTTCACCCTATCGCGAGCGACCGAGGGGGTGGCGCACGTATATATATGTATACGTAACGCGCGAAAGGCTACGAGAGCGCGACCCTCTCGCACTGCGGGACTTCACAGTCATGTCAGACCGGATATATACCGCCATTTGTAGTATCGGACGTAGGCATGTACGAGTGGGATGTAGTAAACGGGTTAAAAGACTTTTTACCGTCGTTGATTTCCGGCTTGACCTATATCTATAGTCGTACCCACTGCAAACCAATATTGAAGTAAATAAACATTTATTTGATAAATCGTCCAAAGTAATTACTCTTTCTTTTTTATATCCGCTTTGTATTATTTTCGGTGCGGCAAATAAAATGAAATAAAATAAAAAACAAACATTAAGAGGTTCGACTTAGGTTCCCATTGAGGCCAAAGCAGCTCGGAATTTCAGATGGTTATTAATTTTACCCGACGTGGAAAGGACTCGGGCATTTTCCCTGTCCCGCGGCGCGACGTCGACTTCGTGCGCCTTATTTCACCGAAATTGTTGTTTTAATACGGGCATAAAGATTAGGCGAAATTAGCCTCGGTGATTTACAGGTGTACCGAACGAGATAGAGCGCCGCCCGCTGCTGTTGCTCGCCACCGCCGCGCGGCGGTGGCGCCTTGGCACGCTGCCGCGGATTGCTCGGGCAGGCGCCTGAAACCTTCGCCGCAATCTAAATTTAATCTAACACACCCGATACTCGCCCGCAGATCCGTCCCTTATTTCTCTGTCGCCCGTCGTGTTTTCTCCTGTTTCGCGCACGGCTGAAGAGCGTTATCTCCTGCTACGCGATTCCAATGACGTTGGCTCTTGATATTACGCAAAATTAAACGACAAAACGGCTTTGGGTTCACGACTGTGCCGTACATTTTTGCTCGAATATTTATTTACACTTTTATCTATATATTTATTTACTTATTTATTCCGTCTTCGATATTAATTATTTTTTAATCTCCCCCTCAGTTTCAGTCTAATATTTCTTTACATTTTCATCTATTTATTTATTTACTTGTTCAATCCGTCTTCGGTATTAATTATATTTTAATCCCCCCTCAGTTTCAATCTGGTGCTTATTTACATTTTTATCTATCCATTTATATCCTTATTTATTCCGTCTACGATATTAATTATTTTTTAATATCCCCACACCAGTTTCAATCGCACGAGTCGAAATATGCAACGCGAGATACGTCGACGAGAACGGCGCATAGCTTGGCTATATCGTCGCGCATACCTAGCATCGCGCCGGGGAGAACCTGAGGAGGTTTCGTATCCGATAGACACTGTAGAGGAGAGCAACGGCACCGCCATCGAGTAGTACTGCTTCTCGCACGTACCTCGCGATCGCTCGTTCCGACGGTGCGGCAGCTATATACCGTCGTTACGTGCAGGTATCGATACCGTTCGCCACGACCGCATTGGCAGCCACTGTTACTCCTGCTCCGATACTCGAGTACACACGACGCCGCCCGATATACACAGACAGGAAAGTGAGAGAGCGAGCGAGAGAGAAGTCGGTGCAACCGCTTCGTCTGCCGCGCCGGTTTTGGTTGCCGCTGGTACCGCGCGCTCGTGGCCCTAATGGAAGATACATTAGGGCGACGTATCGCGCTGTGTACCGTGCGGTCGCGGCGGCGGCGGCGGCGGCGGCGGCGGTTCCCGCGGGAGGGAGACGCCAAGAGGGACCGACGGAAAATTCCGAGACGGCGAAAAAACTGGGGCGCGTTTTTTTTCCCCCTCGCTCGCCTTTTTGCCGCAGCAGCAGCGTCTCGACACTTTCGTGCAAGTGCGTCGAGCGGAAAACGAATATACCGCACGGCCATTTATACATAACACAGATATATGCGTTACATATATATATTTCGCACTGTGCGCGGCTGGCTAAAGTGTACGACTTATATTCTCGAGCGGAGGTTCTTAAAGTCGCGTCGGTCTCGGCGTCCCCCCTCCCCCACCCCTACCTCTCCGTCGTCGCCGAGCCGCAACCCCCGCTCGAGTCGCGGGGCTGTAACCGAGACGGGCGACGAACTTTCTTAAAGGGGATCGAACGCGAGCATCGCCCGGGTCGCGAGCTCGACGCGTAAGCCGGGAAAGGAGGATCATCATTTTGCTCGCTCGTAATTAGAGGGTCGCGGATTTGTCATGTGGAATGCCGCAGCTCGTGGCCGGAGCTCGGAGCGCCGGACCGATTGCGAGGTTCTTGCGTCGGTGGCTTAATTGAACCGGTCGAAATCGTGAGCCAAGCCAAGCGAGATTTCTACGGCGATGTCACCCCGGCGCCGCCCTCGAGGCTAGCGGGAAAACGCTGGAGGTCGTATGACACGATTTTGCCTCATTGCCGAACGGCGATGCGACGATTCGGACTGATTAACGCCGTCCCAGGTCATCGAACCTTCCATCGATGTCACTTCAGTTTTTCTCGCATTTTTCTAGAGCACATTAAAAAATTTTACGCGTTCGCGCCAAAACAATAACGGTACAGCTCAGACGCTCTAAGGACTGGTTAAGTTCTCAACTGACGAGAGGCGGTTAATTCACTTTTCTCGCGTTGGTTTTGTTTTCGTTTGTATTTCCAAGTGTATCATGTTATTGTCCACCTGCTCGAAATAAACGAATTTATATTTAAAAAAATGAACCGTTGTCGCGAATAATTGTCCCGATGGGAAGCATTCTTTTTAATTTTTTTAATTTTTTGTATGTTCACCTCGATTGTATACCTACACAAATGAAATATATCCATTTTGCATCCACGATGCGCCGTTCGCCCTTTCATGTTCTAATTTTACCCCAGCTTCTCAGACTTTGAGTCTTCCCCGAAGTGTTTGGTTGTTCCTCGAACCTTCGACGAGCCGGGCAAACAACGGCGGCCTGAACCCTTTCGTCGAAATTCCTGCGGCTTGTCCGGAAAATTAGAGGCTGGCGCAGACCGCGAGCCGCGAACGTTCTATATAGCTCGTGAATTTCGCCAAACCTACGGCGGCCGATGCCCCTCGGCTAGTGCCATTCCCGAAGCTCGGCCTTGCCTTGATTCTCATCTCCGCGGTGTATTCCACTCTCAGACACTGCACTGCCGACCCATCTGGCCCCTCCAACCGCGTATCCTTAGGAGAGTTCACGCTCCTAGGGTTTCAGCGGAGATTCGACCGCGGAGAACACCAATGCGAAGACTTACGATATTATACATGGGGAATTCCACCGCGGTTATCAATCGGGTCATGAGACTCGTAAAAAAACGTTTTCATTTGAGAAACTTTTTTGTACGAATTTTTGTCAGATTTTTTAGGAAATTTGTATCCTCTATTGAAAAGTGCGTGAGCACCCATTGTTGTCGATATAACTCGGCCTCCGATTGGTCGAGGGCCGTGACGACCGACAGTTTTTGTTTAACAGCGCGAGATTTGACAGTTTGTCGTAATAAGCGCTGCAGCACTGTTTAACCTACGGTGACCCCGATTTAGGCGGTTTTCGGCCCGGTGGCCAGATCTACGATTTCTGACAAACTGTTCGACCAACATTTTTTTTTTCAAAATCGACTAAAAAAAGGTTGTAACCAGTGTTTTCAGGGGTAGAATATGCGACTTGAGAACGATGGTATAGGTTAAAAGTCGATATTTTGAAAAAATAAATTTCGTGACCCCGATTTAAGCGGTTTTCGGCCCGGTGGCCAGATCTACGATTTCTGACAAACTGTTCGACCAAAAATTTTTTTTTCAAAATCGACTAAAAAAAGGTTGTAACCAGTGTTTTCAGGGGTAGAATATGCGACTTGAGAACGATGGTATAGGTTAAAAGTCGATATTTTCAAAAAATAAATTTCGTGACCCCGATTTAAGCGGTTCTCGGCCCGGTGGCCAGATCTACGATTTCTGACAAACTGTTCGAACAAAAATTTTTTTTTCAAAATCGACTAAAAAAAGGTTGTAACCAATGTTTTCAGGGGTAGAATATGCGACTTGAGAACGATGGTATAGGTTAAAAGTCGATATTTTGAAAAAATAAATTTCGTGACCCCGATTTAAGCGGTTTTCGGCCCGGTGGCCATAGATCTACGATTTCTGACAAACTGTTCGACCAAAAATTTTTTTTTCAAAATCGACTAAAAAAAGGTTGTAACCAGTGTTTTCAGGGGTAGAATATGCGACTTGAGAACGATGGTATAGGTTAAAAGTCGATATTTTGAAAAAATAAATTTCGTGACCCCGATTTAAGCGGTTTTCGGCCCGGTGGCCAGATCTACGATTTCTGACAAACTGTTCGACCAAAAATTTTTTTTTCAAAATCGACTAAAAAAAGGTTGTAACCAGTGTTTTCAGGGGTAGAATATGCGACTTGAGAACGATGGTATAGGTTAAAAGTCGATATTTTGAAAAAATAAATTTCGTGACCCCGATTTAGGCGGTTTTGGCCTGGTGGCCATATCTACGATTTCGGACAAGCAAAACGACAATTTTTTTTTTTTTTTTTAAATCAACAAAACAAGGGTTTTTTTAGTTGCGATTTACCCTTTTAAAGCTTTATAAGAGCGCAGCAGCGCAAAGATGGCTCGGGCTCGCGCGCCATCAGCGCGTGTGATTAGCCTAGTTTCCATAATTGATCCTAGATGAGTTGATCCCAACCGTTATAGATCCCTGAGCAAATTAATTTATTCCATGCAGATCTACGGAGGATCAATGTCGCGACGATCTATTCATAGGACGATGTAGGACAAATATACCAGAGATCTATTTGGCAAAGATATTAACAAAAGCATATTTCGAAATAACTTTTACATTTCAAGCCGGCATTCTAATATTCCCGCTGTACTCACAGCCGGAAGCTGTTATTGTAATTGAACGCGCCAGCGATGAAACGTCAGCGTCGACGTGTAATAGACTCCGCCGCGGTGTTCGAAGAATCGTGGAAGACGGCGAAATGTGTAAAGGTTTGAAAACGTGTGGGTGTGTCTGCAGGTGAGCGGCGAGACGGAGAGAAAAACATGGAGGCCCGGAGAGATACCCAGCAGTGTCCATTAATCATGCCGTTCGCTATCGGACAGGACGGCCTGTTCCGTCACGTGTGAAATTGAATGGATAGAAGTGTTCTCCGCACGTGGCCCTCTTCCTGTCTTCCCTCCATTCTCCTCCACCACACCCCGCGCGTTGCAACACGCGTAAGCGCAGTAGTCAGCGCAAACCTCACCTCCCGCACCCGGTGGAAACAATTTTTATTTCATTAGCCGGCGAGCAACGTCCGCGCGTTCCGCTATCGTCATCATCGCTCCATCATGATTAGTTTGCGTCAAGTCGAAGCCGATTTGCGCTGGCTGCAGTGACCCAACGCTCCGCGCACGAAGCTTCTCACTTATCCGTCCAGTCCTCGACGGACAACCCGACGGGATGACGTATTGCGCACCGAGAACACTGTGCAGTCAGAATCATACCGATCATCGGTTAGACCTACCGCGAAAATATCGTACATAGCTTTGCTACCTTCGACCGACTTATCGTAATCAGCAACTACTCATTGATAATCACAATTCACTTTTTCCGAGTGCACAAACGCCATCTCCGCGAATAACTCATCAACGGAAAAATTGGACGATGCGCGAGACGCGTTTTTCTCGTTAACTCAAAAGTCCTTTTATCGATTCTGCGCAGAGAAAAAAAAACAGGAACGACTCTACCGAGTGCTCGAGAGTACGAAGTGCATATCGCTCTCACTGGGTGTGCGTACCGACGCAGAGCCGCGAGTCTGGAGAATCAGCGCCTCGGTCGCTCCCCGCGCGCCTCAACCGTTGAGAGAGCGAAGGGTGAGAATTTCGTCGGGCCCGAGTGAACGAGGCCAAAGTGTACCTGCAATCAGGGCTTCCGGGAAGGGGGGGGGGCTTCCCCGGGATTGGAGGTTGGAGGTGGTGGTCGAGCCCTCTATCAATAACCCACTATTAATTAGAGCGCAAGAGCGGTGCCCCTCCCCGCTATCCATAACCCACTGTCAAACATTGAGGGGGCCTCAAACATTCTAGGCTGGTGTGGCTGGCGCGCTGATGCAGTCTGGTCTCGGGTTCCCCGGCAGTCTGTTCCCGTATAGCACGATCGCACAGAGGCAGCACACCCCCCTGTTTCCACATCGCTTTCACCCTCTCCTCATCCACCTCCTCATCTCCCTCGTCTGGCCAACCCTTCATCATAACCTTTGCGGTTAGTTTGGACGCGCAGAGTGAGCGAGCGGGTTGAGCCCATCGACATGGGTCTATATATACACACCACCGGCGCCTCCTCCTCCTTCTCCTCCGCTACCTCCCACCTCCTCCACCTCCTCCCACTCACCTATGCTGTGCTATGCACTGCGGTGATGCCGGTAGCCGATATACTATGCCTCTGCCCTCTTCCGTCGCCTCCTCCTTCTACAATTCGTCGTCGAAGCCCCCGACCCTCTAGACCAAGTGGATAGTGCATCAGCAATGCTAAGTAAACTGCGGCAGAAACGAGCCAGCAACGGTTCGAGCAGCAGCTCTACCACCACCACCACCGCTGCTATCACCACTACCAGCAGAAGCAGCAGCAGAAGCAGCAGTAACAGCAGCCGAAGCAGCAGGAGGAGCTTTAGGGCGTCGGAGCTATGCTGACGCTCGCAGGAGGCTCACAGGGCAAAGGGGAGAACGGATATGTGAAAGGTGAGGAAGGGCCAGGGGCCTCGCTACGCAAGGAGTCGAGACTCGAGGGTGATTCAAGGGAGTCAGGAGGGGAAGGAGGAGAGGAGCGGTACGGGGTGGATGGTACTCCAAGGGGTTCGAAGGGGGAGAGAACGATGGCGCGGTTGAGGCGTCGTTTCTCCTTGGTGCCCTTCTTCAGCCTCGACGTGCCTGCATCTTCCATCCTCTTCTGGGAGGGGAGTGGAGGGTGAGGGGGGAGGGGGGCTGCTAAAGCGAGCGGTAACCGGGTGTGCATCGAGCACACGAGAAGAGCTAGACGAGCCACACTGCGGTGAGGCCTCTTCTGTAAGGGGACGGGGAGAAGGTGAAGGATGAAGGAGATGAGAAAGGCGGCGGCGGTAGAGGAGGGGGAGGAGGAGAAGGAGGAGGAAGAGTGAAGTGAATAAATATATCTTTCCGGGTCTGCGAACCTGAACTTGGCGGATCCGTTCGTATCGAAGGGAAAAAGACGCTATAACCTTTGTAACTACCCTTTTCCTCATTTATATTTCCCTCCCTTCGGCGCCTCGTCCAAAAGGTCTTACGGACCGGGTAGGTCTTAAAACGGGTTTTCAAACCTTTTTTATAATACTCTGACCTCTCTCGCTATCTCTCTCGTTTTTTTTTCTCTCCATCTCCTTCCGTCCGTGACTCGCGGGGGATGAAAAGAAAATGCAATTAAGCACCTTGCCAGGGTGCTAATTAAACAACGCTTCTTTCTTCCACGCGGTGAGATATATATATCGGGACCGGGGAGATTGTGACAGTTGCTTGGATAGCGGTTTCCTCGGGTACAGCGGTCGAGAGTGGAAAAAAAGAGAAAAAGAACCCGAAGAATGAAAAAAAAAAAACTGGGGGTGAATCGGGTGGTAGGAATAAGACAAGGCTCTCTCGCGCACAGCCATCGCTTACTATTATTTCCGCTTTCATAGTCTCGTCCCGTCGTCTCGCCGAGCGTCTTCTATTCTCGGGGAGGGAGGAAAAAAAAGGAAGCCTTTCAAGCACTCCAGGCCGCTATGCTACCCCGCGCGGTCAAAGATTGCGAGCCTCGTGAACCGCGTCCTCCAAAGCGCCATTCATTCGCGAATGAAAAGACCAGTTCCTCCTCTTTTTGCTAGCGCCAATGCCTTGCCAGGAAAATATTTTCATTAAACGTTCTCCGGCGACACAAGGTATAAAAAAAAAAGTAATTGAGACTCCGGAAGGTGAAAGCTCGCGGGGAAGGTGATCGATAAATATTTGCCTTGCCGAGCTATCACCAACCCTCCCAGCCCCTCCCCCCCCCCCCCCCCTTCCTTCGGGCATCGATCCCACGCGGGTTGAGCTATTAAAAATTCGCCTAACGACGAACATTCGCTCGTTCGAATTCTCGCTTTAATGTGCTTCGACCGTCCGGCCACATAGACGTGACGATCTAATCGCGCCTTGTACACCAGCCATTGGTTTGATATATCATCGGTACGAGCTGTAAATTCGCCTGTTTTTTTCCTTCCCTCCCTCGATATTTTTTTTATTTTTTCGGTCGCCGAGATTCGCATAATATCGGTCACACGAACTCAGGACGAACTCAGCCCAGAAAACAGTGTTGTATGAACCGCAGCACGAAAATTGATCGTAATCCGAGCCTAGTCGTTCGCTACACCCCGGCGGCGGCATCAGCGGTGCTGCTGCCTCTGCCTTCCTTCCCCCTCCTCCTCGCCTCGCGCTCCCTGTGTCGACGCGATATCCCGCCGACTAATAAAAGAAGTTGCAGAGCGAATAAAAATAGGAAAAACACGGGACGGGAAATGCACAGCTCAGTGACGGGTTGGCCCGGCGCATGCATATACCATATTGCGGAGGAGGAGGGGGCAGAGGAGTGGGGGGGGGACACGACGAGGGAGGGGGAGGGAGAAATCGCGAAACAGCGAGGGGTAATCGGGGGGAAGAGGGCGCACGATCGAACATTTCCACCCTGGTACTCCGCACCGTCATCCCTCTCCTCACCTCCTCTTCCCCTTGCCCCCCCCCCCACCCCTCCATCCCGTCGCGTTTCACCCTCCGTTCACGTGTATATACATCGTGAACACAGGGGAGACCGGGGCGAGTTGAAACGCGCGCCACGAGTCAGAATACCGAGCATTGAAATTTTTTCGGGACGCGAAAGCTCTAAGAACCTCGCGAAATGAAATCTGCAGAATGGTCGACTTGCAGAATGACCGAGCGAAAAATCGGAATTTATTTCCCGCGTTTTTTTTTTTTTTCGAGTTGACCGCGGCGGGTCAACTTGACCCCGGTCTGCGACGTTGTAAGCGGCCGTTCTCTCTTCACGGTTCGCACACGTGACCAGTAAAATCGCTCGCGAATGGGGAAAGGCGCGCGCGGCGAGCTCGTCGATAAATCCGGTAAAAATGGTAACTCTGTCCTCCTGCCCCATTCACCGGCGCCGCTGTTGCCGTTGCCGCGCGCGCGTCTCTCTTCTCATTTCAATCCCGCCGCGCGTTCCGATACAGCGGTTCGACGGATTCGAGAAAAACGCACCGACGGCGCAGCTAGCGCGCGCCGAAAGCGAGAGCGAGAAACGTGGGCCAGGTTCGGCGCTCAGTGATCGTTCTGTTTTCAGCGAAACGTCAAAATTTGACAGTTCTATTAATTTCTGGAATATACGAACCACACACACGGTGGGCTGCGTTCTCTGTACTCGTCGGCTGTCCCGCGATTCTTGTCCCGGGGCGAAGCTTTCTCGGTTCGCTTCTTTTCCCAGCCACGTTTGCACACGTGAATTTGTATCGACTTTTTTTTTGTATTTTTTGTCTGACGACATTTCGATCGAATGTCGATTGGGGGGTGACATACGACGCAGTCCTTAGGACAGTCCTTGACAATTGAGCTACGAACTAGTGAAAAGCGTCGACGAATGGACGGAGTGAAGGTCGAATAAAATTTGTTGTGCTTAAAAAAAATCAGCGGAAGCTCGTTATTAATTTATTTTCGTTAACAACGAATCGCATTGTTTTGTGCTTGCAGAACGGTCGCGCGAGCAGCGAGAGCAGCGAGGACGGCGCGGGCAGCAGTGCGAGCACGTCGAGGGGCGCGGGCAGCGGTTTCGGCCTCGGCGGCACGATCGGCTGCGCCGGCGGTTGGCGGAGCGTATTCGGCGCCGTTTCCGGACGCGAACTGAGGCTCTACGAGTGCGCGCCGTGGAGTCCCGAGGCGTGGGCATCGCCGAGCATCACGTGTCCGCTTATCGCGACGAGGTGAGTCATCTTTTTATTTTCAAACTGTTCTTATTTCAATATACAAATTTTTGTATATAAATTAAAAAATTATTCAGATGATTCTAAATCATTTTTTAATTTATAAAAAAATAGAAATAGTACACTGGGAAATAATTATAGAACATGGATGACCGATCGAAATCGCCAGATTCCGCGTTCGCAGCGCCATCCAAGAGGCTCGGGAGGGGGGAGGGGGTTAGTGGGGTCAGGCTCGATTCGACGAATAATTAATTAATCTTTACTTACTTAATATTTATAAATTAAAAAAATGTTTAGATGATTCCAAATAATTTTTCAATTTACAAACAAAAAATTGAAATGGTTCACCCGGAAATAATAATAGAAAATGGCTGACCGAACAAAATCGCCGGATTCTGCGTTCGCCGCGCTATCCAGGAGAGCTCTGGAGGGGGGAGGGGGGGCAGGGGGGTTCACGCTCGTTTCGACGAATAATTAATTAATCTTTACTTACTTAATCTTTATAAATTAAAAAAATGTTTAGATGATTCTAAATAATTCTTCAATTCATTTTTTAAAAAACTAGAAATAGTACACCGGGAAATAATAATAGAAAATGTCTGACCGAACGAAATCGCCGGATTCCGCGTTCGCCGTGACATCCAGGAGGGTCGGGAGGGGGGAGGGGAGTAAGGGGGTCACGCTCGATTCGACGAATAATTAATTAATCTTTACTTACACGACGCCGCCAGTGTAGCCGCGGGGTATTCGCCTATCGGTGCGTTCCGCTTCGTCAATGTCGATGTCACGGGTCCCCGTGCTATATAGGGGCACTTCCGGTACGCGGGAACCGAGGTACCGCGCCGTATATAGCCTAGCTGCTGGCGCTCTCGGCCCCGGTGCGCGCCGGCACACCGACGGCCGCCCCAGCGCCGGGGCGATGTCGCATCCGCATTACCCTCGTCTCAGCGTTATCGCGACACACGTAAAACGTGTTTCGCACACGCGACAGATTCGTGTCCGGGGGGCATGGCCGACGGATTACCAATGAGGCACACCGCGCGCGGCGCGAGGAGAGGACTTGCTCGGCCACGAGCTCTGGTCCGACAGCCAACGACGCGACCCCCTCCCCCCCACCTCACCCCTCTGTCTCCGCTGCAGTCGGAGCTAACATCTCTCCGGCTGATGTTGAAATCGCGCGTTGTCCCGTCATCCCATCGACCACTCGCGCCAGGCGCGTCCAGCCGCGCGCGCGCGCCCCCCTCGGATTACGGCAGTTAGCAATGTTCGTTAGACCGCCATTTTAATTAATACTATTATAACCGCCGCGCGACGTTCGTATTGCAGCCCCGGCGAGGGCGGCACGAGAGAGCTAACGGCGGTGCTTGATGTCGCCGGGGAGACCGGGGCCAAGTGACACGGACGACTCGACGAAGAAATGAATATATTCTCTGAAAAAATCTCGAGTTACTAATTTAATATGAAAAAAAAAAGTAAAAATAATAAAAATGTCGGGGGATTTTTGCATTTTTAAAGATTAATCTAGTTGAAGAAATAATCTAAAAGAAATTAACATTTTCTCTGAAAAGTCTCGACTTACTAATTTAATATAAAAAAATAGTAAAAATAATCAAGAATTCGAGGGATTTTTGCTTCTTTTTAATCCTTTTTTTATAGCTATCGTCGGGTATGATTAATAACCCGCGGCTAATCGTGCGAAGCTTGATCGCGATTTCGCCGAGCAAAATCGCGTGTGCCAAATCGCCCCGTTCACCCGTGCGCGCGGCGCGTACGGCAGCCAGTGTACACACTCGGTAGTTACGCGCGCGGCTGCTCTAATCCCGCGACGTGTTCTCGTCGTGCTTGTGCTTTGGTTGCTTCGGTCTCGTTTCGCTGAGCCATTTCATCCGCCGGGATCCGAGGGACCGTGAGGACGCACGGAAAGCTCTCTGTAAGCGAATATACGCGGCGTACATAGCGTTATAGGGTGTGCGTGCTGCCGCTGCTGCTGCTGCTGTTCGCTGCTGCTGCTGCTTCGGCTGCGCCGCCGTCGAAACGACTGCCCGAAATGATAAAGTGTCGTCCTCGTTGCCGGAGCTTATGAAAATAGTTCGTGGGCCACGGCGCGCACGTCTGCTCATTGCAATCCCCGTGTAACTGCCGCTACACCGGAGCGCCTCAGCTTTCCGGCAGCAGAGCAGCTCTGCCCGGCCGTTTCCCCTCGCGCGCTATATACACGTCTGACCAATACCGACTGTAACTACTGGAGGAGCCGGGGACCGCCTGGCAATCTATTCACGATGGCTATTTGCGACGAAGGAGCTTAGTCGAATTGCTCCGCGGAGGCCACGGGGGTATCCTCCCCTCTCCGATGGATGAAGAATCTTCATTTCACTCGGAGAGCAAGAGAGAGAGAAAGACAGAGGGCCTCTTAGACCCGGAGTTTCCGGTGTACGGTCCACGAGAGCGCGAATAACGTCCTCAGCCACAGCCCTCACACGCCTCGGCTAATCCTCCGGGCGATTAATCGTGTCTCACGATAATTAACGGCCATCGTAAAAGTACAGCGTCGTAACCCCGTGAAAATGTCGTTTTTTTTTTAATCGCTGAAAGAAAAAAAAATAGTTCCGTGATGGAAAATACGACGTCGATGTCAAAGCTCAAAAACAAATGTCCTGAAGAAAAAAAAATACAGCAGAAACATCGTTATCTTGATTTTTTTTACAGGAAGTAGATTTTTTTTTATGTGCAGTCTCGTCAGGTAACTTTTTGCAAAATCACTGAAAAAATCTTAGGCAACGAGTGCGTTTTTTCGCGATGAAATATCGCGACTCCGGAACGACAGGGCGAAGGTCTCGGTGCGCCGGGGCGCAATTCCTCGGACGATTAATCGAGCGTCTGATGATAATTAACGTTCCGTGCCCTCGTAAAAGTTAAGGACCGTGACCGGTCGACCTTCCCCCCCCCCCCCCCCCCTCCCACTCGTCCCGTCCCAGGTTTCACGTGACCCGGCCAGCGAACGGATAAGCGACAGCGTCAGCTCGGAAGACCGGACGTCGCTCGCGATGTTCCGATAGAAGCCAACGGCGCAGGCGGGGGGACGTACGACGCTCGGCGAGCAGCAAGACGAGGGACGGCAAGTCGACCGGGAGGGTGGAAACCAGAGCGTGAGTGTACAGACCGACGTTTTAGGGCGGTCTGAGAGAACTGGTGATCCTCGGTTAATTAATAGCGAGTGATTAATCGTCGGAGAGTAGCAGGAGGGAAATTGAGGAGAGAGAGCGAGAGAGGGAAAGAGAGTCACTACAGGGTGGATAGAGGGTGTAGGGATTATCAACCCAAAGTGCTGCAAAAAATACTTTAATGACAATAATACGTAATAATGCAGTCTAAGATTGCAATTAATTAACAATTAAAAATTATGACTAAATCTGCGTTGGATTTGGCGCAGGAGAAAAGGAGAGGGAGAGGGAAACGATGAAATTAGACGGAGGGGTAATAATGCACTCTAAGATGGCAATTAATTCACAATTAAAAATTACGACTTATCCTGCGTTAGATTTGGCTGCACAGGAGAAATGGAGAGGAAGGGAGAGAGAGAAGGAAACGAAGAACTGAGACAGAGAGGTAATAATGCACTCTAAGATGGCAATTAATTGACAATAAAAAATTACGATTAATTCTGCGTTTGATTTGGCGCAGGAGAAAAGGAAAGGAAGAGAGGGAGAAGGAAATGAGACAGAGAGGTAATAATGCACTCTAAGATGGCAATTAATTAACAATTAAAAATTACGACTAATCCTGCATTGGACTTGGCGCTGCACAGTGGAAAATGAAAGGGAGAGGGAGGGAGAGAGGAAACGAGGAAGTGAGACAGAGAGAAAGGAAGCCTGTGTAGAGGTCTATACCCTCGTCAAACAAACCTCCGAGCACCGCTCGGAGCTTGTACGTGATCTGCAAATACGAACGAGTATACCCGCAGGTATGTCTGCGAGCTTTGCCGCTTCTCCGACGCGTTCTGCTGCCACCCTCGCCGGCTGCAGCCGTGCAACCCTCTCTTCCCTCGCTTCCTTCTCTCTCACTCCCTCTCACAGTCTCTCCGCCACCGCGCAGCACTGAGTAGGAACGACGCGTGCAAATTTGTACCCTCGCTGCTTCGAAGCCGAACACCCCCCACCCACCCTCTGCTCCCTCCCGCCGACCCCTTTCTCTATATTACCGAAACGCTCACACACGATCCCCTTCAACATATCCCCGTCTGTCTGGCAGCCGCACGCTTCGGCATTATTACCGCTCGGTCTGTGTTCTCTCCTCCCTCTCCCCTATTTCCCACCGCTCAATCTTTTTCCACTCCCTCGCTCAAACCCCCCTCACCTTCCCCCTCCCCCCGACCTCACTTCCTCCGCCGCTGATAGGCGTAATACTCGGAGCAAACTCGGACTTTGATTTTCATTGAATTGAGTCGATTTTTTTTTCTCTGCTCTTCACTCTTTGGTCGGTGTTTTCTTCGATGTTTCTGCCGAATCTGTTTGACTGATTGATTATTATCGGTCGGGGCAACGGCGAAAGCCAAGCTAGATTTCTTATTTATTTTGATCTTACTGAATTTCTTTAGTTTTGTTACGTAAGCAACATTTTTGTTAGTCTCTTTTTTCTCGCAATTATTTTCGGGTCCACTACGATTTTCCGCACTCGTCTCCGCCTCCAGCTCACTGGTGTATATATTACGTGCTCCAAGTGCAATATCTATGGACACGTTCGCTTCCAACAGAGTGTTACGTCAAATATGTAGAAGATTTGCATCCCCGACAAATTTACACGTTTAAGGCAGTTCGATCGGGAGGTCTGTCGCGCCCCGGCCTGGAAAAACGGAAGGTTCTTCCAATGCCCGCATCTGGTTGACAAACACCGAACTGCAACCCCCTTTTTAGGACTGCCCTCGCGAACAATATCCAAGGATAGGGGTTTACGCGATTTCGTCCGGTTTGGACTGAGAATTATATTATATTCGGCCGAAATGTGACAGAAAGATTACAAGAAGGTGGTACTTACGTTCCTCGGCGTTCCCACGTCGATCTGGGGTCGCCAGGCACTCGAAATCGGTTCACGGGTATAATGAATTTAATGCTTTTCTTTAGGAACACACAAATGTCTCGCCGGTTTATTCTTAAATGATCAAAGGGTTATACAATAGAAAATGGAAATTCCACGTTTAAATAACCGTAGGACAAATCGTCCAAACGGAACAAAAATGTCGAATCGGAATTAATCCGAGAAATGTTGTTAACAATGTTTAAGTGCAAGGGACCAAAGGTCCGTACAAATTTAATTGGTCTGGGTGGCTGAGACAAAGAGTCGTACAAAAATGATAAAAATGAGAAGTCTGAATATTATCAATGTCCAGAGGGGTCTTAAAAAGTGGCAAAGTGCCAGTCTTCGATTTTGTTCTAATTTCAACGAAAAGTAACAGAATGCTCGTCTAAAGATTCTAACGCTTTAACTCTGGATCTACTGGACCGGATGAACTGCCGTAAATGTTACCGATTCTACTGGGCGAGTTGGACTGCCGTAAATGTTACTGATTCTACGGGGCGGGTTGGACTGCCGTAAATGTTACTGATTCTACGGGGCGGGTTGGACTGCCCTGAGCGCCTCGGAGCGCTTCTTTTTATGGTTTGCCGGACTCTTTGTCTCGTCTGAATTTTAAAGGAAAATTGGTGGGGGTGACCTATTTAGTCTGCGGTTTTGGTCACCACCATCTTCGGGGGGTATTTGCCGTTCCTCCCATTTACACATACATTCGAACTTGCAAGCTCACCGATTCGGGGACACAAGCTGTCAGCGCTTTAGTTCGTCGGTCGGACCGGCGTAATGGCCTAACCGGGCCTGTGAATGATATGCGGTATAGTTTAGTCTATGCTGTGCCCCGGCCTCTTCTTGCGCGAAGAGGAGGCACCGAACGCGGCTTAGCAACGGAGGGGCCGCGCGCGTGGCACGCACACGTGTGCACACTAACTCCTCTTCTCGGTGCCCCACCGTGACGCTCCTCCCGGAGGGGAAGGCGAATTCGGACGCTGAGTTCTGAGGCGCTTAAATGCGCATTTTTAATTATTGCCTTTTTGGCTTTTAATTCGCAAATGAAATTATCTATTGTTCCGAATTCGTATTCGCCTCCTTGTGACGAGTGCGTACATATGTGAAAGATCTTTCTAGGGTTATTTTTACGGAAGTTACGGTTAAATAATTAATTTCACGGAGTTTGTTTAACATTAGAATGGCGAAAGTATAGTCGTTACATTTCTTGACGTCTTCCCGTTCGTTTGGAATGGTTTTTGTAGCCAAAATCGCCACGCGTGATCCTGGGCGGCATTTTTACGGGTGAAACGGTTAAATTGTTAATTTAACGGGGTTTGTTTAACGTTAGAGTGATAAAAGTATAGTCATTACATTCCTTGACCTATTCTCGTTCGTTTGGGATATTTTTCATGACCAAAATTGCTACGCCCGATTCTGGGCGGCGTTTTTAAAGGGTTTATAGTTAAATTGTTAATTTGATGGGATTTGTTTTAATGTTAGAGTGATAAAAGTATAGTCGTTGCATTCCTTGGATGCTTCTTGTTCGTTTGGAATAGTTTTCATAGCCAAAATCGCTACCCCCGATTCTGGGTGGCATTTTTAAGGGGTTTATAGTTTAAATTGTTAATTTGATGAAGTTTGTTTAACGTTAGAGTGGTGAAAGTATAGTCGTTGGATTCCTCGGACGCTTCTTGTTCGTTTGGAATAGTTTTCATAGCCAAAATCGCTACGCCCGATTCTGGGTGGCATTTTTAAGGGATTTATAGTTTAAATTGTTGATTTGATGATCTTGTTTTAATGTTAGAGTGGTAAAAGTATAGTCGTTGTATTCCTTGGACGCTCCTTGTTCGTTTACAATAGTTTTTATGGCAAAAATCACTACGCCCGATTCTGGGTGGCGTTTTTAAGGGGTTTTTAGTTTAAATTGTTGATTTGATGATCTTGTTTTAATGTTAGAGTGGTAAAAGTATAGTCGTTGTATTCCTTGGACGCTCCTTGTTCGTTTGCGATAGTTTTCATGGCCAAAATTGCTACGCCCGATTCTGGGTGGCGTTTTTAAGGGATTTATAGTTTAAATTGTTGATTTGATGATCTTGTTTTAATGTTAGAGTGGTAAAAGTATAGTCGTTGTATTCCTTGGACGCTCCTTGTTCGTTTACAATAGTTTTTATGGCAAAAATCACTACGCCCGATTCTGGGTGGCGTTTTTAAGGGGTTTAATGCGTTATACGCCGTTGTACATAAATTGCCGGTTTTGCTGTCGTAAAATAGTGATATCGGAGTCGGTCTTTCGCGGATTTATCTATTCGCGTTAAACCCTTTATAACAATGTTCTTTTTTCCTAGATCCGTTGCATAGTTTTCGAGATAATGGACCTTGATGAAGTTACAGTCGGATTTTGATGTAGTAAAATCCCTAATGCGGATCGATCTTTCCTCTATTAATTGCATTTATCAGAAAGTGAATTCAATTGTAATCTTCGGCGGTATTGCATTTTAAAGTCAGAAAAACAAGCCTCAAAGACTGAATTATGGGCTTCTAGCCGAGGCGGGGGGCCAGGACGGTCCCACTACCACGAGGCACGGCAGCGCTCACAGACACATGACCCTTTTCGCGTCGTGTAAACAGTCGGCGCGCCCGCTCGGACACGCTCGGCGCTGTGGTGTACGAGTCTGGCATCCTCTGACCCTGAGTTATTTTTAAATTCGCTAGTTCATACTGGCTAAATGTTAAAACGTTTCGAAGTGCATTTTGGAGTTCAGTCTAAGGTCCTCGCCATGTTCCCCAAGCAATCTTTCATGGATCTTGTAATTTATTTATTTAATTATTCAACGTAATTAATCATTAATTTGACCACCCGGTTTCAATATTAATTCTCAACTCACATCTCCTCGCATCTGCCCGGTTTCCCTTGTTCTCCGTCAGACTACGAGAAACTTGACCAGAGATCCATGTAATCGATTCTTGGTTTAATGCGAAAAATCCCGATTGTGATCTCCTTTTTAGCTACACGTATTTAATTGATATTTTATTTTTCAGTCATTTCGCGATTCCGCCGCTGGTTGCCAGTCTCGTTCATCCAAGCTTCTTTCTTGTTGTTCTTAAAGATTATTTTCTTATTTGTTTCTGAATTAATTTGTTTTACTATCTCGAGACGGCATTGGATCATGTTCGTCATTTAATGCGTTCGTTTTATATATTGTTGTTTCCTCTCATTTGTTATTTTTAATTTGTGCTTTATCTTTTCCCTTTTGTTTAAACCGTCTTTGTTTTATTATCTTATCGTCTATCTTAAATTCCTAGTGAACGCGGGTCATTCTTGACGTTATAAACTCCGTGTGAATTGTCAGTGTTGAGTGAAAACGAATTATTTATTCTTTAAACGATTTGTTCATACGCTGCATTGTTGTTCTCGGAAATAAGTCTCCAATCTCTTTTATTCTGCGATTATTGATATTATCGTCAAGGCGTGAAATTAGTCTCTAAATTTCCTTTATCCATTATTTTCTTTCAATATAGTTTAGATGATTTTTACAGTTGTGACTAGAGCTTTACTCATAGTGAGAGCGAGATAGAGGGAGAGATATGTGTATAGCCAGCGTACCAGCCTGACGCGCGTCGGGAGCGACGCATTCGCACACGTGCCTTGTTGGTTCCGTGTGGGGGAACACCGCGTCATGGTAGTTTCGGCTACTCAGGGATCTAGGTCGATGGTAACGAAAAACGACTGCAAGATCCCAAAGAGCGTCGGTCGATAATGACCGGCGCAGGGTGGCCTCCAGTTACGAAAAGTCGTCGCTGCGTCACATGGAGCGCTGGCGAATCCTTTCCTACCGGGCTCTAACTTGCCAGCAATTTAGTTGTTATAGTCGTATTCCTTCTTTTAACCATTCGTACCCGGATTATTTCCACAGAGTAACTCATTAGCTCGGAGTTTACAAATTTACAAAATCTATCGATTCTACACATTTCCTTCATTTCTCTCATTCTCAGGAGTCTCCAGTAAAAATTTTGAAATTTTTTGATCGTCAAACTGGCGTTACGGCCAGGACGTAACAAGAGTGTCTCGCGGTCCTCGCCGATTTCCCTCGTGTACCGAGAGAGCCCTAATAAACTTTGGCCACACAGACTCCTGGTCTCGTGTCCGGCGAGCTTCGCGCCCGTGATAAGTTCCAGCTCGTAGGGTCGAGCGCCCTACGTGCCGAGTATCGCTGGGACATTCCGGAAGTGGCCAATCGCGGTAACAGTGGCGGCAACAGGCTGTGACTCAAAAATTAATTTGCCCGCGAGGAACGAAACGAATTATTATAATATTATTTTTGTCGCGAAAAGTGCCGCAAAGTGAGAACTTTGCAAATTGCTTCCTCATTATTTTTCGCTTTTCGCAAAGTGAAACTACCTCTATGAGGAAGAATGTAAACAGATTTTTTAAAAATCTCACCCTACCTCTTTACCCCGATTAAAAGATTACCGTCAAATTCGCGCGGCAAAGGAGTTTTAATTGTTTCAGTTAATTGTCTTCTTTTATATTCCGCCGCTTCCGCAAAGCATTCCCGGGAGATTTCATCGGACGGAGAGATAAGTTTTTGCCGCCCGGGCGAATGACTGCCCGGTGAAACAAGTGCGAAGCCGGAAGACCGCTCGCCGATGCTTATACACTCGCGCGTCTCGCCCTCTCCCACTCCTCGCCACGAGGCTTTGACGGATTAACCGTCGGCCGGAGACGAGGAATGACTCTCGTGGGAGAAAAAGAAAATTCGGACGACTGACAAGGGTACGATACTGAGCGTCGATACTGAGTTTCGCCTGACGCGGACGTCATATTACCACTCTCATTTTTTCCCCCAGAAATGTGCTCTATTAAAAAGTTCGTGAGCAACCATTGAGTCGATTTATTCGGCCTCTGATTGGTCGTTGGGAAAACGACAGTTCGCTGTTTAATATCGCTCAATTTTGCGGTTTGTCAGAAAAAAATAGATTCTTGCGTTTTTCTCCTCGAATTTTGGATTTTTCGGGGCAGCACCTGTGATTTTTGGAATCAGCGGGAAATTTCCCATCGGATAGGATATTTCAACTTTGCGAAATCGAAATTTTCTTTTTTCGCAAAAAAAGCAAGAGGTACCCCGTCTAAATTTGTTATTTTTGCGATTTTTGAGGGTCAAGTTTAAAATTCTGCAAAAAATCGAAAAATCGAGATATCGCGTTTCGCCTTGCGGCATTCGCTACGTTTAAGGTTTATCTTTCGACTGCAGAAAAAAAATCCAAATTCCATTCATCCAAAAGAAAAATTACATCGATTGCCAATTGGCACATCGATTGAATTTTTTACTTTCCGGGGAAAAACCCGGGTTTTTTAGAATCAGCGGGAAATGTCCCATCGGATAGTGTTTCAAAACTTCGTAAAAGCGACAATTTTTTCTTCGCAAAAAAAATACGCGAGGTATGAAAAAAAAAAAATTCAAAAATCCACCCTCAATATTCCGTCGATAATCAGCGACCGACCGCGCGAAATATGCGTCAATTTACAGAGAAAATTCGATTCAACTCCCGCGCAGAGGACAACGGCGTTCGCGCGCTAGGTTCCCGAACATCCCGCGCCCTGCGGTGAAACGCGGTGTCTACAGGTTGCTGATTTCGAAGGTTCGGAGAGGATTGGAGGTAACGGGAACGCGAAGTGACCGCGCGCGCGCGCGGGTTCGCTGCTCCAGGCGTCACGGATATATTTTACAGCGGCGGCGGCGGGCGAGAGGTATATGGAACACGAGCGGCGAGTTTGACAGAGCGAGAGAGAGAAAGACCAGCACTGTATTTATTTATCATCCCCCCCATGAATTCGCGGGTCGTCCCTGACCGTCGGAGTCGCGCGGCCGTCGGTGGACGTGAGCCATTCGGTTTAATGGACGATCCGGCTCGCGTGAAACTCGCTCGAGCACCAATCAGCGGCTGTGACTTTCCTCCCCCCCCCCCCCCCCCTCCCACTGCGCTGTCGGTGGCAGCCGAGGGGGGCTTTCGGCCCCCCTTCCTCCCCTCCGCCCCCGGCGCAACGTTCGCGAAACGCGTCCACCGACAACAGCGCCGGCAGCGTCGGTCGTCGCGCGCCGCGTTATGAATTGGGCGCCCGGTTAACGTCGTTTCCGCGTCAATTTGCCACCGTAAAGGGACGCCCGGACGGGAAATATATGGTCTGACAAAAATTTCCATTGTTATTGCGAATTGCCTCACCCTGCTTGGGACGTACCCCTCTCCCGCTCCCCATCCTCCCTCGGCTGCTGCAGCAGCGGAAAAACGAGAGAGACAGAGAGACAGCAGAGAGGGAGAGAGAGAAAGTGTAAAGCGTCAAGTGAGGCTTCGCGCTTTTGCCGCGAGGGGGCGAAGCGCAGGTAGCGCTTCGTTTATTCAACGGGAGATTAAAACGATCAAGCTAAACTACATATCCACCGAGTAGAGAATGAGGGGGAGGGGGGGGGGGGGGTGAGGGAGGGGGAGGGACAGAGAGATTTCCTCTCCCTCTGTGAATGTACACCGCGCGTAATGCACATCGCTGCTCCCCCTTCAGCCTCCCTCTCTGCCTCAACTCCCCCCCCCCCTCCCCCCTCCCCCTTGCCCTCCTCTCAACTCAACCGCTCGATCCCCGGCGATTCATTCGCGCGTGCAATATTGGAGAAATTCCGAACCCGGTGAATATCCCCAGGAACTGAATAGGACGCCACGCGGCTTCAATGGAATATATAATATAATATAATACACGCGATATATAACGAACGAATCGGCGGGATCTACAGCGGTTTCAAATGGCAAATACGACGACAATTGGCACGGAACGCGTTTGACATTTTCGCCGTGACGTCGGCATTTTATGTCTTCGGCGGGGGATGAATGGAAAATTAATTGCGGGGACGTTTGTGTGTCCAACGATTTTAACGCTATCGATCATTTATTTTTACATTGTTGTAGGAAATGTGAAATAATTATTTTTCGGTCTGTCGTCGCGTTGTCATTTTGACCCGCGTTTCCCGCAAGCTGATCCGTGCGGATCGCGAAATCCCGGCTCTCCAACCACATCGATTCCACGCCGGACGTGTTACATCCCTTCGGAAGTAAGAGAAACCGGCGAATGGTTTCGAAGATAAAGGCGTTTCATTTCAGTGTGATAAAAAAGACGATCCGCGACGAGCGAGCGGACTCTGATCCTCTATCTCCCTCTCTCTCTGTCCTTCTCTCTTTTCCTCTCGGTCCCTCCGCCTCCAACCGACGTTTTTCCTTGACCCCCTTTTTTCCCTCGTCTTTTTTTTTTAAACTCGCCCGAAGGCGAAAGAATCGGTTGCGGCGAAACTGCCGATTTCCTCGGCTCCCCATCCGGTGGGGGAGGGGGTCGGAGGGAGGGGTCCAAACCCCGGGGATAAATATTCTCTCCTTGGCTATCCGTAATTTATCGAGTCGCTGGCGACGAGAGTAATTTAGGTTCCGGCTCGCGCGTCGAGAAAACGCCGGCCCGAAGAAAAGGCAGCCCTGGGATAAAAAGTCCTCGGCTCCCTCCCCCCCTCCCCCCCTACCCTTCAGCCCTCCGCCGCGGCTTCAGGGCTCTCGGTGTGTGGGTCGTGTCTCGCGTCCTCGAGGAAAATGGAAAAATTTCGACGAGGCAATCGCGAGGTGCGAGAATGCGGAAAGACGGAGACAGGGCTGCTCGTGAGACTCTCGTGTGTTCCTCTCGGTTGGCTCGTAAGGTTTCCCCACGACGAATCCCAGGAGAAAAAGCTAGAACGTTGGTTACGAGATACGAGCTTCACGTCTCTGAGTCACCTCTCTCGTTCTCTCTCTTTTCGCTTTTCTCGCTGCGCGGAAAACTGTAATACGGGTGTGAAAGATGGAAGACCGATAATCGAACGGTGAATCGGATCAATTAAATACCCGGACTCGAACTCGCACGACCGTAGTGAGCATCGACGGACGGAGACAGAGACAGGAGCGAGAGAGAAGAGGGAGAGAGACAACGTTAATCGCTGGAAACTCTGGCATCGACACTGAAACTCTATATCCGAAGGAGTGAGAGGGGGGGGGGCTAATTCGAAAGCAAAAGTGCACGTAGGTTACCCATCGAATTTCGGTAATTAAGTTAATTGTTACAATATACGACCAAGGGGGGGGGGGGGAATTCGCGACTGTCCGTCGACCTGAGCGCCGCAACTTTTGTTGAGCCTCCGCCACCGCCAAACGTATCGATACTATCGATACTAACTCGCCAACCGGGTTTATTTAATTATTCGAGCGCTCGCGGTGCCGCGACCATTTTATGCCGAGGTGAAACGCGCGCGAAATGTCGGGTCCGACGATAGGTTATCAGTTCGTCCCCCGTGTACAGAGAGTCCGGGAATTATTTTCGTAACGAAACGATTTTTTTTTGTCATTCGCAAGAGTGACGAAGCCGAATTTTGGTAATTTAATTATATAATAAGTAAATACCGATAGGTCAAAGTGACTCGCGAGTTATGTTAAGATTTTTATTTTTATTTCCTTTTTTTTTCTTTTTTTTTTTTTTTTTTTCACTTATAGTTTCGGGTACACGTGTGCTGAGGATCCGCGGGTGATTGTCCAGCGGATTTTCCGGGATTTGTACTTTATTATTATGTAGATCCTTTTTCATAAAGGGATTATTCGTAAGCTGCAGCCGCCGGCGCGGTCAAAGAGAATTTTTATTGCCGGGTATAACGATTTCGAGAGGTTCGAGTAATACCGGGGGATTATGATAGCTCTGTCGAGCGCTCGCCACCGTGACGCGCTATCGCGCTGAAAATATATAAAAAAAAACCTCATCACCCAACCCTCCGCCAAATGTTTGATACTCGATATGGTTTTTCGCTTATTTCACTTTTTCGTGCCTGTTTTTTTCTACCGATCCATTGACGCGCGTGGGAATGAATATTGGCGGCGAGTCGAACGGGGCGCTAGTAATAATTTTCGACGCTTTGCCGGGGGAAAAAAACACGGTTACACGCGTGTACAGCGACACCGCTCCCGTCGATTGATTGGCAATAACATAATACGCTATCGATGAATTGCCAATAAAACGACCGGCGAAAAAAAAAAGAGAATTTTCAATGCTCGATATCGTCGATTTTTATTTTCATTCACTTTCGTCGAGGGAAGTTGGTTCGGACCCTTAAGGCGACTTTCGATTAATAATCTGCGAGACCGAATGGTTCACTGAACCAGACACGTCGTTCGAAATTATCAAATAAAAAAAATCGGATGAAAAATGTTTGAAAACATTGGAATGAAATCAGCCGGGCGTCGTGAAAACAATAATCGGCAATAATTTTGAAAAAAGCGAACCGTGAAGCTGAGTTATATTCGCGCGACGTCGCCCGGATGATTGCCAATAATATATTCACGGCACTCCGGGGCGAAGCTCCTGAGAGCTTCCAACTTTTCATAGAGAAATAAAGAAGAAGAAGAAGAGGATCAAAAAAAGAAAGGGGAAAAAAGAGCGAAAAGAAAGGAGGAAAAAATAATACGACGATCCGGAAGAACGAGCACGGAAACCCGGATAAGAAGTGAGAAAGCAGGCGGCGGCAGGTTCGAGACGCTATTTCCGGTCGAAATAGCCCGTATCGGTCGGCGCACGGAGCCGCGGAAGAAGCGACACGGCGGAAAGTACGAAATGGCCGACTTAAGGAAGTTTTACTGCGAGACAAACCGGAAGTGATTCGGGTCTGTGCCCGCGGAACGTCCCCTCTCCCTTCCCCTCCCACTCTCTCTCGTTTTTTTTCTCTATCGTTCTTCGTTCTGCGCGCCTAGACAAGAAACTTTCTTTCTCCCTTCGTTCGCCCGGATTACGAACGCCTACGAACATCCATTCTCGTTTAACGCCTTTATTTACCGACCGAGACTTCGTTCCCCGGTTTCTCCCTCCTCCTCCTCCTTATTCCTTTATCTCAACTCGAAGAAGAACAAAAATCGATATATACATATATATATACATCATTTATCGCGCTGCATCTCTCGGCGGTCGTCGATTTCTTCGATTTACTCTTCGTCGCGTTACCCGCCTCGGCGCCGGTTTCCCGTTCACTGAGTCGTCACACGGTGAATCAGTGAAGCCCAGACGCGGAAAAAAAACACGTCCCACGTTTTAGAAATTATAATTCTATTTTAACATTGAATCCCAAAAAAAAATAAAAAAGTAATAATCATATAAAAGAAACACCTCCGATGTTTTAGAAATTATGATTTTATTTTAACATTTAATCCCCAAAAAAAAAAAAATATATATATAATAATGATAATGCCACCACGTGATGAGGGTTGCAATATTGCTCCGCCTAAAGTGCCGTCTAGTCGCATTTCACTGCCGCTCGGTTGCATCTTCGTTCGGCGCGGAGATATAGAGAAATATATCGCCGGACGTGCAGCGAAGCGTTTCACGATTTTGTATATACAGAGGGTTGCGCGGTCGGAGACGGCGGAAAAGGGACTCGAAAGGTTCGCGCCGCGCGACGAGAGCGAGCAGGGTGTCCCGCGTGTGAACGCCGCACACGTGGCGAGGTCGACGGGCGAGCCGTGCAGTGTACGTGAATACGAATAACAAGTTTATTGGCCGAAGTCCAGAGGGGCCACTCAGGCTCGATCGGTCTCCGCGGACCGACTCGAACCGGTCGCGGCGACGGTGCGCATTGGTCCCCGATGGACAAACGGCAGCGGCGCCGTTTACCCGGTTGCCGGGTATACCGGGTGGCCCTTGAATAAGCCAACGCTCGACCTTTCGCTGCGCGGTGTCGAAAAATCGCACACCCCTGTTTGTGGGAATTGACGCCTGTAGGGTAGACCTTTTTGGCCACCTTAGCGCCGATTGTGGCCATCACATTCAAAGAAATAAGTCAACACATTTAATGGCATAAAAAAAACATCCAGTAGTTCAATCAGGTGAATTCATATGAATTTATTCGAAACGTCAACAGGCAGTTGGGGTATTAGACTTCCGTTTTTGACCACTTTAGGGCCGATTGTGGCCATCACATTCGAAGATATATATCAACGCATTTAATGGCATCCAGTAAATCAATCAGATGAATTTATATGAATTTGTTCGAACCGTCAACAGGCAGTTATGCGGACAAAATAATTTGGAGAATAAATTAATAAAAATGGCCACAATAGGTAAAGTGGCTAGTATCGGTGCATCTATTTTAATTGTCGGATCTCTCTAATGCCTTTTATTTATTTAGTTATTGTCTGCCGCTTGATTCCAGACTCGTGTCCTCGCCGACGAGACACAACGAGCAGGCTTCCAGCAGCAGCGGCAGCTCCACCGGCCAGCACGGAGCCACGTTCGCCGTCAGGGTAGGCACCATCGACGGGGTCATCACGCATCACCTTCGCGCCGAGACGAGAAGGGACCTCGCCGCGTGGGCCCGGGCCATCGTTCAGGGATGTCACATGGCTGCGCACTCGTTGCGCGAATACACAGTCCGTGAGTGTGAAATAGATTTTTTTTTTTTTCGTTCGCTTCGTGTTTTGTACAGCGGCTGTGACCTTGAGAATCGATACGTGTTTTGCACAGCGGCAGTGACCTTGGGAATCGAGGATTCAATGCCTTGGCTTTCGCTTTTTTTCCAGGATGCTTATGGCAAGGTCGGGCCTGCCAGTTGATCGTCAATCACGAGGAGGGATTCATGCTCTACGCCGCGGGAACGCGCGGAGTCGTGACCGGAAACGGCGCGAGTCCCGGATCACCCCCGGCTCCGCTGTGGCGGAGATCCTTCGACAAACTCAAGATGTCGGCGGACGACGGCGCTCGTCTGCTGTGGCTCGACTTCGGCGGTGACGACGGTGAAATCGTGAGTGTCATTTTGATTTCATCAGTCCTCGATAATGTCGATTTTCAATATATAATTTTTTGCTGGGAATTATGGCATTCTTTTCTTGCGTTCTTTTTTGCAAGGAATTTTTTTTATGGGATGGCTACACACTTTAGACTTGGCGCACCATTTTTGTTTTGAAAAAATAATGCATTTTTCAATGTCAGTCCTCGAATACGTAAAACAACTATTAATCTGCTTGTATTTCATAATGTCGATTTTCAATATATAATTATTTGTTGGGAATTATGGCATTCTTTTTTTTACGTTTTTTTTTTTGCAAGGATTTTTTTTATGGGATGGCTACACATTTTAGACTTGGCGTACAATTTTTGTTTTGAATAAATAATGAAGTTTTCAATGTCAGTCCTCGAATATGTAAAAGAATTTTTGTAACTCATGCACGTAATGTCGCACATTTCGTGCCCGCAAAGCGTGCGTGAGATGGCGTATTATGCTCATGTCAACGTAGATAATTTCACGTACGCCATCTGGTGCGTGAAGTTATCTACATTACTTCACGCACACATTGGCGTGCGTGAAACTATCTACAAGATGATCTCACGCACGCTTTGCAGGCACGAAGATGTGCGACATCACGTTGACATTCGTTACAAAAAGTAGTATGTGATACATGGGCGACAAAGCGGCCATCCCGCGGAGGTTAGGAAGCAGTGCACTCGCCTCCTCTCGTGCTACAAACAACACTCGGCTTCGCCTCGTGTCGTTGTAGCACTCGATTTGGCGAGTGCGCCGCTTCCTAACCTCCGCGCGTAATGGCCGCTTTCTCGCCCTTGTATCACAAAGTACTATATTAATCTGTTTGCATTTCATAAAGATTTATTTAAAAAAATCATGTTTGTCCTAATATTTCGTTGTCTCATTCGCTGTTGCAGGAATTGGATCTGGAGAGTTGTCCGAAGCCCATAGTATTCGTTCTGCACAATTTTCTCTCCGCCAAGATACATCGCCTCGGGCTGACCGCATAGGGGTACGAGGGGACCTCGTGCGAGGTCCCCGACCTTCCGCCTCACACAACGAGGTCCGTAACCAGCGTGTTTCTTCACTAATGCACGCGCGCACACACACATACACACACACGGACAGATCAGGAGGATATAACGAAGAGTGAAGAAGACGAGAGTGAGAAATGACGCTTGGGACGCGTTCGCGGCTCGAGGACGCTTCGATGTTCCTCGAAGATATTTCGTGGAGCTTCGAGAGAGGAAGAGAGAGAGTAGAAAGTGGTGAGAGTGAGAGTGAGAAATAAGAGGGATTTGCTCTCGGTGCAACGGACACTGAGACCACTCTCTCGTCTTCGAGAGCCTCGAGGCCCGAGAGATCCTCGAAGAATTTTTGCCGTACGTAAACCCGACGAGCCAACGACTTAACTTAAGAAAGTATAGACGACTATCGAGTGAGAGAACGCGGTGTGTATATAAAAAAAGAAAAAATACACCCAGCGAGAAGAAGAAAGATAAAAAGACGAGAGGAGAAAGAAATGAGAAACGATTAATCGACTCGGAGCCATCCACGAAACATTTTTCCCTTGCAGAAAGTTTCGAATTTTTCAAAGTGACGGTTATTATATACAAATAAACTCGGGAGAATGTAGATGAAGAAATAGAGGCGAGCGGAGGCCAACGAAGGAGGCGATACGAGATCGAAAAAAAAAAAATAAAAAAAATAAAAACGAAGAAAGATGAAACTATAAGAGAATAAAAAGTATCGGATGATTATAATTTCTGCGGAAAGGTTTTCGCGGGAAGCTATATCAGAAATCGCTAATAATCAACGCGCCTAAGTAAGTGATTATAATACATAAATAAATGATAAATATAGACTAATCGAGGAGAGAGGATAAATTAATTGATGCAAAAGATGCGCCGAGAACGGCCGCCTGGAGAGCGAGGAAAAAGCGAGAAAAATTTCGACAGAAAGAGAAACAGAAATACGCATAATTATCGATAAATATTATTATTAACGAATTACTAACGTAAATGAATAAAGGATTGTGCATTTCCATAATGGGCGTCCCCGACGCGGCGGGAGCCCCGACCCCCGGGCGTGCGGGAAGACACCGGGTGCGCCGAACTTATCGAGCGCGCGCGAGAGACGGAGATAACAGAGTTGACGAAGAAATTACGAAGTTCGGACGAGAAGCGGAAAAGCGCCTCGCGCGCGTCGAGCAAAAAGAGAGGCGGCGTACTATGGCAAACCCGATAAAATTAGTGGCTAATTTATTAATGTTAAAAGTGCGCTCCTCGCTCGGCAATTATCGCGATCGTTATCCTGCACCTTCTTCACCGCCGCACGCGCAGAGTCCGCACGTGCGTCTCTGGTGTCTCTCGCGATAAAAAAAAAAACACAAAATGAAAAAAACAAACCCCTGATAAAAAAAAAACATGGCTTCCCTTCCTCGCGGAGCAAAGCCCATAATTCGTTGGACGAGGGACGAGAGAAGACCGGAGATGCAATCGAGAGACAGAGAGGGAAAGAGGAAGGAGAGGAAGCGGGAGGAGAAGGAGAAACAGACGCGACAGGGGCGCATCTCTCAGGTGGATCGATCGCCAAGCACGGCCCGGGTTATCAAAGCTCCATTCTACGCCCGGATAATTCCGTTAGAACTTTTCCCGTCTAGCGTTTTTCCCTCGCTTCTGACGCGGGACCAGGCGGCGACGACGACGACGAAACGGAGGAAGAGTGAGAGAGAGAGAGAGAAGACGATCTCTGCTGCTGCTGCTGCTGCCTAGAAGAAAATCACCGCCGCGTTGCTGCTGCTTCTGCTGCTGCTTCTGCTCCACTTCGGCCGCGAGGAAAAACTTTTTCACGCGGAGGACGTCGGTTGTACAGGCGACGCTGAGCGGGGCTAACGTCGCGAGCACCATCCCCGTCGCTCCGTCTTCTCCCTCTCGCGACCATCTTTTCAGCTCTCCCCGCACGAGGGGCGACGATTCTGTCCCGCCGTTTGGCAGTCCCCATCGACCGATGGCAACACTATCGCGCGCCTGGCTCGCGGGGGGTCCGCTTCGAAGTCTCCGGGGGGTGGCGAAGTTTTCCCATAGAGTCCTGGAGAGGAGAAAACTGCGCTACGTGCACCACTCACCGATGGAGAACGACGCGTGGGAGATGCGAGACAAGGGGAGGTGGACCCGGAGGACGGAAGGAGAGACGGAGACGCGCGATCGCCTCGCCCCACGCGTGCCGATATTTTCCACACGCGAGATCCCGACGGCGGAATCACCGCGTCGAGTTATCGGAAGCTGTTGTTCGACGTTGGACATTAACGAGCACTTTTCCTCCTCTTTCCTCCGGAAAAATTCTCCGCGGAAAATCGCGACGAAAAAAATTACCGAAAAAGATTCCGCCACTTTGAGTCTTCGCGCTTCGGTGTTTCGCGATGACGTTGTCTTGGTGTTTCCATTTGCCGTGTAATTTTCGCGTAATTTGTCTGTTGGCTGAAATACCTGAAAGCCCTGAGACTTATTAATTCATACGACACTGCGAAATTCACACAGCGATTCGCTTAATTCGCGCAACGAGACGCTCAACGCGGTCCAATTGGCGAGAAGCTCTCCAGAATTTGCGGCGAAATTCGCGAGCGCGTCGGCTTTGTCGCGACAGCAGAGCGCGAACCGCGGAGCGAGGGTGCGTCCCCGAAAGCCGCACGAGTCGAGGAAGCATTTAGGGTGGATCGAGTTAGAGTAATATGTCCCGTGCCACGGCGAGGAAGCGCTCTAGTTGTTTTATACGGTTCGTATCCTTACGCAATTAAATTTAAGACTATGAGAGTGCGAAGTGTGCGGGCTGAGTGCGAGTCAAAAGTCAAAGATAACAAGAGAGAGAGAGAGAAACAGAGAGAAGACGAGCGTTTTATCGCGAGCACATGCCAAAATGGTAGCAGTGTGTCTTAAAACTTAGAGATACGACAGAGCAGGCGAGAATGAATGCGAAGCAAAAGATATAATACACTGTGAACAAAAATTTGTAAATTTAGTACACCGGTGTTGGAAATTTTGATGCATAAGCTATATATTAAAATTTGCAGGTGTGAGTTAAATTAACGCAAAGTGTACCAGTCGACAAAGTCGTCGTTTACTGTAGAAATATCTTAATTTTCAATAAAAAGAAAAAATAATAAAAATGGTTTCAGATATAAAAGAACTTTGCTGACACGACGCTTGTGTGTTAAAACGAAATGCACCAGTTTGTGGCTAAAAAAATCTTCCAATACCCGAGCGCTAGATTTTCGAATTTTTCTTTGTAATGTAAAACACATATATATATAAATAGCGAGAGAGTGGACGAAAGCAGAGCAACGCGACTGCTGATATAATGTAAATTGTGCCTCGAGAACGTGCTGAGCTGACAGAAACAGCCTCCTGAGGGAGACGGCGAGCGGGAAGCGAAAATCCAAAAATCGACGACGTTTCCTCGTAAATTTTGAGATAGTTGCCGAACTCGAGTTTGCTACTCGGAACGATCGCTCGCCAATGTCAGCCGTTCGCATCTTGCGATCTCTCCGCTCGTTCTCGCGGCACAATCGACGCGCCCCGCGCCGCAGCTCTTTAACCAATCATCGCGATAATATCCGTCAGGGCGTCGAGCGCGAGGAGAGAACGATCCAAACAAACCCCCGTCGTGATTCCTCAATTATTCGCCCCCTCCCCCTCATCCCATTACCATACAACCCTCCCCTCACCCGGACTCTGGCAACTACGAGTACTCGTTAAAAATTGTAATGAAATATCCGTAAGAGTGAAAATTCGGTGTATAAATTTTGAGAAGAATTTGTGTGCAATGGCGATACGCAAGAGTGAGTGAGAATGTTTCGTGAGAAGCGAGGTAACGAGAAGAGAGAGTGGATTGGAGGGCAGCGACGAAATGAATGTTGTCGTCGATTGTAAAAAAAAAAGAGATAATAATTGGCGGCGAGAAATCGCACGCGGATCGATGGACCGCGCTGCCCGGAGCCGTACAATAATAAAGTTTTGCGATTAAGTAGACATATCAACGAAGCCACGTTATAAACAGTATCTATCTCTCGTTTGTGTCTCGTTTATTATCTTCCACGAGGGTGTCCCGAGTCTCGGCGCGCGCGACGTCTCGGTCGACGGCGAGTCTCCTTTCTCCCTCGAGCCGGTTGGCTCGCTGCCACGGATTTTTTTTTATTTCGAAAGGAAAAGCGCAGTGAGACGGGAGCGAACAGGGGAAAAATATCAATGAAAAAAAAAAAAAAAGAAAAATCGAATTCTCGTACCCCTCATTGTTCTGTAAATAAAAATTCCGGAGGGAGTACGGGATAGGATTTGGCACGGCGTGCTATTTTTCTTTTTTCGCCCTGGCAATCGATGAGATTGAAAATAAAGCGTGTGCGAGGGCAGGAGGGGGAGGGGATGAAGCGAGGCAGAAATGGAAAAATAGGAAAAATAAAAACGAAGGCCAAAGCTGCGTCGATCGTTGTGGTGTAAGAGATACAGAGCGAGATCGGTCGATTCGCCGCTGGACGAGAGAACCCTCACACACGTGTTTTACACTCGCAAATTTACATCCATACACACACAAACACACACGCGGAAAACGGCGACGATCGCGTTTGCGAAAAAAAAAAAAAAACAAAACGTCTCTCGTAACATTGTTTGTTTTTTTCGAAGAGTTGATCAGCTCGTAAATTATGTATTTTTCTAATAATTTTAGCCTCGTGTTTAAAACAAATAACTGGAAGCGAAAAACAACTGCGAAAAATCATCCATCGCCCCCTCCCCCCTCCCCCGCGAACCCCAAGAATTCCAATTATCCACTCGATTTTTTATTTAGAAGAATGGAAAAAAAGCAAAACTACGATGGTTAATGTATGTATATGCGTTACCAAATAAACAGAATGGTTAGAGCATCGACTGGTTGAACATAAGTGTCTCGTATTACGTGGCTTTTTATTGTCTCTCATTCTCCTCGGTAGCGTAAAAATCCCATTCCCGCCGATTCCGCGGGGCACCGCCCGACGAGACACTCGGGGGGTAGGTTCCTCGCGCGCAATCGTAAACTTCGCCGAGGAGGAAAAGCAACCCACGTTACACATCCCGGAAGGTACGTATACTGCTTCTCTATGTATTATTAATATTTCCGAGCTTTTATTTTGCCGCGTTCCGGAGTCTCCCTGGCGGAAGGAGAGAACGGCGGATCGGCTGGGCGGGAGGGTAACCAGAGGCAACGGCGATTCCGTACGCACCTCCCGAGAGATAGATTCTTCTCTCTTCCAGATGCTATACCGTCTGGTTTATACTTACGGATATACCAGTTATATAGAGGGTGTCCCAGAAGTATCGAAAAACCCGAATAACTGTCTATCAAGGTAAAGCTGATGACCGTACGAACGCATTCGCGAAGTTTGGGCGTCTATCTAGCGATATTTCAGGAATTACGAGCGATAGAAATTGACCAATAGATCGATTTTACGCGAGAAAATGAAGCACTCCAATTGGTCGACGCTTCGAACGATTTCACGCGGGAAAATAAAGGTAGGGTAGCATTTACGCCAAACACATTTCCGCCAAAGTCCGTTCTTCACCAAAATCCGTTTCAGCCAAAGCCTGTTTCCGCCAAAATCCGTTGCCACCAAAATCCTGAAACGGATTTTGATGGAAACGGGCTTTGGCTGAAAGCGAAAACGGACTTTGGCGGAAATGAATTTGGCGTAAATACCCTACCCTCCGATTGGTCAACGCTTCGAACGATTTCACGCGAGAAAATGAAGCGCTCCGATTGGTCGACGCTTCGAACGATTCCACGCGGGACAATGAAGCGCTCCGATTGGTCGACACTTCGAACGATTCCACGCGGGAAAAAGAAGAATTCCGATTGATCGACACTTCAAAAGCTCGCCATTTGTAGACCAAAAAAAATCCAAAATCCAAATATTGGCAAATTCGGCGACCAAACTCAGTGAAAGCGTTTGGGTGATCATCTACCGAGCGACCCTGCAACTTTCGTGACTTTAGGGACACCCTGTACATAGAGTACGCACCGCGCATACGTCCCCGGGCTTCTCTCTTCTCCGGCACGTATCGGGAAGCACGCAATCTCGATTCTTCGTTGGATTCTCTCTTTTATGAATACGGAAAAGAGAAGCGCGAGACGAGGGGTCGGCGGCGCCACGAGGGGGGATGACGGATAAAAGTTTGTGGTGGTAGGCAAAATGGAGAAACGACGCAATCGTGGATAGCGGAAGAAGCGAAAGAGGACGGAGACAGTCGAAGAAGGAAGAAGTGGATCGCGGGATGAGTAGCGCGGGGGCGGGGGGGAGGGGGGCGACGGAAAGAAAGGAACGGCGAGGAGGGTGAGGGGAGGGCGGAAGATAGAAAGCCCGGGGGCTCCGAAGGCATCCGCGAAACTTTGGGACTTTGTCATTTTTATCGGCAGCCTCGATATCGTCGTCGCGTGATTGGCCCCGCCAAACCCCCGGATCTGCTTTCGCTTCCTTCCAACGACGACGACGACTACGACGACGACTACGACGACGACTACGACGAGCAACGACGGCGACGACTGCCGAAGATACTTTTGCCAGCCGTGTCCCTTTTCTCCGCATTGTAAGTATGCGTTTCGAAACTTTGCTGATCCATCTTCCTACGTACGAACGAAACGTCCTGGGCGCCCGGAACTCCTCGGATCTTTTTCCACGAGAACCCCCCCCCCCCCCCGAGTCCTGGCTGACTGTTACGAGCCGCGCGCACGTAAATCACAACGAGCCCCGATAGTATCTTCTTCCTTCCGCTCCACTTGCCGCACCCGCAACTATCGAAAGTCCGCACGTAAGTATCGTCCCTGCTACCACCTCAATAAATTAGTTTAATTTATTAAAACAATTATTTCGACTTTGTAAAAAAATGCAACGAATATCATTGGCTTTGAAATTGGTATTTCAAAATATCGCAGCGGGAAAAATATAATATTCGCAGATTGAATGGAGTTTAAAAGAGCCTGTAAAAATAAAATACGACAACGGCATCACAATTCCTTTCCAGCGCACTTGTCTCTCCCTCGTGCGCTGTATTATCGCGAAACTACCGAGCGAGAAGACTCTCGGCGAGAGCCGCAGCGAGTAACCGAGACGAAGTAACGGACTCGTTCGGATAGCGATTCGACGGCGTCTAAAAATACACCGCGAATCCGCAGTCACCGCTCTATATTCGCATTCTTATCCCTTTGGTATTATTTTCGTTCATAGGTACTCCGGGTGAGAGCTGCGAGATCGAGAGCGAGCGAGTGAGCGCGAAAAAACGCGAAAAAGCGAGAGAGACAGAGAGAGAGGGAGGAGAGAAACAGAGAGAACGAGCTTCAGGATTTGGATTCGATCGAGTCTGGTACTCGAGGGAATTTCGCAGCCGGAATCGCGGAGAAAAGGAAGGTAAAAGGAGCGAGAGGGAAGGAGAGGAGAACGCTGGAAAGGGAAAAGGGATGAAGTGGAGCGGACACGGGGGTTGTGGTAGGCAAACAGCCGCGTCCCACAGACGCGGCAGGGAACGAGCAAACCCAGCACCAGTCGGCCCGCTGCTCCGCTCCGCACACTCGCGCACGTGCGCGCGAGCGACTTCCATCAGCACGTATTATGTCGAGCAATGCGTGCGCCTCTCTCCGTCTCTCCCGCGTTTTCCTCTCGCGGGATAAGCTGTGTTTTCAATTGCATTAAAGCTCGGCGCGTTTCTCCCTTCGTCCCTGCAAAGGAGAGAACCGTCAGCCTCTGCCACTGGGTACAGCAGCAGCAGTAGGAGCAGCAGAAGCAGCAGCAGCAGCAGCAGCAGCAGCAGCAGCAGCAGCAGCAGCAAAAGCAGAAGGCAGAACCATCCCAGATTTTCTCTCCAACGCCCGCGAAGCTTTGCCATTTTCTTCCGTCGTTTCAGCCCGGGGAATTTGTTCCCAGTGGGAATTCCAAGACCGCGGCTGGAGCGACGGAGAGGGAGGGAGCGAAAAAAATAAAGAGGGTGGAACGAAGGTGAGACACACAACGAGAGGGATGAAAAAAAAAAAGAAAGATAGAAAAAATGAATAAAAGAGCTCCGGGAGAAGATGCTGAAATAAAGTCACGTCAACGCAGAGAGGAAGAAGAAAAAAAAAAGTCGTAAGACAGCCGGGAGAGACTTCGCCGAGAGTGAGAGATATTATGTACGCGCGCGACGCGGGGAAAAACCAGTTGCCAGCGGTGAGAAAAATGAATATTAATATCTGTCGTAATGCCGGGGGAACTAACACACTCCGCACTTTTTCTTTCTTTCTCTTTCTGTATTTCTGTCTGTCTCTGTGTTTTGCGGTATAAATTCGATCGGGGAATACAACGAACGGAAACGATGTGTCACTCCGTCGCGATTAAACCCAAACGACATATGCGGTCCTCCCGTCCTGCATATCCGTCGCCTTTTTACCTTCGTCGACGTATTCGCCCTTTTCCTCGGCGTCCCGACGAGTAGAAATAACGCGTTCATACATTTTTTAATTCCCAAAAATAGTTTTCAGTAAGAGTAAAAAAAATTCGAATAAAAGAAGAAAGATGTAAAGCAGAATTTTGCACATTGCTTCCTCCTTAATTTTGATGTTTTTCCCAAAGCCTTCTTAATGAGGGAGCATGTGTTTATTAATTTTGGCTTTCTCATAGAGGAAGCTTTGTGAAGAATGAAAATGAATGAGGAAATAATGTGCAAAGTTGTGAAACTTTGCCATTTTGATTTTTCTTTTTTTTCGAGTAGAAGTAACGCGTTCATACATTTCATTATTCCCAAAAATAGTTTTCCGTTGGAATAAAAAAAATTTTATAAAAAAGGAAAATTGCAAAGTGCACATTGCTTCCTCATTAATTCTAATTTTTTTCTCAAAGTCACCTTTATGAGGGAGCATGTGTTCATTAATGTTGGCTTTCTCATGGAGAAAGTTTTGTGAAAAATGAGAATTAATGAGGAAGCAAAATGCAAAGTTGAGCTTTGCATTTTTTTTACTGTGATATCATGAAGCTCTACCACAAGACCCGAAATAACCGTGCCTCTCTCTGTCTGTCTCTCTTTCTCTCTCTCTCTGGGTATCTCCGTCTCCGTCACCAGGAAATATCGTGTAAACGACGGAAACGTGAATGCCGAGAAGCATAAGGAATCGGAGATCCCAGTGGTTTCGGGGCGAAACCGCCGATTTCACGATTCCGTCTGTACGTGGCTGCCGGGGAATCCCCCGGAATCGCGGCTCGGCGCGGATGTTGGAACGGGGATGAGCAATGCGCGGTGTAGTCCAAGTTAACGACGAGCGCGTGCTGTGTGCCGCGCTCGCTCGGCTGCTGCGGCGTATAAAGTATCGCAGCGGCAGTTACGATATAGGCGGACATCGGGTGTGCCGCGTGGTACTTTAATGGTTCGCGGCCTGTGCCAGCCGTAAAAATGCGAAGCGAGAGAGCCTCAACTGCGCCCGCGATCTCCGCGCTCAAGTGCAGTCGAAATTTTTTTAATTGCCCCGGAAGCACCGGGTTTAATTAAGTCAGAGCACTCGCAACATATTACAATGGCTCTGTGTATATGTCATTCTATTATTTTTAATACATAACTATTATTAACATTTTGTCGAAACCCAAAAAGTGGATAAGAATTAAAAATTTCTGAATTTCTGAAAATGTCAGTGAATTTCGTTGCTTCTTGGCTGAAAATGCGAATTTTCGGAGCACGTGTGTTTTTATGGAGATTTTTCATAGTTTCGTCACGTTCGATTTGTTTAAAATAATAATAAAATAATAAATCATTTTCAAATAATAATACTAAATAAATAAAAACTCGAAAAAATTCCACAGGGTCATCGACTGGTTATCTCCCTCTTGCCCTAATATTTCCCTCTCGCTTTCGCTTTTCCCCCCCGACTCGCGAAAATCCCAAAAAGCACTATCAAAGGAGCCACTTCGCCTCGAGACGTAGCGCAGATTGTTAGACACGATGCCGGGTGCTTTTTGGGGGAGAGCGAAGCCGGTAGACCTCGCGAAGCGCGCCGGGAGCTCGGGTATTCCTATGAGGGTTGACTGTGTCTTTGCCTCTCTTCCCACTCCGTGTCCCTCCTCGTCGTCGAAGGAAACGTTAAACCTAAGACTCTGGTGGGAATCTCGAGGCCCGCATTTCCGCCGAGAGGAAGTCAGTTTCAGACAGGTGTATCGCCGGCGAGAAGTCGGAGTTGGGTAGAGAGCGCAGCCCCGACGCAGGGAGCTTACAAAGACGCGGGGAAGAAAATGGCATATAACGCGCGAGGGAAGAGGAAGAGTAAGAGAGAGCGAGAGAGTGAGAGAGCGAGCAAGCGAGAAGCGAAGAGTGAGACACACGAGGCTGGCTTATAACTTGGTGCACTCGCTCGTAATTTCATCATTTCCGTTTTACGGTAGACGTGGCCAGGCAAGGGACACGCGTCGCGTCGCGACTTCTTACCCCCTTTGACGTGTCTCTCGTCTCTCTCTTTCCTCCCTCATTCGTCTCTCTCTGTCTCTCTCTCTCTCTCTGTGCTGTACGATGCATCGCCGTTTTCCAAGGCTTTCGACACACACATATACGATGAGTTTCTCCGCACTCAACGCGCAGCCTCTGCCACCCCATCCCTACCGCTTCCCTCCCTCCCCCCTCCCTCCCCTCTCCCAGACTCTCCATGACGGTTCCTCGTCTCGCTGCGAAGAGAGGAGCGCCAGGCGCCCGGCGGGGTAGGCTGCTGCTGACGACGAACCGGAGCGTCAAAAGGGGCCACTGAACCGATCTTCCTTCGCTCGCGCGGGAGCCACGAGGCATTTCGCGCTCGCTCACCGTTTCAACCGACGCCTCTTCTATTGCTGACGTTCGCGCTCTTGGCCTCTGTCTGCTGCTGCTGCGTTTGCACACCGACGTTGCGACCCCGAAGGTTCGCCGCACCCTCGTAGCGGGCCGCTTCGTCTCGTTTGCTTCTGCCTCGATCCGACTCGCGACTCGCGGCCGCAGGAGCAGCAGCAGCAGAAGCGTAGACGCATCAGCCGCTCGAAACGCGCGCGGCACGCTAGTTGTACCGCGGGGAGCGAGAAATTCCCTGTTGTCGGACGTAATTACTTTTCCAAGGTGAAAATCCGGAATAGGCTGGGTTTGTACAGTTGATTTTCACACTGCATGGCTGTGTTACTGTATCTCGTTTCCTTTTTGTTCGTCGTCTAGTCTTTTGCGTATTACATGTGTATAATTATGTAAATCCTGTATTAAAAAGCTGGTGGGCAACCATTGTTGACGTGAAATGTGGCAGATTGACAACAAAAAATTGATCTTTGCGTTTTACTCCTCGAATTTTCGATTTTTCGGGCCAACACTTGTGATTTTTGGAATCAGCGGGAAATTTACCATGAGATAGGGTTTTTAAATTTTGCGAAATTGACTTTTTTTCGAAAAAAAACGCAAGTGTTCCCCTTCTAAAAATTTGCGATTTTTGGGAGTCAAATTTAAAAATTTGCAAAAAATCGAAAAATCGAGATGTCGCGTTCCGCCTTGAGACATTCTCTTCGTTGAAAGGTTTTCTTCCGAATGCAGAAAGAAAATTCAGATTTCATTAATCCAAAAACAAATTACACCGATTTTAGTGAAGTGCCAAAATTGGAAAAAAGTGAAAAATGATTTTTCGCGTTTTTCTCCTCGAATTTTCGATTTTTCGGGCAAATATTCGTGATTTTTGGAATCAGCGCGGAATTTCCTATTGGACAGGGTTTTTAAACTTTGGGAAATCGAATTTTTTTTTTCGCAAAAGAAACACGTAAGGGGGATCGAACTTTGTTCTTTTCTTTAAATACAACATCGTAAAATATATATTTTTTAATATATATATAATATATAATATACTCGAAGTCTTTGCGTGTAATGTCTATCATCTTACGTAAGGAGTAGGTACCGGGTACACGAGTAAATTTACGAGCTCAGTTCTGCGCGGTGCATCGATAAATTGTACCGATTTAAAACACTCGGCTATTGTCTTTTCGGAGCACGTATGTCCACTATGTTGTACGACTTAATTTATTGGAAGACTGAGGAGTTTTTCTTCGGGGATTCCCGCGGACCCTCACCGGATACTATGAATCTTCTCGTACTTCGTCTTCTCTTCTTCGCCTTCTTCTTCATCTTCCGCCGCGGTTCCTCCTCTCCCAAGGACATCTATACTTTATGGCAACGAAATCGGCAGTAGCTTTCGCGCGCGATCGCGATCAATAAATATTCTTCAGACGTTTATGTTACACGGCTTGAGCTCCATGAACTGATAAGGCACGTGGAGGGTCGCGTTGTTGTGCTCCACGAGCAAGTGACCGCGTCTCGGCGACGCGCCCACCACCAGCACCGTCTCCCCTTTCAGCAGGACGACCTCGCCCTCGCCTTCTTCTGAAAAGCAAACACAATTCCGTCAGATTATCTTCGCTCGTCGACTTCCCTCCGGAAGCTTCGATTTTTGGAGAACATTTTTCTTTTTTTTTTTTGTCCACGAAAGGTGAAGTCTCACCTGGAAAAGGCATTTTCATGACCCTCGTCTGAGGATAACCGAGCTTTGTGTTTCCGGTGACGGTGTACGATCTGCTCGGTGGAACGGGTGGAGGTCGCTCCTTAAAAAAAAATATTATTATTATTCTGCAATTGGGGCGCCACATATTTTTTATTTTGAAGCTGCAAAAAAAACTCACGAGATCCAGGCCAAAGAGCGTACACGTCTGCTGAATCATCTTCTGGTCCGCGCACTTTTCCGACGGATCCGGCGGCGGCGTTCCCGCTATTGGTTGCGGCCTCGGTCGAGTTCCCGTTCCGGTTGCCCCGCCGCTCGTCGCGTTTCGCTGATGACCCGTCGCGTTCACCGGCTGCTGATTCTGCTTCGAGCCGAGGCCGGGACCGACGTTCATAGTGATTCGCCGAATCGGCCATCTTCTTCGCACCCTCCAGCCTCTCCACGTGGACTGTTGGGAGAAAGTATTTTTTTAAATATTTATTTTCATTTTTTCTAATGAAAAAAAAAAAATAGTAATTTATTTTGAAATTAAATTATTATGATAATAAGTAATTATTATAATAATATAATAATTTCTTAATCATTAATTAATTTTTTGTCATGAAAAAAAAAAAAAAAAAGCTTTACAGTGATTATACCTGAATAACCGTCGCCGCTTTTCGTCGCGTCTCCGATCTGAGATTCTCGAGCTGCTGACGAATTCCCTCGCTGAGAAAAATGTGCCTCTTGCCGAGGGCCCAGCTCGTGCTAGCCCCGAATTTGCTTTTTGTCTGCTGCGCGTTCTGCAGTATGAGCTTCGTGTCCTCGACCGCCTGTTCTTCGGCCCTTCGCAGCTGCTTGAAGGGCGCTATCAGTCTGTACCGCGAGTTGAACGCCTTGAATCGCATTCGGTGCGGATAACCGCCGGCCATGAGATTCACCGTCTCGAGTACCTGTAGCGATCTTATCTGTCGCATCGCCACACCTCTGTCCAGGTGCATCGGGCTCTCCGTGGCGTTGCTCCTTATGCACCTGACAAAGTGGGGCCTCGCGTGCACCAGAGTCCTCAGAAGATTGTCGAGTCGCGTGTGGAAGTCTTGGGTTAGCGTGGAGATCGGCTCGTCGCCGTTTAGTCTTGAAGCGAAAAAAAAACGAAAAAAAAGGTATTAAACACATTCACATTTGATAGTTCAAAGAACTTTGCGACTTTTTGCCTCGTCCATAACAAATTCACGAATAAATCCATAAATAAATGAGAAAATAAATTTATTTGATTTTATTATTAAAAAAAAAAATTGACGCAGCGAGACTGAAATATTGAAAATAAAGCGTCGACTCACAGATCCGTGTGAGAAGTCGGTGATATCCTGAAGCTGACACCACGAGGCACCGTGTCGCTCGCGTAGAGAGCTTTGAGCTCGCTGCCAAAGAGGTGAGTGGCGAAGCCGAAATTGCAGGTGTGCTTGTAAAACACCGCCACGAGATCGTCCGGCACGACGTCCTTGTTCGTGTCTGTGGAAGCAGACGAATAAACGTAACAACAGCTTGAACCTTATCAACTGAGCATTAAGTGCAATTTTCGTGATAAGAGCTCAACCACACTCCCTGCTCCCTCTCTTAGCTCCTCAGGGTGGCAGGAAGCGACTGTACAGAAATAGGTAACGACCAAGTACTCTCGGTATATTTATTTCTCACCCAGGAAGTCCGAAGCGTCGTACGTGACGCGCCCGGCAAAGTGTTGAATCCCGAAGGACCGGCAGTCGACGATCCGCGGCTCGAATAGTCGCGGATTCTGCTTGTGCTGAACCTTGACCTTGGCCACGTAGCTCTCGACGGTGCCGCGGATCGAGCACTCGACGTCCAGCATGCTCAGCAGTCCGGTGCGCTGAGAGACAGAAAAAATGGACCGAGGATTAAAAAAAGTAACGCAACGGGACACCGAAAAATCGAATTAGCTCGTCAGTCGTGGAGAACTCAACGGGAGAGAAAATATTTAATATCTTGAAGCTAATGGAATGACAAATAAATAATTCTTCATTTTTTTTAGCACAGGTAACATCGTGCGGTGACAAAAAAATGGTCTTAATTTTCTGAAGCTCTCGGAGTTGGTATTTGACGTTTGCGAAAAGCCTCGATCAGAATAGATCATCGACCCTCGGGGAATCGACGCAACGTTATCCAGGACACCGAAAAATCGAATTAGCTCGTCAGTCGTGGAGAACTCAACGGGAGAGAAAATATTTAATATCTTGAAGCTAATGGAATGACAAATAAATAATTCTAAATTTTTTTCAGCACAGGTAACATCGTGCGGTGAACAAAAAAAAATGTCTTAATATTCTCGAGCTCTCGGAGTTGGTGTTTATGACGTTTGCGAAAAGCCTCGAGAAGATAGATAATCGATCCCCGGGGAATGGACGAGGAAATCTCGTCTGTGCTTTCTTTTTCTTTTTCTCTCGTCGTTTCGACGACAGCGTTGTCCCCAGAAAATCGGCGACGTGTCATCAACTGCGATAATGAATGAGCAATGTACACGTTCTCACCAGAGAGGACACGAGGTCTATGCAGGGCACGTTGTCGACGTAGTCGACCTCGACGTCGCACCGAATGCCCTCGTCCCGACAGCTCTCGATCGAGCTCTTGAATATGTGAGTGTTGTAGAAGTGCTGCATCGTCTCGGCGCACAGATTTATACAAAGATGCTCCAGTTGGCTCGGCTTCGGGTCCTCGAAGCCGAACATGTCGAGGATCCCGATGAAGCCGTCTGTCGCGTGTCGCACCGCGTTGTTCAGGGCTGTCATGCTCCTCGATCCGGTGCCGCCTGGTGATGATCGATATATTCAGTCGGTCTATCATCGTTACGTCCTATCGATCCGTAGTTTTTTTTTTGGGAGGGTATTTTCTCTTACCTGCCGAACTTCCGATCGTCGAGGCATGCTGGCTAGTCACCTCCGCCTGATTGTGAACCGACTCGTTGGAGTCGGACGACAGCGTGCCCAGCGTCGAGCCCAATCTCTTCAGGCTGTTGGCGCGTCTCACTATGGTCGCCACCGTTCGACAGTAGAGTGCCTTGGCCAGCGAGTCTCTCGTCATGTTCGACTGGGCGAGTAATGGAAAATTGATTTTGAAAATTGGCACCGAAAGAAAAATTTGCATTAAACCTTCTTCTAAAAAGTTCATGAGTAACGGAAAGCATTGTTAGCAAACTATTGGAGCTGTGATTGGCTGGGACTCTCAGACCGAGTCCAAGTTCATTTGTCATTGATAACTTTGACAGTTCTGTCAAATATCCTATTTTTTTTTAATCCACTAAAAATAGGTTGACACCATTGTTTTCAGGGGTAGAATATGCGACTTGAGAACGATGGTATAGGTTAAAAGTCGATATTTTGAAAAAATAAATTTCGTGACCCCGATTTGGGCGGTTTTCGGCCCGGCGGCCAGATCTACGATTTCTGACAAGCCAAACGACAAATTTCTTTTTCTTTTATAAAGTAACGGATCAAGGATTTTTTAGTTGCAATTTACCCTTTTAAAGCTTTATAAGTACGCAGCAGCGCAAAAGTATCTCGGGCACGCGCACCAGGGCATGTGATTAGCCTAGTTTGTTAAAATTTCATTGAAATCCTAACTTATAAAAGATTTCTTTGACATCAATGGAAAAAAAAATCGCCTATTTAGTTGAAACAACGAAACTTTCTTGTTGTTGGTGTAAAAAATCAGTTTACACATTATTATTGTTATGGTTCGTTGTTGTTATTATTATATTTGCAGTAATGATTTTTGTGGATTTTTTGTAATTAAGGGAATTACCATGTTAGCGTCACAGACGGATTTCACGAGCTGACCCCGAGCATTGTGGGTCCTCGAGGTGAGTCCGCGCAGAAGCGCGGGCGGCGGAACGCCGAGAAGCGCGGCGACCGAGCCGAGCTCATTCTCGCCGATGACGCCGACCTCGACGCCGGGGCCGTCGGTGAAACCGACGTTTCCGAGTATCAGCACCGCGGCCAATACTCGCACGACGTCGAGAAACGGAATTCCGAGAACCCCGAGACACGCCTTCCACGCCTGAAACCTCACCGCGTCCTCGGCCTCGTCCTGCCGAGTGTCGCCGTGCTGCAGGTAACGCAGATTCTTCAGATTGTATCCCTCGAGATTCAATTTCACTGAAACAAGGAACATTTCGTTATCGCGCGAAAAAAAAAAATCGTCAATTTTCTCGAGGCTGGGATAGGCCTTAGTGTCACCTCTCTCGTCGTGAGACAGCCCAGCGAGCATCTGGTAGAATATGTGGTAATTCTTCTCGTCCGGAAGCGGCCTGATGACCCGCGTCTGGTCCAGAAAGTAGCAGTGAATCTTGGTCCTGTACAGCGCGCCATCAGTCACCTGAACCTCGATGAAGTGGCCCTGAAGAGCGCCACGAAAAAAATGATGATGGATAAATAATTCTACCATTTTGTCTGTCTTTCTATTTAGTTATTTTTTTCCTGAGGGTAAGGAAAATTTTATATTTAATTAAATATTCATGTAATAAATATTTTTATTTAAGTTTAATTTAAACAAGAATTTAATTTAATATCCTGAAGCTAATGCAATGACAAACAAATAATTCTTCATTTTTTTAGCACAGGTAACATCGTGGAAAAAAAAATGGTGTTTACTATTCTCGAGCTCTCGGAGTTGGTGGCGGTTTTAGCGGAGCCGAGTGATCTGAGGACGGTGAACGCCGCGGCGAGATGCTTAAACGCGTCGGTCTCCGGGCCTCCTCCGGCAACGTCGAATAGCTGTCTCAGCAGCAGCATTGACGCGTACGTTTTTCCCGAGCCGCTCGTACCTGGACATGCCAAAGGCTCGTTTTCAGAACGTTACAGCTTCGTCGGCGCGATCGAGGGAGAGAGACACACGTTGAGGGAAAAAACGTGGCGGTGACGGGAAAAGGAAAAAACGAGTATGCCGCGCGCACGCGCGACGCTGCTGCTGCTGCTGTTGCGGCGGCGGAGAATCCTCACCCGATAGGATAATGGCTTGCGGGTAACCGGTCTCCGACTGCTGTCTCACGGCTTCCTGGACGACCTTGTTGAGCTGCGGTGCCAACGGGACGGCCCTGGTGCTCGTCAAGGTCAGAGGGTTGCCCACGTCCGTGTAGGGGTTGATACACACCAAAATCGGACCCACGTTCGTCTGGAATTAAGTTTTTATATTTAGATCCTCCGCCGAAGAATTTGTTTGATCAATATTAGTTATTCTGTAGTAATAACAATTGATATAATATTTATTATTATTGTTGATGTGGTTTTTGTTTTTATTATTATTAATTATTATTCATTAATATTAAAGCATCGAGGCACTCAATGTCGACTCGTAATTTCGAAAGATCCGCCTCCCCAATTTAAATCGATACCGACAAACACGACCGAACCCAAAAACCGTCGCACACCCAAAATTACGATACTTGCATAATTTCGTTAATTCATGCAAATTACATTCGTCCCTCGACTGGGGACTGAGAACAGGTGACGAAAGTCGTATTTCAAATCGATTTCTAACCTACATTTTTACGGCGAACGCTCGGGCATTCTCAAAAAAAGAAAAAGTGTCGAGACGCGCGAACCCTCCTCAACGTTAATCCTAACGAATGGACGCGCGCGCGCGGCTCCGGCGGCGAACCGAGAGAGTCGAGGAGGCGTCGGCGCAGCGGTGGAAGAGCGGAGAGAGGTGAATATTCGTGATATTCGTGAAGCGAGAGAGCCTAGGATACATGAGGCGAATTATCGATCGATCGATCGATCAGGACGGACAGGAGGAGGGAGGAGCCGAGAGAGTGATTTTCCCGGCGCGGATCTATCGATCCACGGGGCGGAGAAGACTTCGATCGTCGATCCCTTTGGCGGTTTTGTACGAGCGGCGGGAGAGCCTAGAAATTGTAGCGAGGAAAGAGGCGAAAGACGGAGATGCGGTAAATACGCGAGTGAGAAAAAGAGAAAGAGGAAAAGGGAGTGAGAGGGAGAAAGGGAGATAGAATGAGGAAGAGAGAGACGCATCAACGCGCTGGGAACACCGCGCGGCGGGGCAAAAGGGAGCGAAAGGGGCCGCTCGAGAGAGCGAGAAGAAAACCGGTCCCACGTCCCGTCGAGACCCCGGCGAGGGACCCCAGAGAGGCCCAACAACGGAGCAGCGCAGCAGCTCGGCAGCGTCCGACGAGCGGGCGAACAGTCGGCCGACGACGCGAACGCCCGCGTTCATCCTCTCTCCTTTTCTTCTGCGCGCGCACGGATTACGCACCTGCGCGCCTCTTAGTCCAAACACAGCGCGGAGATCAAAATATTACGCATCAGGGAAAAACCCGGTCAGAATCCGCGAAATTTTTCCTCCCAGCCGCGACGTCCGGAAAAAAAATATATCAATTTTGTTTCTCTCTCAAATTCGTCTCGTTTTTATGGAAAAAATAAAATAAAAAAATGTCTACCGTACACGGAGAGAAGGGTCTGATAAATGTTACCATATATCTAGTAAAAAGTACCATTATTTTCTGGCACAGGGGAGTCACGACGCCATCTATCAAGAAGTACGAGAACTTTGAGAATTTTTACCACGAAATATGGTAAAAATGTTCATATATATGGTAAAAATTCTCGTAGTTCTCGTACTTAACGTTGGATGGCGACTATGGCGGCCAATTACCAGGCGCATTGGTAATTTTTACTAGATCCATTGGTAAATTTTATCAGATCCTTCTGTCCGTGTAAATCAAACAGAGAAACGTCAGCCGCTCGCGAAAAAAGATGTATTTATTGCCGAAAAAAAAAAACGGTACTAAACGGAGTAAACAAATAAATAAGAAAATAAATCGGAAAATCATCAGACGCAATTAGCCATAGTATCAGCTACCGCGGAATAAAATTAAATTAATGCCATTCTTAGAGACATTAAATTAATTCCTCTTTTAGTCCAAACATTGCGCAGAGAGCAAAATATTACGCATCGGAAAAACACGGTCAGAATTCGCGAAATTTTTCCTCCAGCTGCGACGACCGGGAAAAAATATATCGATTTTGTTTCTCTCTCAAATTCGTCTTGTTTTTATGGAAAATAAAACAAATAAAAAAATGTCTACCGTAAATCAAACAGAGAAACGTCAGCCGCTCGCGAGACACGATTTGTTCAATGCCGAAAAAAACGGTTATTAAACAGAGTAAATAAATAAATAAATAAATAAATCAATCGGAAAATCATCAGACGCAATTAGCCGTAGTATCAGCAACCGCGGAATGAAATTAAATTAATTCCATTCTTAGTGACGCTCCACTGAACTGTTTCCGCGTTCGCTCTTTGCGCGCTACGACCAAAGTGCTATAAACTTTGCTTCGATATATCCGACTACCCTCAAGCATTATGTATCTACACATTCACAATCCACAATACACGCGAACATAAATATACATACATATAAATACTGATACGCCATATTATCTATATACACATACATATATATCTACCGCGCTACGCGTTATGAATCCCGGTGTACAAACACCGCAAACAAACTTGGAGTTAATCGGTCTAGGCATAATTGCGTTGAGAGTCGCGACTCCGCTGTATAGTTAATTCATTTGGTTAACGAGGCGAGAGTTATCGCTCCATCGAGCTGATGCAGATCGCGAGCTCCCCTCCCCCTCTCTCCTCCCCACCACCTTCCTCTTTCTTCCTCGCTCCCTCCTTTAGACTCCGAGAGCTCTCGGTCTCCGCGGTTCGGCTTCTTCGTCCGCACGTTTCGATCGCGATACCGTGGAATGCGAGCGCGCCACCTGTGCGTGCGTGCGGCCTCCTCCCCCTCCATTCCTCCTCCTTCTTCTTCTGCTTCTTCGCCTCCTCAGCGTCGACTCTTCCGCAACTCGTGGCACGAAACGCACCACGATACGACGCTCGTCGTCCCAAGAGGAGAAAGAGAATAGGAGACGACACTGAGAAAATAGTTTGTTAACAGTTAACAAATGCAGTGTTGAATATAGCAAAATGAACCATTTAGTTATTATTACAAAATCTTGGTTGAGCTAAATAACGTTTAGTTGGCCCAAATGAAGCTCAGTTAGGGTAGAAATACCGTTTTTGGCCATCTTAGTACCCTTTGTGGCCATATTTGTTACACGTAAATGACAGTGATAGCCATAAATAGTGCAAAGTGCTTTGAACATTATTTATTAAACAATGATGTATTTTATGCAATGCATATTCAATGTAAAATTTGCTTCTATTCGTCTAAAATAATCTGATTTATTAATTTGAATAGATCGATAGTATAATGAATTAATATATAAATTTTTTATGTGGCCACTAATGGTACAATGGCCACAAACGGTCTACCCTACATTTGTTAATAATTAACAAATCTTATTTGGCTCAACTAAGAATTAGTAATAATAACTAAATGGTTCGTTTCGCTATATTTAGCACTGCATTTGTTAACTGTTAACAAACTCTTTTCCCAGTGGAGAGGAAGAGTGGGGGGAAAAATCGCACACGGCCGAATCTACGGGCACATCGCGTTTGCGTCATTCGAGCGGCGCGGCGACGCGCGGCGCGAGGAGACCTGAAGCCCTCCGGGGTCTGTATCGGTGAAATGAATCTCTCGTGATGCTCCGTTTGCATTCCTTCGGGCGAGGAGAAACAGAGAAGGAGGGAGAAAAAAGAGAAAAGCCGAGAGGGTTGGACGGAGAATCCGGCCCCGGGCACCGGGCTACGATCGAGCCCGCTGCCCGCGACGCGCGCGCCTTATTACCTACACACGCCGCACATCTTGAATTCTCTCGCGCGAGTGCAAAATCCCGCGGATTCTCCCGGAGCGACGTCGCTGGAATGCTGTAGAGCCAAAACACTCGATTTTGCTTCCTCATAGAGGAATCTTTTTTTTTTTCATGTCAACATTTTTTTTTCTCGAGATGTCAGAAATGATTAGAATGATCCAAAACGTCGAAGAAAGTGGTAAAAAAAATGCTGGATCTTGATAAATCCGCGATAAATCTACGAAAATACTCGTCTTAGTTTATCTGAAACAAATATTCGATATTTTCTCATCGATTTTGAATCTACAAACGGTGGGAAAATTGTGTATGCCAGAAATTATTAGAATGGTCGAAAACATCGATGAAAGTGGTAAAATAAAAGCTCGAACTTGATAAGTCCGCGATAAATCGACGAAAATACTCGTCTCAGTTTATATGAAACAAACATTCGATATTTTCTCATCGATTTTGAATCTACAGACGGTGGGAAAATTGTGTATGTCAGAAATGATTAGAACGGTCGAAAACGTCGATGAAAGTGGTAAAAAAAGCTCGATCTTGATAAATTTGCGATAAATCGACCAAAATACTCGTCTTAGTTTATCCGAAACAAACATTCGATATTTTCTCATCGTTTTTGAATCTCCAGACGGTGGGAAAATTCTGTATACACAGTTAGCCGAGTCGAACTGTAAACAGTCTCGAAAAATCGTATTATCTTTATAGCCGGCACGTCATCATTATTATCCTCTCGCCGAGTACACCGAGCGTTTTCCATAGGATCCTGGAGCCCCTCTCCAGGATAGCGATGGAGTATCGAGCGTCGGATCGTTGAAAAGGTCCCATCACCGTTGATCGACGCGTCGTAGACGATGCATTATCTCTACGACGGAGCCGCGATGACTCGTCGATTTCGTAACCGAGCGGCTCTCGAATAAGAAGCCGTAAAATGTAACCGTACACGAGGCCTCTATGGTTATGCTATATATACAGAGAGCTCGTTGCAGCAGCGCACTCACGTGATATTGCTTGGCGCAGAATCGCGCCTGAAGACACTTGAGCACCGCGTCCTCGGTGAGCGGTCCCGGCAGGTGAATGAGGTCGTCGAGCGCCGTTGAACCGCCGGCAGGAGGACTTCCGGCCGCGGAATTCGTCGCCGCCACCGCCGTCGACGACTTGCTGAGACATCGGTGCTGCGCTTGCGCGCTTTTGGTGCCCTTGACATCAGCGATAATTCGTGATATCGGCGGCGATCTTATCGCCCCGAGCGCCGTCACGCAGGAAACGTCGTCGGGGATGCGTTTCGGCGGCTCCAAATCTGCGATTGATCCCAGAGAAAAAAAAATAAAACAAATACATATAAGTAACCAAGCGAATAATTAAATTTAAAAAAAAATGTAAAAATTAAAATACAAATAGCGGAATAAACGAATCCGTGTAAAAGTGCTTAACGCAAAAGCGGACGGAAAACGACATTTTGCTAATAAACAAATTAACGACGCGCCGTAAAACGGCCCGCGCAGCGCGCTCGCGGATGTTCTCGCGGCCGGATTTAATGGACGAAACGCGTCGGGGGGTCGTTAAAGGCAACGCGACGAGAGAAACGGCACACCGCGCCAGCGGGGCCCAACACGCGAAATGATCATATAAGCTTGCGCGTTACAAATATATAACCGCGGGGCCGTTCGCGCGTCACGTCTCCTTCTCGTTAATTATTGACGCGCAAAATTTTGCACTCGACGACGAAACAAGAGAACGCGGGGGAGGGTTGCGAGAGGGGCGGGAGGCGATGGGTGGAGGCACGGGGGGGCAGGGGGGGAGGTGGAGGCATTGCGTAAAAGTATACAGTGCGCGTAATGCGGCAGAATCGCGCCCAGAGCGCAACGTGGCTCCGCTCTCGGCACACGTGGGAAATTAATCGGCGGGAATGAAGCATTAATGTGACCGCGGCGCAACGCATCCGCGGGCAAATGGACGTACGATGTTGACGCTCCACTTCGTGGACAATTATATGCCGTCGCTGCACGCATCGGCCGTTGGCCGCGGCGCGCACAACGAAATTTCCGTGGTTTTGGTCACACATTTTGGGGACGATCCGTTGCAATTTCCTGGCGAACGTTCAATCGTAGCGAGGATTTTTTTTCATTAAAATAAAATCGGACTCGAAAACGACTCCGATTTCTTTTTTTTTCCTTCCCCTGCCAATCCGGAATTTTTTGATACTTTCGTCGTTATTTATTTTTGAATTAATTTTAATGAAATTAAATTAGTTTATTTCTTTAAATCGAATCGCGTTTCCAAAAAATCGCGATACAAAATCCATTTCGTCGGTCTTCATACGAGGAAACATTGATATTAATTGCAATCGCCGAGAATTCGCGAAGAGAATCTCGAAGCGGAACGTCCCGTGCGATTGTATCTAAATGGCGCGTGTGCCTATGTATGTCTGTGTGTGTGTGTATATATATACGGACCAGATATTAAATTGTTTGCGGTGGAGTTGTGGCCGAGGTCGTTGACGGTGGCGTGATTGGCGTGCGGATGGACGATAGCGGAAGCGGTGAGGGTCTGACCGGATGGATGTCCGATTGGAGGGTGCTGAGGGACCCCCGGGGTTCCTCCGGTCGCGGCGGCAGCGGCGACGTTGGTGACGGAGGCGGCCGCGGCGGCGGCTACGGCGGCGGCGGAGGAGGAGGAGGCGGAGGCAGAGGCAGCGGCGGCGGACGACGAGTGTGGCAGGGTAGTGCGAGGCGGCACCGCCGGTGCAGCCGAGGCTGGACCACCCTTATCACCGGCCGACGGTGTCGCAGCCCCTAGCTGACTACCGACGCCACCGCCGCCTCCACCGCCGGTGCCGCCGCTACCAGCACCACCACCAGCACCGCCACCAGCACCGCCAGCACCGCCGCCACCGCCGCCACCGCCGCCAGCGCTGCCACCGCCGCCACCGCCACTACCTCCACCACCACTACCACCACTACCACCACCACCACCACCACCACCACCCGGACTCGAATTTCCTCCGCCCGGCTGGTTCACGTGGAGCCGATTTCTCAGGGTCACCAGTTCCGTGCTGAGGCTTCGCAGACGTTGCTGAAGATGCACCGCTTCGTTCGACGACGAGGCATCTGCAATTAATTCCCAAATACATTCATTTTTTTTTCTCGGATTTCTCGTGGGCGTTTCTCTGTGTTTTTTTCGTTTTTTTTTTTACGCTTGCCTATTTGTTTCGCGATCGGAGGAAGCTAATTATTTTCGTGACGATTCATGATGAGAATGAGGATTCATCGGCTAAACTTTTCGAATGGATTTTTTTTTTTTTTCTTGTGTAATTAATTCCCAAAACATTCTTTTTTTCGGGTATTTCTCGTGAGCGACGTTTCTCTGCTTTTTTCCCACTCTTGCCTATTTGTTTCGCGATCAGAGAAAGCTAATTATTTTCGTGACAATTAATTATGAGGATGAGGATTCATCGGCTCAACTTTTCGAATAGATTTTTTTTTCATCTGCAATTAATTCCCAAAACATTAAATTTTCTGGGTTTTCTCGTGGGCGACGTTTCTCTGCAATTTTTTTTTTTTTTTTCACGCTTGCCTATTTGCTTCGCGATCGGAGGAAACTAATTATTTTCGTGACGTTTGATGATGAGGATGAGGATTCATCGGCTCAACTTTTCGAATGGACTTTTTCTCATCTGCAATTAATTCCCAAAACATTCATTTTTTCTCTGTTTTTTTTCGCGTGAATTTCTCTGTGTTTTTTTCACGCTTGCCTATTTGTTTCGTATAATGATTTGGATAAGGATTCATCGGCTTAACTTTCAGGATTTTTTTTTACTTATGTTTAAGTTAGTCAAACACGAGAATGTTTCTCGAATCTCTCGTCGTCTTCGCGCGGTTATAGTAATGCGCATGAGCGGGTACGAAGCGAGAGGGCAAAGTTCTCGCATAGCCTTTCGTTTTGCCTGGTATATTTCTCCTGTACGAGCGACGCACCGCGAGCTATCTGCCATTGTATCTTAGATTAACGGTACCTGCCAAGCTTGGAGAGAGCGAGAGAAAGAAAGAGACTGAGAAAGTACCATAGTCGAAGTGAGACTAAGAAGGAGACGAAAAGACGAGAACCTTTGTGGCATATTCTGTTCGCGCAGCATCCACGTGACACTCGTTCACATCGTTTCCTCTGTTTCTCTCGCTCTTTCGCTCTCCGCCCTTTCGCTCCCCCCCCCTCTCCTCCTCGTCCCGCAAAAATAATCGAGCTCGGGCTGCGCAACGCTTCGGGAAAGAACGGTTCGCACCGGTAAGAAAGGCCGCGCGCTCGCTCTCGCGAATTTACGATCTTTCGCGCGAAAATCCACGACCCGCGCCGCGCGTCTCTCGAGGCTCGGCTCTCGATTCCGGCTCCTGGCCTGCCTCACGTTTCCTCCCCCGCACACCTCGCGAATTTCCCTCTCCCACTCTCTTTCTCTCGGTCTTGACTCATTCACGATGAGACCCTCGTGCCCGACCATTTTCATTCATCTTTCTCGATTCCCCAGTGCCAACTCGCTTGCCCCTTCCCCCTCCCCCGCCCCTCTCTCCCTCTTATTCCTGGGCGCCGCCTCATCGCTTCGGCAGCTCGGCAAACTCCTCGAGTTACGTCGAGACCCGCCGGTAAAAAGGTTAAGTAACATATCTATCGCCGTGCAGCACTTTGATACACTTAGAGAAAAATTTGCGGCTCACTCCCAGACTAGTTTATCAATCATGGTGGACATATCGGAAGTCTGAGGCACAGCCCTAAACTTTGTTGGAGGACTCTAAAAATTTGGAGAACACTCCAGAAAACTTTAGGCCTGAGTCCCAGACGTCCGACATGTCCCAGACTAGTTTATCACTGATTGACAAACTAGTTTGGGGGTGAGTCCCACATTTTTTTCTCGGTGTAGTGTGGAATGGTGAGGAGGAAGGGGGATGATTTCGAACTAGCGAACGGAGCTGACCTTAAGGGAGGAATAGAGGGGAGAAACGGGGAGATTTCGAACTAGCGAACCGATCTGACCTCAAGGAAGAATGGAGGGGAGGGAAGGGGATGATTTCGAACTAGCGAACCGAGTTGACCTCAAGGGATGAATGCGAAAATCAGTCTCGACATTCGACCGTCTCTTCCTTCCTTCTTCCTCTTCCTCCTCGCAAATTCAGCTCGGCCCGGCAAACAATCGATGACCTCGCGAGCGCCTCGTGCACGCGCGGTTTATCCTCGGAGCCTTGAACTCTCGCGTTACGGCTGCAATGAAGCTGCTGCTGCTGCTGCTGCTGCTGCTGCTGCTGCTACTGCTGCTGCCTCGTGCAGCAGAAACAGCGGCAGTACAATTCGATGAATAATATTCGAGCTGCAGCAGAAGCAGGCGTGTAGCATGAAGCGAGGTGCACGGGAACAGAGAGGGAAAGGTCGAGGGAGCGAGATGAGGAAAATGAGAGAAGAGCCATACGGAGCGTGAGGCGAGAGGGAGCCGACGGGCGAAAGAGAGAATGAGACACGAGAGAGAGAGAGAGACGCGACGAACAGGTATGCAGCGCGGTCCGGCAGGTCCCACTCTCTACCCAGAAATTAAAGTAAGCAGGTACCACTCGGCCCGTTCTCTCTGGGCTCTCCGCCGAAGCGGCGGTTCGACCGCCCAGCCGCGCACACATAGGAAACAGGTTTTTATTTTACCGCGTGGAGCCTCGCGGGCAAAACCCTCTTCGAGCTAACTTGGATCGGGCGGCGCATGCGTGCTCGGCGCTTCTTCTGTGATCGCTTATGAATTGGATCGCGGCGGACGGAGAGAGGGGAAACGAGACTTCGAGACACGAGGGGAGAGGAGAGGGAGGAGAGGGGGGGAGAAGGGGAAGGAGGTGCGAGACCCGAGCCGCGCTGCTCCCACGGCCCAAATTTTTAGCACCTATTACCCTCGCGTATCGCCCGAAGGTCGCGTTGTATTCCTGGAAAAAGGATGAGGGACACGTCGAGGAGAGCGAAGAAGCGCGTTGCTCTCGCACTCAGAAAAATGTGTGGTAGACTTTGCCATACGACATATTTGGCTGAGAGGACAACAATGCTTTTATGGTTCTCGCGACGAAAATTAACCTGCTAATGTAACCGGCGACAAATTGTAGTACCAATGACTATTCTGTATGGTAGAATTCACTATACTCAGTATTGTTATCCCATGAATTTTTCTCAGTGCGCTCTCTCATCCCCTCTCACCACCTCTCGTTCGCTCTTTCTCTCTCTGCGGAGTCGTGAGGGTGGCCCTTGTTGTTATTATTATTTTTATTTTTGTATCCCGCTTGTTTTGTTTGCTTTTCTATTTTTGTATTTACTTGAACTTACTTTAAGATTTAAGACCCTCGTGATCGCCTGGAAAAAGGATGAGGGACACGTCGAGGAGAGCGAAGAAGCGCGTTGCTCTCGCACTCAGAAAAATGTGTGGTAGACTTTGCCATACGACATATTTGGCTGAGAGGACAACGATTCTTTTATGGTTCTCACGACGAAAATTAATGTAACCGGCGACAAATTATAGTACCAATGACTATTCTGTATGGTAGAATTCACTATAGTCAGTATTGTTATCCCATGGATTTTTCTCAGTGCGCTCTCTCTTCCCCTCTCAGCACCTCTCGTTCGCTCTTTCTCCCTCTGTCAAGTCGTAAGGGTGGCCCTTGTTGTTATTATTATTTTTATTTTTATATCCCGCTTGTTTTGTTTGCTTTTCTATTTTTGTATTTACTTGAAGTTACTTTAAGATCACTTCTTTATAACCTGGGATAAATCTCCTCGCAGGATTCGCCGATAGCGATTCGGCACTCGCGAAAGGTCCGCGCATGCGTTCTGTATTCGTTGCACCGCGGTCGCCGGGAAAGGAATTCGACTCAGGGAAACAGCTCTCGGGCGGTCGAAAAAGTTAGGGAATATGGGTCGAGCGCTCGGACATTCAGCGGTAAACACAGCAGCAACAGCAGCAACAACAGCAGCAGCAAAACGAGTCAAGAGACTCGGCGACACTTCGCGCGGGCTCCACAGGTTTACGGGATATTTAGTGCTTCTACTTCTACTTCTGCCGGACCGCGGAAGGGAGTGGAAGATAACGCCCGGCTTCTTGGTATATATGTATGTGTGTGTGCCTATATATATATACATATACAAACACATGTGTGTATCCCGGCGGGTGTTACCGAAACTCGTTTATGTTTCATAGCTCTGTTGCCGGTGTCGCCGCCGCCGCTTGCGGCCTGGCCAGCCGCGGATCAGCGCGCGACCGTAAACCCGTGCGTCGCCTCCGGGCGCTGCGCGCGCGCGCAGTGCCCGGACGCGTATACATAACCTCTCCTATTCACCTTGGCTCTTCCATCCAGCGCCACGGACATACCGCACTCTCTGCTTCTATATACATACATACACACACACGAATATATATTTATATTTTTGTGTATATATAATAATGATAATAATAATATTGCTCCGGAGACCGCGGGTTTTATACGCGTTATTTCGCGCGGTCGGTGCTGCGGGCGCAGCTCGAGGACGGTGGAACTATAAGGCGTGTGCACTGTATATCTCGGCGAGCGAGCAGGGCGCGGGTGGAGGGGTGGAGGGGGAGGGGAGGGAAGATTCAAGGTGTTCTGGAGAGCAGAAGCACGGGAGGAAAAACGAACGTGCCGTCGCGAAACGAGGCGATCCAGCTCTCTGCTGTTGCTGTTGCTGTTGCTGCTGGTTCACTATAAGCGACCAGCGGGCCGAGCTTGCAACGCTTCCCTCGCGCGGACTTGGGTAGCTCTGTGGCTGTGTTCGGGTTCCAGCTATACGGACTGAGTGTGTTCTTAGCACAAACACACACATATACATATGTATAGACAGGCACACGCACACAGAGTTCAGCTGGAGCCTGACTCCAACTACGGCGAGGTCTGCACTCGGCTACGCCGAGGAAATTTTCTCTCTTTCTCTTTCGCTTTCTCACTCTCTCGCTCCTTCCTCATCGCGAGGGCGCTGCGACTATCGGCGCTGCGATGTACAAGGCCTACGTGCTGGCCTTAAGGCGATGCTGGAGTAGATTTTTTTAAAGGTAAAAGTAAGGTAAAAAAGTACGGTTTCGTAGTTTCGAAAATTCGTTGTTATTGTATTACAAACATGGCTCAAATTGTACAGGATTGTAATATCAAATTTTTTTACCGACCAGTCGGTAAAAAAATGTATTCCAGCATCGCCTTAACCCGGGCGCTTTTTGTCCGTCTATCTCTCTTTCTCACTTGCGTCTCTTTCTTTGATTGTGTTATTATTCGCTTTTATTAATTTTGTCCGACTATTATTCTTTAGATGTTTTTTATTTTTCATTTTTTATTTTCTGTGTTTCGAATTCTTTAGATGTAAGTTTATACTGATTTTGTATATGCATGTATCGCTGCTTTCTGCACGGAGCGCATAATAAATATCGCTTTCTTCCTCGTTCTCGCTATGTGTATGCATAGAGCGCGCCACGCCGCAACGATTATTATCACGGGCGGATGAATTTTCGAATGCCGACCGGGGGAAGACGCGGCGGCGAGAGGGACGAGAAGAGCGTCGCGATCGACCGCGCAGCCCCCATTGAATTTTCATGGATATTTCCGATCCGGAAAATACACTCACGCCCCGCGATATTGATAAGCGATGGAATATTTTTATTGTTACAGCTGACCCCCCTCCCCCTCTCCCCCCCGGCTTCTTGGGTTTATCGCGGTATTTTACGGCGCGGATTTGAGATTGTTTTCCCGCTCGCGATCCTTGCGGGGATGAAGACTCCCGGAGCCTCCGGATTCGACTTATTTTTTCTTTTTTTTCGGACAACGCGTTTTGATATTTGTGGATTCGAAGGGGCGTGACGAATCCCGCGCCCAATAGAGCGAAATAAATTTCGCGTATCCGGGAAATCCCCGAGGGGAAAATCCACTCGCGACCCACGTCTGAACGCCGTGACTGAAGGGCCTAATGTGAATTTAAAACACATGTTTTTATATCTTATTTCTGCAACGAGAAAAAAAAACGATGTCAATTGATTACAAAGTATATCTTATTATTATTAATATTCTTATTATTGTTATTGTTATTGATATTATTATATCATATCAGTGAGAAAGCACGTGACAACAAAAATCCCCAAAACTCGCGCACGTTCCGAGCGCAACTTTTTCGTCCCTGGGCTAATGTGAATTTAAAACACATGTTTTTGTATCCTATTTCTGCAACGAGAAAAAAAACGATGTCAATTGATTACAAAGTATATCTTATTATTATTAATATTAATATTATTATTGTTATTGATATTATTATATCATATCAGTGAGAAACCATGTGTCAACAAAAATCCCCGAAAGTCGCACACGTCCCGAGCGCAACTTTTTCATCCCTCGACGCGCGCGATAATCGGCCACGTGCGCGCGCAAACGCGCAATAAAGTCCCACGGAGCGTCGGCGCGGTTCCGTATACACAAACCCGCCGCGCGTTTGCATAACGCGGAGCGAGAGTCAGCGTCGAAAAATCGCGTGGTATATGCGCGCAAGTCGCACGTATCCGTAATCCAGGTCCGCAAGAGCGGCGAGCATCGTCTTACGTCTTGCTGCACCGGTGAAAGAGGAAGAAGGGAAGGGGAGGGGGGAGAGCCGAGATTGGGCGAGCGAGCCTCGCGCATTCTGATGCATCCTACTCGCGCGGCGGTAGAGTGGGTTGCGGCGGGATGGGGAGAGGGGAGGGGGTCGCGTACAAACGTGTTCGGTCGCGCTTGTGCGCTCTCGTCGCCGGCGGCAGACCCGAAGCGCCTCATATACTTATAATACATATGTGCACGCCGCGCGTGTGCGCCGAGACTTTTCGTTGCTGCACCGGCGGCTATATAGACACACGCCAGGCGCGGTGCGCGCGCGCGGCTCTAGTTTCGGCCGGCGCGTTCTCTCGCGAGTTTGCAGCCGGATAAAGCGGATTTACCGTGATTATTATCATGATTATTGTTACTATTATTAATATTATTATTATTAATATTATTATTATTATATTCGTGGGTATGCGTTTTGTGTGTGGTGCGCGAGGAGCCGGCGAAGGCGAAGGCGAACGTGGAGGCGAAGAAGGAACAGGGAAATTCGGATGAACAGAGAAACGGAGGAAGAGCGAGAGAGAGAAAGAGGGAGAGAGACGTTGGAACCGGTGAACTCTCGCAGAAGAGAACTAAGTATAAGCAGCGGCAGCGGCAGCCACGTACAGTGAAGTATTAATGTGCGAAGTGCCGCGTCAATGATATACGCACGGAGTTGGAGTGTCTCTCGCTGTACCGCTGCACCGCGAGTGTTGCATGCGACCCCCGCGGCGGGTCTACGCGGCGCGCGGCGCACGCGGCATCGCCGCGGGTCCCAACCGCTGCGCGGGTTTAGTCGTCGCATCTCCTGTGTGTGTGCGAGGCACTTGCGCCGAGTCGCGCGCGCCGGGACTGTGGGAATCTCTTCGCGTATTCTCTCGCGTCTTTTGCGCGCGCCGCAATACACCCGAGGAGACTTCCCGCGCGAGAGAGCCGAGGCGCGCTAATTATTATCATCCACCGGCAAAAACGCACAATTGCGCAGACACGCGGGAAACGCGCCGCGGCAGCAGCCGGGCGACACATTCGTTCGCGTCGAGACTTTAATAACCGATGCGCCGCCGGGGTTCGCGACATCTGCGCACTACACACGTCTTTTGCATTTGACATATTCGAGACAATATATTTGCGCGTCTACGTTTTTTATTAATGAAAAAGTAATTGCGGATAACGAAATTGGACGAAACGATGAATTTTGTGATGATAAAAAATGTTATTGAAATTATCGACGGTAAATATAATATGAATTAATTATAATCAGATGAACATTTTTTTTTTTTTTTTTTTTTTTTTCGTTCAATACCTTGGAGCTTCTTCTCGGTCTCCCAGAATTTCTGCAGCTCCGTGAAGTACTTGTCCAATATGAAGACCTTGGAGAGGCCGAGGGTGGCCATCTCAAGCGATCGGTGCTCCGTGTCACCCAGAATTAATTCCCTCTCCTCGGCGCGCGGATATTAATCGTCCCCCTCGACCGAGCACTCGCCGCTTTCGCACTCGCACATTTTACCTCTGCGTCCTCCCCTCGCCGGCCCTCGTCCCTTCGGCCTCGTCCTCCCCCTCCTCCTCCTCCTCCTCCCGCGGCGCCGCTCGAGCCGTCGCGACCCCCGTCGTAAACTCTCCGGCGCGGCCCGAAGGGAGCGCGAGCCCTATCAGTCGTCGAGATTTCGCGCAAAAGCCCTCTGGATTCTGCGATCCATTGGCTCGCGTCGTAGCTCTCTCATTTGCCAGCCAATTCAGCGCCAACCATCCACGAAACTCGTACACTTTCTACAATCTTTCTGTCACTCTCTCTCTCTCCCCCTCGTTCCTTCTCCTTCTCTTACTCTCAGCGCCGAGGCTCGCTTGCGAAATTTCGCCGATACTCTCCGGGGTCCGGGGACGACGACTCGACGTTTCCCAGGATGCCTCACTTCAACTTCACTTTAATCCTCCAGCACTCGGCGAAAACAACAAACAACACACTGCCACCACCGACAACAACAACCACAACAACAACAACAACAACAGAAGCGGCAAAAGCCACACGTTGAACTAACCACAACCACAGCAACACCAACAACAACAACAACAACCACAACAACAACAACAACACTGGTTTCAGGTTCTCAACGAATCCCGAGATTATTGAGGGTATTTCTCCACTTTTACAATTTACTTCCCTCCTCTCCCTCCGCCACTCGATTATTCGAGAACACAGATCTACAAACGATTTACCGAACCGCAAGACCCCGATTTTTTTTTTTTTTTTTTTTTTTTTTTTTTCTAGAGGAAAGGATACAAAACGTATCGCAATGAGAGCAGAAAAAAAAATCGGTACAAGAGTTTTCTGTCGGTCAGCCGGAGCGCGAGGACAGTCCGAGCGGTCGTGTACGACTGGGCGTCATTGTCGGCCGGAACCCGCGCGGCCGAGCTGCGGTCCCTGTCTCTTCTAAGGCCCGTTCGTCGTGACTCGCGCGGTGAAACTCGCGCAGCCGCGGGGCCCGAGCGCTCGCGAGACGCGCCGAGCGAGAGACGCGCGAGTTAGCTCGAACGCGGCAGTCCCAGAGGGCCGTGAGGAGCGGTGGGGGGCTCCTCGGGGCCTCAACGACGAGCGCGGTCGGAGCGCTGCGCGCGCCTCCTGCGCGCGGATGCTGCGCGGAAAAATGTCGAGACCCGTACACTCCGAGCCGGGGCATCTCTGGCTCTGCATCTCCTCGACTCTACTATTTTTCCTCTCTTTGTCTGTGTGTGTCTGTGTGTGTGTTCTTGTATTGCTCTGTTAAAAAGTTCGCGAGCAACCATTGTTGTCGATTTAGTCGGTCTCTGATTGATCGCTGGGAAACCGGTGGTTCGTTGTTTAATATCGCGAAATTTATGGCAGTTTGTCAGAAAAAAACAATAGATTTTTGCGTTTTTCTCCACGAATTTTAGATTTTTCGGGCAAAGAGCCTTGATTTTTGGAATCAGCGGGAAATTTGCCATCGGATAGGGTTTTGAGATTTTACGAAATCGATTTTTTTTCACCCCCTTTTTTAGGAATTTTTAGAAGGGGTATCTCTTCTAAAAATTTGCGATTTTTGAGGGTCAACTTTAAAATGCTGCGAAAAATCGAAAAAGCGAGGCATTCTCTTCGTTGAAGGCTTATCTTTCGAATGCAAAAAGAACATCCAGATTTTATTCATCCAAAAAAAAAATTACATCAATTTTAGTGAAGTGCCAAAATTCGAAAAAAAGTGAAAAATAGTTTTTCGCGTTTTTCTCCCCGAATTTTTCACTTCTCGGGCAAAAACTCGGGAGTTTTGGAATCAGCGGGAAATTTCTCATCGGCTACGCTTTTAAAACTTCGTTAAATCGAAAAAAAATGTTCGAAAAAAAATACGGCAAAGTATACCTTCTTACATAATATATAGAAGAAAAGGATGTATATATATTTTTCTATCCCCGTTCGACGCTCTTTATCCTACGAATTCGCCTCTTTGCTGTGTACCAACGTCTTGCAGTTGGGTATAAATATATGTATTTTCGTTTTTCCTCTTCTGCAGACGGTAATCCGTGCGCCGGGGAATATACCGTGTGCACCTCACCGTAGGCTCGTGCCAAAGATCCCTTTCTCTCTCTATCTCTCTCTGTGTACATCCGGATTTACCTTAAGCCCTTCTTCTCCACCGCAACGCGCGCGCCGCCCGAGCCGGTTTCATTTTTTTTTTGGTATTTTATTTTTCCCGCCTCTTTTCGTGCCTTTTCTTCTACACGCGATAGCAATACCGATTCGCTCGGCTATTCGTGCGCTGAATCTAACCGAGAGACCGAGTTTTTATCATAGGCTGGGAAAAAAAAGCGAGCGCGAAAAAGAGAGAGAGAAATCCGCTGTTTTGCAACGATCCTTTGACTGAACGCGGTTGGTCCGAATGTTGCCCTGAGAAAATGTTGGTTGGCTGAAAATTACTAGACTCAGTGTGCTCATCCGTTGTAAATCCAAGAGGGCTAATTATTATAAGAAAAAAATTAAAAAATTCTTAAGTAACGAATGCAAAAGTAGTAAAAAAACGATTTAAAAAGAAAATTACGCTGCATCACATTGCACATTAAATTCAACTTCCTCGAAGCATCGTTGCGTCGTCGTTGCATAAGAGATATCGTATCGAGTGCGAGAAAGAGTGCGCGTTGAATTACCCACGGCGACGAGACAAGTCGGAGGATTGCGCACGCGCAATCGAGCGGTGCGTGAGTCGAGCGAGTGAGCGGCGATGGCATAAGAAGAAACAGCCCGGTGGGCCGGCTGCTCACTCTGCTCACCGTGTAATTAATGGCGACGCCCAAAGTCGACACGCATGCGCAGCGGCATTGCCCACGATCGTCGCGATCGGCCGTCGCGTGAGTCGCCTCGCTCTCACGAGACGAGAAAGACGGAGAAAGCGGAGCCCCAACGCCGAGCCGAAAACCCGGCGACGATTAACAGAAAACTCGTTCTCCGACGTCGAGGAGTCGGCACGAACGTCTTCGTCGAGGAGTCTTGGACTCGCCTCGCCGGTTCCGGAGGCTGCGCGCGGGCGCGTTCCACCTTGTAATTTTGATCTACAGCCGCGAGAGGAATCCAAGATGGCCGTGGGTGCCCCGGGCGTACCCGCGCGTCGTAAACAATACACGCGCGGGGCCCGCGGGAATCGTCCTCCGTCTCGCTTCGGCTTCGGCCCGCAGTCCGCTTTTCCCCCACTCCGTGTCTCACGTCCCTCGGCTCTGTCTCCCTCTTTCTCTCTCGCTCTCTCTCGTTTTCCATTAGCGAGGTCGGGCCCCGAGTATAGCGAGGGCCCAGCGTCTCGTCCTGCGCCGTTGGTCCTCGCGAAAGCGCCCGCGAGTCTCCGGGCAGCACGGGAACCTCGCCGGTCGCGCATAGTCGTGGAGGGAGCAAGGGACGACGGGAGGGGTGGGGCCCGAGGAGGGGGCACAAGGCCCACGCTTAGCCGCTGAGAGGCCGTCGACCACTGCCGTCGACGTCCCTCCGCGTCTTTTGCTCTTGGCTAACTCTGCTGCAGAGGCCGCAGCCGCTGCAGCAGCGAGATGAATCTCGCTCGGATTAACGCGCTGTTTGCCTCGCGAACGCGAGATTGGGTCTAAGGCCCCGCTGCATAGGCTGCACGTTATCGTCGACGAGGGAAACATGGTTTCTTCATTCTCGCTGAAAGCAATAAATATATCGTTGGGATTATCCAGTGTAACGGAAAAATAATATTGCAGTCAATACTGAGATTTTCGTTGGGCCCAATTAATCCGTCGGGCCCGACGAGTCTGTATATATAACGTCTTAGCGTTGGTTTCATTTTTGTTGAGTAAAAGGTTTATGCATCGAGAAGGGAGTCGAAAGAAGAGAGTATATCGAATACTCGAAAGGTTCCGCGTAGCTTCGGGGTTAAGCCACACGCCGTGGATAATCGAGCACAATGCCGAGGGCCTTTTTAGCTCTGGGACTCAGTCCCAGTCGCGTTGCGTAACTCTCAGTAACTGTCGACATCCGCCACCGCGACGTGGCCGTATATGCGAGTCAATCGAGGACGCACCCTGCGGTTTTCCTCCACGAGGAAATATCGCGTGTCAAGCGCGGCTCGTTTGGGGACTTGCGGTGCGTTGGGCCCGCGAAGCATTGAGACACGGGAGCCTCATGGAGAGATCGGCACGGGGCGGAATTTAAATCCGAGCGATCGCCGTCAGGTTGAGCGCTGCGCAGGTGAAACCGGTTCTGGGAAGGACCGAAAGTACCGCCGATCAGGTACGTTCAGCCGAGTCCTTGGGCCCTAAGGCCCCGCGTGATTCATCGCAGCGAGTCCTCGCGTCGCGATCGCCGCGCACCTCGAATCGGTAAGGAAGACTCGAATGATAAGAGCGCCGATACGGAGAACTCGCGGTTTGTTCGCCGTCGAGCCGATTGGGCCTTGTACGAGCCTCGAGTCGTAACTTACCGACCACCGGTGATGCAGTTCTCGCACTACCGATCGGTATCTCTTGTTCCATCCGACGGTACTCTGCCGGCCGATCTTCCGGCCGATTGATCTCGCGCCTCGCTTCCTCGTAGCTTCGGCGGGTCACGATTTACCGTCGATCTCGGATCGATCGATCGTCGGATTGGCAGAGTGACTCGATCCCCGATACTCTTGGGATAAATAATGAATTGTGATAATAAGGTGCATCGAGTGGAAAATTGTGATTAGGAACGTGACGTAAATATTTTATTTTATGATTTCCGAACCGACGACGAGGCGAAAAATCGGATAAACGATTTTTTGTCCAGTCCGAAATTCTCGCCGAATTATCGAGTTGGAATCAGGGCGGGATGCGGAGGAATAAGAAGCCGAGGATGGAAGAAAAGGAGGCACGAGAGAAGGACAAGAAAAACGCATCGGGCCGGTGTCAGCGGGTGACGGATGGCCCGGTGAGATCGTCCAAGGTTCGCGGGTTTTCGGGCCCCAACAGCTCGACCGATCTCCCCTCGCTGCTATTTCGGCCTCTCTCTCTCTTTCTCTCTCTTTCTTTCTCTTTCTGCGTTGGCGAGTGTACAACAGCCGAGCCGGACGAGCGGCACGCTCGCATTAAACCAGGAAACGCCAACGACGCGGAGGACGATTCCTCGATGACCAAAAAGGGGTCAATCGTGATCCGCGACGTGTAGCGTCGCGGCGAATCTGCGTCGCGGGATTCAAGCCAAACCGAGAGACACGGCGCGATGAGGAAGGACGAGAAGAAAGAGAACGAAAAAGCGAATGTCGTTCGATTAAATATAATAAGAGGACAAGACAAAGTAGAGCTTTGGACATGACTTCCTTATTAACTTCAGTTTTTACGAGATTTTTCATCCTTATATGAAAACCAATCAAATTTGTTGGCTTTCGCGTCGAGGAAGTTTTATGAAAAATCGAAATTAAAGCCACTCGAATAGTCGGTTGTGATTTTCTTTCGCATGTCCCTCCGCCTATACAGTGATTGACCCTTCGAGTGGCCTAGATCGCCTCTTACGAATCCTACCCTTGCTCCTATCCACATTTCGACGGATTCTCAAGTTTCAATATTTTCTACAGACACTTTTTATCAGCTAAGTCATCTCTGTGTAAATTTTAAGTAACGCTTGAGCAACGCATTGTTTCATTATTTCGTTTTTCCGAATATTTCGTCGCGATCTCGAGGCTCAGGGTGGTCAATGACTGTTCGGGACCGAGGACTGTCGCCATAATCGCGTCAGCCATCTCCCCGGGTCTCTCAAAGTTATTCCAAGGACCGGGGAAGACGGAGAACGAGAGGACTCCGGCGATATTCGTCTCCGGCGTGTGTGCGCCTTGAACTTTCCGCGTTTTTGTCTCGTTCCCCGTGCGGCAACGACCAAGGAACTTTTGGACGCGTTCTTCCCTCTTTATCTTCCTCCTGCACGTCGTTTTTTTTCTCTTCTTCCTCTCCCTCTCCCTCTCTCTTCCTCTTTTTCTCTCCCGATGTAGTTCTGTACCTGTGCGAGATCGAGCACAGTTGCGGCCACTGCTCGTCCCGTCGACGACGACGACGACGACGACGACGACGACGACGACGACGACGACGACGTGATGAATTCCTTCATCTCGCGAACGGTCGTCGCGGTACCCGCACCGAACCGAATTCTACCGCTCTTCCCCTCCTTTCGCTGTGCTCTGCTCGCACAAAGGGACGCACGAGCAGCATCCCCGCATTGACCCGTTTTTTTTTTTCTTCCAAGCCGCAGCCTCCGCTTAATCCGGACATTGCTCAATTTAACCGCACGATAAATAAAATTTCCTGTTTTTTTTTCTTCGTTCTCTACCCCTCCCCCACCCTCCCACATTTTTCGCGCTTTGATAGCGTTGCGGTCGCCACATATTTTTTTCAAGAGACAAAGCGAGACCCGTGGAGAGAGGCAAGACGATCGCAGGCAAAGAGGTCTCGAGCAGCTGAATCGCGTGTCCGTCGAGTCGTTAACTATATGCGCGCAGCTCACGACTCGTCGGCAGCAGCGCGCCGCCGAGTGCAGAGGCCAGCGATGAATCGGGGAATCAATTAAAAAATGTCTCGTGCCGAGAGTCGCGCGGCGCGCCGGGCAGCGCAACGAGAATTGTGTGAGTAACGAGACGCGCGTCGATCTGATCTGAGGAGCTCGCGACGAGAAGTGAGAGAAATCCAATGTAAGAGAGTGAAAGAAAAAAAAGAGACGAAGAGGAAGTGGAGGAAGACGGAGAGAACCGAAGGACCGAGCCACGTTCTCGTCGGACGCGAACAGGACGAAGATGCCGAAGAGCAACGAGGACAACGAAGATCTGCTGCGACGAAGAATGGGAGGAAGGAGGAAGCGAAAGAAGAAGAGTGTAGGGGGGGGGGGGGATGAAGGAGAGAACGAGAGAAGCAGATCAGTGTCCAACGTGTGTGATAGGTAGCCACTGTGCCGGACATACGAGACGAGGCAGCAGCCACGGACGCGGTGGTCACGCAGAGCAGTTCTACGCTGCTCGGAAGGAGAAACAGAAGGAGACAGATCTTGTGCTCTGTTCGTTATGCTCTTTCTCTCTTCCTCTCTCGCTTTGTTCGTTTAATCTCTGTTTGTCTCTCTCGCTCTCTCTCTCTCGGCTCTGCCGACTGCTTTCAGCGTCGCAGGCTGCTGCTGCCGCTGCCGCCGCTGGATCTCGTGATTTATATCGGTTTCAGCGGTAACCCTTTCCTTTCCTTATTCCTTTCCGCGGTCCGATGTCACCCGCGCGGTGGCGGACGCGTCGACGCCGCGACCGAGGAGCTTATCGCGACTGCTGCTCTCTCGCGTCCCGGGAACTCCGAGCTTTTCCGTGTCTCCGCGAATCCGAACTGCCGCTGCTCTGCACTTCACCGACTATTTCACGTCACTGTTTTGAGGGTTTTGGACTCGGGCGCCACGCGACTGAAACTGGATTCTAATTTTTTTATTAATTTTTTTCGAACGTACTGAGTTTATGCCAATTTACCTCGTTTGCGTGTGACATATATTTCTGTACGAAAACTGCAACAAACGCCGCAACGCTGAAACGGAGCAAAAAAAATATATATTTCTGCGGGGCTTTCAAAATAGGTGAACCGCAGTGGGACCAATTGGATCATCTCGTCGATGCTAGGATAGGTTGACGATACAGGACGGTTTAAATTCAGTGCCACCCCGTTGTAATTCGCTGCTTTTACATATCGAATTATCGGTAATACATGTCGTAATGTAATAACGAGTAATTATCAACCGTAGCAACGGTGAGCGATCGAAATACCGGGTGGCTCGTGGGCGCGCCCCCCGGAGCAGAGCCCTGACGATCGCAAGTGCGCTCGTTCAAGTGCGCCGAAATTCAATTAGCATCGGTCAACGCCAACGCCGAGTTTCCGCGATATTGAATTAAACTGTTTGACCGTTATTTCCGCAAAAACGGTAAACTTGTCCACAGCGGATTCCACAGAGGAGACGTGCTAATTAATTAACACAGCCTCCGGTCCTACCTCAACCCACTCTGTCTCCCCGGAAAACACTCGGAAAATTCTGCAGCGTGGAATACGCGACGAAATCTGCGGGTATCGACGAGAGCAGAGTCGTCGGACCCGGAGAAAGTGAAAAATCGAGTTCACGAAACGAGAAGAGAAGAAAAGAGCGGTGAGCGAGCGAGCGGCTGTCGGGGCGAGAGTGAATCGAGGAGACGAGGGCCAAAGTGGTCGGCGCGATCGATCACCTTCTCGCTAATTAATTCGTCCGTCAATTAGCGAGCGCTCGTGCGTACGGCCCGCGCGAAGAAACCTTTTCGCTCGTCGAGTGCGAAGGAGCGGCGGGAGGATTCCGCGAGAACAAGTGCAGACTTCGGGGCAGAGCGATTCTTGAGTGTCGCGCGGAAAAAAAAACAAAAAAAAAAACAAAACCAAAATAAAAAGCCATCACGATGCGTCATCGCCACTTCGCTTCCCCTGCAAAAATTTCCAGCACTCGGATCCAGTTGGATCCCGTCTGGATTCTCTGCGCTGAGGTCCGGATCCAGATCCAATGTCCAGTCGTTTACCCAAAATGAAATGTAACGCGTGAAAAATGGATTCCTATCAGTCTACCCGACTGGGTCCGGGCTCCGTTCACAAATTGGCATCCATCTGGATTTTCGCAAGGAATCCCTTTTTTAAAACCACACAGCGTCCCTATATAATCATCGTTTTCAATTCCAAAAACACGTCCACCTGGATTCCTGACTAGAATCCCGTCTTGGGAAATCCTCATAAGGATCGTTCTGGATTCTTACAGGGAGACCGGATTTGGGGAATCCAGATGAAAACCCAATCAGAATCGGATCGTACGTTGGGACTCCACAATAGATTTTCTAAAATAATATATATCTATGTAAAATCCATCTCTCTGTTTCTCCCCTCCCTCTCTCTCTCTCTCTCTTTCTCCGTCTCGTAAATTCACTGACACTTCGCCTTTATCCCCTCTCGCTCCCCCTTAGGTTCCTGTGGGAATTTAACTAAAGGGGGTGTCCGGATTTGGAGAATCTAGATGAAATCCCGATCAGAATCGGATCGTATGTACGTTGGGACTCCACAATATATTTTCTAAAATTATATAAATCTATCTAAAATCCATCTCTCTGTCTCTCCCTTTCCCCTCTCCCTCTTTCTCCGTCTCGTAGATCCACTGGCACTTCACCTTCCACCCCCTCCCGCCCCCTTGGGTTCCTGTGGGAATTTAATTAAACGGGTAAGGTGGCAGCCGGGGTACACACAGGGTAGACGGGGTGTCGACTGCCGCATGGGAGACGAGAGGGTAACGGGGGTGGTGGGGGAGGGGGGGGGAGGCTTCGGGGAGGTGGTCGGGGGTGGCCGGAGGTCTAAGATACACGGCATCCTCGAAAACGCCTTGGCCGCGCGCGGTGCCGGCTGCAAGAAGCGCCCTGACGCCATTCGACTCCGTTCTCTAATCATAATTTTCCCACCCACGCCCCGCGCATCGCCGCTTCCGGCTCTGCTACTCTCGGCCCGCCGGCAGCAGCAGCAGCAGCAGCAGCAGCAGCAGCAGCAGCAGCAGCAGCAGCAGCATCACCACTACCAGTCGCTCCGTCTCGCTTTCTCGCCTTCGCGCTCGACGCGCGAGATTCCTTCGCGCAGCTTCCGCACAGCCGAACCGGAAAGACGTCACGGCGCGATATGAATTATATTTGCAATTACAATGTTACGCCGCGAGGCGAGAGAGAATGAGCAGCTGATTAAAAGGACACCAGACAAAGGGCCGCGCGCATTATCGCGCGGAAGCGACGGCGAAAAAGGAGAGCGAAAAACGAACAGACGAGCGCGAGTTAACGAAATTGTAATTACTTTTTTTTAGCTGCCTTTTGTTTCGAATTAACGCGCGATAACGAGTGCGTTATCGCGAGGTGCTTTGATGGAGAAACGAATTACACTGAGAAAAATCAGTTGTTGCGATTACCAATCATTGGTTAGTTCTAGCAAAATATTGGTTGTAGTAACTAAAATATTGGTAGGTCTGATCAATGATTGGTAATCACAACTATTAATTTTTCTCAGTGTACTCGAATCCAGGGAAATCTGTGTCAAGCAGATTGACCGATATTTTTTGGACTTTTGGTTCTCTTCCAAGTTCCCAAATTATTTTCTCGTATGTTTAAAAAATCAAATAAAATACTCACCCTGTATTTTCAATTAAAAATATTTTTTTTTGTTGTTTTTTCGTAACATGAGGCCGGCGACTCAGACCGAAGTTTGCACAAGCGTCCGATGGTTCTCTCAGGGCGAAAAAAAATTCGAGGTTCCCCTCGACCCACCCGTCCAGCCGCATCAGCAGCCTGCGCGTTAATTGAAACGCGCTTAGACGTTTAGCTCGCGCCCCTCGGCTTCGGTCCTTTCGCTCGCCGCTCGTCAGTCGCACGCTTCTTCTGCCTCCGCCTAAGCGCGACAATCTCGTTTGCCGACAGATATTCGCGCGCCGAGCGCTGCAGCCATTACAAACACACGCGAGATGCACACAGCTGCATCGGCAGAGGCGCAGCGATCGTGCAGTGGTACAGAATAATGAGCATCGTGCGTTACAGGTACCCCGGTGTAAATTCTAATTTGCCTCGGCCTGCCGGATGCTCATGAGTCGACTCTCTAACTTTTCTGTCATCTCTCTTTATTATTTCATCTATCTCTTTTCATTTATTTATTTATTCATTTTTCCTTTGTTTTTTATTCTTGTATTTTTTGTAATTTTTCTCTCATATCTCTTTATTCTTTCATCTATCCCTGTCCATTTATTTATTTAGTCATTTTTCATTTGTATTTTTAATTCTTGTCATTTTTTAATTTTTTTAATTTTGTAATTTCGTATCCCGGAGCAGAAAATAGCCATCCGTCCATCTATCCGCCTCTTGCAGTCACAGAAAATGTGGAAGAGACGTCGAAGCGGAAAACGTGCGTGTCGCACGTTTACAGTGTCGACTCCGTGCGTATATTCCATATCCCATAATACAGTTTTAATTACTATATGCAGAATGTGTAATATGCACGAGATCGCGAACGAAAGCTTTGCAGGAGACTCACACCCCTCCCCCCTCCTCGCCACCCAATGCCAAAGGGTTTCTCATCGCGAGTCGCGGATACACCGCGACTGAATAATACATATCACGAGCGAGAGGGCCGCGCGCTTCGCGGTTAAACGCTCGCCCTGCCGATGCTTAATTGCTAATACCGGCTGAGCGCAATAATTAAATTCATTTGCCCGCGCTTGCGCAGCACTCGTGTCTCTCACCTGCTTCTGTCTCTGTCCTCTCGTCGCGCTCGCTCTTTCAATCCCTTTCGCTCGGCGTGCACGATAATTAACGGAAAATTAAAATTACCTGAATGGCACGGCGAGAGATGAGTGAGAAAGAGCGAGAGAGAGTAGCGCCAACGTTAAGTGCAAATATTAAACGGTTAGCCGCACACGCGGCCACCGTTTGTGCGAATATTTGCACGGCGTTCGGCAACACGTAAAACGCTCGGACGTAATGACCTCGTTCGCGCGGTATACGCGCTTCGCCCGAGAATTCCCGCGCATTCGCGGATAGGCGGAGGGGTGGTTGTAGATACACAGAGAATGCGGGGCGTCATGAAATATTCTCGGTGCGACTGCATTTTTCAGGAACGCGAAATTACGGGAGGCCGGAAATTTCCGAGAGCGGGCGGTTGCGAATTATCGGCGACGAAAAGCTTCAGTATGGACGCGAAAAAAAAATATTTGGTTTTTCCATGATTTATATTCTAGTGAAAAATATATATCAGCTTTTTTTAAGGTTTTTTTATTAATTAAATTGGGAGCAAAGTCGATGATGTTGAAGTTTGCATCGTTGGAATGCAATAAAATTTTTTTGAAATATTTATTCTAAGGATTCTACAAATTATTATGACGATTAATCGTTATAATAACATTTTATACCCAGTACGATCTTTTGGGTGTATTATTTTTTTTTTTTTGCATTCCAACGATGCAAACTTCATCATAATCAAAGTCGTGTCATTGGTCCCCGGTCACCGTGGCAACCGGAGCGTCCACGTCACACAAATATTTTGTACAAAAATATTTTGTTTTTCCATGGTTTATATTAGAGTAAAAAAATACATATCAACATTTTATTAAAGGTTTTTTTTTCAGTTGGGAGCAAAGTCGTGTCATGGAGCCCCGGTCACCGTTACACGAGCGTGTCACTTTCTCTCTCTGTCTGTTTCGTCGCGTTTTTTTCACTCGTACCTAATCCCCGCACCCCGACCGAACGTGTTTGCATAAAAAACGCCACCGGGGCGCGGCAATGCAAATTTATGTAAACCGCACACACAGCGCGGGCGAATATCCGTGGGTATATTTAGTACGAGGGGGGATGACGCGCTTGAGACGACACAGAGAGGATACACAAGGTTGAGGCTGCCGCTGCTGCTGCTGCGGGGGTGTGCGAGGATGCATAAATATAGCGGACTGGACTGCCTTATGAGCGCCCGTAGTCCGGCGCATGCGCGAGAGCGACCCGCGAGTGAGAAACATATCAGTGCAACTACTCTTGGCGCGAGTTTGCACACAACACATCCGAGTAACGCCACCGCGGCGTGGGGCCCGCGCAGCGGATATATCGACGAGGCGATAGTGAACCAATTGCACGCCAGTGAAATTTCAAACTTTCCCACGACGTCGTCCGGGTGATCGATCTTCTTTATCGACTGGCAATCCCGGAAATTATCGCTGAAAAATGTTCACGAAGATTTTTCAGATTTTTCGAATCTTTATTTCTCACGGTTTGATTTCTCTGTTTTATTTATTTTTGCTGTGCTCTCAACATTCAACGACTTTTCCTCCTCGAACGAAAATTAATTTTTTCAATTAAAAACCGATAATAATTTTAACGCAATATACTGAGATACACTAAATCATTATTCGAAAATAAAAATATTCGTAATCACGAAATTATCAATAGAAAAACAAAAATTATCAATCGATGATTGACGCTACGAAATATTTTGAGGTACTCTGAATTATTGTTCGAGTATAACAATATTCGTAATCACGAAATTATCAATCGAAAAAAAAATGATCGATCGATGATTGGCGCGACGAAATATTCTGAGCTACATTGAATTATTGTTCGAGGGTAAAAATATTCATAATCACGAAATTATTAATCAAAGAAAAAATAAGATCGATCGATGATCGACATGTAATAAGCGCGCCGCGTTCAAGTGTCGCGCGTTTACATCCCCCAAGTCTCATATAGCGATGTGGCGGCTCGCGAGTGCTTGCGGCGAGAGAGCTGCGCCCTCACCGCGAGTCGCGACGCGCGAACACGTAAATTCCGGAGACCGGCCGACGTTCGGAGTAACGTGCAAGTAGCGAAGTACATAATACGTAATAGAGGCCCCGTCGGTGCGCCACGCCAGGTCGCTGCGGTGCATACGGTGAGACCGGGGGGGGGGGGGGGGGGGGGGGGGGCAGCGCGAGGCGTGTAGCATCCGCGTCGGCCGTTACCACCGCGGAGAGCGGCGCTCGGCGTCGCGCGGTTATAACTCAACACACGAGCTATAATTATCAAACTGCGTAATTGTTAATTATTGCTCCATTGTCGTGCGGAGTCCGCGGCGGGTAATTAACGCGTTGTAGGACCCGTCGACGCGCGGATCGCACGACCGACCCCAGCTCGCGGGCCGCGCGTGCATTACAGTCGCGTCTCACGCGATTCCATGATCGATTAGACGCGAACGCCGGACACTCGTGTGCCTCTCCTGCGATTTTTTTCATTCGGTAAAACAGACGTTGGATGACGAACGGTAACTGATATCAGATCGATTGTTTTCGAGGTTAGAGGGCAACGAAGCTTTTGTAGTTCTCGCTAATACTAACGAGGCACTGAATTACAGTGTCTATATTTTTAATAGTAGAATTCACTATATTCGTTATTTTTGTCTCATAGATTTTTATTCTATTTTTTAGTTACTTTTTCCTGGCCATTTATCCCGTCGAGATAACGACGATGGCAGCTGTGTCTTTATCGCATTTATCATTTTTAGCGTATTGGTAATATAGTCGGTGTTTCGGAGCGAAACGCAAGACAGATCGGTCGGGAAAATTGAATCTCGGGGGATGGTGGTAAAACGACGGTTTTTCATTTATTAAAACAGACGTCAAATGACGAACTGTAACTCGTTTCAGATCTACTATTTTCGAGTTGAGAGGACAACGAAGCTTTTATGGTTCCCGGTAATACTAACGAGATACTGAATTATGGTGACTATATTTTGAATAGTAGAATTTACTATATACGACATTTTTGACTCATAGATTTTTTTTTTTTTTTCATTCTTTTTTCCTGGCCATTTATTCCATGGAGATAACGACGATGGCACCTGTGTCTTTATCGCATTAATCGTATTTATCGTATTGGTAATCTAGTCGGTGTTTCGGAGTGAAACACAAGTCAGATCGGCCGGGAAAATTGAATCAAGAGGAACGGTGAAAAAACAACGATGTTTTGATTTCGAAAAGTGATTGAAAAAAATTATGTGCACCGCCCGGGAATCGAACCCGAGTCGCAAGGATGGGAATCTTGCATGATACCACTACACCAGCGGTGCCGTTGAGACGGCTCTATAACTATTCTGTTCATAATCGACGAGTCGTCGGAGCTCATGTTTGCAGCCCCCTGTGTGTCGATCGACGGCTTTTTAGGGATAGTCACCGAAATTACGTGTTCGCGATGACAACGAGACGAGTAAACGGACTGCGCATGCGCGCGCAAGGCTGCACCGAAGCTCCGGTGTGCGAGCCGCCTGCCGCCCCGGGCGAAGGGTAGTTCCGTCCCCACTGCTTCTGGCTTACCAGCCGCTGGTTCAGCTGCTCACGACTCGCCGGTAGATTCAAATTCTCGGCCAATTTGCATTGATTTTTTTTTCGGCGCAGTCAGAACAAATATTCCCAATTATTAATGCCTTAATTATTAATGATTTCGAAAAGCACCGTTGCGCACCCTGCGCTTTAAAATAAAAACATTTTTTTGATTTAACTAAGTTTTAAACCCCTATCCGATGGAAAATTTCCCGCTGATTCCAAAGATCACAGTTATTTGTCTGAAAAATAATATATTCGAGGAGAAACACGCGAAAAATGATTTTCCAATTTTTTCAAATTTTGGTACTTCACTAAAATGGATGTAGATTTTTTTGGCTCAAAAAAAGGTAACCCTTCAATGAAGAGAATGCCCTTTCGATTTTTCCTTGAATTTTTCGATTTTTCGCAGAATTTTAAAGCCGACTCTCGAAGATTGCAAATTTTTAGAAGGGGTACCCTTCGCGTTTTTTGCGAAATTTTTTTTTTTTTTCGATTTGTTAAAGTTAAAAATTTCCATCCGATGGAAAATTTTCCGCTAATTAAAAAAATCAAGGTGGTTTTGCCCTCAAAATCGAAGATTCGAGGATAAAAAGGCAAAAATATATATTTTTCATCGTTTCCCAAAATATCTCTTTCACCGTCAACGTCTCAACGCAATCACCATAAAACTGACGTGTAAAAATGACGATCGCGAATGAGCTCTCGTTCATCGACTCGGTGACGTTAAGATAGAAGCGAAATTTGACGATCGTGCGACGGGCGGTGGCACAATGTAACCCAAGACGGAAGTGAAGCATCTGGGTGCCGCATACACACCGAACGCTTCGACCTTATCATGTTTTATTTATCAATCGTCCGCGGACGCTCGCGGGCGCTGCTTCGACCGCGAAGCGAAGAAAGAGAAGAAGTCGTCGTGTCGTCGCGGGACAAGAGCAGAGCGCGCTCGTTCGCTCGCTCGCTCGCTCGCTCTCTCGCTATGCCCCGGTGATTTATGGGTGCAACACCTGACGGTCGTTCGGTTCGTTTTGCGCTCGCGCGGCTCTCGACTCGGGAGTTGGCAGGCAGTTCCGCCCTTTTTTTGCGTCACCGGCGGAGCAGCAACACGAGGAGCGTGCGAGGCGACAGCAGGACACGTCGACTCGCGCGCCGTACGTGGCCTCATCGGTAATGTCCCGGTCATTACCGAGGCGCGACGCGCGCCGACACGGAGCAACGAGGTCCGCGCGTGAGCGCCACGCCGCCGCCGCCGCCGCCGTCTCTCGGTCCGTCCCGCTCGGCGCAACGCGATTTCGCCATGCTCGATAAATCCCGATGAAAAATTTCAGCCCCCGTGACTCGCGGTCTCGGTGTATATTAACCCTTTTCCATATTGACGAGAGGAGAGCGGCAGATGAGCTCCATGCGCCTGGCGCTTCCGGCACGTGACTTGGCGCTCGCGCTATATCAATGTTATGGTCGCTCTCAAGCGGGCGAACGCGAGATTGGCAACGGGACAATTCCTTACACTTGGCCACGCTTTCGTCGACATTGTAAACCGGGACCGCGATGAAACAAAAAATGCTCATTGAAGAAGATCTTTCAATGATTTTTTTTAGATACTCAATGAGCAGTTTTTTTGAATACACATTTAATGAGTTTTTTTAGGTGCTGATACCTTGGGGTATTTTGTGGCAGGTGCTGAAGTATGAAACTGCCTAAGGGCAGTTTCCCTGTAGCATCTGACCACGAATTTTTTGTCATCGCTTTCGCGAAAAGAGAGAAAAGACGTTGCCTCTAGATGAAAGGAAAAAATTAATAAGAAAAAAAATGGATGGGCAGAAGAAACGACAGGAAGTATACGAAATGTCAAACGTGCGCAGGTCCAATTAATCGGAGTGGACTCCAAGGCCGAAAGGTCCAGCGTCGACGCCGGGAGAAATACGATTGTGGCCTCGGTATACCGTTTCCCCTTTTTACGGGTTCGCCTTGTCGTTTTCCCGTGTAATTGAGAAATGACGTCGCGGGATCGCGAACTCAATTCCGTATGGGAATTTACAAAGAGGCAACGCGGATTGGCGAGCGGAAGCGTTATCGTTGTATATCAAAACGCGATTTTATTTATCGTCGCGCCGAGGGATTTTTCATCGCGCGTGCGCGATCGAAAATCCCGCGCGCCTCGCGTTTTACGATCATTTTTCCCCGCGGGATCGTAAAGTCGCCGCAGCGCGTAACGCGCGTCCTTACGATCGACAATCGACTGGCCGACCCGGCAGCGGCGTCGAGGTGAAAAAAAAAATTCTCACGTCGTCGCCGCTGCCGCGGAGTCACGGTTAGACCTCAGCGCGCCCTCTTAAGACTCATCGTATATATATAGTTATAGACGTCCGACCGAGACACGGGGATGCTCTTAGGGCAATTAAACAGACGCGCAATTTTCGTTCACCTCTCGGCGCGCTCGAGGCCACCGAGGTCGGAAAGCCTGGAAGGATTTTTTTTGCGCCTTCTACCTTAAGTAAGACGTACGAGGGGTGCGGAGAGAAAACGAGCGCGACGAGATAACGAGAAGAAAGAGGCGCGGGAAAAAAAAAACATAAACGTTGCGCCGGGGACGACGCATTAATACCCAGGTAGAAATTTGGAGCGGGATCCGGCTGGATCCGATCTGGATTATCCATCTTGTGGTCGGGATCCAGTCGGGCAACCGATCAGATTCCAGTCATGAGATGTAACGCTACGAAACTGGATTCCGAACGGGATTTCCGACTGGATCCCGACTGGGATCCAGACCGGATCCAGACCGGATCCAGTCCAAATCCAGCTCATAAAAATTATTAAAAAATATATTACGACTGTACTTTACCGCGGTAATTTGCACTTTTTGTTTATTATCAGAACGTAGACTATCAACAGAAACACGAACACCCTGAAAAAAACGCTGAAAATTTTGTCGCATGCTGGGATCGAACCGTCGACCCTTCGGACTGTAGACACATGCCTTACCCACTCGGCCATTCAGATCTTAGAAAATTTTAATTCGAATTTTATACTTGAGTTGTTGGTACAACTTTAAGTCTAAGGGCTAAGGAAGAACATATAAAAGTAGAACTCGACTGTGCCGGCCAATCATGAGATTTCATTTTGTTGGTCACGGGTCAAATTGACGTTAAATTTGTCTGAAAAATCTGTGTAAGTCTCTTGATGATGTACACGCGCATGGTTGAAGAGAATTCCGATCTCTTCTCAATAGTATACAAATATGAAGAAAATCAAAAATAAATAAGATGCGAAAATTCATTTCTAATTATAATAATACTAAAATATTGTTAATTAATTAATGAAAAAAATGTTCAACAACTTTTTATTTAAATGAAAAAAAAATCTGTTCAGATTTTTTTTAAGTCTCAAGTTGTATTTGCGAATCTACTTGAGTAACACTTCGCATCTCAAAAACCATAAAGACCCAGTTTTAGGGTATCCATATCGAATCCTGATTGTTTATAAACTCATCCAGTGCGCAACCGGAAGTCCATTCGGAATCAATTCGGATTCTGAGTCGGGTAACCCATTTGGGGAGACCCGAGCCAATCCCGACCATGATCCAGTCTCCAGGATCCAGACACACTGGGACTCCCCGACAGATTTCTTCATATGAAGCCCTTTTTGTGGGCCCTCGCGGGTAAACCTAACAAATTCTGATCAATGATAAACTCGAGTTCATCATCCAGTGCACAACTGGACGTCTATTCGGAATCCTTTCGGATTCCGAGTCGAATAACCGATTTGGGGAGACCCGAGCCGATCCCGACCAGGATCCAGTCTCAGACTGGGACTCGTCGACAGAGTTTTTCATTATGAAGTCCTTTATGGGCCCTACCAGGGTAACCCTAACAAACCCTGATGAATGATGAACTCATCCAGTGGGCAACCGGAAGTCAATTCGGAATCTGTTCGGATTCCGAGTCGGGTAACCCATTTGGGGAGACCCGAGCCAATCCCGACCAGGATCCAGTTTGAGACAGGGACTCCCCGACAGATTTCTACATGGGTAGAAAATGAACTTTTACGCCATCCCTTTCGCGCCCGGGGCTTATTATTTAACGGCGCCGAAGCATTACGCACGGCGGGTCCAATGAGACCGCGTTGTCGGTTATTCAAATCGTTTTTACCGGAGCATTTTACTGACTGGGATGATTCGCGGTTTAACATCTGTTTGAGCTATTCGCGGGAAGATATTAACACTTTTTTTCGCGATAAAATACAAAACTATAAAAAAAATCGAATAAAAACCAAAATTGTAATCAAAGTTAAAAAAATCCTTCTTTTAAAAAGTTCATGGGAAAGCATTGTTAGCAGTTTATTCGTTTTGTGGTTGGCCGAGACTTGCAGACCAAGTCCAGGGTTCATTTAACCTTGATAACTTTGACAGTTCCGTCAAATATTGTATTTTTTTTTAATCCACTAAAAAAAGGTTGTAACCAGTGTTTTCAGGGGTAGAATATGCGACTTGAGAACGATGGTATAGGTTAAAAGTCGATATTTTGAAAAAAAAATTCGTGACCCCGATTTAAGCGGTTTTCGGCCCGGTGGCCAGATCTACGATTTCTGACAAACTGTTCGACCAAAAATTTTTTTTTCAAAATCGACTAAAAAAAGGTTGTAACCAGTGTTTTCAGGGGTAGAATATGCGACTTGAGAACGATGGTATAGGTTAAAAGTCGATATTTTGAAAAAATAAATTTCGTGACCCCGATTTAAGCGGTTTTCGGCCCGGTGGTCAGATCTACGATTTCTGACAAACTGTTCGACGAAAAATTTTTTTTTCAAAATCGACTAAAAAAAGGTTGTAACCAGTGTTTTCAGGGGTAGAATATGCGACTTGAGAACGATGGTATAGGTTAAAAGTCGATATTTTGAAAAAATAAATTTCGTGACCCCGATTTACGCGGTTTTCGGCCCGGTGGCCAGATCTACGATTTCTGACAAACTGTTCGACCAAAAATTTTTTTTTCAAAATCGACTAAAAAAAGGTTGTAACCAGTGTTTTCAGGGGTAGAATATGCGACTTGAGAACGATGGTATAGGTTAAAAGTCGATATTTTGAAAAAATAAATTTCGTTACCCCGATTTAAGCGGTTTTCGGCCCGGTGGCCAGATCTACGATTTCTGACAAACTGTTCGACCAAAAATTTTTTTTTCAAAATCGACTAAAAAAAGGTTGTAACCAGTGTTTTCAGGGGTAGAATATGCGACTTGAGAACGATGGTATAGGTTAAAAGTCGATATTTTGAAAAAATAAATTTCGTGGCCCCGATTTAAGCGGTTTTCGGCCCGGTGGCCAGATCTACGATTTCTGACAAACTGTTCGACCAAAAATTTTTTTTTCAAAATCGACTAAAAAAAGGTTATAACCAGTGTTTTCAGGGGTAGAATATGCGACTTGAGAACGATGGTATAGGTTAAAAGTCGATATTTTGAAAAAATAAATTTCGTGACCCCGATTTAAGCGGTTTTCGGCCCGGTGGCCAGATCTACGATTTCTAATAAACTGTTCGACACATTTTTTTTTTTTCTTTTTCTCAAAATCAACTAAAAAAGTATTTTTAAGTTGCGATTTACCCTTTTAAAGCTTTATAAGAGCGCAGCAGCGCAAAAGTATCTCGGGCACGCGTGCCAGCGCGTGTGATTAGTCTAGTGAAAATTCAAAAAGATCTGACAAAAAAAGCCCTTCGTTCCTCGATCCCACAAAACCCAAACCCAACCCTCCTGACCCTTCGAACAACCCTCGATCAAAATCTACCGCGGAGCAACGCAACTCGCTCCTATCCTAACCAACTCTATACCCTTCTGCTCCCCGGAAGCCTCCGAAAATCATCGTCACCCTCGGCGTCAAACGTCTCCTCTTCACGTCGCGTTTCCCCGCGTAAAGTCTCTCGAACTTCGCGCGTCCTACGCAACGATGGATATACGACCTGCGGCGGCGGCGAGCGTTCGCTGCGCGCAGCAGTGAATCGCCCGCGTATAATTAGTAATGACCGGGGTGGTAACGAAGCATCTATTATGGCGTCTACCGAACGTTAATTAGGTTGCTCGCTTGATTTATCGCGATAGCGCGGAGATAGTTAGTAGTAGCTTGCTCTCGCGTTCCCTCTCTGTGTGTATATATATCTACGTTGCTCTTGAGCTGCTGTTGCTTCTGCTGCTTCGGCTGCTGCTGTTGCTGTTGCTGTTGCTGTTGCTGTTGCTGATGCCCACAGAGAGAAAGCGGGTGGGGGGTGGGGGTGATGGGAAGGGGGAGAGGGAGAGGATGAGTCCAGGGCCCACGTGCAACGATCCTAAGTCTCTCGCACCGGGTAATCTCTCGCCCATCGGCCACACAGAGTACATATATCTGTATCCGTGTCAGTGACTTATAGCGCCCGGTACAAGTCACCTGTGTGTGTATTCGTATGTGTTATATGTCAATGTGTGCATGTGTCTCACATCCGCTTGTCTGCGTGTTTGGGCTCCGCGGCTTATACCGCGATTTTCCCCGGTTAGATTGTATACATATAGCGAGTATATCGCCGGAGAACCCATAAAGCATCATCCCTCGCTGCAAGTCCGCGCGCCGGATTCGAGCGCGCGCGTTGCTCGCGCCGCTCTCGCCGCGGCGCATCGCCGGCGGACCTCTCGATCTTTCGATACCTCGCGAACCCGTCGTTGGAGCGGTGGTGGGGGGGGGGGGGGGGGGTGGAGGGGGGGGGGGATGAGGGGAGGAAAGACAGAGACGACGTGTTCGACCGCGCGTCTACATCGTTGCGTTGTTGCTCGTGGGGTCCGCTCACACCCAGGAGAGAAGAGAGAGTAGCATAGAGAGGGAGAAAGAGTGAGAGAGAGAGAGCCCGAAACTCTCGGAACTCTCGCCGTCCTCCTCATCCGCCGCCGATGATTGCCAGGACCGATACTCGTATCCGGTAAGTCCGCCCCCGCACCCGGCACCCCGCACCACATCCTGAGGATCCTCTCTCCACCAGGTATACCCAGTTCACCCTGTGGCCCTCTCAATATGTGCGATGTACACAACGACGTAATACCCAACGATGAGGGGAGGGGAGTGAGGTGAACGAGGGTAGTCAGATGGAATTGTAACGTCGTTGTTTATTTATTTATTTATTTATTTATTTATTTATTTATTTATTTATTTATTTATCCATTCATTTATTCATTGTTTTATTTATTTATGTATTCATTCATTTATTTATTCATTTATTCATTTATTCATTTGTTTATTTTCTATTTATTCATTAATTTATTTACTTATTTATTTATTTGTTTATTTATTTAACAGTGGACGGGACATGGACTATGAGAACCATGCTGAGGGTCAGCTTAACCCTTGACCCCGAGAAAACGAAATGCCAATCATAGAAAAGCGAAAAAAAAAATGACTGCAAATTTCGACTCACCAGAACCGAATTTGGACGACCTCTGCAGCAGCCAAGTCTGCAGCGCCAGGCGCTCGCGGTGACGACAGAAGAATTCCGGCCTTATGCCGTGGCGCTTGAGAAAGTCGTCGCACTTGCGGAACGCCGCCAACGCCTTGGCCGCCTCGATCTCGTCGATCCCGTCGCCGGCGAGCTCCCGCGGACAGGTGGACGAGCCCCGTCGCGACGGTGCCGATCGCTCCTCGTACGTCTCGTCCGGCAGTAGCATCACCATGCTCTCAGCTTCCCACTCTTCCCACTCCTCGTCGTCCTCCTCCTCTTCTTCTTCCTCCTCCTCCTCCTCCTCCTCCTCCTCGTACTCCTCGTTCTCCTCCTCCTCCTCCTCGTCGTTGTCCTCGGAACTTTTATCGATGCACTTGGCGCTCAGTAAGCTTCCTCGTCCAATGCACATATTCACATTCGCGCGTTCCGATTCGTCGCGTCCGAACGTTCCGAGTTGATTCGCGAAAAAAAATCAAGAAAATATGTACAACATTTTAATCGCAATCATTCCGAACACGATTATTGCTTTTTTTACTTTGTCGCATCCGAACGTATTGAAGAGATTCGGGGAAAAAAAATTCAACAAAATATGTACAAAGTTTCATTTTTCGACGTCGCGTCTTATTGTCTGGTCCTCCAACTATCTGAGCCGCGTCTCATCCGTGCTGGGCGCGTCTCATCTCGGCGAATCCCGTATCGATTACCCGAGCGGAGTCGATCCCGGCGAGCGATCGATTTTCACCGCGACATCGGACTCCCGTGGCTGTCGACCCAGCTCGCTACCTGAAACAGAAAATGACCGGTGTTTTCGCTGTAAACAAACATTAAACCGATCTTTTAATAACGTCGTGTTCCATTTTTTTTTATTAAAAAAAAATCAAAGGTTTATCCGCAATTATAATAACAATGACGTTAAAAAAAAAACTAGAGGTACACAAGATCGAAGAGAAGAGCGAGCGTCAATCAACAGGTTGTAAGTGTCGACCGGGCTGTCGGATAAATAATCGATAGGGAGTCGATCGAGCGAGGCGCGCGCTACACGATCGACAAGGCGATCGTCTTTCGCCGGACGCCGATCCCACCGTCGCGTATCTCGCGTGTGTAGTTTCCCATGTGCGTCTCATATATAGACCGTCCGTATATACATATTTCTACAGAATGAAAGTGGGTAATATGGTCCACTCGAAAATTGTGATCCATATGTGTTTCTGTTTTCAGAGCCAAATCTCACTGCGACGATGGAAAATAATTCCTAGGAAACTCATATCATAAAAACCTGGAACCGCCTGCAACATTTTTTCTACGGGAAATACGTAAAAATGATTTCGATGTTCGATAAAACGCATCATTAAAATTTAATTAGCATCGGCTACGTAAAAATAACTATGGAAAATGGTTCGATATATACGTTCTGCAAACTTGACACACATAAAATATGAGACAATTCAAATTATCTCATATTTAAATTATCTCAATGGTCCCTCGTACATCTCATCGGTCCATATTGGCCACTTTTATCCTGTATACTATATACATCGACACATGAATAGTCATATACACGCGGAGAGTAGTCTCATTCGTGCCGGGTTCGGTATAATCCTGTCCACTAGTTTAATCCTCGATAGTCTTTACGACCCTCTCGTTTCTCCTCCTCGTCGTCGTCGTCGTCGTCGTCGTCGTCGTCGTCGTCGTCATCGGAGTGTGCAGCAGCGGTGCACGAGAGCCTCTCTCAGGCCATCGCATGATATAAGAGACGAGTCTAGAACATTAATTAACAATAACACGCCGGGGCCGATTTGGCTCGGTGGCCGAGCGGCGCGATCGGTGGCAAAGAATCGCGCGACAAGGTCCGACGAGGAGACGGCAAAGCGCGCGCGTCGCGAAGGCGGAGAAGAGGAGGACGGAGAGAAAACGCGGACGGATTATTGCTGCGAGCGCGAGAGGGCGCGACGCTCTCGCGCGGTAGCTGCGAGACCTGCACGCGTTGACGGTCGCCCGGCACGCAACCCCCCCCCCCCCCCTCCCCCTCCCCGCTCTTCTTTCCGACCCCCTGCTCTGCTCCCCCGTCGACCCCGCCACGCTAATTAATCGACCTTAATCGTCGATAAAGTGCGAGCATTGTCGAGAGCTCTCGGAGAGGCCACGCGGTGCGGCTGTTTGGCTGTTGCGTATGTATAGTCAGACACAAAGAGGGAGAGAGGCCAGAATAAAAAATGTATATGACTAAGAATGTAAATGTACAAGGTCGTCGGTAACCATAAATTATGTAATCGACAATTTCATTATGACTGTATTTATGACGTACATTTTTTTATATTTTATTATTTTTTAAAATGAGATTACTCAGCGTCACTTAGCTTTTATCAATACCCTTCCCTTCAATGCCCTCGAATAAATTTCTTTGTAATCATTTTTTAAATCCCTTTTCCAATCGGAACATTTTTATTCACAAGATTTAGTTTTCGAATCTGGAAAAAAAACTTATCGTATGCGCGGTTATTTTCTCGTAGGATTTATCAACCCGGAGAGGATTAAAAATAATAATGATAATAACATTCAGCATTCAACCCATGAATTGTTCTCAGTAAGAGAGGGAGAGAGAGGCGGGGTGGGGGGGGGGGGATTTCTCGCTGACGCCGCGAGTTCGCGGAGAATCAGGATCAGCCCGAGAGGACTAACTATACATTGCGGGCAGACGAACGACGAACTACCGGCGCTACGAAGAGAGCGAGAGGGAGACGGAGACAGGGGCGTGGAGAGGGGAAGGGGTTGGTACACGAGCAACGAGACTCGAGTACCTCCCACGATGAATCACAAGTGCTTGGGACGAGAGACGAGACGCGGGGTGCAGCAGAAACGCCAGGAGGGAGCCGCGCGCCAAGCGCGACGACGACGATGACGACGACGACAACGCGATACGCTCCATTGGCTCTCGGCGGCGTAGGATCCTGATGCTCGATTTCCGGACACATTTTATTTTATTCATTTTTTTACTTTATTTTATTGTGTTTTTTTTTTATTCTTACTTCATTTTAGTGTTTTACTTCATTATTTTCAATTTTTTTTTTATAAGTTTCGGTATCCAAGGATTTGGCAGCTTTATTTATTTTCTACTTTACTCCAATGTTTTTTTTTGTTTTTACGTCATTTTATTGTTTTGTTTTATTATTTTACATTATTTAAAAATGTATTTTTATTATAAGTATCGGTATCCAAGGATTTGCCAGCTTTATTTATTTTTTACTTTACTTCATTGTTTGTTTGTTTGTTTGTTTGTTTGTTTTTTTTTTTTTTTTTTTTTTTTTTTTCAATTTTTAACTTCATTTTATTACTTCATATTATTATTTATTTAAGTTTTATTATAAGTTTTCGGTAATCCACTGACTTGGCAGCCGGACCACCGTGACTGCGCGTCACCGAGAAACAAGTGCATCACCCATCGCGAAAACCGTCGATCGTTTCCATCGCCGTCCGTCCCGATCGTCTCGTCGATGAAGAAGCAACGGGTCCGTTGTTCTCGTCCACTCCCCCCGTTTTATCATAAATTCCCCGCTATCCGAACGGCAGTGGCGACCACCACGAGTCGTCCGACGCATCCGGCGCGACGGCGATGAATATAACGTAGGCACGAAGCGATCAACGGTACAACGAGACCCGAAGAACGATCTCGTTACGATTCGCTTACTCCGCGCGGGAGATCTTCGACGATCTATCGCCGCGCTTTGCGCCGCGTGTTACATCCTCGGCTCGTCAATTTTATCGCTTACGTTGAGGAACGAATAATTTTTCAATTCATCATCGGCGAAGCAACGAAACGAGACGGGATCTCGCGGTGCTTTTCACAGGCGAGCGATTTTTTTTTACACGAGGAAACACGAGACTCCGAAATGTTTCGCAACATTTTTACACCTGTGGTGATTCGACGCTATCGGGTTTCCCGAACGCGAGAAGGTCAGGCCGCGATCTTATCGTAAATCGTGTCGGGCATCGGGAAGCCCGAGAGTCGAGTCCACAACGCGGGGCAGGACTCCACCTGGAAGATATGAATAAAAAAAGGGCAAAACCAGGAAAAAAAAATGTAATATTCAGTCGGCCAGTGGATCCCGGATCTCGCTGCGCAGTATCACGCGCGGTTTTGGCTCCGCACGGTCGGTCATTAAAATTCGTCTCGAGAGGCAAAACGCGCCTTTTGATACTTGTCAACTTATGACCGGGCGGGAGTGCGGTGGCCTCCTCACTCGTCCGTAAATTTAATATCATCGTCGCGAAAAAAACGCGACGCTCCTGCTGCCCGTGACACACACACACACACAAATACAGGCACACACGAGCAGCGCTACCTTCAACGAGGAAAGAAAAAAAAAAAAAAGAGTGGGTTTCTTTGGAGTTGAAAATATTGGCCCGTGCTACCGGGAAGAGAGCGTTGCGGACGGCTCAGAGATACGAGAGTCTCATGAAAATAAATTGAACACTGTGTACTCGCACATATATATATGATTTTTTATTTATTCTTATATATGGCTTTAACCCACAGCTCACCCGGTGACTCTCGTGTGCATTTTGCACCCAAAAAAAACCCGCGACTCCTGCGACGAGGTGAGAAGGTCGAGCGAGTCTCTTGACTCGCTGACCGTAATTCGGAGAGTCGTTTGCCATTCGCCTGTCCGAATAAAAAAAATGCAATGTCGATAATGCATCGAATGTTTTTTTTTTTTTTTTTTCGGTGATTTTTTTTTCTATGTATACCAGAGCCAAAAACCGGCTCCGGTATTAAACCGTATAATACGGTATAATTTCTACGAAAATAACGTTTATTTTGATAACCGGTCGATTCTGCGTTAAACGAAACGAAAAGAGGGAAACGAAACAAGAGCTTTTTGGGCATATACTCGCTTCGTCCGCTCTCGGTGCCCCAGCTCAGCTCTCCTCGTGGCTGGGACTGTTGGAAACGCGAAAGGGAGCTCGGGTAAGAGCGACGAAGACAGCAGAGGGCGATCGAGTGCGAGGGCCCAGCCTGTGATTAGGGCCCGATGTGGCCCGAGGGCCCTTTAACCGCCCACAACACGCGGAACGGGGGTGAAGTCCGAGCCCGGTTCTCGTACTGTTCGCGCGGGACTTGGAACCACAACGGTGCGTGAGTGAGAGAGAGACAGAAATATCGCTCGCTCCCTTAACGTGCCCCCTTCCCCTCCCTCCCCCTCTTCCCTTTTTTCGCCCTTTCTCTCTTAGCCTACGTGAAAACGTCTCTTCCTCCCTCTCCCTCCCCTTCTCACTCTTTCTCTCCTTCTCTCACTCTTTCACTCTTTCTCTCATTCTTTCCCTCTTTCTCTCTCTCTCAGCTCGCGTGTATATAGTTACACTCAGTGTGTACGACGAACGAACGCGAACGTGGGAACGTATCGGATCGTTCATCATATACACCTCCTTGCCTCGCCGTTTCTCGACTGTGTCAGAGCGGCTATATACGCGAGCGCCGCTGCTGCTGCTGCTGCTGCTCCTCAGGGGCATTGGGATAACGTCGAGAAAAAGAGGTAGAATGGAGGCGCCTTAACCCCCGGTTCGCTCTCCCGGTCGACCGGGAGGAGAGCAACAGCGAGCCAGAGCGAGAGCCTCCTCGCTGCGTTCGATCGCCACACGAGCTTACCTCGCGCGAATTATTATAATGCGCATTCATTATCAGCCGCGCGCCAGTTTGATAATTTTCCACCGCTTTCGCCGTATTTTCCCGACTCATTCGCACCGCACAGCTTCGGACTGGGACGAGTGAAACATAAGCCGGGAAAAAAGCGACAAGCAAAAGAAATGCCGATTCAATTTTTTTTTTTTACAGTATCAACTCCGAGTCGAGTGAAAACAGCTTTGAACGCTATTTGCACGGCGAGTCTTCGATCGCGGGCGATAACGATAAAAATAACGACGCGAAATGCATTTAACGTACCGCGTGGCCGTCGTGCGCGATATTTTTACGATTATTTTCGTTGTCGCGATAATTATAATAAATTAAGGGCCGAGATAACGATCGCCGTACGGCGGGGCCGGCTGTTATTATTATGACGCACCTAAATCGATAGAGATAGCCACCGACGAATATGCGGCTATTACTGTTTGAATGAGCCAACCACCCGTTACGCGCGATGCTCGTAATACGCGCCGCCGCCGGTCGCTTCAATGCACCGGGTTCAATGTTAATAAATAATATTGGAAAAAAAGAAGAAACAAAAAAAGAAAAAAAAACGTGAGGGCTAAAGTGCTCGGGGCCCTCGACCGTCACGCCCAGAGGGCACCGTCCATAGGGCGCGATCACGCGGCTCCGCTTCGGGATACGATGACGCGCTGATATTACAGCCGCTATTACTTAGCCGCACACTTACGCCCTTTGCTCCTCTGCGGTTGTAACCTGCGGGCCCTGCGAGTTTTGCGGCCCGCGCGTGGTGTGACGCTCTGCCGAAACGTCGGGACCGCAGACAACCATGTAATGTGTGTATTAAAGAGGATATATATGTATGTAGACACTGGAATAAATTATCAGGGCATTGTTATCGCTATGAGCGCGAAAAATCATTATCAACTTCTGCAGGAATTTCTTTATTTATTTTTTTATTTTTTCTTTACGCTGACAAGATTTCGAATCTTTTTCCGGCCGTTTTAATAAAATTCTCTGTTCCGCGAAAAACTGTTATTAACTTGTCCAGGCATTTCTTTTCATTTTTCCTTTACGATGACAAGATTTGGAATTTTTTCAGATCGTTTTGAAAAAAAATCCCTTTGTCGCAAGAAACCATTATCAACTTGTACAGGAATTTCTTTATTTTGTTATTATTTTTTATACTGACAAAAATTGGGCATTTTTTTTCAGGTAATATAACAACATTTTTTTTCGCGCTAAGTCCAGGTGGGATTTCTCGATTGGTTTGAGGAAGCCTCGGCGACTTCCGGTCGCGACGGAAATGCAGAAGGACGCGTGACCCGCGTGACCCGCCGCAGAGTCAGCGTCGCGGGTGGCGCGGGCAGCCCGCGCGGTTTGATTAAAATTCCGAGACGAGTGCAGTGCGGTGTGCATCGGCGGTGCACTGCATCAGCAACGTTTAGAGACGAAAGAAAGACGAAAGAGTCTCGTGTTCGCCGCGCGGCAACGAACCGCCTTCGTCTGACCGCAGATTTCTGTTTTTTTTTGCTCTTCCGCCTCTTTTTCGAGCTGGAGATTCCAGCAGAGCTTCGAAGTCGGAGTCACTCGGTCGCGGAGAAACGGAATCGCCGCGGCGCTGCTTCGCATCGCTCTCCGAGCGCGAGAGACGAGAGTGGCGCGTAAATAAATAAAGGCACCGGAGCGCCGGGAAGCAGCGGGACAAAAGAAGCGGAGGAGGAAGAAGCGAGAGAGAGAAAGCGAGCGCGAGAAAGTGAGCGAGGGAAGAGACGAAGAGACGCGGGTATAACCGGAGAAACGTCTCAGCGCGCGGCGGCCGGCAGCCCCGGCGATCCGCTTCGTTTTGCCGTCGCGTCACGACGAGCGCCGTGTTTATTTACCCGGAGCAACGCTGCCATTTAATGCAGCAACGAGGCACGTCCTCTTGATACACCGGCTACAACTACCGGAAAGCTGAGAAGAAAAATTTTAACCGAGTCGAACCTCGGCATTCAGCGTTTAAAAAAAGGCAAAAGAATATATTGACGTAACGAAATTGCAAAAGGGCCGCTACAATGTGGCACAGCCCTTGAGTGAGCCTAGAATCGAATCTCCACATCCAATATTTAAAAAAAGTAAGTATATAAACGGCAAAAGAAAATATTTATGCAAAAAAATTTCAAAAGGGCCGCTACAATGTAGCATAGCCCTTGAGTCAGTCTAGAATCGAACCTCCACATTCAGCGTTAAAAAATAATAAAAACGGCAGAAAAAAATTATAAAAAGGGTCGCCATGCGCGCAAATCTGGCACAGCCCTTGAGTCGGCCTGGAATCAAAAGCCCACATTAAGCGTTATAAAAATATATGTATATATTGACCCAAAAAAATTGCAAAAGGGCCGCCACAATTAGCACAGTCCTCGAGTCAGTCCAGAATCAAACCTCCACATTCAACGTTAAAAAAAAAGTATAAAAGCCAAAAGAAAATATTGACGCAAAAAAATAGCAAAAGGGCCGCTGCAATGTGGCACAGCCCTTGAGTGAGCCTAGAATCGAATCTCCACATCAATATTTAAAAAAGTAAGTATAAACGGCAAAAGAAAATATTTATACAAAAAAAATTGCAAAAGGGTCGCTACAATGTAGCCCTTGAGTTAGTCTAGAATCGAACCTGCACATTCAGCGTTAAAAAAAAAGTACAAACAGCAGAAAAAAAAATGTAAAAGGGTCGTCATGCGCACAAATGTGGTACAGCCCTTAATTCGGCCTGGAATCAAACCCCCACATTTAGCGTTATAAAAAAAATATATTATTGACCCAAAAAATGGTAAAAGGGCCGCCACCATGTAGCACAGCCCTTGAGTCAGCCCAGAATCGAACCTCCGCATTCAACGTTTCAACAAAAGTATAAGCGACAAAAGAAAATGTTGACGCAAAAAAATTGCAAAAGGGCTGCCAAAGTGTGGCACAGTCCTTAAATCGTCCCCCGGAATCACCGAGGCGCGTGTACATACAGAGCGAGTTTCCGATTCTCCGAGCAGGCTCGCGACACGTCCCAACGCAGCCGCGCTTCCCGCACGTAAGACGTACCCAAGGGTTTTCTCTCCGCTGCTCTCGTTGCGCCGCGCGCCGCCTGAGCCTTTCTCGCCACTTCCACTCGGCGCACGAGCGACGCGAGCGCCGCGCGCGCGATCTCCCGCAGTAGTCTCCGCGGGTCTCCGCCACTTCCACCGCGTGTCACACACGCCGCTCGCGATCGCTTGTGCGCCGCAGGCGCAGTGACACATCCCGCGCGCGCTCCCGCGACTGTAATTCGCACGAACTACCCGGCGCGTCTCCTTAGCCCTTTTCGCGCGGACGCTAAATCCACGCGGTTTAACCGCGCGTAAGTTGACACTCGTGCTGCTGCTGCTGCCGCCGCGCAAATGCTAACTCCACGTCGAGGCGGCGCGCGCGCGCGGTCTTCTCGTCCGGAAAGCCGCGTGCACACGGCTCTCTCGCGCGACGCGCATCCTGTCTGTGCACTCTTAGACAATCCCTCGGGGCACCTGTCCCGACATTGCGGCTGCTTCGCTCTCGGTAAATAAATCACGGAGCGAGAAGAACCGCGAGGCGTATAAACAGAAACGAAAAAAAAAAAAAAAAAAAAAAAAAAAAAAAAAAAAAGGTGAAGCGTTTCCTCGATCGCTGCAGCATTTTATAGTGACGAGCGATCCGAGCCAACGAGGCTTCGAATATACGTGTAGATGTGTCTATATATAGAGACTTATATAGACACATTTAGGTATAGTACAAGATGCCAGAGTAACCCTGACCTCCGACCTGCCTCCTTCGCTCTCGACGCGCATATATACACACGTTGCACTCTTCTCGCACGCACGATATATATACGCACACACACGTGTGTGCTACACCCGAGACGAGGCGTATAATTAGGGGGTCAGACGAGCGTGCGCCGTTCGAGAGCTGACTGGGTGCTCTGCCTCGCGATCCTCCCCGCGCTTATGGGCCTCGCTCTTTCCCCGCGAACTTCCCACGGGCGTCCCGCCACAGCAGCAGCATCGCTCGTGTCCCGGTGCAGCACAACACATATGTGTGCTGCTCGCTTAATGCCCCTTCTCGCGAAATCTCTTTTTCTACCGCAGACACCGACGATCCGCGGGTGTTGCGCCGCGTTTTCGCTCGGAGCTCCGACCGTGAAAAGTCGAGCCGGTAATTTCGCTGATAACCGTTGGGGCGAATTTCGCGTTTTATATATATATTTTTTTTCGAAGTAAATAAACAAATTATTAACTCGAAGGATGTTGAATGTTGCAGAACTGCAGTCTTGATGCATCAAAAGTTAATGCGAAACACTCCAATTTTTTTTTGTTTTTTTTTTTCAGAGGCTGTCAGTTGCAGCTGCTGCTGCTGCACAGTCGGAGAAACGCAGAAAGAGCGGCGAGCGAGAGAAAGAGCAGCGGAAAACCTCGGCGTGATTCCAGGAACTCAGCACGCGCTCGGTTTCGCTGGGTTGTGTTACGCCAGCGTCGCGTCGCATTGGGATACAAGTACAAAACGATTTTGTGCAATTAGCGATGCGTTAACGAAGCTCCAGGTTGCTCTATGTTAGCTGCACAGAGGTGCAGCAGCAGCTACTGAATCGCACTGCAACTCACGTATATATACACAAATAATACATGGACGCAGCCCACAGTCTGTACTGCACATATATATTGCATATACAGCAACTGAGCAGGAAAAGGAAACGCGCGCAGCGTCAACTGGTAAAACGCTCGTTGGGTTAAACAACCGACGACGCTGTCCGAGACGTCGTGATTCTCCTCGACGGACACGCTGCGGAGTCTGTCTCGTCGCGTTTCCCCGTAGCGCCGCACATATCGTTTTGTGTACACGCTTCGCAAACAGTTTACAACCCGGATTTACGACGCTCGGAGAGTGGCGAGAGTCGTCCCGCCAACGCGAAACGTCGGATCGAGCGCGGCTCTCGCACCTGTTCGCGCCGTTGCGCTGACTATTTATCGGAGTGACACGCGGCTTTGCGAAAAAACATTAAAAAAAAATGTATCTCTAATTACGATTAATTAACCATCATGGAATAAGTACTAGAATGAAATGATCTATTTTTCATTGACGCCCTTAACATTTATCATCAGAGTTACCTGTGAAAAGCATTAGTGAATTATTTATAATATTGCTTGGGTTGGCATTACTTTCTATTTATTTATACACTGAGAAAAATGAGTAGTTGTGATTACCAATCATTGGTTCGATATATCAAAAAATTGGTTGCAGTTACTAAAATATTGGTAGCCCTGACCAACGATTGGTAATTTCAACTATTAATTTTTTTCAGTGTATTTGGGGTTGAGGGAGGAACATCGTTTTTTTATTCTGATCGCGCAGCTGCGTTGACTATTTATCGGAGTGACGAGCGAATTTACGAAAAATCAATAAAATAAATAAAGAAAATACGAAAATGTATCTGTAATTGCGATTAATAGACCACTGTGGAATAACTACTAGAATTTAATTGTCTATATTTAATTGACGCCCTTAAAATGTATTGTCAGAATTAGCTGCGAAAAGCAGCGGTTAATTATTTGTAGTATTACTTGGGGCTGGCGTTATTTTATTTTTTAATTATGTTTGGGGTTGAAGGACGAACATACATTTTTAATTTTTGCTTTCGACATTCTGTTTATCTATTTTTCTAAAATTCGTTGAACAGCTTGAGATGTATTGTATATTTAGTCGCGGAAATAGTATTTCAGCCGGTGCGTGAGACGCGCGCGGGAAGAGCGCGGCTGTCGTTGCACGGACCGCGATATAATAATTAATGCGCATGCTAATGGCCGCAAGCGGACTGCTATCTCGCCAACACCCTCGCTAATAGTGTCTCCGGGATCGAGCAGCGCACGTTTCGATAGATCGTTTCCCAACCTTCTCCCCCTCCCCCGCACTCCCTTCTGGTCGTCTAATTAAAGCTATCGCCGCGTATAAACGCTTCTGCATTATAAATAGACGCGCGCGCTGCCGAGGCCCCCGAGCGCACAGGTAGAGTCGCGAGCCGCTGCAGCCGCGAGAGTCGCGCAGCTAGGACACACTAGGCGAGTCTTCCCGCGCACACGGGCCATTCCACGCAAGGCGGAACGTGATATCTCCATTTTTCAATTTTTCGCAGCATTTTAAAGTCGACCCTTAAAAATCGCCAGTTTTTTGAAGACCCCTTTTGCCTTTTTAGCAAAAAAAAAAAAAAATGTTCGCGACTTGTGCGAATATTTCGGTTGTCCAGTCGAATAATGACCGCATTTTTCGTTTTTATTTTCAGCAAAAAATCGCGTGCCGGTCGAGTTCGTGAACATATATATTTTTTTTAAGCGAGCCTGATCGATCGAGTTGGCACGAACCGCTCGGTACGTATCCGCGGCCGTGCGGACGGCGTGCAGCAGCCTTGTATATATTCGTCTTGAGGACCCCGCGAGTATATACATGCGGTCTGTACCGATGCGCATAGCGCGCGCGCGCATGCGCACAATGATCTCGATCCTCGGTACGAGATAAGTCGACCATAAGTCGGCCTTGCGCGGATTAAGGCCCGAGCGACTCCTCCGCCGTTGCCCTCCCGCACATTTTTTTTCTCCTTCTCCCTCTCACGCTCATTCCTAGCGCCGTTTGTCTCGTTGGGTCCGGCGCGCCGCTCGCGGCGCACAGAGGGACCCATCGAGAGGATATTCGCATACGCGCGCTCCGACTATAAGAACGATCCAGCGACGATAACGACGATACCACCCTCGGCACTCTCAGGGCACACAGAGCGGCTCGATCGTCGCCAGCATCACCGGGATTTCCGCTCCCATTTGCTCGCCCGGGTGGCACGCAGCATGGTTTAGCCTGCGTAATGTTTGCGCATGCGCGAATATAATATTATTCCGCGTGGCCGGAGCAGCGCGTAGTTTCGAATCTCCCAAGCGAAAAAAAAAAAATCGTTTATGTGTAGATAATACAACAGCGCTATACTGTTAAAAATAATTCGCATAAGCTTCCATTACCGGTAAAGGAAGCCTGTTTAGCTTTTACAGTTTATCAAAATCCAATACACCTGTTTATAAACTGGTATATTGGATTTGAAACCCAAATGAATTATAAAATTTCAGTATTGTGTGCTGAATTCTATAAAAATTAGGGAATTGAATATGAAGGTTCAGAAATTCGGTACAACAATTTGGAAATTTACTACACAAGCGTATTAAATTTGTCTGTTGACGAATAAAATATCCGGCAATGCAAATTCGCAAACATTTTTAACAGTGTATATGTGAAATTGAACATATATATTCTTTATTAATTCCATACTAATTTTTTATTAATACGCTGTGTATTATCTATACATGAACAATATACATATTTTTTACTTGGGCTCCATCGTATTCGTACAGTCCTCTTCGACATCATTGTATTCGTATAGTCTTCTACGTTCTCGTCTTGTTCGCATCTCGTCTTCTCATCGTCATCGTCGTGTTCGTAGTTTTCTTTGTATTCGTTGAGTATTCGTCGTCCTCTTCGTCGTGGCAGCCGTTGCCAAACGGCAGGTACCAACACGAAGAAGGGAAGAGCCTTCCTTACCGGCTAATCTCTCATCTTAGATCCCTCCCCCTCGCCGCACGTTGTACTATGTATGAGCCCTGATATACGTGGTGTATATGTATGTACGTGGGGAACTATGCTGCTAACTCACTCTCTCTCTTTCGCTCTTTCTGTCGCTCCCCCTCAGTCTCGTTCGCCCGCCCTCTTTCTCTCTCCTCGCAACATTTGCATTCGTGGGAGCTGCGCTCGTATTGCCTGGCAATACGATCATCCTCGTGCGATTAGAAGTCGAGGGATATATTGTGGCACGATATTCAAGCGGGTGGCAGAGGAACCAGATGATGGAGAGCTCTTGTCACTCGTTTTGATGTGACTGTAAAAAAAAAAAGGAAAAAAGGTCGAAAATTTAAAGGACTAGTTCCTATTTTTTTTAACGCGGGAAAAAATAGGAATTAAGGGAATAAAACAGAAGGCGAAGAAATTCGTTATTAGGTTTTCAGTGTCAATTAAATCGTCCCGCGAAACGTTAGAAATTATTCAAATGCGATTTAACGAGATCGATGAGAAATTAATTAAAGGAATTACGGAATTTTCAGCTCGATGCAATGAGGTTAACGCTCCGCGGATGTAATTCGACAATACAAATTAAGGGTTGTGGGTAATGCGGAGTGACTCGATTAAAATTTTCGCGGACCAGCGACGAGTTTGATCGATCGCACAAACCGAAGTTGCGTCACGATGAACCCGTGCATTGAGTATTAATCGCCGCACGCGAATTGTCCCGCAAAAATGATTTCGTAACTTTACAAATATCGAAACCGAATTGGTGTTAATTTTCGAAAAACTTTTATTCAATCGCGACAATAAAATTTTAACAATAATAATAAAAATGCTAATAATAATTCATCGCAATCTCGGGTCTCGATCTGTTAATAAATCCCAATCGATAATTCTCAGCCGGCTTAACCCGAGAAATGTGGAAACGTGGCGTGTAAACAGATATAGAGGACGCGACGAAGGGGACACAAAATTCATCGAGAGGGCGATCATCGTGAGCGAGTGAGACATCGAGAGGTAGAAGATCGGAGAGATCTCCGCGGTGTGGAATATCTCGTCGTCCACTTTACTCTAATCCCTCAGCGCGAGCAGCCGAGCGAACGAGAAAGACTCGTTCGTCTCTCAGCCTCCCTCCCCCGCGTCCCTTGATGAGACGTCCCGATTAGACTTGAACCCCGTGAAAACGGACTCTTCTCACACGTAAAGTACACAGAGAAACCAGCCGGACGGACGGACGGGCTGACTGGCTGACGCGGCTGTTACCGGCGCGCGGAGAGCTTAATCGGGGATCGTTAATCGACTTTAAGAGCTCAAGTTGCTCGGGTGTAAGAAGTGCGAGAGCGAGATGGAGATAGAAAAGAGAAAGACGAAGCTAAGAGTGACGAGAACGCGTTTTCACTATCGAAACACGATTCGTAACGTCTTCGCGGGCGGCTTTGTCGCTGCTTGCGTCAAAAGCCGCGACGAGTGCGGGAGGAAGCAAGAGAGAGAGATAGACAGATGGAGGGAGAAAAGTGAGAGCGAAAAGGAGCTTGGAATAAGAAATGACTTAATTCCGCAAAGAGTGAACGAGATATTTCTCTCGCTTTCGCCTCCGTCTCTCTTTATCTCCGAGTTATGGTATCCGTAATCCTTTCCGTCTCCTCAGGACTCTCTTCCCCTTCCCTCCCTCCCCCTTTCGAGTCTCTGGCTCCCTCCACTCACGCTCGCGATATACTCCTTTGGACGTGCCGCGCTGTCTCGCGCCACAGCAGCTCGGGCGCGTTATGTGCGAAATCTCGATGAGGACTGGGGGGTGGCTAAAGGAGAGGGGGGAGGGGGTGGGGGGCGAGCTTTGTTTTCCCCGAGATAATTTAACGCCCGTCCCGGCGCAAAATAATAGAGCGGGAGATTCGAGGACACTGTGTTTGTGTGTTATATATATGTATAAACATATATATCAACCGGTGGCGCAAGGGACAAAAAGAAAAGAGAGGGAAGATAAATTGCAACGATTAATTAGCGCGCGAGGTGGATCGAGGCGAGTCGAGCGGGGAGAGGGGCGAGGGGGAAGGACGAAGGAGGCTCCACGGTTCTCGCGAGAATCCGAGCGGCAGAACCGCTCGGGAAGAAAAATTTCTCGGCACTTGGGCGAGCGAGCTGTTCGCGAGAAACGCGAAGACGACGACGACAACGGGGACGACGCCCCGCGTGACGGGACACACACAACGGGCCCGGTAAAACACGCGCGCGCACCGCGGAATATCAATGCTCGCGAGCCTCTGAGTCCTGTATACCCGAGATTAGGTTTTTTTACCGACCGGGATTTTTATGTTTGCCCTGCGCGTTACGCTGGTGTAACGACTCCGGTTTTTCGCGATTGACAATTGTTACACGACGGCGGAGTGAACGGTACGCGAATTCTTCGGGATAAGACGTGTTCGCGGTGTGTACACACGATCGCCCAGTCGAGGAAATTACATTCATTATGTTCGACGCTGAAGCGAGAGCTGGTGAGATTTTATTTTTATGTACCGAGAGTTTTGTGTATTGTGATTTTTATTTATTTTTAATTAAATTCGTTTTGTTCGAGGCTGAAACGTAGAAGTGGTGATTTTTTTATACGGAGAGAAAGATGTGGAGAAAATCACTAGACTTGTGTGGCAAAAGAGAAACATTCCGCAATTTTGTTGATTTTTGCCATACTCGTTGACATATGCAATACATTTTCTATCGCATATTTCTACAAATGTGGGAAAAATCGCAGTATAGTCATTTTTCCAATATTTTTCTCTCCGTGTATGTTTTTTATGCACCGATAGTTTTGTGTATTGTGATTTTTTAATGATTTTTAATTTTTGAAGATTTATGGTCTCGCTCTAATCTCAGGGTTCCAAAAACTGTCAAAATTCAAATGCCAAAATGAAAATAGAACATATAACCCATAATAACAACAACAATACTTATATTGAAGATGCGAGATATTTGTTCCACTTATTTTTTAAGGAAGGGACCACACGCGGTGACGGATTCAATGAAACGTCGCAAAGGGGAGCGATGTGGCCCCCTCCCCCCACCCCGTCAGTCTCGCGCACACGTGGGTACGACGGTGCGGGTGGCGCGCCGCTGTGCTGTTGGAATGAAAAGACGAGGCGAAATGAAAAGGAAAAAAAGCGAGAGAAGCACCGAAAAAGCTGGCACGCGTTGTGTACGAGTGCAATAAATTAATTGGCGGCTGTGCACCGGGCCGATGCACCGATGCTGCACTCTCGTCGAAGGTGCTCGATGCCCGGCTAATTGAGCGCGACCCTCGCTTTGATTAATCGCTCAATCGATCGCCTCTCCCCCCTCACCACCCCAAACGCCCACCCCTCACGTGCATATATATACACACACGGAGCGTGAGAGCAAGAGGAAGAGGGAGGAGGGGGAAGGCCACGAGAGTACAGATTAGAGTTGAATACGGAAAGTGACCGCGGGACAGAAATGAACAAGAGGTGGCTCTGAAGTTTGCGGCGAAAATAGGGGCACGTGCGGAGGCCGGTCGAGAGTGGAATACGTCGAGAGCGACGCGGAGGAAGATTTTCGTGGACTGTGCCCCCGGGGGGGGGGGGGGGGGGGGGGGTCGGGCCACGATTCATTTTATTCGACGCCGACCGATATTCCGGACGCGGGGGACGTAAATTCGCCATCTAAGTAACCTTAAAAAAATCGACAGGAAAAATTCGTGGAGAATATTAAAAAATGTAAAAAAAAATGTTTCTCTGCGTCGGGTCAGCTGACTTTTTTCGATCCATTAAATCGACGGGACCAATATTCCGGGCGCGGGGGGTCGTAAATTCGCTTTCTAAGCAACCAAAAAAAAATTGAAAGAAAAAATTCGTGGAGAATATAAAAAAATAAAGAAAAAATAAAAATGTTTCTCTGTGTCGGATCATCCGATTGTTTTTATTTATTTTTTGTGCACTTTTTTTATTTACCGTTTGGGTCACTGCATACAACGTTTCTGTTCGGGCACGCGCGCTTCCGCAAATGATACGACGTTGATTGTGATATGCAAATTGGGGGGCCCGCGCTGAGAAGAGAGTGTCGAAGGCGAAGAGGACCGAGCGACAGAGCGAGAGAAGCGTTAATGAATATTTACTCGGCGCGGCGGCGGGCGACCCGGAGAGAAAGGTATCGATAGGAGGCGCCGATTAAACGTATAATTCTCGAATTAAATTCCTCTCCCTCTCTCGCTCTCTCTCCCAGTGTCCTGATCCTTCCGTCGCCGCGTCGCCGTCGTCGCACGTCCCCCGATCAAATCGTTAAACAGTCGGCGAATGCAAATTGAACCGGGTCCCGGGGTTACCCCGATCGAGAGCTTGCGTCCCGCGTTTCGCCGCGCGTCTCTAGCCGATAAATCGGCCAGACGCGCGAGACGCGAACAAACATTCCCTCTCTTTCTCACTTGCACCCCGGAAAACTCCCCTTATAATATTCATCGTCACTTAATCCGCACCGAAGACTCTGAAGAACTCGTCGTACAAATTGTTTCGTCAAACAACTTTTCAATAAAATTATTTACCTCGTCGTCTCGGTGTCCGAAATTTCACTCCTTGATTTAACGACGACAAGTGCACTGACAAACGTCACTAGCAATCCACTCACACAAAAGTATCACTTGATTTGTTATTTTAAAATATTTATTTTTATTTTCTCCGTCGGTCCGTCACTGTTATTATCATTATAAAAATTGTTTTTTTCTTTATATTTATTTTTTCTTTTTTTCATTTTCTCCAGAAATTTTTCGCTGTGCAGCTGGCCGGCGATCGCCACGTGCGAGCGTGGCACGAGGCTCGGCGGTGTCTGCCCCTCCCCCCCCCCCCTCCCCCCTCCCACAGGCTGATTAACGAAGTGTCAGGTGGGGGAGAGACGCGCGAGAAGACGAGTGTCGAGAGTCTCGCGAGTCTCTGGTGTCACGCGGCAGGCGCCCCCGATACCCGCGAACACACACACACATACACTCACACACTCACATTCACACACACACACAGTCACGCACAATCGGTGACAATCGGCGCGGCGGACTCGGCGGGCGTCCGCTTCCGGCGGATCTCCGCGGGCCCTCTTCGCCTTCGAGCCACGGAGTGAGGACCGCGGACGAGCTCGCGGCTCGCGCGACGCTGCGTGCTCGGCGCTCGCAGAGAAGGAGGCCGAGCAGAACCGAGCGAAGAGTAGGAGTCAGCCGAGAGCCGCGTGTGTAACCCCTCTCGCTCTGTTGCGCCAGCGGAGATCCAGCTCTCTTTCGCGGTAACGCGGCCGTCCCAGTCTCACTCGCTCTCCCTCTCGGTGCCTCGTGCCTCTTCCCTATGCTGCTGTTGCTGCTGCTGCTGCTGCTTCTTCCTCGTCTTCTTATCCCTACTTCGGGCACATTTGTGGCTTCGACACTTCTCCGATGACGTGAAGCTAAAAAAATTGGTATCTGCAGATATAGTAGAAAAGAAAAGGTAAATTTTTTTCTTTTCTAAACAAAAAAGGTCTACATTGTATCATTTTTTTTATAATTCTGCAGCAGCTGCGAGTAAATGTAGAAATTCTTAGGCAAATTGTGAAGTGATCAGGTCATTGTTGCAGGGCGGCTCCGATGACGCGGAACTGAAAAAAAAAACAAAAAAAGGTTAATTTTTTCTTTTCTGAACAAAAAAGGCCTACATTGTATCATTTTTTTATATTTCTGCAGCAGCTGCAAGCGAATGCAGAAATTCTTAGGAAAATTGAAACGTGATCAGGACTTTTTTCCTTTCTGAACAAAAAAGGTCAAAATTGTATAATTTCTTTTTATAATTCTTTAGCAGCTGAGTGAATGAAAAAATTCTCCGGAAAATTGAAAAGTGATCAGGACGAGACGTTGCTGCAGGGCAGCGTGCAGGGGGGCTTCGTAACAGCGAGACCGCGAGCAGGTATTATGGTAAACGAGAGCCCGGTGGGTACGGCGAGGGAGGTGGAATCGAGTCGCGGTTTCTGAGCGACGCAGCTTAGCTGGCAAACAGGGCGTCTCGGCGCGTCTCGTGGGCCGCGCGCTGATCCATCGCACACGTCCGCTCGGCGTGTACGACGAAGGGAAGCTAAACGAAGAGACGTCGACGACGACGACGACGACAGACTAGAGGTCCCGTCCTCTGACGAGTGGGTCTCCGACGAGAGAGCGAACGGAGAGACGTAGTACATGCATCGCGTATGTATAACCGACGGCTGTGCGACATATACACAAGTCTTTCTCAAACTGCCAATTAAATCGGGAGGTCGACACGCCTGGCATTCGTTGAATAAACGTCAAAGGCGTCTATCGCGAGGAGAAGGATCAGGAGGGTGGGTTGGGTTCGGTAGTTTAGCAGTAGGGGTGGATGGAGGTGGATGCCGAGTCGAAAGAGGCTTTGACAAACGTTCGCGCAATTTTCTATCAACTATTGTCAAAAGCCATCGCCGTTTTGCATCGCAGAAGACAGAAGTGCCGAACTAAAACAGAATTTGGGGCTCGGATCGTAAATTCTTTTTCTCTGTCTCTCTGTTCATTCTTTCTCTTTCGCTCCGTCAATCTGTCTCTGTCTCGCCGATGCCCCGCGGGGGAAGAGGTCGGGTGACGTTTAATTCCCTCGGCAACTTTGGGCAAACTCGCCGCCTGCCGGCGCTGCGCGGACGCGGCCAGCGGAAAACGCGTGCAGAGCGGCGGGGAGGTAACACAAGTCAGGGACGAGAAGGTAGGAACGACGAGTTATAGGGGCTCTCTCGTTTTGCATGGAGATCAAAGGTTAATATCGCTTGGGACACTGCGACAGCGGCTGATGTGTGCCGCGAGTCTCTCCCTCTCGTCCTATCCTCTTCCCCCTCTGTTGGCAGCTCGAGTCACAATTTTCCGGGATCGAAGAGCGATGCGCTCATACGCGAATCCGATACATCCTCACACAGAGACTGACTCACACACACGTTTATTTTAAATAAACGAATTTATATGTATGTGTACGTATATTTTACACAGTGTGTGTGCTTTTGTATATAACATCATAGTGGATAGCCGAAATGCTCTGTCTCACGTGCAGCATCATCGTTTTCCTCTTCCTCGTTCTACCAATTATCGTGTGTCGCGTTACGGAGGCAAAAAGACCTGAAAAAAAGGAAGAAAAAAAATAAACCTACACAGTTAGAACAATGACACGGGCCATTGTCGGTTGTATCGAGCGATCGAGGCCAACCTTGCACGTATTGTCGTGATATACGTGTATACAGCCCCAAACCACCTTGCAGTCCTCTTTAGCGAGATTACGGACTGCCGGCCCGCACACACGCGCAGCTTCGTTATATTGGGTTTCGATACAGGCGACGTGTTTCACCCTCTATCGGTCACGCTAACGAGAATATTTTGCGGAAAATGCGGCCCACGCTCCGCCCACCGCTCTACGATCACCGAAATATATGCACGCAATGACTAATTGACTTTTCGCATGGTTTGCGTCAAGATCCTGGTGGTTTGACGTTCCAGGATGAAGCTTTTTTATCGCAGCATCGACTTGTCGCCTCGATTTCGATTTAAGTCCTGATGAACGTGCATCGGGGTCGTCAATCGTTATTTCAAACGCTACTTATTTCAAAAGGACCTGTGAAAGGGTCATCCTCGATCGGCTCGTCGGGTCATCATGCGTGGGTACATTGAACTCGGTTGGATTCGTTTGAAGTACCAACAACTGCTTAATCGAACTGATTCCTGTGGTTATCGACTCCCGGCTGGCTACTCCATTGGTTCCTATGTTATAGACGATAGCTCCGTCTTGTCCTCTTCCCGTTCGGCGGATGGGCTCATTTCGGTGTTATCGACAGTTGCTGCTGTTGCTGCTGCTACTGCTGTTGCTGTTGTTGTTGCTGCTGCTGATGCTGCTGCTACTAAATCGGTACACGATCGCTCTTACCGGCCGTCGGATGCACTGATGTCAGTGTTATCGACAGCTGATGCTGCTGCTGGCTACTCCAGCTCAGCTGATCCAGATTTCGCGGTCGGTATTGCAGGATTCAAGCGTCGATAAGGGATCCAGCGTCGATAAGGTATCTCTAGATTTTTTCCGCAGGTTCCTTCCGTACCGACGAGCAGTCACTGTTTTTTCAAACAGACTGATTGTGCCTACCTCTTCATCCCTAAATGTTTTCTACTTCCAACAGGTGGCAACACTATATGTGTATCACTGTATACAGGTAAAGCTGTACATAGCTTTTACATCGACAAAGTTCGAACGACTCTCATTCCCGAGGAACGTATAGCCATGCAGAACTCGGAAAAACCAAATGTCACGCGAAGACCTTCGAACGGAAGTGCAAACGTCTTGATCGATTATCGCTGATAATCACGATTCATTGATCTTCTCTCGTAACTCACTTGTCGAATTAATCTATTCGCGCGACGAGACGCGCAGGTGTGCAAAGACACGCCGGCGAATGTACTCGCTGTAATAAACGAGTTTTATTGAACGGCCGACGACTCGTAACAAGCCGTTTCCACGTAATCGTCGGGTCGTTAATACAATCAGAGGGTTTTCTCGCGGTGCGTCTGCCCGAGAGTGTCAGACCGCAGAGCGCACGCTCGTAATAATAGCATCAGTTCAGTATTTGCATCTGTGTAAACGTCTACAGTAGAGCTTCGTACGACTTCGTGCATTTAACCTGCCTCTGCGTTATGTACGTTGTACATCAGCCAACATATATTTTTATCATACTTTTGATCAAAATCAAATAACCCAACATAGACATTTATTCAATTATTAATGTCAAAATAACGTTAATACGATCGCTGTATGACGTAAAGCAACGCAAAGTTGATGCCGTCGCGAAAAACGCGGCGAAAAGTGTGAGCGAGATTGCCATAACACATCCCAGGGGACATATGGGGACACCATAAGCCAACATAAATTTTTATCATGTTTTTTATCAAAATCAAATAACCCAACATATAAATATATTCAAATATTAATAACAAAATAATGTTAATACGATCGTTGTATCTCGGTTGGACGTAAAAGCAACGCAAAATTGATGCAGTCGCGAAGAGCGAGGCGAAAAGTGTGACCAAGATTGCCATAACACATCCTAGGGGACATACAGGGACACCTCCCCTCCCAGCCATTACGCGAAGACGCTGTAATACATTTTCCCGAGACGTTTTTTTTTTTTGTACACCAACCACGAGATGGCAAAGTTTATGGACACGTTCTTCGGGCGACGGAGGGAAAAAAGGCATATTTCGCTCGTTCGGTAACCGCCATCGCGGAAACTTTTACAAGCCGTTTGGTGCACGTGTCGCCCCCGCGGCTGTTCGCCACACGGCGAATGGCGAATCGCGGCGTTCCGGGGAAAACGTGCCGGGATATTAAGAGTCGCACCGACCGCGGGCGAAGAAAAACGGCGAACGCTCCCGGCTGCTCTTCTTCCGTCCATTTGTCCGATATTTGAGACTTCGGTCTCATATGACAACGGACGGAGGAGCGCGCGGATGCGACATGTGGTCGCGCACTTTGCCCGCGCGGCGCTCGGTGTATATTGGCTCGCCGAGCTGCGGGGTCAGGGAGGTAAAAAAGCTTGGCACGATCGTCACGTAATAAAAACGTGGCGCGCCGAGCGGGAGGAGACCGTTGTGTCGTCGCCCCAACGAAGAAAATCGCAGAAAAGTCCACTGTCTTCTTCCCCCTTCCTCGCACAATTTTTGCCATAACGGTCGTTCGCGCCTCGTGGCTCCCAAAACTTGCCGTGAATCACGATGCTGCCTTGCATTCTGATCAACCGAAAAAGACCCTCAAGTCGAAAATAATCTCCAACCTCTTTTTAGTCAGATCCACACACAATTTTGTAACAATTAATAATTCGACACTCAATAGTATATTATGCTCGAGGGCGGAAAACAATTTTTTTTCAGCTCGTGTGAATTTTCAATACCAAATATACGATTGTAAACGATTGTACGATTGTATTTGTAATATACGAGCATCACTACTAAATAAATTCTGTAGAAAGAAGAAAAAAAAAACTATGTCAATAACAGGTCCCAACGAAAACGACGTCGTCGCCACTAAATTTCGTCTCGCCAGGCATTCGGTAAGTCGAGGTAAACCCCCCGCCCTCCCCCCCCCCCCCCCTCATTCCCCCTAACCCGTCGTCCACCGTGCATGCGCGCACACACGAGGAAATAAATAATAGACACGCTGACAAACGAAGGAAGCGCGAGCGCGAATGATCGATCGACGAATATGCGCGCGTGTCGTGGGTCGTGTGGAATGAGCAACAACAGCGTATATACGTCATATATATACACATATGACACAGAAGAGAACGTTCGTCGTCGTCGTGTCGTTGCGTTGTCGTCGGAGAAAGAGGCGGGAAGGGGGGAGGGTCGGCCTGGAGAACGGAGGAGGAGGAGGAGGAGGAGAATGAAGAAGTCGAGAGTCCTGCTCGCTACACGAGGCAGCAGCAGCGTCGCAACGTCATCAGGGCGCACAGGTGTTCGGGCGTCTACAAAGCATATGAAATGATGAATCTTTTTCTCAGCCTCGCTGTCTCTCACTCGGCCGTATCACGTGCTCAACGAGAGAAACGAGCCGCATCGCGGTCTAACGCTGCTCGGTGCCGAGCGAAGTCGGAAGGGAGCGATGTGAGTAAAAAGCGTCAGGCGTCGCTGACCGTCGGTTCGCCGCGTGTTTATATATGTGGCGCGCGGGCCGAACGCGGAGCCGTCGAGTCGAGCAACGTGCGTGTCCTGACGACGACGACGACGACGACGTCGACGACGACGGCGGCGGCGACGACGAGGTGAGGAGTTTGATCGTTCCATAACGATTGTCCGACAGCCAGGAGACGTATGTCCTCCGCGATATCGGATAACGTCTGTTATTCTCACGGCAATGGGACATATATATGCGCGTGTGCGTGTGTATTTGCGTATATTTGTGGCCCGGCAAGCCAAGGAAGAAATTTCTTGCGGCAAAAGGACTTAATACACTTATCAAATTCTGGAAACGTCGCGATTGCAATCGGAGAATTAAATCCGCTTTTTTTCTATCGTTATCGTTAACGTGTTTCGTTATTGCGTCAAGTGTGTATATGTGGGTATTCCAGCTGGTTGCGTTTGCCCGAGCAGGAGGAATACACACATATATATAACTGACAGACGGTATAGAAAACCCCCCTCCCCCCTTACCCTCTTGCAGGGAGAGGGAGGTCCAATGCGTCTATTGAATTTATATTATGATTTTTTTATTTTTTGGTAATTAAGAAAATCCGTCCGCTGTGAAACGCGGATACGTTTATCGTCGAGAGCCTTGTCAGTAGCCGAGAAAATGAAAACGAAGGCGGAAGAAAGACAAGTGAGAAATTGACGCGTCGTGCCATGTGGCAGGCGCAAACGGCGTGAGTAATGGCGCGTCGGGGCTGATTGCGCGGCCCGTTGATGCAGGTTGATGCACGCGGCCGTCGATCGGTATACACTACAGCCTCGATTTTCGGGACAACAGCGCCAGCGTGACGAACGTCGATCGGAAGAGTGATTCGAAAACCCACAGTTAGGTGGCTTTTCGAATCACCGGGGATCACAGATGGCGTTTTCGATTTGCGCTGTGCTGCACCAGTGTAGTGTAAAACTAACCTAATCTGAGCTGATCTGAACGTTCTCACACTTGCAGCTGTTTTCAAAGAGTGTGTTTTGAGTCAGTGTGCATTAAGTCTGTTTAGGTTAGTCTTACACTGCATTGGTGCAGCACAGCGCAAATCGAAAACGCTAAGAGAGAAAAGCACATAGAAAAATCCATCGGTGATGGCCGAGAATCGAACGCTGCTGCGCACTCGACGCGGCGCCCGGGCTACGAGTCGACGGCAGCGCCACTGAGGCCCTCGGCGGCTTGGCTCTTGTGCCGTGTATGCGCGCCGGTGCTGCTGCCGCGGCCGCCGCTGACTAGCAATCCATACGCGAGAAGCACCGCCACTCTCGGCGTGGGGATAATGGCAAAATTATACGAAAAGCATGCCGCGTGCACGAAGAAGATATAAGAAGATATCTCGGGGCCCCCCTCGTGCAGAGGGCGCGTCGTCGCGTCTTCGTCCCGCTCGCTTTCGCCCGATGGTCGCACTCGCGTCCGCGATTATCTTTCGTTCTCTCTTCCTCGTGCCTTTCGAGCGCGAAAACCGGGTGTCGAAAACGCTCTCTTATCTCCCGCGGACGTATTAACCGCTGATGAGTAGCCCGTTCATGCTCTCGCACCCGACACGATCCGTAACGCAAAATTCTCGGCGCCCCGAGACTCGCCTGCAACGGCCTCGAAATGTCCTCATTAACGGGTTGCCGTTTTAAATCCTCGGGGCGAGCGCGAATTTCTCGGCCGACGATGACGAGTAATAATTCTCCGCTCGATCAATTTTCGGTGGATCACGGTAATCACGATTTTTTTCTCGTTACGGTCTCGGCCGGTAAGGTAGATTCAGTGAGAAAAAAAAAAAACAAAAATCCAGTTCTCTATTCCTTGTTTTTTTTATTTGGTAGAATTATCTTATTTGTCGCAATAAAAATGTTGTACCAGTGAATAATCGTAAACAAGTTTAACAGGAATTAACGCGAACACCATTGAATACACCGTTATTACCGCAGCAAATGTAAGATCGACCGCAACTTTTTCCAGGCTGTGTAAAAGCCTCCCGACAGAATGAGAGGCCAATGGGTCCCGTCTCGCAGCTTCGTCGGGTCGTATCCTCATCGCTGCGCCACGACCGCAGGCTCCTAATTCCACCTCCATAAATTAATATGTCACGGGATCGGCGATGGGAAGGAACGAATGAAAAAAGAAACAACGCCGAGCTCGTGGCTGGAAACATATGGGATATTGGAACGAGCCTTATGAGGGCTAGGAATATCCTCTCGGTAGGCGTAGGCACCACCGGCCATCTTTGAAACCGCTCGGGATGCTTCTTCGCTCCACCTTTCGACTCCAATAATCATGTTTTTTTTGTGCTTTTTTTTCTCCCTTGCAGACGACTCTGTCAATTATATTCTCTGCGGCTTTTCGCTCTTCCGGCCGGCGAGGCTCGAACGAATCGTCGGGAATCTTGGAATTGGTCGAAACGGATTTTCACAGAGCCGAGCGAACACACCGGACGTGCGGGCTCAGGATAAATGCGCGTTTCTCGTGTACAGAGCGCATCGTGGTGTACGTAAAATACACACACACACACACATATATAGACAGCGCGCTGTACACACCCGAGCGAGCGATGGCTTAAGCGAAACGCTCGTAAAAGACGAAACGAAACGCGCGGGGTTTTGCGAACGACGCGCGAGAGGAAATTAGCAAAACTGCCGCAAATGGTAGCTCTGCAAATCGTCGAACCGCGAAACACTCGCTCGCTCCTTATTTCTTCGTCTCTAGTCTTATTTTTATTTAATTTCTTTTTTTTTTATCCTACAATGTCTCTCCGTCTCTGGCCCTGCAACCCCGGAAGGTGAGGAAAAAAAATGTATTTATCTTTCTCGTGTTGCACCGCTGTAATTGGATCATTTCGCCCTGCGCGAGATTTCTCGTCGATTTCAGCAATGTTACACTTTTGCGCACTCAATACTGCATCGTATCGCTCCGGGGGTTTGCGTAAGATCGAGTTTTCGCCGCGTTTTCATTGTTGCTTTAAGTGCCAAGAGCCGAACGAACGCAGCCGCTGAGTTAGTCCGACAATTTGTGTGCACATTTGTGGGAACTCAGCGTCTCGCAGTTACCGACGAATTACTTTGCGGATTTGCGAACGTTCAATAAATATAATTCGTATGATTTTACCGTGTATATTTTCGAGGTGTTCACGCACGGAAAGCGGTTCGTCGATCTTAAATAAATTAACGCAGCGTTAAAGTTAATAACGGTGTTTAGACATTTACATCGGGAAAAAACTGCCGAGCGTGAAAGCATTAGTAGAAACATAAAAAAAGGAAAACAATGGATTGTGTTCACAGTTTAGTAGTTACTCCACTTTGGCTACACGTTTTGGCCGCCGATCTCACGTGCATCTGGCCCTTTCGGTCGGCCGTCAGAGTCCGTTCGCTCTTACGGAGCCGCCGCGGTAATCAGCATCGGAGTCCATTAGTGTAAATTACAAACCAGTGGAAATAATATACCTTCGAGTCGTTTCCACAACTCGTTTCCCCCGCAGCCGTGTTTTCTTTTCTTTTTCGTTTCTTTTTTCCTCTCATCCCTAATTTCGTTTAAAATATTCATTTATGGAAACGAGTAAATTACCCGTTTCCCCGCGGGTCTCAGTCTCTTTAAGCAGTCCTCAGTCGCAATGCGCGCGAGATATACATTTCGGATGAAGCGCATTTTTTTTTTCGTCGTAGTCGTCGAAATTTTCCGGCCGCCCCTTTTCCGTTTCGTTCTGCTTTTCCCTCGGCCACTTTTCGGCCCGAATTCACGGACCGCGACTAACGCCCAAACGTCACAATATTTAAGATGTTTCTGGGCACTGTTGTGGGTTTGTATTTCTTCGTGGCCGCGGCACCGAAACGCGAGGCCCCGCGTCGAAGGCTTTCACAAAATTGGTCCTCGGGATAATTAGGCGCAGCTCCGGTTTCCAGGCCGCGCAGGGACGACCCCGAGTCTATACCTACGAGTCTCTCGCTTCCTGCACGGAAAAAGGGATCGCATTCTTCAACATTGCCGGGGGATCACTGCTGCGCGTAACGAAACGCAATAGTGCGCAAAATATATACCTTCGTTTATATATTCACCGTGAGCGAGTCGATTCGTCGCGCCTCCGTCCCGTCCGAATTCATCCAAAACGCGTGAAACCGAACTTTCCACCATTTATTCTGAATTCTAAAAGAGCTAGAAAAATGGACATGTATTTTATTTTTATTTTTTATTCTATGCAATTCACAGTTCCAACAATAACATTGATACCAGTGTTTTCAAAATTTCTGAGGATACTAATTAACATCCTTTGAACAGCTTTGAAATCAGCGTAGATAATCGATTGTGCGCAACTAATCTCGAACGTTTAGCCATTAATATGCAAATCAATTAATCCTCGATACCCGCGTCTAACGTGGTTTCCAAGTCCAGTTATTATATTTCCGTGAGTGATTAGTCACGTTACCGCAACGGTGGCTTGGCTGGTCTCGCGTTATTGGCATCAATGTTGCCGAGCTGCGAGTACGTATTTCAGGTACCACTGTAACAGATGCTAATCCTAGATTAATACGTCGCGTTTACTGTTAACGATATATGAACTGTGGGTATAATAGTACCTCGTCTCGAGTCAGCACGTGAGGGGCACACGTGAATTGCGCTGCTGCTGCTGTTTCTGCCGCCGGTAGTGTTGCTGGTGCCGAGTCTGAGCGCAACATTATGCGTCAGTGAAAAGTGTCTCCGTGGTAGGCAATTAGCCTGTCGCTCGAGGCGGATCTGTCGTCGTCGTCACTGGCAGCAGCAACTCCGGATTACTCTGCGAAGGGGACGAGAAAGCGAGAGACAGAGATAAGTAGCACAATTTACGTGGATATGAATGAGAGAATTCCGACTGTTTGAATAGTCGCGCACGTGGCACAATCATCCGGGCAGGTTTACACGCGTTAGTTGAAGTGATACCCGTAGGTAGACAAATAAGTATCCCGTAGACGAGAAGAGACATGAATACCCCTGACACTCGGAGCGTGGGTAATCTTGTACCGTGTGGCGCAGCACCGACGATATTAAACTTCACTTCTGCGCTCGCTGAGAAAATCTTTCGATGGAAATGGGAAAATTGTAGGCGGAAACCGGAGGACTTTTGTCTTTGATCAACTGTAAATTGATATTTAATTTTTTTCGTCTTCGATCAGCTGTAAATTGATATTTGATTTTTTTATTATCCCGACACGTGGTCAAGTCCTTTGATATTCAAGTACGTGAACAAAATCAGAAAAATCGAATGACACGAGCAGATTTAGACGGGCTGCTCCGCACCGCGTTTGTAATTCTAAATACGCTTGAATTAATTCGAGGATCAGGTACAAAGTGGCTCGAAGCTCTTGGCAACGTCGGCCCACCTGCGATTAATGGGAACTGCGAATACCGGTGACAGTTAGTACACGGGACACCGTAAATTATCATTATAATGCGTGCGCGCATATTATTATGACGCGTACGCACGCGGCGCATGTATGTGACGTGCGCGTCATGTGTACAGTTGATGGTGTATGTACGCAGTTGGGTGCTCCGTGGCGATATAATCCGGTGTTGCTGCGGAGGGCACGGTTAAGAAGTTTCGTATATACCTGCAGCGCGCTCGTCGCACCGAGAGCGACAGAGAAGACGGGGGGAAGGGCGAAAATAATGAACGGTAAAGCTCGAGTTGCTTTATGCCGAGCGAAAGTTGCGAGTACTCTCGGCCTCTTCTCGCACTAGGGCGGCAGACTCTGCACATCGTGCACGATGCACGCAGTACGTACAGCTTGCACTCTCATAATTCAGTCATCTACAGACAATTCACAAAATTCGAAAAAAGTGAAAAATCATTTTTCGCGATTTTCTCGTCGAATTTTCGATTTTTCGGGCAAACAGTCGTGATTTTTGGAATCAGCGGAAAATTTGCCATCGGATAGGGTTTTTAAACTTTGCAAAATCGATTTTTTTTTTGCAAAAAACCGCAAGGGGTACCCCTTCTAAAAATTTGCGATTTTTGAGGGTCAACTTTAAAATTCTGCAAAAAAATAAAAAAAATCGAGATACCGCGTTCCGTTTTGCAGCATTCTCTTCGTTGAAGGGTCTTCTTTCGAATGAGAAAATAAAATCCAGATTTCATTGATCCAAAAAAAAATTACAACGATTTCAGTGAAGTGCCAAAATTCGAAAAGAGTGAAAAATCCTTTTTCGCGATTCTTTCCTCGAATTTTTTATTTTGCGGACAAACACCTGTCAACCAGCGAGAAATGTCCCATCGGATACGCTTTTAAAACTTCGTAAACTAGAAAAAAAAATCGCCAAAAATAACGCTTGCGGAATCGTAAAAAAAAATAGAATAAATAAATTAACTCATCGTGCCGTAGTGTAAAAAATTAAAATTAGCAAGATCAATGGACAGATAATAATACTAAGAAGAAACGAATGATTTGCAGGAGATTATACTGTAGGCAAAATCGACCAGGTTGTTATGAACACGTCGAACTATTGGGTCTGTGAGCATCCGTGCCTTATATTCTACTACACCGAACCCGGCGACGCACACATTGACGAAAGGGTTGAAGGTATGTGCAGGGTGCGCGTTTGTCGGTCGTCCCGAGTGTAGAGAAAGAAGAAGAAAGAGCGAGAGAGAGAGAGGAATCGAGAGCCGCAGCGAGCACCGTGCCGCCGAGAGCACTATATTATATCATTGGCGGCCATTTTGGACCACCCAAGTCGCTGTCAGAGCATAAAAAATATGAAGTTCTTTTAGGGCCGCCTTTTTTACGAAGCCGCGCGCTGCCTTAGCGCGCGGAGAGCTTCCCGATGCTTCTGCGGCGGCTCGCTGCTAGCTGCTCTCTTCGCGGCGTGAGCAAGAAAGGCGAACGCGAAAGGGGAATGAGATACGCGAGATTAGCCGCGAGACGAACGAAGATGGAGCGAAGAGAAACGAGAGAGAGAAAGAGAGAGATAAGGAGCCGAGGAGAAGGATGAAACAAAACGAGGAGTGGGCGAAGGGAGGAGAGAAAGAGATCCTAAAGGAGGGGAGGGGAGGACGTAGAAGAAAGATGTAGTTATGTAGTTAAGACGGGTTAGATCGTTGGGCCGTCCGCCATCGCCACGCTGTCCTTTTTTTTCCCCCCGTTCCCTCGCGAGCCGCTCGTCGCAACACTCACGGCGAAAGGGAGAATGAGACGGAGCCGGTGGAACCTCCCCACTGGGACCCTCCACTCCCTCTGATTGTGACTCTTGTTCCTCTTCTTCATCTTCTTCCACTTCGTCCGACGAGCACAGACTCTATTATTATTTTACTCCCCCTCTCTTTCGATGCTTCTCCGTTTCACTCATTTTTTATTTTCTTCTCCTTCTCCTCTTCTTTTTCTTTCCTTTGTTTCCGAACTCGTCTCCTCTTTTCGCGTTGCCTCTGTTGACTATTGTGTGAGACCACGGCAAAAGTGTCGGTCTCACTCAATTTCGAGTTTCTCGTGAAATGATCCCAGGCCTTCGCCGTGTCCGGGGCCTCATCTTCTTGTCCTGAATAATAATAACGTCCCGTTTGAAACTCTTAAGCTTCGTGGTGGGAGCCGGAGGGAGAGGGGGGAGGGAGATTGAGATATAAATTGGGATTTGTCGTGTTAAAAATCGGAGAGGTTCCTGCGATTGCGTAGCTCGAGATCGAGAAGCATCGACTGTGGCGAATCGTGGCAAAATTTAAATTTCAAAAATTAGTATTTCATTTCATCGAACCGAATATCATCAGGACCACTCGTGGTAATGCAAACGAATTTTTTACAAACCGATCCAAGCCTCAACGAACCCCAAAGAACCTCAACGAAAGTCAAAAAGTCTACCGCGAAATTGCAGGCGTCGGAATGATTGAGATATAAATCGATTTTATGGAGTGGAAAATTGCGGATATTCGCGCGATTGCAGAAATCGCGATTGAGGCTCCGATCATTGCGGAGGGGGGGGGGGATATATCGCGCGAAAATCGTTCGGTAAATCAATTGGAGTATCACTGAGGGAACGATAAATATGAATATTATTGCTTTATCGGTGCCACGACTCTGTCCACACGCGGAGCGATGTATCGTGCGATCGAGCAGCCCGGGCAGTCGGCAGATCGATCGTCCGGACGGGGCCGACGCTGCCGGGAGGCATAAAACGCCGAGACACGATACTTCGATCATCGTTCGCGCGCTTCGTGCATCCTCTGTCCGCCCATATATATATTCCGCGCGCTGACCGGCAGCACCGAGTTACCTTATTGCAGGCTCTCTCGCATATAGAGACGGCTAGCGTTGCTCGCTGCCTCTCTCTCCCTCTCCCCTTGGGTCCTCCTTGCCACGTCGCGCCTTTGGCTGTGTTGCCTCGCTCTTTCTCTCCCGACGCTCCTCGGCTGTGTTGGTGCCGAACGATCAAGTCATTCCATTATCTGAATTGAGTGCTGCTCTCGTGGGCTGGTACCTATACGATCACCCCCTTTTTTTCCTCTTCCTTCGCTCCTTTCTCTTCCCTCGCGTCCTCGCTCGTCGACGGTCGCGCGGGTAATGCGGGTCAGCTGCTTCGCGCGAGTCAGCCTCATTGCTGGTCCTGTTGGTAATATTAAAAATGAAAATCCTCTATTAAAAAGTTCATGGGCCACTATTGTTGTCGATATATAACTCGACCTCTGATTGGTCGTGGACCGTCAAGATCGGCCGTTCTTTGTTTAACAGCGCGAGATTTAACAGTTTGTCGTAATGAGCGCTGCAGTACTGTTTAACCTACGGTGACCCCGATTTAGGCGGTTTTTGCCCGGTGGCCAGATCTGCGATTTCTGACAAACAAAACGACAAATTTCTTTTTTTTTTAATCAACTAAACAAGGGTTTTTTAGTTGTGATTTATCCTGTTAAAGCTCTATAAGAGCGCGCCAGCGCGTGTGATTAGCCTAGTATCAATAAAAAATGCCTGCATCCTGAAGATTTGGAAGAAATTGAAATAGAATATTTCGTTCGTGTTATCAATGATAAAATAAAAAAAATAAAAATGCTCGATTGACTCAACTGGTGCAGATAATTATATTTCGGCCGAAATACAGTTTGGCAAGTGTTTGCGGGTGTATTGAGACGCGAGTAAACTTTGACAACAAAAATACTTGTCTAGGTATCAATCTTGGCATTACACCAATCTCGTACATCAATCATCACGACACGAAGCCTGCTCGCCGCGATCCGTGAATCCGAGCGGAGGCCGAGCGGAGTCGAAACCACTCATCGCCTCTTCGTATACATAATGACACCTCGGAATGAGGCATATAGCACGCTCGGGGGGCCTAAATAGCCGTAAAAATATTGCCTGCTAATGGCGAGGAGCGACTGTAGCTGAGAGTCCGGGCGAGGCGCGCGTGATGCATAATTGCATTATTAAATTCGGGCTCGGCGAGAGTATTTTTTTCGTGAGAAATTACAGGTGTAGTGGCACCGGAGGGGCCATTAGATCCCGCTGGAAGCCCCGCGGGCCCTTTGTGCGCGAGTAATCGATCAGCCACTTAGAAATATAATAATTCATCGGTATAATATTTTACGTAATTACGCAAGACCCTCGGGAAACTTATTTTAACTCATTAGACGAAATGCTTATGTGGTTTCCTTTTTGGGATTTTTTTTTTGACTTCGTATTTTTTTTTCTGGTTTTTCACCTCGGACTATCGTCCCTCAATAATCAACTCCGCAGCTCTTTAGCGTTTGTGCATGAGGATAAACGGTACGTAAAAGGGTAGAGGCAGAGGAGACGATCGTTTCGCGTTGGACGAGAACGACGATGGCGTCGAGCGAGTTATTACGCGGTCGATTGCACATCTCGTGTTCACCACACCGGGAACAGCTTGTACTTTATATTACAGCACTGCGTCCGCGCTGCAAACACTGTATACATATATACAGATATACGTAGATACCAACCGATCGTGTCCTCACCTCTAATCATCTTCTGCAGTCCACTATTTCGCGTTTGCTATATGGACACGTATACCGGATCGAAATTACGGTGATTGTCATCGATGACTTAGATGCTTAGTGTGCTTATCAACAAATGATTAAACTATTTTTTTTACTTATTCGCAAATAGAAATACTTCGTCTTCGATTTATTCGACTTAACGAGTACCGATTGCCATCGATACATTTCCTAAAAAAAAATGCCTTCGCGCCCCCTGATACAAAAATAAGCTCCCCGCTCCTTTCGATCCCAACGCTCGCGTTTCGATCAGAAATCATTACGCGAGTCAATTAATTTGCGAAAAAATTCTCGGAGAAGGTTTAACGTTGATATACGAATCGACGAAACATCGTTTCCTGTTTTTGCGCGGCAAATGGCCCGCGACGCTGCGAGACGTCCCTTCGGTCTGGGCTAATTATTCACTCGGTACTTTCGCATTTATTCCCGCTATGGAATTTAACGACAGCGCGTTGAATCGTGATATACCGATACGCCGAAAGTGTAGCTCATAACAGCGAGACGCTATCCTCCCGGCTAAACGTTACACACACACGCCGGGCCGAATATGGCGGCCTCGATCGCCGGGCGGTCTCGTCCTCGATATTTCGGAAATTTAAATCACCCGAGAGGACGCAGCAGAGGCCCAGAGAAGAAAGAGCAAAAGTGCTTCGTATAATAAAATCGTTGGCTTCTACGTCTTCGCCGCGGTCGATATCGCGGCTTTTTTTTAATACCTGCGATGAAAAACCATAAAAAGCGCATACTTAATTCGATCCCACGGTTCTCCGGGAGCCTCGTAAAAATCTTTCTCTCTCTCTTGTCAATTAGCGGGGGAAAAAAATATTTCTCTTCTCGGAGTGAAACTTAAAAATAAGCGTAATCAAGGGATTTCATTGAAAATAAAAAGCAGTCCCCCAAACTTCTCCTCATTTCGTCAACCGATACTTCTGGTATTCTTGCCGTCGAGACGCGTTCCAAATCGCAACTAAAGCTACAAACGATATTGTTACCAACGACAAAAGTTTCGACTTTGATATCCAAATAATTTTTCGGTAATATTCCCGCCGACTCTTGCGGCCAAACGAAGGAAAAAAAATCCCAAGGAGACATTAGGGAGGCGTTTAACGATTTTCACAGTTCTTCGTTTGAAACTCGAGAGTCGCGTCGACTGAAAACGGAGTCGAGTCGAAAGTTTCGTGGCCCGCTCGCCGCGATCTAATCTCAACGTTGAAATTTATACTTTCCTGCCCCACTACTTTTCGGCGCCATACCTAATATCGTAGCCGCGGCGGTGTGCGCGCGTCCTGATAGACGGTGCGACTCTCGCTGGCTGCGCCGCACCGCAGCTGCTGCTGCTGCTGTTCTTTGCTGCCGGTTTCGGTCGATCCTTTGGTAGGCGGCGACTTTATCTGCTTTACGAGCGGACTCCGCGAGTCGCCTGGTTTCCCTTCGTGTATATAATGTAGAGAGAAAGAGGGATAGAAGGAACAGCAGCCAGCAGCAGCAGCAGCAGCAGCAGCAGCCGCAGAGGCAACAGCGTCTCGCACCCGCGCCTTACGCTCGCCACTTTTGCTTTCTCTCTCTCTCGCTCTGCCCAATAACAACCTGACTGGAATCCAAAGTAGATAAAATGGTGGACCGGTTGTGTGGTATACCCGAGCGGCCCTCACGCACGTCGTCGGCGATATCCAACGTGTGCGAGTGAATCCGCTGGCGAGCCGACGACTCCGGGACTCCCTTCCGGACCGCGACCACCATTTTGGCCTTAATTAATTGAACGGACCGAGACATTAACGAAAATGTCACTGCCAGGACCCTCCGGCGCCGCCTCCTTCTGCGTCTCCTCTTCCTTTTTTTTCTCTTATCTCTGTCTCTTCGTTCCTTCCCCGCAGCACATTGGTATCGTCGTCATACGATATTCTTGAGAACGTCGTCTGTCCACGCAGCGGCCCTCCGCTTATGATAATGCCGGCCCCCTTGTTCCTCCTCGTTTTCACGTTTTTCTGCCGCCTCCTCGCCTCTTCTCCCTCTCGCGCCGACGTTCCTGAAGATTTAGAGAAGGTTCAAAATGAAAAAAAAGATATAAAAATACAACAACGAAATAACAACATCCACCTGCACCTGCCTTTTGGGGTCTCTTCGCGGAAGGATTGATTTTTATCGTCGCTGCGGCTCTCGCGATTCATAAATAATTATGAGAAGACGTCGCCACTTACTAATCGATATTTGTAAATTAGCGAGGTGCCTCGGCAGTTGGTCGGACCATTGGCAACGACATTCCGGTTGCGATTTGAAGAATACTCACGTGTCGCGAGAGTCGTCCCATTTTTGCCGCCACGCCACGATCAACGCTTCCCATTGGTTCCTACTGTTCGACGTCGTCCAATCGGAGGTTCGCGCGGGAAAAATGTAAAAAACAAAAACTGCGTAAGTCAAAACGGCGCGAGAAAAAATACTAACCCCTGATAACACCGGGTGGAAGGTCATACCTAGTTACCATTTGGGACTCTAAAAGTACTGTTTTCAATTGTCAGTCTAACTTTTACAGGCGTAATGCTAAGATTAGCATTCAATAACGATTGCTTTTTTGGACATCATATAAGCGTGAAAATGGAAACCCCCAGTAGGGGACTTTAGTGCACTATATAGTCACAAATAGACCCTTTGGTGTTGTCAGGGAACGTGTCGTGAGATTCGTGCAATTTTAGCTGCCACCCACGATCGTCGCCTCCCATTGGTGCCTTCTGTTCGACGTCGTCCAATCGGAGTTTCACGCGGGAAAACTCCAAAATTAAAAAACCAAGTAAGTCAAAACGGCGCGAGAAGACGGCATAATGTTATCTTATCTACGTCAGAGATTCGCGTGCGCAACCCCATCGCATCGCATCCACGATGCTCACGCGGATAAAAATAAAAAATGAAGCCGCGGCTCGAGATAACCAGGAGCCGAGGCAGCCTCCTCGCTCTGCCCTCGCGTTCAGCCTATTATTGTATATATTACGCGACACGGTATAACTATCCACACTCACATTATGCATACACACAATTGTATACATATATTTATACATATATCCATCGCCCTCGCGCGCATAGATATACACACCGAGATCGCAATCCACGGTCTGTTTCTCCTTCTCACCGTTGTGTATCGCAGCGTGCGGGCGGGTGCCACAGTCAGCAGAAACTGAGAGATAACGATCGCTTTGGAACACAACACGGTGTCCGCGTCTCTCTTTTCTTTGCCCCTTTCCGCGCACACAAACAAAAAACACACACATATAGTATACCTCCCTCTCTTTCTCGCTGCTTTGAATATGGCTTCTCAGCTCTCTTTGCTTTAAATTCACTTCGCCTCTTCTTTATCTCTCTCCGCCTCCTCGAGACTTTTCACTCGGCAGAGAGAGAGAGAAATATAGAGAGAAAGAGAGAGAGAGAGAGAGAGTGAACCGCGACTGAGGCGGCAGCAAAACGTTAAACCTCGCACGATTTCAGAGAGAGGTATACGATAACGTAGGGTCCCACTTAGCTACTAATGCTGTCGCTACCCGCTGCCTTTTTTGTCCCACCCCCCTCCCCCGGCTGCAACCGGGACGCTATGCCACGGGTAAATTATGTCCTCCGGCGAGAGTTGCCCGCTCTTTGTCTCTCAGTCCTTCTCTGTCTCTCTCTCTCGCTCTCTCTCTTCGCCTCTTTCTCCTTTCAGCACGCAGCACGTTGCAGGCCGAACGGCAGCCACGATTATCGGCGCACGTTCTACGCGTTCGGCTGCTTCTCGACGGCGGAAAACGCGCCGCGCCGATTAATTATTATCTCTTTTCTCCAATACCTCGGCTGCCGCTTTGTACCAAGCGCGGCCAAAGCGTTTGCGCATGCGCGTATCCACAGAGTCGCTCGTTTACGGGTGTCGAGTCAATTTTTCATCGATATTTCTAGGTTATGTCTGGACTCTGTTCGGTGTCGATATTGGATAAAACAATTCACACACTCGGCACGTGGTTAGCAACGCGCGACGCACACGAAGATCAACATCCCGGCGCCGTGGCCCGAGAAGGCCCGAGGTTGTATTCTTCCCCGAAAGCCCTCGATTATTTATCGTCGCGGTTCGTTAAACCCGTCGGATTGCGCCCCGCGCGCGAATGCGTTTCCAAGTGACTCCCCGAAAACGCGTATAAACGCCGCAAGCGGCCGCCTAGGTGGCGCGTAATATACTGTAGTATTATTATCTTTGTGATTCGTTAACGCGCTTTTATAGAACCGGTATTTAACGATTCCCCGGCGGCTTCGTGCGGCGCTTGCTCGCGCCGTTTTACGTCGACGACTGCGCCCGCGGCTCGCGCTACATTCTTCGGTGGAATCGCGAGGAAGCCACGAAGCCACCCGGTGATTCGCCACCTCGAGGTCAACTCATGTTCTATATATATTCACTAGCAACAACGCGCTCGCTTCGCTCGCGCTTCTGTTATTTTCGCGTCGCATGGCTCGCTGCGAACGAGCGCGCTGCGCGCGCCCTGTTGGTTCGAATTTGCCGCTCTAAGTTTATCGACCATGACGTAGCATCGTCGACCAACCACAGTCCGAGTTACACTGGCTTCAGTATTTCGATATATTCGATTATCGCTATTTAAGAGAGGACACTTGCAATACTATGCTCATTGGCCAGAAAGAGACGTCCGCCGTGCCAATGACTGTACCACGACCAATCACTGTGCGCCATTCGCGCTGCTGCTGCTTCTTTCCGTATTCGCCACTAGTCGAGCCGGCGGCAGAAGAAGGGCGGCTCGTTAGTTTCGCGGCCATTTGGAATTTCTTGCCGCGCGAACGCGAGCGGCAAAGAGCGCCTGCGCGCGCACGAGTGCCAACATTATGACCGGCGAATCTCGTCGTCGACAAACACAGCGTCGCGCGGAAAGAGTGCAAACAGCGGCGAACGAGGAGAGAGAGAGAGAGAGGATCGCAGCGGCGGCTGCGCACGGGGGGCGCAACGATAAGTCGAGAAAACGCGACCCCCGATGCGCGAGCTCGGCGAGAGAGAAGCGTCGTCGCTTTGGCTTTGCTCGGGGCCGCGCGTAAGCTGAAGGACGAGAGAAAAAGTGAGAGAGAGAGAGAGGGTCACAAGTGGCGCGGAGAGGCAGAAGCGATTTGCGCGGTTTTTCCGAGTCGAAGGCAGCGACCACGCGTCTCATCCCCTCTCTACAACCCCTCCCGCTCCTTCTCTCTCAGCATTTTTCGCTCCGCCGTGTTTTTTCTGACTTCAGGGGGGGAGACACAAACGACGCGTTCGCCCACGATAATTTGTATCTCCGATTTGTAAAAGCTGCGGCAGCCCCCTGCGGTTGAATAAGAAGAATGACGCGGGAGGAGAAGGGAGAAGAAGAAGAGACAGCACGCGGACGGATGGATAAAAGAAGCAGTCGAAGAAGCGACGCGCGATGCCTGCCAGGTGCTGCGGGATCCCTCGTTGCTGGTCCTCGCGCGTTCGTCCACTGCGGGCAGAGGGGGAGCGGGACTCCCTCTGCCCCTCCGATGTCCCTCTCCCCCCACCCTACGTCTCCACTCGGCGTCGCCTGTCCGCTCTTCGGATGGACGATCTCATTGTGCTTCCATCGAGCGCGACGTCGTTCTCTTCGCACCACGCGAGCGTCGCATAGCGCGGAATCGCAATGAATGCTCGAGCTTCTGTCTCGTCGACCCTTTTTCATTTCTTGTTTGCAGAAGCAGAGAAGCAATCACCGGGTTACCGAGAACAACAGGTGAGCGAGCGTCGGATTGATTTCTGTGGAGAAATCAATTTCTGTATTTTGTATTATAACTGATTTCTGTGGAAAAATTGCTTTCTGTATTTTTTATTATAATTGATTTCCGTTGAGCAATCAATTTCTGTATTTTTTATTTTCATTGATTTCTGTAGAGAAATCAATTTCTCTATCTTTTATTTTCGTGGATTTCTGGTGAAAAATCAATTCGACACGAATGCACCAATCGGAAGAATTGTCATACTAACATTTTATCGTCGATGCGAGTCAACAAGCTTTGCGATGCGATATTTCCTGCAACGGAAAAATGCGCGAGCAACCGGTGTTTAAACACCGGTCCCCCCCCCCCCCCCCCCCCCCCCGAACAAGCACGAGGAAAAAAAAAATATAACAAACCTTTGCAAACACATCGGACACGCGTCCGTAGAATAGCGACACAACTGACCCCCGACGCGAGTCTTCGAGTTTACTCGCCGCGCGCACCCAAAACATCGCAGCTTCGGATCCATTGACGAATGGCTCTCCGGCTGCGTCGGCCCGGCTCGAACAAATCTCTCGCGCTTTGTGCGCCGCGCTGCGCAACTCGGCGCACAACGCCGGCTAAGAAAGAGAGGGAAAGAGAGACGAGAGAATCGTCGGCTCCAAGCAGCGAAGGTGACCGCTGCGCGTGCGCGCCGCCGACATAACCGCATGGAAAAACGACGCAACGGGCGTAAACACGCGCTCGCTGCGACAAACACAAGTGACTTTGTGCCTTCGGCACTGAAGACGGTGTCTTTTTTCGTTGAGAGTGAGAAAGAGAAAGAGACAAATACACAAACCGGCAGAAGGGAAGAGACGGAGACGGAAGGAAAACTCGACTCGAGCGACAAAGGTCGCCGTGGGCGGGTGGCCGATGTTCGCGCGCGACTTCTGCGCACCCGGTGCAAACCTTTTCGTTCTCCCTTCTTCCCTCTTCTTTATATATATGTGTTTTTTTTTCTCTTTTCCTCTAAGCGAGGAAGTGTGCAAGGTGCCGCTCGGACTATGTCGCCTCGGCGTTATTAGCGGACTCCCGGAGGACTCGTCTGGTTCTCTTTATTCTTCTTGCGTACTATTCCCCTCCTCCTTCTCCACCCTCGACCGGATGATACACACGGGTTTCCCGCCGAGTCGCCGAGTTTGTCGTCCCGCTGCGGCCACAACGGACACGCGCGTTACGCGCCGAGAATAATGGCAGGACACGAACTCCTCGAGCAGAGCCGCCGATCGACGAGGTAAGGTAACACGCGCTACGGCGATTGGCCTGTTTCTCGGCACCGCACGTGAAGCTTTTCCTTTGCTCAATGCGAGATCGTGTCGCGCAGCGCGTGCACCGGTTCATTCTTCCTCGCCGAGGGAAACCACGGCTTGGATTCACGGAAGCGGCTTTTAGGCGCCGCCAGCATTTTTTTTTTTTTTTTTTCTTGTCAAGCGACGTGAGTATTCTCGGTTTATATATTGCACGATTTTTTTTCTCGCGATTTCAGAAGTCAGTTAATTTTTTTTGCGAATTTGTATATAGTTTCATTATTATGCTGGACAAAAAATATGGAAGAATCAAAATGGAAAAACGTTCGAAGATCAGCGATACGATGATGCGTTTCATGAAACGCATCATCGTATCGTATCGTCGATCGCCGAGGGCCGTGAGAGTTCGCACGTGGATCGTTAGGCGGCGCCACCGGTGTCAGTCTCTGCGGTGGAAACCATCGCTTCATCGTTTCGGGTACTTTTTTTGTCGCTGTTGTTGCTGTTGATTTCCTTCCGTTTAATACACTTTTTCCACGTAGCTTCGAGCGCGGGGATCTCGTCCCTCCGGCGGTCATCAAGGCTTCTGCGCACACACGGTCGGGCGTGACTTGTACGTGTTTTTCCCCGACGCCGAGGATATCGAGAGGCTCGATCGCCGACACCAGAGCGAATTGGCGCCCGGGAGGAGAGATCATCCCCGTGCGATGCGCCAGCTGGTTCATATTGAAAGACCCCCGACCCCTTCGGGACGCGAATATCTTTTCCTCCCTTCCGGTCTGACCGCGTTGATGCTACTATATTTTCATGTATATACAGATAGTGAGAGAGCCACACGCGTCGTTAGATATATATGATCTCTATCTTCGAGCCTTCTATCCAACCCCCAGTGAGAATTTTTTTTTCTCTCACCTCGCTCCATTTGCCGAACCCCCCTCGGGCATCTCCGCATCATCCACTCAGAATTCCCGTCGGCAAGGCTTCGAGGGGCGAGAGCCTAAATCATTTTCAACCTCTCCTCTTGCCCGGATCTACCTATACAGGCGATATCTGTTCCCTCCATGCGCTCTGGGCGTGTGTGAACCCCTCGCGCGTGGGGCACGTTTCCTGTGGTGGCGCTAACTACCCTCCAGCTGCCGGGGTCGTCGCCGAGACGCGATTCTTCGAGGGGTCTCTCTCTCTCTCTCTCTCTTTCTCTCTCGGCACAACCGCCACACCCTTCGAAACGGGAAGCTCCACCCTCCGTCGGAAACCCCAAAGAGAATGGAAGACGAGGAACAAAAGTGCGTGTCCCGTTCCTTGCTGCGACTCGAGTTACACGCGAAGCGACAAGTCTCGCAAAAACCATTAGCTGTTATTAATACCTTTTTTTCTGCTATTCGGCAATATTTTTCACAATTTTTGTAATTTATATAATGTTTTTTTTTTAGAGTAATGACTTAGGAGAGTCGCGAAGAAAAATGTTCGGAACGAAACGAGAAGCGAATAAATCAGAGGAGAGACGTGAATTACGAGTCAATTCCGCGAGACCTGATCAACCGTCTGGAATATTAAACTGTCTGATTATTCGTGTTCGTCGGAAATGTTTCTATTTTATCGATGCGCGATACATCATCAAACCCGGCTTCATGCGGGGAGCTCGGTTGACGGGGCAGGGGCGGAGGGGGGGAGGGGGGTCTGAAAACGTTTTGCTTGTAACCTTTCGGTACAACTGGTCATTTGTACTCACGGGCAGATCGATTATCATTCCATCAGGCGCAGTCGAACACGGGGGAATTATTAAACTCGTTAATACGATTCGCTTGATCCTCGGCTGTTGGGATCAAACTGCGCGGACACGTGACTGAAGCCTCGTTATACTTACTCACCTGTGCTATTACGTTCTTTTCTTCCAAGCTACGATTTTGCCGCGCGCGGCGGCTAATGAGAGCGAGCAGCACCGATGCGGTTGCGAAACCGTAGAAAAATCGCGCCGCGGACTTGGAGAGCGATATACGTCACGGGCTTGGAACGAGACGAAGGGAGAAGCCAACCGGGCGGCAGGTGAGAGCCGCGACCCAAGCGTCTCGCGAAGGTGCTGCTAAAGGTTCTCCGGCGGAATTATAACGTGGAGCATGGAGCACTCGGTTGCTGCGTGCCTCACCCTTCGATCGATCGTGACGAGCGCCTATCATAATCGATAATGGGTCCCCGGGTGGATGTGCGTTTTATCGAAAAAAAAAGACTATCGGGTAATGTACGATCCTCTCGCTCTCATCCATCGACGGGTTCTCGTTATCCATTTCTCATTGAACCCCTGACATTGTTGCAACGTCATCGCCTTCGTCATTCACCACCCGGGTTCCTCTCTTTTTTTTTTCGGTACCTCTTCGCCTCTCAAATCCCGCTAGAAATAATAGCACTACTTGTTTTCGGGATTGAAAAACAGATTGAATTTTTTTACGATTTATTTTTTTTTGTCGAAAATTAATTCGATTTTATTTTTGATGGTTTTTTTTTTGTTTAGGATTTACTGGAGTTGATGAACCGTCCGCTGAGGCGACGTTTTTCATCGAGAGGAAATTATGCTGATTCGCGTGAGATGTGGTCGAGTGCGTCAGAAGGCGTCAGGTATAAAATCGACACGGGAGATCCGGACTGACGCGCGGAGGCTTCGCTCGAGTCCTCCGCGGGGGGCGTCCGCGCGCACATATACATTAATGCTCGATTTAATTATCCTCCTCATCGAGTCCGTAATTTCTTCATAAAACACACCCGACAAGACTCCGGGACTTGTTTACAAGCTCGCGATACCTGCCAGGACGTTGTAACGCAGTATACCTTCGCTGCAATCACTTTTCATTCAGCACCGCAACTACAGGTATTTATTTCTATATTCATTTATTTACGAGAATAATTTCCTATAATCATTTTTCAAAGTACGAACATTACTGTTGATATTTCTTGCTCTATATTTCAAAGCTTTCAATCGACTTTTCATGGCTCGCCAATAGAATCAAATGCCTTCGAAATTGGATTTTTTTTCCTGCATAAATTCCGGGGATGCAATAAAAAATCAAGATGGCGCAATAAAAAAAGAGCGAGCGAATACAAAGACTGCAGTTTCGTCTCTTTCTAGGGAAGAAGAGGAAGGCGAAGAAGGAGGAGAAGGAACAAGCGGCGGGAACCAGGAGGAAGGTGAAAAATAGAAATTAAGGGTTGGTGAGTTATCGCGGTTGCGTGAGAGAGAAGCGGCGTGAGATAAATCACAAACCGCAGGCCGCCGCCTCGCAACCGCATACACTACCGGCGGCCGCGCACAGCGGAGCGGCGCATAAACCTATACACAGGCCGCGGCGACTGCGGCGCAAATGCACAAATGCACCCTGGCCGCGAACGCTCGCGCCGCGCGCCACTGTTAGCCGCGCGGAGGGAATCGCGAATGCAAAAAGCACCGAGAGACGTCCCGGCAAATCCACGGACGCGGGATTAATAGTGCACCGCAAATACGCTCTTTCGACTCCCTCTCGCTTCGTTCTCTCTCTCCCGCTCACTCGCCACCTCGCCAGACTCATTCGTTCCGCTCGCGCGAAACGCAATGATAATTTACGGACGATTCAGTTTTTAACACTGAATCCAAGAAAAAAAGATTTAAATATATGTACTTTTTTTATTATTTTCAACACACTTATAAATAACTAACCGCTAATAGTGATAACCCGCAATTTTCCATAACTCACAAAGCAATTTTTTTTATCTGTTTCAGGCTCGGTTAACAAAAGTACACAAATATATTATTTAAAATTTTTTTTAACACACTTATAAATAAATAAACACTTATGGTGGTAACCTGCAATTTTCCATAACTTAGAAAGCAATTTTTTTTTATCTGTTACAGGCTCGGTTGAAAAAGTACACTAATATATTATTTTTCATTGATTTTTTCAACGCACTTAAAAATAAATAAACACTAATGGTAATCACCCGCAATTTTCCATAACGCGCAAAGCAAATTTTTTAATCTGTTTCAGGCTCTGCGCATACGTTTATTTTTCTCTGGCTTTCGATTCCTGATTACCGCGGCGTGTAAATTAAACGAAAGTCACGCGAGTGGCATTTAAGATCGACTGCGCATGCGCACCACTTGCGATATATACGCCGGACGCAATTGTTCGACTCGCGTGTCGTGCGTGCGCGGTCTCTGCCCTCTCGGTCGTCGCAGCTACTCTACAACGTAGAGAGGCATCGACGAGGAGCAGGACGACGACGACGACGACGACGCGACCGATCTTATCGGTGAAAACGGTGCTCGCCGCGCAGCGCTGGATGCGCCTATGAGTATCGCGCCCGCGTTGAGCCTCTAACCGGATAAACGATAGGCACCGCGGGTAAATGCGTCGTTATCCTCCGCCGCCTGGGAATTACATCTTCACGTGACAATCTCGGCGACTCCCGCGGCCGCACTGCCCATATATTTATGTATACGCACGTAAAACACACATGCGCAAAGTGCGCGCGCACCACGGATATTTACAAGTGCTTCTCGCGTCGCATCTGGTATACGCGTTTAGCGTTATCTTCCGTGACGGTCATTAGACGACACTTATCTCTAATCACTATCTTTACACGCTCGTGAAAATTAATTCACGCGGGTTGCCTTGCACGTTTCGCACGCAGTCGCAGATATGAAGCTTAAGCTCAGGACTAAAGATGCTAAATATTTTTCAACTTCGCAAAACTTTGCATTTTCGTGATACCGCGACAAAGATTTTTGTTGCCTTCAAATCCAATAACTTCGCTTTCCAAGCAAACGAGACAAAAGACATCGGCGTAGTATTAATAACCATTTTTCTTCAAACTGTTTACAGACTGAAGATGCAAAAGGCTCCCGGGGCAGTCATCTCGCGGTCGAAGGTTCAGCTTCACCGAAATACGCCGGTTGCCTGCAAGTTTGGCACGCACTTACGGATATGAAGCTTAAGCTCTGGACTAAAGATGCTAAATAATTTTCATCTTCGCAAAACTTTGCATATTCATGATACCGCAGCAAAGATTTTTGTTGCCTTCAAATCCAATAACTTTGCTTTCCAAGCAAACGAGACAAAAGACATCGGCGTAGTATTAATAACCATTTTTCTTCAAACTGTTTACAGACAGAAGATGCAAAAGGCTCCCGGGGCGGTCGTCTCGCGGTCGGAGGTTCAGCTTCATCGAAACAACGGGTACCGCAGGATGTGGAAGGATGAGGAGGAGGCTTTTTCGTTTTTCTCCCGTTGGTCGAAGACACGGGTCCGCTCTTGTATATCCGCCATTGTTTGGGGCCCATGTGAGGCGAGCGGTACGCGGCCATGTTAGCGCGGTGAGAGCGCGTCCCCGCGGCTAAAAAGACCGGAGAACCGGAGCCTCTGAGCGGGCGCCGGTGGAACGGGATGCGAGCATGTAGGCGCAGAGGGAAGAGGAAGAAAAACCTGGGCAAGCGTAGAGGAAACGATGAAGAGGGAGACGACATGAGAGAAGTGGACCCTCGGGAGTGGCGAGAAGAAAGGAAAGGAAGGGTAAAGGGTCCATATCGTTTTCTTCTTCTTCTTCTTCTTCTTCATCTTCTTCTTCCTCTTCTCCTTCTTCTGGTTTACTCCAAGCTATCCTCTTCCATACTGTCGTCATATACTCGCTTCTCGACTCAACGCAGAGTACTCAGCCTCGGGCCATTGGCGATACCCGACTTCTCCACTGGTTTCTCAGTGCCTCGCTCAACATGCACCGCTGTTTTCATTCTCCTCCCTCGTTCGGCCCTTTGACGTTCCAAAATTATTAACCATACGCGCGCCCCATAACCGATCATTCCGTCAAACCCGATCACCAGCGTCGTAACCACACTTCGACTCCCATCGAGTTTCTCTTTGCGCAGGCTCGGAGCGGAAATTTCTATCTCAATGACGAGCTTTTCATGCGACGTCGAGTGCGGACGTTGAAAGTGGTTGGACAGCTTTGTTGGCTGTAACTCGAATTAACCTACGTCGCGCAGGCTGAATTGAGCGTTTACGTTGAGTGTCTCGCTAGACGGGATTCAGTTTTTTTTAATGGGCTGTACTTTCTGCTTATACTTGGCGAGTTATTGTCACTACCAATTCTTGGTTTGAAATTCTTTATTTTTTTTAGGTGGACTGTTACTTCGCCGTAAGAAGAGCAAAGGGTCAACGGATGTGGTATGACGCTCTAGGACTGCTGTCCCATGAAGGCTGATACATTGTAACGAGGCGCTGCAGTATAAACACAAATGCAAAATGCAAATAGATAACAATAAATGGATGAATTGCTCCTAAAAGTAAAAAATAAATATAATAAATTCAGCACAACTGACCCGCATCACGTTCCTCCTCGTCCAGCAAAAAATGAAAACACGAATTGCGGCATCAATGAGCACACATTGGTTCTCCGCAGGAAGACGGACCAACGTTCACGAGAAATAAAAATCCAAAAGGAATATTTTAAGTACGTCCACGCGTTGTGATAATCTTGTGGGGTCGCTGAATTTTGCCGTCGCTGTCACCGAGAATTGGTCATGAATTTGCAGTCGGGACAGTGCGTTAATGCGGGGAGCAAGTTTAGCCCTGCGAACAGGGGTCGTGTTACGATTTTCCCTCTCGAGGGTCGCAGATGGCGGTCGTCGAGCGACCGCCATCGTGACCACCGCTAAAGAAGGATAATTGAGTATTGTAAGGGCGACAACAAAATCAAATTTCGGGTGTGTATTACCGAACCGCCTAGACACCCATGTGGCGCAGCGTCCCGTCGCCCCCTGATGCGCAGCACGCGTTTGTTACGCCACTCCGCCTCGTACCCATAACGACGTTACACAAGTCGCAGTTGTCGCTTCTCTTCCTCTCTCGCTCCCAGCGTTTTTCCGCGCCGTCGAGCGTGCCTCGTTTTTCCTGGACCCTCCGCCCCGAAGAGCATTCGTCATTGCATTGTTGTCTCTCGGGTGAAACGCGCGATTTGCCGCGAATATTCCGAGGCAGATGCTCCTCCCCTGGCGCGAGATACAGTTGTGACATCAGCGTGGATCATCCTCCTGTTTTTATTAGCCGCTCTTTTATTATTCTATCGCAGGAGTCATTGAAAATGAGAAAAGAAAAAAAATTAATTCGATTTTTGCGTTTTTCTTCTCGAATTTTCGATTTTTCGGGCAAACGCTCGTCATTTTTGGAATCAGCGGAAAAATTTCCATCGGTTAAGGCTTTTAAACTTCATAAAATCGAAAAAAAAAAAATTCAGAGTCTCGCGTATCGACTTAGCATCTCGCCTGCGACTAAACCGGCAACGAGGCTATTTCGCACAGTTCTATATGCTAATAAAGTAATTTGTTCTTACAAATGCGTCGCTCACGACTGGTGGCGCCGGCAAATATTAAATTCCAGTTCATTTTTCCGTTTCATAGTCGCCGGCGCTAATGAGAATCCATGCGCGCGCGCAGCGCCAACACGGCCGTTCCAGCGTTGGTCCGCCGATAAGACGGCCCCGACGCTTTTTATCATTGCCGCGTGCCCGCGCTCATTACGTCATGCGCGGCAGTGTTGCGTTCGCCTCCGGCGAAGATTTCCACCCCTGATACCCGGGCTTCGCCCGTCGAAAGTGAGACTAGGCGGTGTGTACGACCGACCTCGGCTGGGAACTCGCTCAGATTGCGTCTCTCGTGACGCCTCCGACCCACTACGTGACCGAGGAGGCAGCAGCGAAGGGTTGTCGAACGACGCGACGCACACGATGATAACCCTCGTTAGCGCATTGTGTCGACTGACAGGAGACCAAACTTTTGTCCGCATTTATTCCGCCCCTTTTGCTGAGCATAATTTTCATCTTGGTCATCTTCCTCTTCATCTTCTTCCTCTTCTTCGCGTTTTTACCCATTTATATCAGCAATTCGTCGTTACTTATGTTCTCAAAAAATAAAAATAAAAAAAAAATAAAAATAAGTGATCGGTTTTCGGTGAACGAGGCGCGGAATTACCTCATCGGTAACTGGTTCCTCCTGCGGGATTTCTTGGCGAACAGAGCGGCCGTGCTTTCCGGGGAATTTGCTGAGGGAGAGAGAGAGAGAGAAAGGAGAGCGAGGAACGAGAGTAACGCAGCTCTCGTGACTCGGTGCCATTATCCTCTTGAGGCCCGGTGCACCGGGCCACGCGATCTCTGTCACCTAATAACGTTTCGCCTAATCGAGCAAACCGATAAGACCGAAATATTCGCCGCGACATGCGAGGCCTCCCCGCTTTTACGCTCGCGGCTGTATCCCCGCCGGCGTCGGTGCCATTGCACCCTGGCTCGCTCTACGTGCGCCCTCGGTACCCCCCAGCTTTGGAGCTGCATGTACGACGCGTTCGAGACTCGGTTCCTGCCTCGTCGCTTCGACGATCTGCGCACGAAATTGCTCGTTGAGGATGCCCCCCTTGCCCTCTCCTCTCTCTTCGACTCGTAAGTCGCGCGGTTGCCGCAGTTTCAGCAAGGGTGGCTAAAAATTTATTCAAAACGTTAATGAAATGTTCGATTCGGTGTACTGTAATTTTCGGGCAAACGAGTCCATTGTACTTTGTGCTTGAATTGTTCGAAAAATAATCAAGACACGAAATCGATAATTTTTTTTTGTGCTGAGCAAAAATATAATTTGTAAAATTTGAATACACTGATTAAAAAAAAACTCAAGTGTGTTTAAATGACATCTTTGTATTGAGCAAACGATTTTGTAACCTTTGAAGTATTTTTTATTTTTAAAGCGCAAAGTATCAAAATTCTCCAGTTAAAGCAACATTTTTCTCCGTAATTTTCGGGCAAACGAGTCCATTGTACTTTGTGCTTGAATTGTTAGAAAAATAATCAAGACTCGGAATCGATCATTTTTTTTATGCCGAGTAAAAATATAATTTGTAAAATTTGAATACACTGATTTAAAAAAAAAACTCAAGTGTGTTTAAATGATATCTTTGTGTCGAGCAAACGATATTATGATCTTTTAAGTATTTTTTATTTTTAAAGCAGAAAGAGTCAAAATTCTCCAGTTAAGGCAACATATTTTTATCTGTAAATATTTTTCATCGTCGCTCAGTAAAACCGACCGAGCCAAACGTGAATTCGTGCTCGCCGGGCATCAGATAAATGCGAGTGGGCCGGTCCCGCGGGCTCATTAGGGAACAATTTGATCGACGCGGTGCGTAAATGAAAAAACCAACGAAAGAAAAAAAAAATTCAATTTTCCCCATTCGAAGAATCTTTCGTGGTCCGTGAATACCTGGCGTCCCGAGAAAACAATTAAGAATTCTCGCGCGCGCGTCGAGGAAACAAATCGCGTCTCATTTTTCGTCCGAGTCGCGAGTCGTGTTGGGGAATATCGCGGCGCCCGAGCGACGAACGACGGGCGTTCGCCGTCGAGTTTCACGAGGTCCCTGGCTGAGTGAGATAAAGAACAAGAGACGTCATGTTCTTAATATTCCCTCCCGGTATTATTATTATACCTGCTGACCGGCTTCGCCGCTGACGACGACGACGCGGACGGCGTTAGTCGAGGAGCCGGGGCAGCGTTATTAGGTGGATACAACGTCTAATATGGCCCGCAGCAAAACGTCCCGGGAATTCTCGTTGATGCATCGCGGGGCGTGACTGTTGGAAACTCAGCCGTGAGCTTCGTTTTTCTTTCTTCTTGTCTTTCTTTTTATTTCTTCTCTCTGTCTCTTCCTCTCTCCGGCTCTTCTCATCGCCCCGTGAAGTTATTCTGTTTTGACGTGTTTTGACAAACGGTCGCCATTATATATCGTTGCGTTGCGGTGCCCGGGCTTTCGTTTTGGGCAGAACTAGCGTGGCGAGTCTCCCGCGGTTCTACCGACGGCGCGACGACCTAGGTGGGCCCCCACCGAGGCTCGGCACTTTTCGACACAGAAGTTCCGAAACGCTTGGCGTGCTGCTACGATAATTATTGAGAAGGAAAATATGAATGCCTTTTTTTGGACGAATCAGTCATTATTTTTCCTCGGTGAGATTTAATGTTTTGCCGGCGGTCCTGAAATTTTCGAAACTTTCCTCGTGATTCACTAATGACACCGACAACCATCGGGATAAGAATTTTATTTATTTATAAAAATAAACAGGCTCAAGTTCGACTGGCAAAACTTGGTACAAAAAAATAAAACTGGTATCTTCTATGTTTTCATTTATGTCTTTTATTTTGTGAGCAAGTTAATAATTATTGTAACTGTTAATAAATTCATGTGCCGCTACTAATAATACGAAAAAAAAAAAATTAAAACAAAATAAAAAAATAAGTAAAAAGAATGCGGTAGCGAAGCGAAAACCCAGACGCCGTTTCTCCCCGAAAACAATTACCGAGTTGAGCTCGAAGCTCGCGCGCCGAGTTCCTTCAATCGAGTCTCCGCGCCGCTCTCGAAACTCAAACGAACCGGCTGATATTTTCTTCGGCTTCCTTTCCGCGAGCTCGATTATAATTCCGTTCGTTAAAGTGCGGGTCTCTCGTCGAGCCTCTCGAGTCGCAAACCCGTCGTTATCGCGCCGGGTTTTAAATTCGCGAGCCGATTTCCGCCGCGCACCTCGACGAGTGCAACGGAGAAGAAACGAAATTACGCGCCCGGCCGCGATTCGTTAACGCGCGCGTTAACTCGCGTGGCCGCAGAGTCGCGCAGCAACTCGGCGAGATTAATGCGCTCGTCACTGGTGAATCGTGTGGCTCGTTGACAGACAGACATTTCTCGCCGTCCACGCACGAGACTCTCGAGTCTCGAGGCGTTTACCTTCTTTTTTTTTCAAACTCTCCGCGAGCCTCCGATCGCTCGTCCTGTCGGTGCTGCCCTCGTCGGTGGAACGTCGAAACTGTAACCAGAATTCTCCGGGAGACCCATATAGAAAAGAAGAGGCAACGCGTTAAAAAATTACGCCGTGGCTCCTCGATTTCACTTCGGCCTGGAAATAATTGTTAAATACTTTTTTGTTATTTTATAACTTCATATAAATAAAAAAGTATTACTTTATAAAAAAAAAATATAACATTTTCCTAAAAATTTCACGATGTTTTCTCTGTTTTTGCTGGTAAAAAGAGGAGGCAGAGATTCGAAGTGATTATATTTTTTATATAATCACTTTGAACCACTTCGACTCACTATTCGTCAGATTATATTTCTTCATAGTACATCGACAGCCAAACGAGTGAGACATTCTCCGCATGAATAACAGTGATTTCCACCTGACTCGCTTATGTCTCGTCGTATATTCAAATGTCGTAATTTGACGAAAAATTGCTGCAAATAATTGCGGCGCAGAGGAATCTTCGACTCCCACAGGTGTAACTTGATTTTTTTTTGCAGTCGACTCAATTCGTCAGCCCCCCACGGGGCTTGTATCGCGAGCGACGAGACGCGGAGAAGACGGCGAGAGAGACGAGTGCGCGGGGTGTATGTACGAAGAGCTCGGTATTCCTCCATCTCTCGGCGAGTCTCTTGGCGTTGCCAGGGCGTAACCAAACAGCTAATCGTCGGGAGCCGCCTCCACACGCGATGCGCCGGGTAATGAATACGTAGGTACCTCGGCTCTACTCTCGTGTTTCTTCGAGTTGGCCGCGGATTGTAACATAGCTTGGAACGCGAGAGACCGAGAGAGAAAGAGATAGAGGGAGTAAGAGATAAATAAAGAGCGAGGGAGAGGGAGAGAGAGGCCCGGCTGCAACTATAGCAATGGACGAAGCTAACGAGGCCCTTTTGCTCGCGGGAACGGCGAACCAGCCGAACGGAACCAGGTGGAAGGAACGAGGAGTCGAAACGCCGCGAGTGATTTTCTTCATCTTCGCCCCGAATGTCTGATTGGTCCGGTAAAATAAAAAAATTAAAGTAAAATAAAACACAGAAAAAAAAATAGTAACTTCGATTCATCCTTGGTTAAAGTTGGATAGGGTAGACGTACCGTTTTTGGCTACTTTAGGGCTGATTGTGGCCATCATCAACGAAAAGAATAAAACAACACATTTAATGGCATAAAAAAACGTCAAGTAGATCAATTTGTGAATTTATATGAATTTGTTCGAAACGGAGAGTTTTTATGGGAAAAAAATAATTTCAAGAATAAATTCATAAAAACGGCCACAGTAGTAATGGTAATAGTGGCCACTAACGGTACATCTCCCCTATCCAGGCTCTTCGCTCGCGACGGCGAAATCAACCAAATACCACCTGATGCATCTAAATCTAAATATTAAAAAATGCAGTAAAAAAAAGAAAATCGGAACTAATAAAAATTGCCAGTCCTAGCAACAAAAATACGATCAGCTACTTCTGTCACGATTAATCCTCCGGCAGGAGCCACGGGAGCAAACTTTATCAAACCAGCTTACACCAACGAGTCGCGGTGGATAGGACACGACCGGTGGAAGTCGAAAGACCCAACGAGACCAGGATGATGTATCGAAAGGTTTTTGTCTCGCGCGAAAAGATCCCACTAACAGCGGGAGCACCCGGGGATCTTTTTATTACACGCGAAACGCACACAAACAAACACGTGGCGCGCATGACAAGAGAGAAAGGATTCTCCGTGGCAGTGCTGGACGTCTGGTCCCATATATAAACGTGTATCAACGTATTGTGTGTACGTGATATATATACCTATATCGAATACCCTTCAGGATGTCCTCCTGGGAGCTTATCTAAGCGAGCCAGACAAAACGCAGTGAAAGCAGCGCCGGACTCGCGTTTAATTTTTTTTCCCCCTCTTCTTCTCTCTCGCCTCTTTCTTATCCGCAGCCGATGTGCAGCGGCAGCAGGAACAGCAACAGCAAAACGTATTCGAGAAATGAGACGTCGTCCAGTCACGGAGCACCGCGGGCTAATGGAGTCCCGGGGACGACGAGACGAGGCGCGACAGAGGGAAAGAGAAAGGAAGTGAGAGAGCGAGAAGGAAAGGTGTCTGGAATCGCGAGGGATCTTTCAGTGTCCCCGCGACCAGTGACAACTCGGACGGGAAAAAGGACGGGAATATGGAAGAGCAGGGAGACAGTCGTCCTCTGTGGTTGTGCCAGACGTTTTTTTTTTTTGCGCGGGAAGGTATAGTCGTACAGTGAAGAGGCTGAGAGTGAAAGAGAGAGAGAAAGACTGGCCTGATCGACTGCGCAGTCGTGTAGCCTGCGCGGAGACACCTCTGAAAGTCGGCGGATCAAGGAAAGGATGTCGCGATCCTGAGAGATACGATCTTCTTCTTTACCGCGGTGGCCTGTGCGATATCCGCAGCTCGTTGGGATCGTCGGGAAAGCCGCGACCGGCGAGGACGAGTTTCGGGACGAGTCGAACGATCCTGACGATTTTTGAGAGAGAAGATGAAAAAAGAGGTGGACTCTGTAAAAGAGGACGATGATGAAGAAAAAGAAGTAAAATCAGTAGAAGGGGACGATGTAGAAGAAGAAGTGGAATCAGTAGAAGAAGACGACGAAGAAGAAGCAGAAGAAGAATATGAAAAAAAAAGAAGAAGAGTCACGCCCCTGTTTTATCTTTCCATCCCGCGCGCTGGTTGCGCGGTTATATCCTACGAATCGACGAAGCCCGGGCGCGCGGTGACATCAATGGTCGTCGATCCGGCTGCGGCGCGGGCAACGCGGGTCTGGTGGGATTACCTAAAGAACAAGGACAGCGAGAGCCAGCAGCAGCAGCAACAGCGGCAGCAGGGAAGGTCCCAAAACCTGCCGGAGGCCACGGGACCCCGAATGGTCCAGGTACAATAATACCCCCGGGCTCGACTGCGTTTTGCCCTTTCGTATCTCCGACTCCCAAACGCCACGGGACACTCTTAATAGACCCGGGAGACGAGGCTTGTTTGGACGTTTGCGGTAAACAGAGCGACACCGAGTGATCTATGCGCCTTCTGCCGTCGCCGCCGCTTCTGCTGCTCTGAGGGGATGAAACGCGCCGACCGATTTTTTTTTTGAGATCCCAGGGTGAATCTATCGTGGAGGTTTTTCTCCACCGCGACGACGATCCTCGCGACCCGCCTGACGTTGCGTACGACGTATTAGTAGCTCGCACGACGGTTTCCGCGGTCTCTGTCCCTCAGAGGGACCAAGGGGAGGGGGAAGTTTGTTGCTCTTTTTCGATCCCACCGGATAAGCCACGGATAACCGGCGGGAAAAGCCACCTCGACGATGCGCCGCGTTGTCCGTCTTCGACTTAACGGCCTCGGCACAGCTGTCCACCTGTAAATCGTGTCCTCGAACTTTTGCGGGGCTGGTGCGGCATTGATTGCTGACTCGACGAGAGATCGATAAAAATCGGTGGAAATTCTTGTGTCGTTTGAAAATTGATTCAACAATGAAAAAAATAAATAAAATAATAATAATAATAATTCTAAGAAATATTAAATTCAGTATAACTATCCACGCAATAACATTTTATTTGACACTTTATTACTATAAAAAATGTACTTTGAGTAAAAAATAAATAAAGCATTTCTCACGTGGTTCCCGTGAACTCCGGTTTCTCAAATCCGAATACGCTCATAAAAAGCACCCCACCCCTCCAAATACGTGTTCCGTGCGTGGAAATAGTAAATACCGATTCGGGTCACTAAAAGTAATAGAGCGTGTTTAGAGCTGCCCAAAAGAAAAAAAAAGATGCCGCTGCACACTCGCGTTTCTCGATCTCTCTCCTCTCATCCCTTTCCGTGTTTTTGTGACGCGCGTGCGCGCGCGAGAAGGTGCAACGCGAGCGCGAACGCGCGCGTTCGGTCCCGCATAACATTAGGAGAGCGTAAAGCGTTTTATGGGGCCCACCCAGGCAGCCGCGGCGCGCAGTTCGTCTCCCCGTTCGTTTGTAAAACTGCGCGCGCCGCGCTCGATCTCTCGCGGCGGAAGCGCCTGTTGCGTCGTTAAAGGGAGGGGATGAGGGTCCGAAGAGTCGCACAGCTGAATCGGCCAATCCCATGTAATACGTGCGATATACATATATTTCGCAAAATTCAAAACCCCTATCCAATAGGACATTTCCCGCTGATTCCAAAAATCAAACGCCGTCTCCCCCCTTCCCTAATATATTTTCTATTAGATTGTTATTATTTTGTTGACATTTTATTTGTATTTTGTTTTGTATTCTCGATCGTATTTTTTAGTTTTAGTTTATTATTTGTTATGGTGGGGCGTTATGTTTCGCAAAGTTTAAAAACCCGGTCCGATGTCGAATTTTCCACTGATTCCAAAAATCAAACGCTGTCTCCCCCCTCCCCGAATATATTTTCTATTAGATCGTTATGATTTTGCTCGCATTTTATTTTATTTTTTTTTTTAATTCTCGATTCTTTTTTTTAGTTTTAGTTTATTGTTTGTTATGGTGGGGGGGCGCCGGGGAGTGGCGCTCTATCACCTCAAATGTTTTTCTTTTCCTCGGCAATGGGGTTGCCTATAGGACCAGTTGCTCTTAGAGCAATAAACAAATCTAAATCTAAATCTAAAAAATCCCCTCCAGGATAAAGGTTTAGCGGTAGTCGCGCGGTGTTGTTACGCGGCCTCGAGAGAAATCGGTGGAATTCGGCACATTTCACGGCACAAAGGGGAACAATTACTTTATTTTGACTTTGCGGCCGCGCCGAGGTCCAAACACGCGCACACCTTGCGCTCTTCGGGTGCGCGACACGGAGCTTCTCCTTTGTCCGTCCCTTTCGTCCTTCGCCGTTGCCGCCGTTGTCGTCGTCGCGGCTGCTGCTGCGCGATCTCTCGGCTCTCCTTCTGGCATCTCGATGTGCACTTTGCGGCGCCGCGCGGGGAGCCCACGTGAAAATGTCTTGGAAAAGTGCCGACCGACTTGTGCCCATAAGCTTCGTGCCTCTTCGTCTCTCTCCCTCCGTCTCGCTCGCTCTCACTTCGTACCTGTCGCCTCGGCGCAGAGCCGCCGCCGGAGTCGAGGCCACACGGTGGATGGGCCAAACGTGTATCGCGCGGTGCGCGACAAATGGTCCCCCGGGTCGCCTTTGCCCAGCGCCGAATTCTATGAGCGCGCGTTTCAACCTTCGGACCCTTCAACGTTGGCTCTCTCGCTCTTTTTTCTTCTCTGTCTTTTTTTCCCCTCTTTTCTCTCCATCTCTCTCGCTCTCGTTCTCCCTTTGCCCCTTTATCCCCCTTTTTTTCTCTCTCCCTCCGATCTCGCGTCACACCTACACCCGAAACGTGTAAGCCAGAAGCGGCTAAGCGTTATACGAACGCGCTCGCCAGTTGTAACTCGTAACACGCCGAACGCCCACACAGAATAGGGCGACCCACGAGCCCTTCGATGTTGGCAAACAATCCATTCGATGAAGATTTACGAGTCGCTCTTTCTCTGTCTCCTTCTGTCTCCGTCTTCTTCTGTCTCTCCGACGCGTTGCGCTTTGCGACTTGCGACTTGTCGCCGACTCTTTCGTTCTCCTTTCCCTCCATTATTTTTCCTTTCTCTCGTTCTCGCTCGCTCCTCACCCCCGACACGTATTGTCGATCGGCTTTGTCAGGTCCTCGGGATCCACAACACTATTATATGGTTACCCGCAGGTAGATCTCGCTCGCGGTGATACATTAAACGCATGTAAGAGAGCTAAGGAGAGAGGAGAGAGGTCGTCGAGTTGACGCATACCGATGCGCTGGCTGCTTTGCACCTGAATGTGATCCAATTTTCGAGGTGCTTCTGCTCGCACGAACCGGCACTCTTGGCGCTTTCGTGTGCGGTCACCGATCGTGACCGGCGGTCGATGGAAGCAGCTCTTGCTGCTTCCACGGGATCACGTATTCTTGTCGGGTTAACGTTTTCTGTTTTGCAAGTGAATGGAATGATATGAGTGGCCGGGGGAACTCGCTCGCTGGATACGTGAGAAGAAAGTTTCACCCGGGGGTCTGGGAACAATTTTTCTTTGTGGGTGATCGTGGCTGACTTTGCATGAAAACGGAAAGGTGGAAAATGTTTTATTTAAGATTTATTTAAGTTATTTCTGTTACTAATTTTGTTATCTAGATTTAAGATTTTATTTTTTTTTATTTTATTTTATTTCATTTTAGTAGTAGTAAATGAGTTTTATTGTCAATACGTTTACAAATTTTTTGTTGAAGATGATTTTTCAAAAGTGTATTCATGGTTTTTAAAAGTACACGCAATGGTATTTCATTTTATTTTATTTTATTTTATTCCATTTCATTTTATTTTTATTTTAGTTCCTCGAATAATTAAAATACTTTGAACCAAATTTGTGTAAAAAATGAAAAATACGTAAAATTCCTACATGAGAAGCGAGCTGACTCCCCGAAGACCAAAGAAGACAGAGGCGACGATTTTCCGCGGTCAATCTCGTTGACTCTTGAAGATTTCACGATTCCCCCATTGTCGCGAAGCGGAGAGAATTTACCGTGTGGTCGGGCAGGTAAAACGGAACGTCGCGCGATCCGCCGCTTCTTTTCCACGTTCGTCCTCGGCGCGTGAAGAACAAATTTCTCGGTTGGGGTGAACGCGACGAGCGTGATGAAGAGCAACCCGGGCGTGGCGGCCGCGCAGCACCGAGACATCAGCCTCGATTTGCGCTACTCGAGAGACGCGAGCGGAGAGGAAGACGAGGACGAAGAAAAAACGTTCGGAACGAGGGGTGAGAATTCAGAAACGCGTGAGATCGCTTTCACGCTCGTCCGACTCGTTTTGTCGCGTCCGAAACCTTGGGAATCCCTCGTGGTTTTTTTTTCTTCTCATCTCGTATTCTCGTTTCGACTTGTGCGGACTGTATTACAGGCAACGAGTCGTGTTTTACACATGAATGACGGAATAATGCGACGATTTTTCGAGAGCCTGGAAACGCATTGAGAATAGTCAGAGCCACGTGAAAGAAGAACTCGAGCGTCTATGTAAAGTCAAATAGTCGAAAATTTCTTTTCGGCTTTTCTTCTACATTTTTTTGTATTTGAGAAAAAATTATTTCTGAAAAGAAAATTATTCGTGCGACGAACCTACGAAATAGGAAATTTGTGGACTGAGTTTTTCAATGACTGAAGAACGACGGACGAATTATTCGGATTCTTTTTTGTTTCCCTGTGACTCGTGACCAAAATTAAATTGTGAGTGACAGGCGATGAATCGGAGAGAAATCGACAGGTTAATCAAGAGAACACAGCGACGAAAATGAAGAAATTGAAAAAAATGGCCTCGAGAATGGACATAGCTTCCGGGTATCGAGGGGAACACGGTTTGTGATTCATTTCATCGATGACTTTGCCTTCGATCAGCGAAACGTGACTTTTTCAGGAAAAAAGGTTAACGAAAGTGAGAAAATCGGCGAAGATCGGCGCGCAGGAAATCAGGGCAAGTAGAAAGTTCGATTCCCGAATTATTCGTCGTCATTCGAGTGATTCGACGGTCAATTTATTGGTCGCAGTGAAACAGACGAGAAGGCGATGCGAATTTCCGCACGAAGTTACCGATCCGGACGCGAAAAAGAGCACCGACGACGCCGACGTCGACAACGATCGGAAGGAACCTGCGAACATTATCCGAAAAATCTATGCGAGTCTCCAGGGTAACGAGCGAAAGGATAAAAAATCCCGCGACTTCGTGGATTCGGAACGGGATAAGAAATCGGGACGAGCCGATTTTTCAAAAAGATCGGTAAAAAAATCGATGAGAGGTCAGCAGGTCGATGGAAGTGATTTTGAGAAACCCATCGAAACCTCGATGATCGATGGTCTTGCGACGAACTCAGGGTAAAAAAAATTAAATTTCCAAAGTGAACAAAATTTATTTCACGCCTTTTTCGTCGTCGCAGAAACAGCGTCAAGCTTCTTCGTTGTCAGGCGGAAAATCAAAGGCCGCTGAGTCACGCTCGGGACTCCTTCGTGACGTCCCCACTTCATCCGGCTTACGGGGCTCTCAGGACGACCAGGCAAGCGCAAAATTTTTCTCAAGACGCCAGGAAGAAAAAATCTCTTTGCGACGCAAGAGGATGCAAACGGCCGAGAGGCAAAGTCGAGGTCAGGGAGGCTGAGACTGATGTCAACGTCGATCTCCAGGAGCTGATTGCGAAAATTCAGGAGCTTAAGAAAAACGTCGAGGATCTTGAAACAGCAAAGAGAAACGCGGTTTTGGTAATTGAGAAATACAAATTTGCAAAACGATTTGCAGAGTTCCGCTTTGCAGCTTTTTTTTTTTATTCAATTGAGGAAGGATTGAAAACAATGTTTTCGGGGGGTCGGATATGTGACTTGAGAAGAACTTAATTTAAGAACTTGAAAAATATGTATTAATTTTTTTTTTCAACTTTGTCGCAAGAAAAAAAAAATCTTATATTTGTCGACAGGAGCGGACAAAAGTGCCCGAGATCGACGCAACGTCCCAGACGACCGGCAGATTCGTCACCGATCTCCCGGGCGTCTGGGAGGCGCTGGGAAACTGCGGCAGGGACCTCGGGAAGCTACGAAAATTTCTCCAAACTCGAGACTGCCTGGAGCAGATTGAGGACCAAAGGAAAATTCAATGCTGCGACGAGGAGGCAGCACACATTCACACGACGATCGACGGGGTCGAAGTAGTGGTTAAATTTCCACTGGAAAAAGTTGCCGATCTTCCGGGCGCTTCATCGTCGCCAACGGATCCCTCCAACGGCGAACCGGAGTCGGAGAAACCGCGGACCGAGCCGGAGAATTTCTCGCCGGAAGCCAAGCGAGGCGAAGCCAAAGGAAAGACGGACGCGACGTGTGCCGAGCTTTGCGCGACGAGTGACGAGACGCCGGAGACTCGCTCGAAGCCCGGAGACGACAGGGGAAAAATCGCTGGAGACGTTGACGTTCGCTCGGGCGGAGCCAGAGACTCGCCGAGGAAGATAGACGGCAAGATAAAAGATAAGACGAAATCGAAAGAAAAATTAGGCGGGAAGAAAGACGAATTGAAAAAAGTTTCTAGTCCTGGCAATCAGCAAAGTAAATCTTACCACAAAATTTATTTCCAGTAATACTGAATTTATTTCTAAATTTATAAAAATTATAATTTATTTATAAAATTTATGCAGATTCGACTCGATCACGTGAATCCTGGTATGGAAAATCCTCGACCTCCACGAACGACGATTTTCCCCTGGAAACGTTCGCCAGCGAAAACGCCCCGAGAATGAAATCGAGCGGAAGGAAGAAAAGCAAAAAGCTCGATTCGAAGCCAGTTCGTATGTTATTAATCGAGTCCGAAGTTGTCCGACTGTCGATCTTGCGTCGATATTTTTCGAAAATTGTGAAATTGCAGTTTCTAAGCCTGAACGATAATTTCGCATCGGCAAAAGTCGCCGGGAGCTCTCGTCGCGAGCGAACGGACAGGACGTCATCGTGACTCGGAGGATCGTCAGGTGGCTGCGGCGCGGGAGGAGGATGATACGAAAAATGATGAACCGGGGGCCGAGCGAGAGCGAATCGGTCGGTAAAGATCGCTAATGAGACGAGCGAAAAAATTAAGACTCGTTTGCGGACGGGTTGATAAATCGTGGCTATTTTTTACTCGCAGGACGCGGCCCGAACGGAGAAGCTCGTGATAGTCGTGCGTTGCCTCCCACCGTCGAATCCAGGAACCTTGAGGATGGGCACCAAAACGATTTTGACACTTCGTGAACAGGCAATTCCTAGATCTCCTGCTTCGACTTCCGCAAGCCAATCGACCGGCGACTCGGATGACGGCGGCGACAAAAAAATTCGATGGAGAGGTTGGATTTTCGTCTTCAAAAAAACGTAGAATTATTATTCGTATTGTAGCAAAAAATTTAGGTTTACTCGATGATCTCACAGATAAGCTGCGAATGCGGAAAGTGTCGACAGCTCGGGAGTAAAATGAAGTTGTCCCACGGTGGTCCTGATGAACCTGATTCATTTTTTTAACCACTATTCATCGATCGACCAAACCGTAAATAAAACAGACATGAGAACGAAAATTATGACATCCATCAGCCGAAATAATTCAATGACGTCCGGACATGGCGAACTAATCGATTCCGTTCGACTGAACGGACTCTGACCTCTCCGAGACTGAGAAGTCAAGTCTGCAAAATTTGCAATGGGGACGCGGACGGAGTAGAGAGAAAAGTCGAGGACCAGACAGAAGTGAGGTTAACCGTGGCAAAATTATTCTAACCTATTCGTAATTATAAAATTATTTACATATTAAAAAGTGGGCTGCGTGTCTTCACACAAAACCGACGAATCTGGAGAACCGATAGAAGGAAAAAAATGGCAGTGCGCTTCGTCGAGAAAGAAACAGACAGAGTCGAAGCAGCCGAAGAAGAAGAAGAGAAAGAAGAAGGAAAAGCCAGCGAATTCGGATGATAAGGAAGCGGAAAAAAAATTGGGCAAGTCCTCAAGGTCACAGGAACCTCTGCGCTGGAAAGATATCGACGAGCCGGAAAAACCAGGTACAAAGTCGCGAGGCAAAAACAAGAAAAAGGAGAAGAAGCGAGATGGAAAAAAGAGCCCGGAGGCTGCAAAGTCAGGTTCAAGGTCATCGGTCGGGCCTTCGTCCTCATCGGCCGCCAAGGGCAGAGCCAGGAGGGACTCCGGGTCGTCGAGGCGGAAGAGCGACGAAAGATCGGACGAGCCGGTTTTCCTGAATCCTCAGGACATTTTCGTCCTGACCGAAAATTCGCTCAGTCCATCGACTTCGAAATCGTCGAAGACGTCAGACAAATCCAATCGGAGTATGAAGAAAAAAAAAATCGTGCGATTAAAAAATTCAAGGATCGTTAAATTCTGCGTGAATTTTTCGTAGGCGGAGGTCACTCGCGGCCGGGAACCAGCGGGAAGTCCGCCAGGGATCGCGAACTTCGACCCTCAGCCGGACGCGGATGCTCGGGGAAATGTTCGCAGCCGACGAGTTCCAGGACGAATTCGCTGGAGCGACCGGAGCGAGCCGAGCGCTCGGACAATAAGTGCCAACGTCCGTCCAGGCGAGTTTCATGGAAGTTGCCGATGACTCGGCAAACTTCGCCGCTCTGTGCACACAACCCGCGAGGTTTATGACTCTGTTCGTTACCGTTGTTGTTGCGCCGTTGCGCAGGGTAAAGATCGAATTCTGCGAGCCGGCGACGAGGGGAAAGGAGGACGACGACGGGGTCAACGAATTCGCGAGAGTGACCCACGAAGTTCTGGGCAACATAAAAAACAATTGTCAGAAATTAAAGGTCTCTATTCCATCAAATATATATATATATTTTTTACAATTGCAAAATTAATACAAATTTTCTTTATTTCTTCTGCGCAGAGCGATGTTTTTCCTGTTCTGAAAAAAAAATCGAGGACAGCACTACGAAAAATAAAAAATGGATACTCGAGTTTGAGCCGTAGCCGATTTTGGACTGTCGAGAAAAATTGCGATCTTCAGGGTTGCGGAAGCGGAGTGAACGACTGCACCTCGAGGACGTCGATTCCCAATGTATGAAATTATATTATGAGTGAAAAAAAACAGTTACTAAAATTGTTACCATTTTTTTAAGAGTGCAAAGTCGTCAACCATCTCTACGAGCGGAGAACCCGAAGCTTCGGAGCCAAAGCGAGGAAAAAAATCCCGTAAATCCGGCAGCTCATTGAACTGCGAGAAATTTCAGATCTGCCAGTGCAAAGACAATCCGGGAAAAGTGTTGCACGACAATTTCTATCCGATCTGCTGTTGTACCGAGGAAGACGCCAGCGGCAACAGGATAAAGAAAGGTGCGACTCGTCGCTGACGTTTATCTCACAATCTCGTGTGCCATAAATCCACCGCCAAGCACTTAATCACCCACTGATACGTCATTTAGGCTGCTGTTGAGATTCGCCAAGATCGAGGATTCCAGATGTCCGCGATAATCCAACCAAAAAAAAAGCTCGATTACCACCTCAAACTCCGCAGGAATTTCAGACGCGGAGTTAACATTTTTATATCCGTCCGCACCGAGCGAAACGCCGGTGGCGACGAGATAAAGAAACGTCACTTAACTTCGCAATCTCGCGTGCGATAAATCCAGCGTCAGACCGTATTTAATGACCCGCTAATACGTCATTTAAGGCGCTGTTAGGAGTCGTCAAGATCGTGAATTCCAGATGTCCAGGATATTCATTTATAAAAGGGGGAAAAAAAAAATCTTCAAGCTCCACTGTAAACCATCCAACGAGTGTCGCGTACGTCGCGAGAGGTAAGAGAACCGGCGCATAATTTACGATTGAACCCCGATAATCCCTGTCCACCTCGTCGTTCCGCGCCGACATTAGAAAATCCTCGTGTGTCGCGTTGTGTCGTTTATTTATTTTTTCTCTCTCTCTCTCCCTCGAAAAAAAGCCATGGCGGAGTTTTGTCGATGACTGGTGATACAGGGGCGTGATACTTTTAAAAAAGAGATTTTATCATCGGACACCTTTATTGCCCAGCGGGTATCCCAGCGGCTTCCCTGTTGTGTGTGGCTCTGAGCTACATCCCCCCTCCTCCCCCCACGTACACATGAATATATATGTATACATGTACACAGATGTGACTATATATTTGTCCCCCGTTGCCCACTTATACAATATACAATCTCTTTACAGACATTAGCGTGGGATTGGTTGTAAAAGCGAGAGAAAAGGCTGAGCGGAAAGCAGCGAGAAACCACAAAGTCTCGAAGCTCCGCGCGCAGCTCGAATTCGACGACGATTCGACGACTCGTTGACGTCGCGGTCGTTGCCGGAAGAGAGAACGAGAAAGGAACGCGCTTACAATGAAAGACTCGAAAGTGGCTCGAAGAAGGGAAAAAAATTGGAAAAATAAAAAACGAGGAAGAAAACGATGAGTTAACCCGCGGGAACCCCGCGAGAAGTCTCGTGGGCGCTAAGTAGCGATATATCATCCCTGGCGCTGCGAAGCGCGCGGCTGTTCAACGGCAAATCGACTTTTATCGCTTTATAGCTTCTCGCGGCGCTTCTCGTTCTTCGTCTCGAGAACCGACCACCGTTCTCGCCGCCAACGCCGTCGCCGCGCCTGTCGATCGGCCGCTCCGCGGAAAATCGACCTGAGCTTCAACCCTCGACCTTTCGGATTTCACCCGTGATTCGCGTTTCCTCGTTTTGTTGACTCCGAGGGAGAGTTGCAATTTTATATTTTTTAAAACTGTTTTATCGGGTGATCTTTTTTTTCAGCTCATTGACAATAAAAAAAATCTCACGCTAATTCCGTGTAACAAAAAATATATAAAAAATTCCGAGTATGTCTTTGGGGTAGAAAAATTAATAATTCCTTTTTTAAAAAGTTTATGAATAACGCAATGCATTGTTAGCAAACTATTCGAGCTGTGATTGGCTGGGACTCTCAGACCGAGTCCAGGTTTATTTGTCCTTGATAATTTTGACAGTTCTGTCAAATATCGTATTTTTTTTAATCTACTAAAAAAAGGTTAATGACAGTGCGTTCAGGGGTAGAATATGCGACTTGAGAACAATGGTATAGGTTAAAAGACGATATTTTGAAAAAATAAATTTCGTGACCCCGATTTGGGCGGTTTTCGGCCCGGCGGCCAGATCTACGATTTCTGACAAACTGTTCGGCCAAAAATTTTTTTTTTTCAAAATCAACTATAAAAGGGTTGTAACCAGTGTTTTCAGGGGTAGAATATGCGACTTGAGAACGATGGTATAGGTTAAAAGTCGATATTTTGAAAAAATAAATTTCGTGACCCCGATTTAAGCGGTTTTCGGCCCGGTGGCCAGATCTACGATTTCTGACAAACTGTTCGACCAAACATTTTTTTTTCAAAATCGACTAAAAAAAGGTTGTAACCAGTGTTTTCAGGGGTAGAATATGCGACTTGAGAACGATGGTATAGGTTAAAAGTCGATATTTTGAAAAAAAAATTCGTGACCCCGATTTTTGCGGTTTTCGGCCCGGTGGCCAGATCTACGATTTCTGACAAACTGTTCGACCAAATTTTTTTTTTCAAAATCAACTAAAAAAGGGTTGTAACCAGTGTTTTCAGGGGTAGAATATGCGACTTGAGAACGATGGTATAGGTTAAAAGTCGATATTTTGAAAAAATAAATTTCATGACCCCGATTTGGGCGGTTTTCCGAGCGGTTTTCGGCCCGGCGGCCAGATCTAGCATTTCTGACAAGCAAAACGACAAATTTATTTTTCTTTTCAAAAGTAACTGAACAAGGGATTTTTAGGTGCGTTTCACCCTTTTAAAGCTTTGTAAGAGCGCAACAGCGCAAAAGTATCTCGGGCACGCGCGCCAGCGCCAGCCTAGTAATTAATAAAAGAGGCCTATATACATATAATTAATTAATAAAAGAGGCCGATAACGCGAGTTCGGGGTCAACTTCAACTGGAATGACCCCTGGAAGCTTCTCGCGATCGACGCGCAGGACGTGATTATGCACCGAGCGCCGGAGCGCGGCGAGCGAGAATTGAAAGAGGATTGAAAGTTCCGCACCCTCGGCCGCCGGGTGCATCGAGTGCGCGCGGGGCGATTGCCTTCGTGACTCCGAGCCATGATGGACGGCCGAGGGAATCGGAAAAGGGCGGAAAAAAACGAGGAATTCCATCGGCCCCGACACCGAGGTCGGCTTCCTCTTTTTTTTACACATTCGCCCGGGTCAACGCCGGCTGCATCAGCGGACCGACGTGAATAATACATGACAGAGACCGAAGAGTATCGAGAGTCGGCCGCGAGACACGCGATGCCCGCGACCTGCGCATCGGCGCACCTGAATTATATTTTTCCTCGACTCGCGTCGTCCTCGTCGGCTGCTCCTTAATTCTCCTAAAAAATGCACACATCAAAATACATCAAACTATGAAATCTGGGCGACCAACAGGGGCGGAGGGGGGGGGGGGGGGGAAGGGAGTAAAAGGGTTACAAAGAGCGGAGGGTTGACCGGGTTGAATTGAATGGCCAGGACGGACTCGGTACGAGAGGCGAACGAGTCGAAGTCTCGTTGTGGCATAAATCACGAGAGGCTGGAAAGCCGCACGGTGCTCGTTACGTTATCCAGGAGAGGGTCCTGTATATCTGTATATATGTACACATATCCGTGTATCCGTCCTGTATATCTGTATACATATTTACCCATATCTGTGTATCCGTCCTGTGTGTCTGTATATATATTTACACATATCTGTGTATCAGTATATATGTAACACATATATCTGTGGATATACAAACAGAGCCGAGAGGAGACGCGAGACACGGGAAGAGAATGCAGCTCGCGTAATTGGCACGGGCGTGTCTTGCGCCGCGACGCAGCGCCTGTCGTCGTCCTCTTAGTGGTACGCATACGATACCCGAGCGCGCTGCACGAGCGAATATACACGTGTACCTCAATCGTCGAGCTCCTCGAGTCTCGCGCGCGCCCGGACGATCGCCGGAAACGCGAAACCGGAAATGGGCGTCCCCCGGCGTCCCTACGGGTTAACCGACGCTTTGTGGCCCGGCAAAGTAATACGTACAAACACAGACGCACATCGCGTTACCGAGTCCCACGATTAACCATCCACCGCGCGAACAGATCCTCGTTACTCCCAACTGCTTCATCTCGTCTGTCGTTTGTGTGCTGAAAAAAAAAAAAATGTGAATAAATAAAAATAACGAGAGGACCGAGGAAAATGTGGACACTTCGTATTTCTGGTGTTTCTTTGTATTTAATCGACTGGACAATTTTGTCAAAAATAAATCACAATGACATCTTTTTATTATTTAATTAAATTTAATTATATTTAATTTAACTGTGATAGTTAAAAAATTACCAGCTTGATGAAATAACAAAAAAGTCGACTCGTTCGTCATGCAGCGACGATAAAAGTATCAAATACAATTTTCGCTGTCTCATTACGACTCTTCCCCCCCCCCCCCTCCCCTCTCACCCTCCGCACATCACGATCCTACTTATCGCGCGCAATTCACCGCCGCCTCCGCGATGCGTTCCTCTCGACTGTCGTCGAGACTTTTAATTCCGCCGTTCGACCGGGACTGCAGCGATTCCTCGCCTCGGTAATGGTGGCACTTGCATAAATCGCCCGGTACGCCCCGCGGTGCCCGCGGAGTTATCGCCGGCGACGTGTTCGGTTATGGGCGCAGGACGATTGAGGATCGAGGCGTCTCGCGTCCGAGGCGCAGACGCGAGGAGAGTAAAAGAGGAGTGGAACGAGGAGAGTAAAGAGAGAGAGAGAGAAGAACAGTGAAAGAATAAGAAAGAGATAAAGAAATGAAGAGAGGGAGAGAAACGGTGAAGGAAAAAGAGTGAGAGACAGAAAAAAGAAAAGAGAGAGGAATGGTATGAAGGAAAAAGAGAGAGAGAGAACAGAGACTCGAATCGCGTGCGTGTTCCTGGTAGTTTCCGCACGCATAATCACCTGTCTCGTCCATCATAAGGCCCCGGGTACCTTACGAACCTTCGTACACATTCACGTCCATGTATACGTATACATGTATACACTCGAGTACAGCGCGTCCCCCGGTTTACAGCGCGCGGTACTGTATCCCGCGAGTCGGGGCCCAGGAGAGCAGACCAGATGTAATATGCCGTGGCCCACGCAAAACCCGTCCGACGTCCCAACGTTTCAACACACGCCCACGTTTGCCGGTCGGCTCGCTTTCAAAATGTCGTAAGTCAAATTGCCCAGAGAGTGCACCGTTTCATCATATCGTTCCCATTGAATGCCCCGGCATGTGCGTGCGAATAAATACACGCTTTTCTGCCAAAATTGTACCTGGATAGCTGTGTGCGTGTGCATATATATTTTACATTTGTGTGTCTGTTGGAATTTAAAAATAAAAAAAATAAATAAAACGGAACCACGTGCTGACCGATATCCAACGATGCAATTTCGGAGTATTTTTCGCGGGTCGTAAAGAGTGTTTGAATGATATGCAAAAATGTTAACATTTTTTTACGCTTCGTTGTTGATTTTTTTTTTCAGCAACTGACGAGTCGACGAGTTTTGGTGTACATATATATCATATACATATGTGTTTCTGTATTGGAATGAAAAAAATAAAAATAAATAAAACGGTACCACGTGCTGACCGATATCCAGCGATGCAATTTCGGAATATTTTTCTCATATTAATGATATGCAAAAATGTCAACATTTTTTTATCGGATTTGCTTTTCTTTCAGCAGCAAACGAGTCTGACTTTAGGCCCCGAGTGCGGGAAGGACCCGTGCGAAATGTTGCGTCCTCGTCGTAGTCGATGATTCCTCGGTGGTCACACACGCGGAGCCGTTTGAGCCGCGGGGGTCTTTGGCCCCCGTGAAAGTGAGAGACATGTACGAAAATAACGGGGGGCGAGGGGGGCAGTGGAGGCAGAGGTCGAAGGCGAGAGGCGCGATGGATGGACGGAAATAAAGAAATAAAAAAAGAGGCATCAGAGTGGGTGATCGGACTATCTCGAAGTCGCGCGCGCGGTGGGGCCACGCGCGTTAAATCTCCAGCGAGGAAATCGGATCGTTAGAGGTCCGGCTGTCAGACTGTCAATCGTACGGTTAACGTCGGCGTCTTCTTCGCGCTTGTTCGCTCGGGCGAGATAAATGCCAGCACGGGCCCCGAGCCCCGTTGCTCGCTGGCTACGGCTGAGAGAGAGAGAGAGAGAGAGAGAGAAAGAGGGGGAAAAAGGATGAAAGAGAGAAAGCAGCGCCCCCCATGAACGTCCGAGGCAGCTACACGAGCCGCCAGCGCATCAACCGGCACATCAAGCCGCCCGAGAATAGGATGATTGAAATTTGATTGCGCCTTCTCGGCCCTCTGGCAGATGAAGAGAATTATTATAAGAGATATCTGTATAGGTATATACACAAAGGTGTATCTATATATCTCACACATATATATCTATATCGTACGTGACTCCAACACATTTGCTTGGCCAAGGCAAACGTATCGGATCCTCGTCACTCTGTGACAAAATCGTAATTAAACTCTCGCGGATAATAATCCCTGGGAATCAATTGCTCGCATCGAACACACGGACACAATGTAACGAGCCTCGCGTCTCCCACGTTGACAATGACAGACAAATTACTCTCTCGCGGGTGTCAAAAATCTTGGTCAAACGTGACCTAAACCGACATTTCGTTATCATTGCTATGAAAGTGAAGGGTCCGTCAATTTTTTTAAATTCAGGAAAATAAATTCGATTTTTGCGTTTTCCTCCTCGAATTTTCTATTTTTCGGACCAACGCCTGTGATTTTTTTAATCAGCGGGAAATTTCCTATCGGATAGGGTTTTAAAACTTCTCTAAATCAAACATTTTTTTTTGTTACAATTTCCCAGTTCCTTCCAGCAACGCTGACGCGCGCAATTTTCTTGCGCTCGCGGCTCATCAAGAAGCGCCGCCAGGCCTTTTCCCGGCGAGCACACAACGAGCTTCGCTCGGGATCCGCGGGCCTCGGTCGTCGGCGAGGGGGACACGCGAAGAGGCGACTCGCGAGCGCGCGCCATTTTTGGTTCCCCGACTAATTAGTCTCAGCGGGCCGCGTTGGTCGTCTAGCGTGAAACCCATTACTTTTTGTCATCCCGAAGCTCCTCGGAGTCTCCCGGTGCACCCTGCGATCCCTCCCCTCTCCACCCGCCCCTTCCTCTCGTTTTCTCTTCGCCTCGTCCGCCGCGGTGCAATTTAGCGAGAAAAATAAAAAGACCGGGAGAACGCGCGCGCGTTGAACGCGAACAAGGACGGGCGGATAAAAATGTTTCGCAAAAGTATGGCGGACATTGGCACGCGAACTCTTGTGCCCCGCACGCATAGCTCGTGTGTCCCCCCTCCCCCCTATTCCCCACTCATCCCCCTACTCCTCCGCCCTTCACCGTTCGCCACGCACATAATTAATTCGTAAATTAACCATTGTCTTATACATACACACACACACACATATATACCCACATACAGTATAAAACTGCATTATAAAATTATGAAAAAATAAATAAATAAAAACGACTATGCACTCTGCTCCACTTGTATATACCATTATGACGATTGCAATAAAAAAATTAACCATTGTTTAATTCGTAAATTAGTCATTGTCTTATATTAGACACACACACATATATTATACCCTCACACAGTAGAAAACTGCATTATAACATTGTAAAAAATAAATAAAATAAAAACGACTATACACACTGCTACACTTCTATATACCATAATGACGATTGCAATCAAAATGCTATGAGACGCCCGGAACGTGCACGACCGTGGGCCACGAATGGGAATATATATACCGCGAGAGACCGTAAGGCCTGCACTCATTAACTCTATGGGGTCATATAGTAGTCTCGCTCTCGTGTATATACAGCCTCTTCGCTTTTTCAGTGCAGCTTTGCGAGAGGCGAGCGCCGCTGCCGCAAAGGTGGCCCGAGTTGTTCGCGATCGAATTCGAGGTACGAGGCATAAAAGCAATTTTATGTTGCCGCTCGCGCGGCGCGCGAGGGTTCAACACGGTCGGCGGCGTCGGCGACGGCGCGGCCGAGCGGCGGCAATAGACGAGGAAACGACGGGGCTAGAGCGACACACACGAAGCGCCCGGGACTCTCTCGTGGGAAATACGAGGCGGCGCGTTTGCTAATTAATTCCTCGACTAATTGCGCTACCTTCCTTCTCTACGTTCCTTCCCTCTCGCTCGGATGATTCGCTGTCTCGGTCTCGCTCGTTCGGTCGTTACTGCTCGCGCTCTCGCTCGGCCGCTATTTGCCGCTATTTGATTTTACTACGAGCTAGTAAGGGGATTACCGACGAGCGTGCAATTTACAAACCTCTCAATACCAGTGATGTTTGGGTTTGTGGGAGAGTTGATGGTGATTTTAGTTCTAATTGTTTTCATGGATGTAGAATGTAACATTAATAATAGATGGATAGATCAATAAATAAATAAAGAAATATTTTAATACATAAATATTAAACTAAATAAAGAATTAAACAAAAAATATTTGAATGACTAAATAATGAAATAAATATTTTGCTGACATTTTTTAACTGACAGATCTTTTACGAAAAAAATCAGAGAAAAAAAATTCATTAACGTGAAAAAAAGTTTTCGGAAGTCTCGGCAAAGTTTCTTTTCAAGTTCGACCACTGGCTCCTCCGGGTCTCTCGTGGCTCGTAACGTTTCAACACTCTCGGCTCGTCGGCTCTGCTCGCGGCTCGTCGGCCCAGATCCGATTGTTTTTCAGGCTCGTTACTCACCGCAAAATTGAGAGTTAACGAACCCGTGCTCACCTATAACAGCTCCGCTGCCAATCTGACGCTGCTCTCCGCGCGCCACACTCTCGACGTTCTCGCAGTTTACGCCCGAGAGCGATGTCCGCTTTCACGCAATCACTACGGAACGTGTATAAGCCGCGCTCGTGGCTCCCGTGGCCGCCGCGAGTCGGCGATCTCGAGCGAGGCGTAAATGGGTAATGCCCGGTCTCGCTCGTCGGGCAATTTATCGCGTGAGAAGCTGAGAGAGAGAGAGAGAGAGGGGGGAAAAAAAGTTGATTCGCCTCATTATACGTCCGACTTTTCTTCGTCGATAAACGCGGAAGCGAAAATGCACCGAAATTGCCCGTCGCATCGATTTTTCGTGCAATCAAAACTTTATTATTAAAAAAAAAAGAAAATGATTCACATCTTTGCATAATGGGTTTGGTGATTATTGAAAAATCATTTCTTATTTTATTTATAAAAATCAGAAAAACTAACAAATTTTTTTCGATGTCTCAATTCTTGTGAATTTCGATTATTGTGAAATTTATTAAAAGTGTAAAAAAATGCATTTGGGAATTTTTTAAGATATTTTTCATGCATTTCTTCATCAGGGGTGGGCGAAATATGATGAGAAACAAGATGGTGGACGATATGAGGAAATAAAGAGCCGACGTAGGGGGGAACTCGGCGTCTGTGTGCGTTCGTACGTGGATTCGGATACGTTGAGGGTCGAGGGTTCGATCCGAAAGGTCCGCCATTGAAAAAACGAACGGCGCGAAGGAAGAGGAACGAGGCTTTTCGGGCTTCGCCTTATGGCGAACGTGGAGCCCGGCAGCAGCAGCAGCGGAGCAGAGAAACGTGCGGCAGATGTCCGAACGTTAGGTAGAGTTCTTATACAGTCGAGCACGCGCAGCCGGTGCTATCGGCTCATAGTTCGATCCTTGGCATTCTCGCATATCCGATTCTCGCTTTTCGTCGTTGCCATTCTCATTCCGTAGCTTTGAATCTGTGATAGATCTTTTTTTTGTTTATGCATCGAATATTTTGTTGTCCAAAGGCAAAACTATTCTATAAAAAGTAAAGATAAAATATTGTTAGCGAATTTTGTTATTTTTAAGATTTTTGTTACTTTGTATAATTACACTGAAAGATTATAAATTCAGAATAATTATTTTTTATGCATCACATATTCTGTCGTCCAAAGGCACAACTATTCTATAAAAAATAAAAATAAAATATTGTTATCGATTTTTTATATTTTTAAGACTTCTAATACTTTGCATAATTTTACTGAAAAATTAGAAATTCAGAATTAAGTGCAATGAAGTGGCAAAATTTAATGATCCCGCGACGATGACGAGAAAAAAATTTAAAAAAAAAATGTGTAAAGAGAAAAAGGATCCCACTGAGAAATCGAGAATGGCGTCCCACGGAGCCTGCTGCAAATACACAAAGAGAAATAATTATCTTGCCCACCGTCGATGGATAGATAGATAGGTGCCGAATGTATACGAGACGAGAAGAAGCTCCGCACCCGAGAGCCCGACGCGGCTATTAGCGCGGCCGAACGACCGGCCACGTGGATACTCGTCGGATCTCTTCCAGTCTTCCACCGTTCGCAGGTATTCGGCCGTTTTCGTTAAATACGTCGATGGCATCTCTGTATTTCTCGGCGAGTTCGAGTCGACTCCGCGTTGGACCACGCCGGGCTATAAACGAGGCGGGGCGGTTTCCCATCGGGTGGGAGGGACTCCAGCTCGATCGTTTGGGTCCCGATGAAAATGGGGGCTCGAAAAAGATATTCCATCCGAAAAAAAATTGTACACAATTTTTTTTTAAAGATTTTTTTTTTATTTCAAAATTCACAAAAATGTGTACAATTATTCAGCCGAAAAATCTGAAGTCAGATTTACCGAAAATACCTCAATTTCCATGATTCCTCGCTGACATTCCGGATTATTCCACAAGAAAGAGAGGATTGAAAAAAAAAAATCTTATAATCCCGTCTGGAGGATTCTTCGTTCCAAGAGTTTTTCCCTCTTCCCCCTTCTCCTTATTTATCCTTATACCCGGATAATGGAAACGTGTGATCTGTCCGCTCGCCGCTTTCAACGTATCCCGAGCGGATTCTCACCACTCGCCACTTGCCTCATTTTTTATTTTTTATTTTTTTCGTCTTTTTTTAATCTTTTTCCGCCGTTGTCGGGGTTCCCAGCGGCGCGGGACCTCCGACCCGCAGTCGCCCGGAGTATGTCGTTTGGTTGTTGATCGCTGGCGGCTGAAACTTGTCGGACGCGAAACTCGACTCTTCTCGCGGACGCGCCGCTTCACCATCGCGAGAAAAGAAGAACTCGAGCCGCGCGCCGGGTGGAAGCAGAGAGGAAGAGAGTTCGAGAGAGAGAAGGACGATCCTCTACAGCGACGACGACGACGACGACGGCGAGAGCTGTGAACACGCGGAGAACCGGAGAAGCAGCTTCCTGCTGAAATAGCTTGCACTTCGGTAACTTATACCGCACGAAACGAGTCAACACGGTTTCTCGCCTCGCCTCGACTCGAGCGAAACGGAGAGAGAGAGAGAGAGAGATGGACAAAGGAGAAGCGCAGAAGCGAAAACCGGAGCCGCAAAAGTGCGACGAGAAACGAGCAGCGAGAAAACCGAGAACGTGGAGAGGATCCAGGAGGACCGAGACTTAATTGGGGTATCGGGAGAGAAGCCGAGGCCCGGGGCAAGGCCCAAGCGCGATGAGGCCCAACGCGGTTTCGTGGGCCCTCGAGGACTCCTCTTTCTCTCCCTCTTCGTCTCTCTCTCTCTCTCTCATTTTCTCCCTCTTCGTCTCTCTCTCTCTCTCTCTCTCATTTTCTCCCTCGAGTCGCGCAGAGGAATAAAAAAATGGGCGGCGCCTTGGATGTGAGGCCCGCGCGGTCGTTCTACTAGGCCCCACGAAAACGGGTCGAACAAGGCTGGGCCTTAGGACCCCGTACAGCCCTACCCCTCTCGCGTCGACCGCAGCAGCGCCGCGCCGCGCGCGGCATGCGAGCCGAGCGCGTTGCACGCGGAGGGGACATGAGTGGAGGCTGCGCCAAGGATACGCATCCTAGATATATGTGTGAGAGTGTGTGAAAGTGTGTATGATTGTATATAAGTGTGACTGTGTGAGCGTAGGTGGGCTGTATGAGTGTGTAAGTGTGTAATGTGTGTATGAGTATGTAAGTATATGTGTGTGTGTGCGTAAGTGTTAGCAAGTGAGTCCCAACTTGTATCCCCGCGAGGATCCGCAGACTGCGGGACTCTGCGGGCGCTCCTGCTGCACCCGAGCGAGATCTCGATCAAGAGATCCGATATTCGACAATGGAAAACGAGAATAGCTCCGCGCACACCGTTGAATTCGGGTCCACGGGTCTTGAATTCCCTCCGCGAGAGCGAGAGAGAGACAAATGTATCATTAATTCTTCGTTGGCAGAGCGGGTTAGTTTTCTCGGCGCGGTAATGTTGCGACATAGTAATGGAAGGACATAAGAGCCGAATGGTGAATTTTTTTCGATCAATGTGAAAATCTAAAACAATCATTTTTCAGGGTGTATACATTTTTTTTTCGATTTTACCTGCTTTGTATCGAGAAACGCAATTATCGACGAATCAGGTTAACGATTCCACGTCTGACGCGCAATAACGAACCGTCTTCATGGATTCCAGCGGACAGGGAGGAGGGAGGGGATCGACGGGAGATTTGCGGCATGTGAAGGAGTGGACGTGAGGAGGGCCGGGAGGAGTTGGCGGGTTTGCCAGGACGGACGGTTGCCTATCAGCAGCAGCAGCAGCAGCAGCAGCCAGCGGGGCGACCTACGACGACGACGGGAATATCAAGAGATCGTTTCTTTCTCTCCTCGGACCTCGCGTTTCTCCCCCGAGAGCGAGGATCGCGCTCGGCCCGCAGCAGCAGCAGCAGCCGAGGAAGCTGGAGCAGCAATAGCATCAGCAGCAGTGCGCTCCACGGTCGCAACGACGACTCTCTCGTTGTCGTCCGCGTTGTCGTACGTGCTCCGAACGCGAGTTATGGCCGTTGTCGCGCGCGTTGCTCACACACGTATGTCCTTGTTAGGATTGCGCGGACGTCGTCGGGGCACCGGGCGACGTCCACAGCCCCGCGAGGATATAACCCGATGTCTCTCGCCGCGCGCGCGGTCGCCGAACGGAGAGACGCTGCACACGAGGGAGAAATATCAGCGAAGACGTCGCAAATAATTCCGAATCGAAATAATCATCCCGCCCCCACTCTTTATTTATTTTATTTTGTTATGTTATTTATTTTAGTTTTTCAAATTTCATTCATTTATGATTTTTATTTTATTTTATTCGCGAATCCTTCATAAAAGCTTTACCACATTTCGTTCATAATTAAACCAAAGTACCTGCATCTCGGCCTGGGGAGAAGGGGGAGGGCGAGGGGGTGGAGGGTTTCATATAAAAGTTATTAAATTCCAAAGTGACATTTACACGTCCTCGCTGCGTGTTCAGTAAGCCAAAACATTTATTTTTCTTACTCCTTATAATTTTTTTATTTTTTTTTTTACAGCAAACAAATTCCTCGGCCACGCACTCTGACGTCATCGCGGCGGCGAGTGAGGAGCATAAATTGAAAATACTTTAAGCTCTCGTTAATGAAGGAAGGCGCGCAACTGCTTCGGCCGGAGGATTTATCGAGATTACAAGATTTATTAATACTTACGTCGGGCGTAATCTGAATATTCAGCTCTTCGGGACGTGTAAGCCGAACACGGGGGAAATTAGGTGGCTCTCACCGCGCTCGGCACTCGGCTCGCTCGTTCAGTCCGCATACGCTCGCTCGTTTTATACGCGCTCGGCTTCGGCTCCGTCGCGGTGGCTCCGCCTGACAACCCTCGCCGACGATGAGAGGAGATAAGCAAACGGAATAAAAACGAGACGAAACGAGGAGGAGGAGGTGGAAGAGACGCGCAGCGTACGGAATGAAATATCTCTTTCAAGGATGCTCGGCCGTACATCGGTGCGCTGGTGCGTTTTCGCTCTCTCTCTTTCTCCCTTCCCCTCCCTCATCACGCTCTCGCAGTGCACGCGGTGCATCCTCGGGCCGAGGTGCAACGTTGCGGGTGGACGACGTCGGGTGAACGGCAGGAGTAACGCGCGCACAGCGCATGATACACTTCGCTGAGGTATACGCAAAACCAGAGAGAGAAAGATACGACCGAAGAGTCGCGCGTTCGGAGTGGTAAAAAAATGCCTTATCGTCGCCTCTCTATTACGGTGGCCGCAGAATCGTCTCAGGGGTTCGTCCTTCGTTCCATCGGTGAATTATCTCGAGCCGCGGTGCTCGCGCAGCTCTCTCGCGATTCGCATCCCTCCCCCCCGTCACGAAGGGGACAGCAGCCTCGCAGAGAGCTCAGCGCTGTTCGCCTCTCTTTCTCCCGCTAATTCCCATCGTCTCCGCGGGCGCGCGCGCGCACTCGTTCCCCGCGTCGTCGTTACGTATACGAGGGTGCTGCTCGCGGGCCTCTTTGACTGCTCGAACGAGATCGGGACGCGAGAGGAGTACAAGACGAAGACGAAGAAGAAGCGAAGAAGAACCAGAAGAAGCTCGGTACAAGGATAAGAAAGAGAAAAGCAACGATCCTACCCAACGCTACAGTAAAGTCGCAGTACAAAAAAACAAAAAAAAAATGAAAAATAAAAAACACACAAAACAAAACGAACGCGAAGAGGAGGAAGGCGAGGAGAGATGATGAAAAAGAACGAAAACGAGAAAAAGAGGAGACGGCGAGGTAGTAAATGGAGAGAGACGGAGAGAGAAAGAGTGATCGAGCGAGTGAACCGTGGAACGAGGATCAGCAGCGGCAACAGCAGCAGCGAGCAGCGTGCCGAGAGCCGACCGTGTGTAGCGAGGCATTTACTATAGTGAATTTCGTCTTGGGTGGTCCGCGGGAGCCGCGGCCACGCGGGCCCGGCGGTGCCCGCTGTCGGAATCCCCGCGCCGCGCGCGCCACCTCGCGCCGACGGGACCGACGGTCCCAGGCTCGGGCCCAGCGCGCGCGCGCGCACGCTGGGCCCGTCGGCTTCCCCCACCGCGTGGCTCTCCCCACCGCTGCACCGCGCGCGCGCGCACTCGGCGGGCCCGCTACCCCCACTCCTCCTCCGTGCCGCGAGGAGCCAGCCGAGTCGGCCTGGCGCGGCCGACCATTCGGGCCGCGGCCGCGGCGCGGCCACTCCTGATTCTCGGCCCCGATTCCCGCGGGCCCTGCTTCGGCGGCGCACGCGCACGCCGCTTCTCCGCAGCTTTCGCTGAGTTTATGAATTTATTAATACGGGCGATGTAAATAAGTAATTTTTTTGTAAATTTTTTTTGAGGGGAGGGAGAAGGCAATGAGGGACGATTATGCGACGGGGAGGATAATTTAGTAGAGGTCGCGAGAGGTTATTCCAGTCTCTCTATCTTTTTCTCTCACTATCCGCGCGTTCTCCCTTTTAACGCTCGCTTAACCGAGGGTTAATTTAAGCGAGGAGTTTAACTATACGAGCACGCCTCTCGCGTCGCGTTATCTCCCACGCGGTATTTGCGCAGCTCATCCGCGGACTCGTCGCCCTCCCCCTCGCGCACATTAACCGCGAGGATATATATCGCGATGTTTTGACGTAGTTTAATCTACCCCTCGCGATCGCACGTGGGCATTCGACACCGATAATTCCAGTTATTATCCACTGTCACGGGGACTCGGGTCTCTCGAGAGCGCTCAGCGGATCGGTGTTATCATCGGCTCGAGGGTTGGTCGAAGGAAAACACACTCGATCGAGGCGAATTATCGGGGGTGAAACGCGTCGAAGTTCGGATCTGGTTGAAAATCCTCAGTTTAGTTCCTAAAATTCCGGAATGTTTCTCAACTGCCACAAGAAGTATAAAGATTATTCCCATATTTCTCCGTGATAAAAAATCAAATCTTTAAAAAATCGGGACTCGAACATCGACAAAGGAAACACACACTCGATCGAGGCGAATTATCGGGGGTGGAACGCATCCAAGTTCGGACCTGGTTGAAAATCATCAGTTTAATCGCCAAAATTCCGGAATGTTTCTGAATTGCCACAAGAAGTATAGAGATTATTCCCATATTCCTCCGTGCTAAAAAATCGAATCTTTAAAAAATCGAAGTCAAACTAAGTCACCCCTAAAAAAAATGCTGCCGCGATCCAAACTCGGCACGATCGTCGATGTTCGAGTCCCGATTTTCATACACCTCGCTGGACTCATTATGAAAACATTATGTTAAGCGTCTGTTGTTGCCCGGTTTCCCGTGACGCGCGATAAACGATTCGCCGCTCGCGCGCGGGACGCGCACACGAGTTTCGTACGTGCCTTCCTCGCGTGGAGATAAATGCGGCCGACGGCGTCCCTACTTAGCGCACGGCTGGGAAGAGGCTCTCTCGCGTTATGGCCGAGGCTTGCTGGTGCCTGAGCTCTCTGCCGGTGGCTGCAACGTCGTCGTGTCCGCCGACGAGAACTTCGCTCCTGCAACACACAAACACACACACTTTCATACATACATCCCACTACATATGTTCGTATCCTATACACTGCACATATATATATGCGAATTTCCAGAGATCGCTATGTATACGTGTCGAAAGGCCCCGGAGCCCCGAATCACGCGACTCGTTATATATATGCTGCTTGCATTATGTATAGTATGTGCTCTGGCTCCTATATACACAAAACTCGGGTCGGGCGAAATAAAACGTTCGTTAACCATCGGCGATGCTCGACACCCTGGGCCACCGACACTACCCGTAGAGGAAATGCCAGCAGTAACTACAGGACCAATGCTTGGCCGAGTAATGGCTGGGCAGCGTTGGCTGCCCACTACTGGCCCAACTCGGAGCCAGTTCTGGCTCCCAGCACTGGTCCAGTCATGGCTACGAACCGTTGGTTGCCACTACTGGCACAACACCGAACCAGTGCTGGCTCCCAGCATTAGATAGTGATCACTGGTTGAGTAATGGCCGCCAACAGTAGGCCAGCACTGGCTCCCAGCGTTAGATAATGTTCACTGGCTGAGTAAAGGCCGCCAATAGTACGCCAGCACTGGCTCCCAGCATTGACGCCAATGGTTAACATAACCTCACCATTTCGCACGGTCGGCACGTCAGCGTCGAACAGAATACTAATATATGGTGTTGAGATTAATAATTAGTCGTTTAAGAACCTGGAGTACTACATTTTATAAGAATGAAGTTACTATGTATTTTGATTTCTATATTGGATTTGCCATATTGAATTCATTAATTCAGAGTTGAGTTTCATAATCAGCGGCCTCAAAAACCTCCATATACCAAATTTTATACAAATCTAACTGACAGTTCTGTGGCTGTTACCCTAGACGCAACTATTATGGACTATAGTATATTGTGCAACAATAAGGGTCGAAAGTTGGCAATTGCGGCGAGCGTGAGGTTTGCTGCCCGAGCGAAGCGAGGGCTGCAATCACACGAGTCGCGTGTTACAAAAAAAATATAAGGTCTTCACTTAGTCGGTTTGGTCTAGTGGTTAGCGCGCTTGTTAGGTAGTTTAGGTATTAGGTAGGTCGTATAGGTCTTAGGTTCGAATCCCGCTGTCGTCACTTTTCAAAGAGCGATTGAAGAAATTGTACCCGAGTACGATTTCCTTTTTTTATTTTTTTTTTCCTACTAATAATGGAATTATGTTATTAAAACGACTGCAGGATGCACCTTTATGTTTTAAAAATGAATAATCAATTGGAAATTGATTAAAATGAATATTTACGGTCGTTGCTTACCCGCTACTGGCCGTGTTAGATACCATTGCTGGCCGGCATTGGCCCCCAGTACTGGGCGAATACAACTACCAGTGCTGGACCGAAGTTATCATCCAGCAGTCATGCCAGTACTGCGCCAGCACTGGTTGCCATTACTGCGCCAGTACTGGAAGACTGGCCGCCAGCACTCGCCCAGTGCTGGGCCAATTGTACTCCCCTATACGGGTAACAGAGCCCGAAACCATCGGCAGCAGCAGCAGCAACAGCAGCAACAGCAGCAACCCGAGAGCCTCGCGAAACACGCGAACCTCTCGCGCTCGCAAAACGATAACTACACACATTTTACCTTTTTTTTTTTCACGCGGACACATCGTTTATCGTTTCTCTGGGCTGCTGTCTCGGCTCTCGGCTCGGGCCGTGCGCGCCATTATATAATAAATGTATGAGAGTCGAGCGCGGGTCTCTCTGTTTGTCCGAGCGGCGCGCGTCGAAAGTGCAAAATGCGTGGCGCGGATTGAGCGAGAGAAAAAAAAAGATCTGTTTATTTTATACGTTGATTGAGTGAAAGTGCAACGACGCGTGAGCGACAATTTTATTTAAGTCAAATAGAGTCAAATAAAATCGTGGGTTATTCAAATATAACGTCAAACGAGTTCCACGCAATTTTCGATATTTCGCGTTGCGAGCAATTTTCTCAAACCGATCGATTCTCGTTACTCTCGTCGCGCAGTCGCGTCCTGCTCAAGTCACAACTATAATATGCACGTCGTCAACTCGGCGAACAATCGTGTTAATACCGCCCGCTGAATGACCGAGAAAGTGCAATAAACCGGCGTGCGGTTGTAAAACGCGGAGTCCAACCGCGCGCAATTACAATAGACGAGACGTCCGGCTCGACGAACGTCGTGGATCGGCGCAGTCAAACCAACGCGAACGATCGGCAGGCGAACGACAAGTCTCTCGTTCGTCTCCACCGCTCGTCGTTCGAATCGAAGAACGAAAAATAACAACAACAACAATCCCAGCAAAAAAAGAAAAAAAAAAAAAGAAATTAACGAGTACAAAAAAACGCACGGTAATTACCCGAGGCAAACGGAATCGGTCAATGTCATCGTGGGTTATTAATAAAGACGCAAAGCCGACGGTGCAACGGCACCGACCGATCTCCCGCGAGTCCCGTGTATAATGCACTGCACGTCTGTGTGCGCAACTTGCGGCTCACGTATGTACAGATATATACATATATATAAATACAGCGGCGCAGCTGAATGCGCGTTGCGATCGCGGCGATCGTCTAATCTACGACAGGATCGAGCCGATGCGGCCTTCGCGCGGTCGCGCGCGTCCCGCGCGCCACGAGTGTGTGTTCTCGCTCTCGCCCGCGCTATAATTACTCATTCGGACGTTAATGTACGAGCGTATTAATTAGCCAAAGCGTAACCGGTAGCGTTGCCCGTCGGGGGGGGCCCGGGCGACTCTCCCAACGCGGCGGTTACCTGGACTATACATATGCGGCTCGGCCTACACGGGCCGTGTGGTTGGTATGAGTGCGCAGGACGCGTGTATATTCGCGCATGCGCCGTGTGCGTCGTGAATTCGACGTCCGTCCGCGCATGCGCCGCATGTGCGTCGTGTATTCGACGTCCGTCCGCGCATGCGCCGCATGTGCGTCGTGTATTCGACGTCCGTCTGCACATACGCCGCGTCTGCGTCGTGTATTCGACGTACGTTCGCGCATGCGTCGTGTATTCGGTGTCCGTTTCGCGCATGCGCTGCGTATGCATCGGTGTATTCGACGTCCGTCTGCACATGCGCCGCGTCTGCGTCGTGTATTCGACGATCGTTCGCGCATGCGCCGTGAATTCGAGGTCTGGTCGCGCTCATGCGCTGCGTGTGCGTAGTGTACTCGACGTCCGTTCGCGCATGCGTAGTATATATTCGGCGTCCATCCGCGCATGCGCTGCGTATGCGTCGTGCATTCGACGTCCGTTCGCGCATGCGCCGCATGTGCGTTGGGCACTTTGCGCGGCATTAAACACGTCTGATCGAGCCCGTCGAACCCGATTATCGCGAGCCGGACCTAAATCGCCGACCCCCTCCGTCTCGTCCCCCTCCCCTGCGCCGATTTTTAGATCACCCTCCGCTGCTCGCGTTATACGGTGGGTGAGTCGGGCTGCTCGCTCGCTGCTCGCCGATATCGCTGTGTGTTATTAATGGCGCTATGCGCGCGCGCGAGGGATTAATTAACGATCTGTAATTACTCCGGACCCTGAGAGACCTGTCGAACTCGTTTACGAGAGCCCCGCGCAACATCATCGCTCTCTCGTTATATTAATTAATAAGAGAGATGCAGCAGGAGCGGTGAGTGAGAGAGGGACGGTGGGGCTTGAGGGGAGAGGCAGAGGGGAGATGTAACTACGCGGCTTTGGGATTTTCGATTTTAGGTGGAAATTGGCAAATTTGTTTTCGATGTGATTACTATTATGGGAATTGTGTCAAAATGAAAAAAAGCAGTTCTTTTAATGGTTTGAAAGAATTCACAAAAAAATTATGGTTTCTAATGTGAGACGCTTTTTTTGCCAAAACGTTTCGGATTCTTGTGTCATTTTATTTGATTTTTTTCAGCTTTAGAAAGTGCAGCGAAGCTGCACGCAGGGTACGTAATGCGCCGAGCGAATACTCGGAAGGTGAGTCGGGTTCGGCGTAGCTAATTACACCGTGAGCTCGGTGAGGAGCTCGGGAGACTGAGAGAAGCGACGAACCAATTGAAATATCTCGGTTTCAGGGACGCCGGTTGGTCGGAGACTCTCGCGGCTTCGGAGCCGCCGCGTTCGGAATAATCGTCGTCGCGCTCGTAACCCTCAGCCGACGTTGCCGCCACAGGCGCAGTAATTTCATTACGACTGAGGTGAGAGAAAAACACGGAATGAGATGGGACCGCAGCGGCTGTAACCGTTCAGGCGCGCGCGGTAAAAATGCGTCGCCGCGCGCACTTCGACAATGTCGATTCTTAATCGGGGATTGCGGAACGACAGAATTATTTTAACTGCCCGCATAGTTTCGACCCGAGGAATTTTATTGCGCAACGATGAGTAACGAAAAAATTAATCGTATGAATAAAATAATAAATTACCGAGTATAAGAGACAAACAAAATTGTCACGTTTCATGAACTGAGAAATGTTATTGATAAAATAAAAAAGATAAAAAAATGATAAAAAATCGAATAAATAAAAATAATAATCGCCGGGTACGAGTGACAACAAAAATTGTTGACCGATCAAATCGATAAGCGCGTTTCACCTGCTACTCGAATTACCGACTGCGATAAAAAAAAATTATTCAAAGCCCCCTAACATTGTTTCGACACGAGGAATTTCATCGCCCGAAGATAAAAATTTCAAAAACGGTATGGGAATAAAAATTGCCGGGCACGAGTGACAACAAAAATTGTCGACCGATCAGATCGACGACAACCAACGTATTTTCACCTGCCGCTCGAGTCGCGAAACCCGGCGACACCGAAACGTCAACTCGACACTCGTCGGACTTGACGCCGGGGTCGAATTAAAATCCACGTCAACGTGTTTAATTGGCCAATTAATCTTTCCGTCAAATGTTGGTTAACGCGCGCGCCAAGAATATGAAAACCGCGCTCGGACGAGTTAACAGGTGGTACAAACGATGTTAACGATAGCGCGGCGAATTAATTGGTATAAATTAGCGCGAGTCCTCGAGGGGCTTCCGTGTTACTTACCGCGACTGTGACGACCCGCGGGGGCTGATGACTATCGCGCCACCGCGCGGGGTAAAATCGCCTACGAAATTTCAGTGCTCGAAGTGCCCGAAGTGCGCGAAGTGCTCTCGTGGCATCACCATCATTGCCCTGATAAAAAAATGTGCACTATTAAAAATGTTTGCAATTTTACATTGCTGAAAATTTATTCCTCGGCTGATATATTAAATTTTATGGACTTGTAAACTTAAATTTTCAAATTTTTATTCTCAATTTCTGAACTTCCTCACTAAGTTTCCTAATTTTGTTCGGATTCAGTAGAAAATACTGTAATTTTTCTTTTCACTTGCAAGTAAGATTGTATGCACATTCCGGGCCTGATCAGGGCCTGGTTTGGACCGAATATAACAGTACGCTACAGATTTCTACCAGGGCGAAACCTCAAATGCGACGATATAGGACACACAGCTCGTCGCGGTGGCTTCAGCTCCTGGTGCTCCGTATCGTCGTCGTCGTCGTCATCGTCGTCGAGATTCTCTCGGTTGGTCGAACGTGCCTGGGCATTCGTTGTCATCCCGGTTCGCCGCGGCACATAGCTAACGGATAAAATCTTCACTCGGCGCTCGCCAACCCCTCATCGCACGGTCCTCGTGCGGGTAACGCGGATAATTTTCCATAAACCACCGAGGAGGACCGCGCACGAACAGCCGAAGCGAGAGGAAGCGAAGGAAAGGGAGACAACGACGAGGCGAGTGAACCACCCCTCGTTCCCATTTAATCGAGAGTGTACAATCAACAGCGTCGAGGTTTAACCCCGCGAATAAGGTCCCCCTCCCTCCTCCTTTCCCATCTCCCTCCGACCCCTCTCCCACCCCTTCGCCACCCTTATTCTCACCATCCTGAATCCGGGCGCGTCGTATTATACGAGAAATCCACGCGTATATACGAAAACTCATCCCACATCTCGCGCGAAATAATTTATCGTCTCCCCCCCCCCCTCCGTCCCTCGCCGCGAATTCGTCCGGCTATTTGCGTCCGCGATTTATCGCCGTCGCGGCAAATATGATCAGACGAGTCGTGTTTTATCGTGCGGCGGATTCTCCGAGCAAACTTTGGCGTTTAATCGAACGAATGCGCGCGTGAAAATTCCGACGTGATATTCTCGCGCATCCGGTGACATTTTTTTTTTTTTTTTTCATCAGGTTCACAGTCACGGCGAGACGAATTATTTTTTCGTTCAACGAGGATCGAAGTATCGATCGATCGAGCGATCGCATTCCCGCCGATTATTTTTTTTCGCGTGGAATAAAAACCGAAGAAGCCTTCGCAGATATTTTCCCACAGTCGCTGCGTGATCGCCACGAGTTTACCTCGCGGTATCAATATCGCGTATATTTCCCGATTGCGGACGCGTCCCAAGATTAATCGATTAATTAATCACCGCGGAGTCGAATAAATTGCGTTTCAACTTTTTGTCACCCCCTCCCCGCTCCCCCACCCTTATCCCATCGTCGAGACGCCAGGCGCAGCAAAATCATTATCGTCCGAACCGTCCTCTCGCATTTCTTGCGGTCAGCGCGCGTGCGCGCGCGAGCCGATTCCGATTCCGCGAAGCGGAATTAATTGCAGAACGAACACCGCGCGGCGCGCGGATCGAACACATTTTTTTTTCCCTCCCGGAGACGTCGCGCCAGAAGTTCGTCGTCGATTAAAAAAAAAAAGTAACTCGAGTCGAGGGGACAAAGATCCCCCTTCTCCCGATCAGAAGATCCTCCGAACCACCCCCCGCCCCATCCCCCTTTCTGGTCCAGCCCCGAGAGAATTCGCGACGATTTTTGAAGTCCCTCTCGTACTAAATAAAACATCACTACCTCGCGGCTCCCTTCTCGGGGCCCCGGAGAATCGCCGCGCGCGGTCGTTAGTACGTCTGACATGTAACTCCTCGCCGCGCAATCCCGGCCTCGAACGTTTGAGAGACTCGACGCGAAGCCCGAGTCTCCTGCGCGGCGACGAGTCAACGAGTCAACAGCGAGCTGGGTGCACGAGTTTCTCTCGAACACGACACGAAGAAGAAGAAGAAGCAGCAGAGGCAGCAGCAGCAGCAGCAGCACGAGTCGCGGTAACAGCAGCAGCAGGAGACAGCCCAATGGCAGAGAGGCCCAGGCGAAGCGCGCGGCCATCCAGCGTCCGCGCTCGACTCCTTCCGTCCGTTGGGAAGGTACGAGGGGGACAGGGGGAGAGGGGAGAGAGCAGTCGCGAGTGATAGAGAAGCAAAGTCCAGGCGTCCGTCACTGTCGCGAAGGGACTGTATCTTCTCTACCCCCTCGCGACACACTAAAAAAATGTGCGCACATACACAGTAGGGGGGGGGAGGGGGGTAGGGGGGGTAGGGGGGCAGGACCGAGAGACGCAGAGAACAGGAGCAGCGTTCGTGTGTGTCCGCGAGGGAAGAAAAATCGTTCTCTCGAAGAAAAAGAATCCAACGCATCCGAGAAAACGGGGGAAACAAGTGAGCAGCGAATCGGCGGAGAAACCGCGAGGAGATGCTGCGTCGTATAACTCAACGCGGCTGGAACGTTGTCAAACGGAGGAGAATTGCCGCGCCCGCGGCGCGCGCGTTGCGCAGCGAACGAAAAGAGAGCGGGAAAGAAACGCGCAAGGCGGTTTCTTCCAGCGCTGAGAGACGACGACGACGACGACGACAACGACGAGCAAAAGGCGCTCCCGATGGCGCGTTGATGCGCTTGTACTCGACGCATTCCTCGACCTTGTTTCGTTTCGTGTTGTACATCCAACGCTGCGAAGTTTTGCAGCACGCGGCGCTTCTCGATGATGCGCTCGCTCGTTCGCTCGCTCGTTGCCCCCCTCCTCCCCTCCAACCCCCTTCCCCTGCCGCTTCTGAACGCTGCAGCAGCAGCAGCAGCAGCAGCAGCAGCAGCAGCAGCAGCAGCAGCAGCAGCAGCAGCAACTCGTGTCGTGAGGCTTCAAGTCGAGTCCTCCGTGAATCTGGAATGGGCAACGAAAAAAGTGGATAATATACGAGCAATCTCGGCGGGAGCACGACGCGCAGCAGCAGCTCGTCGAGTCTGATGAGAATTGCACGCGGATATCGCGGCCGCACAGCGCGAGGGTTTATATCTCCTGTGGGAGCAAGGAAAATGGGGCAAAACGAGGCAACAGGAAAAATGAGCGACTATTTTTTTTAACCTCGAACTCCAATAGATTGAATTAATCAGAAGATGGCGATAAATTTCGGTGTAACAAAAATTAAAAAATAAAAATGTACACTGAGAAAAATCCATGGGATAACAATAGCGAATATAGCGAATTTTACTATACAAATATGTGACAGGTACTAAAATATATTGCCGGTGACATTAATTATAGTCCCGAGAACTATAAAAGCATTGCTGTCCTCTCAGGCAAATATGTCATATAGCACAGTTGGCCACACATTTTTTTGAGTGTATATTGGCGGCTCTCATCCTCCAATAATTAGGAGCTTCCGGCACACCGATGAGAATCCTTACAGTGGATTAACGCCTTAATCGAATTAATTGAATTAATTAGAATTCGAGGGTGGCGGAAAATGTCGGTGTACATAGTCGACGGATTTTTTTTTATTCACTCGTCGGGAGTGCCCAGCAAGTGAGTTGGATAATATGGTCGATGGCGGGAGGGGGGGGGGGGGGGGGGGGGGGCAAAAGTGAGAGAGAAAGAGGGAGAGTGAGATAGAGCGGGAAAAACGGTGGAAGGGATGGAAGGGAGTAAATGGCCCCGAGGGGTTGCGCGCGCTATACATACATGCATTATGTAGAAGCGCGATAAAACAGGAAGTGATTTAAGGGGAATGTAGGTAACAAGTTCGCGGGGCCCCGCACGCGCCTCACGCGCGGGGCCATCGCCATGGAAACCGATATCGATCCTCCCTTGCGAGCGCTGAGGTCCGACCCTCCTCCTCCCTCTTCATCCCCTTCGCCCTCTTTCACACCTCTCTCCTCCCTCTATCCGTGAAACACACGTTACAACCTCGCGCGAAGGTGGTCGACGAATATTATCCCTCCCGCAAATTTCTTAAAATAAAAAAACCAACTCGAAAAAAAAAAAAAAAAAACATTATCCACAATTCGTTTACATGTTAATGTGCCAAGAGTGACGAACAGTCGACGCAGGAATCGAGAGAAAAAAGGCAGGTGGGGAGTGCATTGGGGAGGAGGGGGAGGGGGCAGGGGGGCGAAGGGTGGGAGAGGTGCGAAAATGGCGGCAGCACGAGAGGCCTCGGAGTGCTCGCCGTGGTGGAGAGGCGAAGAGAAGAAAGTGTGAAATCGAAGATACCCAGGTAGAAATTTGGAGCGGGATCCGGCTGGATCCGATCTGGATTATCCATCTTGTGGTCGGGATCCAGTCGGGCAACCGATCAGATTCCAGTCATGAGATGTAACGCTACGAAACTGGATTCCGAACGGGATTTCCGACTGGATCCCGACTGGGATCCAGACCGGATCCAGACCGGATCCAGTCCAAATCCAGCTCATAAAAATTATTTAAAAATATATTACGACTGTACTTTACCGCGGTAATTTGCACTTTTTGTTTATTATCAGAACGTAGACTATCAACAGAAACACGAACACCCTGAAAAAAACGCTGAAAATTTTGTCGCATGCTGGGATCGAACCGTCGACCCTTCGGACTGTAGACACATGCCTTACCCACTCGGCCATTCAGATCTTAGAAAATTTTAATTCGAATTTTATACTTGAGTTGTTGGTACAACTTTAAGTCTAAGGGCTAAGGAAGAACATATAAAAGTAGAACTCGACTGTGCCGGCCAATCATGAGATTTCATTTTGTTGGTCACGGGTCAAATTGACGTTAAATTTGTCTGAAAAATCTGTGTAAGTCTCTTGATGATGTACACGCGCATGGTTGAAGAGAATTCCGATCTCTTCTCAATAGTATACAAATATGAAGAAAATCAAAAATAAATAAGATGCGAAAATTCATTTCTAATTATAATAATACTAAAATATTGTTAATTAATTAATGAAAAAAATGTTCAACAACTTTTTATTTAAATGAAAAAAAAATCTGTTCAGATTTTTTTTAAGTCTCAAGTTGTATTTGCGAATCTACTTGAGTAACACTTCGCATCTCAAAAACCATAAAGACCCAGTTTTAGGGTATCCATATCGAATCCTGATTGTTTATAAACTCATCCAGTGCGCAACCGGAAGTCCATTCGGAATCAATTCGGATTCTGAGTCGGGTAACCCATTTGGGGAGACCCGAGCCAATCCCGACCATGATCCAGTCTCCAGGATCCAGACACACTGGGACTCCCCGACAGATTTCTTCATATGAAGCCCTTTTTGTGGGCCCTCGCGGGTAAACCTAACAAATTCTGATCAATGATAAACTCGAGTTCATCATCCAGTGCACAACTGGACGTCTATTCGGAATCCTTTCGGATTCCGAGTCGAATAACCGATTTGGGGAGACCCGAGCCGATCCCGACCAGGATCCAGTCTCAGACTGGGACTCGTCGACAGAGTTTTTCATTATGAAGTCCTTTATGGGCCCTACCAGGGTAACCCTAACAAACCCTGATGAATGATGAACTCATCCAGTGGGCAACCGGAAGTCAATTCGGAATCTGTTCGGATTCCGAGTCGGGTAACCCATTTGGGGAGACCCGAGCCAATCCCGACCAGGATCCAGTTTGAGACAGGGACTCCCCGACAGATTTCTACATGGGTAGCGAAGGGTGAAGGGAAGGGGGTTGCGGGGGAGTTAGGCGCGAAGTTGCGAAGAGAGCGCGCGCCGCGAGGCCGAGAAGGCTTATTGATTCTAGCGCGCGCCTCCTCCGCTCTCGTGCTATAAGCTCCTCTGGGCTTTTCCGTATTACATTCTCCGCAATGTTCCGAGTGTTGATCTGGTCTCGGTCGAACGAGGAGCAGGAGCCTCGGCGATCTATAGATTGGCGCGTATCGTGTATTACATAGAGTGCAGTATACATATATTTATTAGGGGTTGAACAACGTTTCCATACGTCGCCCATTGTGGACGCGTGTCTGAGCTGTTACGCAAACAGAATGATTGATACATTAGGCCTTGTAACATCAGTCAGTGGCTGAAGAGTAGAGCCAGGGATGGGGGGGAAGAGGGTGAAAGTGTATTCGTCTCTCTCGCCCTTTCGCCCCTTCGCTCGCCGTCGTCGCCAAGGGCGAACCCTTATCTTTTATTCCACGCCTGTAAATTGATTTAATTTCGGGTCTCGCTCCGCTGTACGAAAAGCGATGAATCTTATATACAACGAAATCGACGTCGTCGAAATAGTCAATACAGTCAATGATTTTCTCGCTGGCGAAAAAAATATATCTTCCTCTCAAATTTTCCCAGCACATTTTAGTCGAGATCGGAGAAAAAAATGTAAAGAAATCGCAAAATCAATGAAAAAAAAAAAAAAAAAAAAAAAAAATCCACTCCCGCATCTTCGGGTCGCTGTGGGTCGCGCGCCCGCGCCCGTCGTTCCCTCCCGGGCGAATCCACAGCCGCGCGATGCCATCGAGTGCAAATTTTTCCGCTCGCGGAACCCCGAGCGCCCGGGGTATCCTACACGTTTCGTACACGTTCGAGCCCCGCGCGGAGTTCCATTCACTAACGATCGCCCCTGGTGCCTGCTGCTTGGCTTCTGCACTCTGCGCGTTGCTTATCGGATCTCTCTTAAACTCCGAAGGTTCGCGCGCTCGCAGCAGTAGCAGCAGCAGCAGCATTGAGTGCAAGATGCACCATAGCTGCATCTTGCAACTGCAACGCCCAGTTGCAGTTGAGCTCTCGAGGTCCGAATGAGCGAGGGTCGCCTCAGCTTCGCTCCCACCTATATACATACATACAAAGTATATACATATAAACACCTATCTAAACCTATACATGCACACATACATAACGTATATACACACATACATAATGTACCTTATCTACATTTATATACACCCGTAGACTTCGTTCGAGGTGTTACAGTTCACGTTTAATTAGGGCCGCGCATGCGCAGCCGCGTGAGTGGTGCACGAGCCCGGAATAAATAAGTTAATTAAACGCCGCTTGCATCGCGCACTATATATATAGATACACGCGCGCACGGCGTATGCGCAGCGCACGTAGCCACCGCGCGAGCCGCTCAGAGTGCAGCGCGAGGAAAAATATATATTCAGCGCTCGATGTCCGTCCGCATTATATCGTCGGGCGTCAGTTACCCTGCATATACCGACCGTCGACAACCGCGCGGAACGCGAGCAGCTACGTCGTCGCCGCGCAGAGCTCAGTCTGCGCACAGCGCACTGCGCATATCACAGACGCGTCACACTCTACGATTTTCCCGACTCGAGTGCGATCGCATATCTCTCGCAGGGCGCGAGAAATATATATGTATCGCTCGGCCGTGATCTCCGATGCGCCGTCCGCGGCTGCTGCCGATACTGACGCGCTTTTTGCGAACTGCGCTGCACGTGGCCGGTAACGTCCCGCCTCCGCCGCCGCCGCCGCGGCTCTGAGAGCGCGAAGCGTATGCACCCTTCGAGGAGGCTTCGAGGAGGCTTCGAGGAGTTAATTAGTCGCGGGAGGAGGAAGACGCGATGTGAGAAGATCGAAGGCGATAAACTGGATCGCCGGGATTTTCGCGTCTTGCCTCGGGGCTTTTTTTGTACGATCTTTTTTTTTAAACAGCAACACGTGTGTCGTTAGTAAAGGCTTAATGTAGAATGTATTATTATAATCACTATATTACTTTAATACTTGTTATTAATGATCGTGTATTATTATTATTGTTCCTTTAATTTTTATTATGATTATTACTATTATTATTATTATTATTAGCTGTAGTAGGATCTACGCATTAGCGTAATTACCGTCGTCCCGCTGCCGTGGGCAGGAAATTCCCAAACGATATTCTCGCGGCGCTGGAGCGTGCATAAAATCTCGCCGTGCGCGAGAGAAAAATTGTCCATTGTTATCCCAGGTCGCTCCATGATCGACGCCCATGCGTCGGGCTAATCGCGACTTCCTCTGCCGACGCCTCGGCCGACGCAAAATCTGCGAGCGACAAAAATTATCACGCTGATGTCGAGGTGCCTCTCTCGATTAATCGTTGATTATCGTTCGTATCGTCCATCGTTTTGGCGAGTATATGAAGATCCGTGTAAATCACGCGATTTCGGCGTGGATGATAATAATAATAATCCGTACGATTATCGGAGCTTTCGTGCGGGGGGGGGGGGGCAAATATACACGAACATCGGATTAATCGACCCCTCGTTTTGGTATATATATATATATATACTCGATGCGGTCCGCGCGTGTCGCAGATCGAGGGGGTGGATATTCATCCCCCTACACTCGAGAATTGTTATTCGCATTATTGGGGGAGGGGGGGGAGACACGCGCGGTGGACCAATGAAACGATTACGAGGAGATCGATGCGAGATACGAGACGCGAGCTTCGTCGCGTCACCTCTCGAACGGTGACAGCCTCGTGTCGGTGAGGGAGAGGGGGGGATGAGCCTGACCCCCCACCCTCGGCCCGAGAGGGTCGTAAAGCTCGGAGAAAGACAACGCGAACAGCGAGAATGGATCGGAAAGCGCGGTGAGAAGAATCTACGAGACGCCAGGACAGGAGGGGGAGGATGGGGGAGGGGGATGAGGGGAGAGGGGCGCGAAATGGGTTTGCTCCGAGTTCTCATTCGCCTGACACACTGACGGCCTGACAAATCAAGCTGAAAATTGAATTCTAGGGTTGCCCCGGGAAGCTGGATGCTCGCTCTCTCCTCTCTCGTCTCGTCGCTGATTCTTTCCGATTGTTTTACGCTCCGCAGTCGCGGCAACGTGCACGTGACATTCCTCAGGGGTCGGCGTTTTTTCACGGATTTTTTTTTTTTTTTTTTTTTCGTACATCGATCACTCATCGATCACTTTTTGCTCTTTTGCGGAGAGAGCTTTGTTTATGAAAAAAAAATAATAATAATCGAGATGTTGAGGTTTTGTATATAACAGGTGTGCATAATGCGAGTATATAGAGCCGGAGACCCGCACGTCGAATCCGCAAGGCGAGTCGCGCTGAGGCAAAGAACGACCGCCTATTCCAATGGCAGCTCATTAGGTTCTCTTAATCACTGACATTACCGCAATACGGATAATTGCGCGTCCCGAAGGCTGCGTCGGCGGCAGCAGCGGCGACGGCGCGTAGAAGCTCCGCGCGGTGTGCGCGTGAGCCTCGCGCGCAGCATCGACGCGGGGATTCCACCGCAGCAGCCGCGAGACGCTGCTGCCGCAGCGGTGAGTGCACTTTAATTACGCGGCAGCCTGGGTACATTACGGCCGCGCGCGAAAGAATAAACCGCGAGAGCGGGCGAGCAAAATTGGCGACGTTTGCGGATGAACGAAAGCGCGTAATGACTTGTCGCAAATTCTCTATTTTTAAGTTTTCATAAGCAACCATTGTTGCCGATTTATTTGGCTTCTAATTGGTCGATGGGAAATCGGCAGTTCGATCGTTGTTCAATATCGCAGAATTTGGCAGTTTAAAAAAAATCGATTTCTGCGTTTTTCTCCTCGAATTTTCGATTTTTCGGGCAAGCACCAGGCATTTTTGGAATCAGCAAAAAGAAAATCCCGATTATATTAACCCAAAGAAAAATTACTCCGATTTTAATGAAGTGATAAAATTCGAAAAAAGTAAAAAATTATTTTTCGCTTTTTTCTCCTCGAATTTTCGATTTTTCTGACAAGCACCCGGCATTTTTGGAATCGCCGGGAAATTTTCCGTTGGATAGGGCTTTCAGACTTTACGAAATCGAACCTTTTTGGTCTGAGGTAGAGGATGAAAGGTAAAAAATGAGAAGAAAAACGTCGCTGTCGAGGAGCGAAGAAATTTCTACGCTGAAACGAGACGCAGCTCGCGGGAAAAGGACGAGAAAGAGAGAAAAATAGAAGAGAGGGAGAGCAAGAAAAAGAGAGAGGAAAAGTGGGGGGAATCCCCTATCGCTCGCGCGACCGCAAAAAGGGGACGGTGCCTTAAGCGCGCGCCCTTTATACGGCAAGTACACGGGGCAATTAACGTTTTAATTATCTTAGACAATCGTCTCCGGCTCTCGGAATACACGAATAAATCGTCTTAACTTTAATTGCATAAACGAATATTCGCTAACTATGTTATACGCCCGCGCTCGGTACTTTCTCGCACGGTGTTACGCAAAAAAAAGCCCCGTCTCTTCTTGCGAATCGACGATAATTGTTTGCAGAAAATAACTGGAAAAATGTTAATTAGTCGTTGGATGTGGCACGAAGATTGCTGCGCTTTACTTTGTAACAGTTCGACTCCATCTTTTTACAGAAGTTACACGCGCGCGTTCCTTCGCGGCTGGTTGAATCACAGCAGGAGCGTTTAGCACACGTCTCGTAGGCCGGATTAGTCAGGACGTGACCGGAAGCGGAAGGACAAATTTACCGAAACCATTGCATTTTTTTAATAATAAAAATATATTTATCCCTCTTTTAAAAAGTTCATGGAGTAACGGAAAGCATTGTTAGCAAACTATTCGAGCTGTGATTGGCTGGGACTCTCAGACCAAGTCCAAGTTCGTTTGTCCTTGATAACTTTGACAGTTCTGTCAAATATCGTATTTTTTTTAATCAACTAAAAAAGTGGTAGAATATGCGACTTGAGAACGATGGTATAGGTTAAAAGTCGGTATTTAAAAAAAATCAATTTCGTGACCCCGATTGGGCGGTTTTCGGCCCGGTGACCAGATCTACGATTTCTGACGAACTGTTCGGCCAACATTTTTTTTTTTTTCAAAATCAACTAAAAAAGGGTCGTAACCATTGTTTTCAGGGGTAGACTATGCGACTTGAGAACGATGGTATAGGTTAGAAGTCGATATTTTGAAAAAATAAATTTCGTGACCCCTATTTGGGCGGTTTTCGGCCTGGCGGTCAGATCTACGATTTCTGACAAACTGTTCGACAATTTTTTTTTTTTTTTTAACAGACTAAAAAAGGTTTGTAACCGGTGTTTTCAGGGGTAGAATATGCGACTTGAGAACGATGGTGTAGGTTAAAAGTCGATATTTTGAAAAAATAAATTTCGTGACTCCGATTTGCGCGGTTTTCGGCCCGGCAGCCGGATCTACGATTTCCGACAAGCAAAACGACAAATTTCTTTTTTTTTTAATCAACTAAACAAGGGTTTTTTAGTTGCGATTGACCCTTTTAAAGCTTTATAGAAGCGCAGCAGCGCAAAGGTATCTCGGGAACGCGCGCCAGCGCGTGTGATTAGCCTAGTGGAAATAAAAAATAATTTACGAAGCATAAAAAATGCTCCATTTATAATTAATATTTTTTCATTTATTACATTTATTTTCATTTAACATTTATTCAATTGTTTTATATTTAACTCGTTTTCAGCTGGAATTAGTGTAGATGCAGTGAACGCCGAAACGCTGCCGCGTCAGCCACTTCCTGTCAGCGAGTTTCGGGCTTCATGAGCCGGCAGAGTGTGTTTCGAATCGTGCGTCCCGGCCACCCGGGCCGAGAGAGAGAAAAGGATAGATGGAGATTGACACGAGGGGTTAAACGACAAATATTTTCCCCCGCGTCGTCGGCTTCTCCGGGCCCGGCAACGCCGTGTGCGAAGCTCGGAGGGTGCCACTCGAGATACACGGCGCGCGCGATGCGCGACGAGAGCATTTTACATAAGGGTGCGAAGTGTCTGGTATGCCAGACACGCGCCGTGATTTGTTTTCCCGGTCTCCCGTCCCCGCGATGCGTCGCCTCGTATCGCTTTGTTATATCCTTCGCTCATACGTCCGCTGGAAATATTAACTCGATCTGCTCGGATGTCTCCGTGGATTATCCGTCTCCTCTGACACGTTCGCGCTTCCTCTTCGTTCGACTTTGATAATAAAAAAATAAAAAAATTGTGAAAAAAGAAAGAATGAGCCTCCCTCCCCCGTCCTAAGAAAATAACACTTCCATGAAGTATATATTTCTTTTACATTGAAACAAAAGATATATTGCATTCAAACACACATTTATTAAATTTTTATACATTTTTTCTTTCACTGAAATCAAATAAAATTTAATTCAAATCTAATAAGTATTTAAATCTAATAAAAAAAAATTATTTCAGATCACTACAAGTCTTCTAGTCCGGCCATCGAGCAAAAAAATGTATTCACGTTAAGTAGGATCTACTTCCATCATCAAGATCTTTTTTTCTGCGTGTACTGTCGGTGGATTGTGGTTATTCGAGCTTTGGGACCGAACAAGCCGAGCAGAAGGATGCGCAAAGTCGCGGTTCCTGTCGCTGTGCACAAAGCCAACGTGTATAGATAGACGAGCGAGCGCTCTGAACGCGGTTGCGGGCCCCGCGTGGCCGGTGGAGCTCACGAATCTATGCAAATGAGAGGCCAATTATGTTGCGAACCCGTAAAAACTGCACCTTGTTAGGGCCACGGGAGAATCGGGCCATAAGGTATACGCTGTAACGGCGTGACGTAACGACCGGGCTTGGTGTGGATGCCGCGGGGCTCTTGAATCCCGAGACCAAAGAGGAGCCACAGCAGAAGACAAAGAGGAGCAAGAGAGGAGAGAAATGAGCGAGCGAGGCGCTGGACGTGGGCGAAGACTTTGAGATGAATGGTCCGGCGGATAGTTAGACATCTTGATGCTATCGCGGTACTCGCGTTGCCTCGTGTTAACCCACATTTCGTCCCTGTTCAATTTTCAAACAAAAGTTATTGGTACCCAAAACAAAATCCTACAACATTTTCATCCGAAATTGTCGAAAAAATTATTTTCAGTTTTATCGGAAGCTTTGATTCGCTCCGACGAATCAAATCTTGTACGTCGAATCGAAATAAATGTATCAAAATAAAAAAATGTACACATTTCATCCCTGTTCAATTTTCAAACAAAAGTTATTGGTACCCAAAAAATCCCTACAACATTTTCATCCGAAATTGTCGAAAAAATATTTCCAGATTTATCGGAAGAATTCGATCCGAGTCAAATTCTCGCGTCAACCGAGTCATTTCACTCCGACGAATCAATGCTTATACGTCGAATCGAAATAAATTTATACACCCGTAGCCGCAATCGCGCGCGAGTGCGTAATTAAGATAAGAGGAGAGTACGGCGTCGGGAGGACGGGAGCGAAGAATTCGCAGCAGCGGCGGCAGCAGCAGCGGCATTGAATCGTTCGCTTCGATGCACCTTAAGACGACGATTCTCAGCGTTTGCAGCGGTGTCTTCGTCTCTCTTCCTCTCTTGTCTTTCCCTTTTTGCACGTACTAACGCACACACGAAGGAAATAAGAGCCGGCTCTTAAAGTGAGAGCCAATGGCTCTTCCTGTTGCTCCTGGTGCTCTGATAAAACCCGGGTCTGTTATTCTCGATGCTGTATGTCCCTTTACACACTGTACTTTACTGCCCACCCTATTCACAGCAGTTTACGGACACATAAATAAATCTATATACACACACACACACACACATAATCACGCTCACATATATTTATACATAAATACATATAACGCCATATGCACGCTACGTTTTCTCCTCGCTAATTGGAAGCAATGTCAAAGCGAAAAATCGATCCACCCACGAAATTGGATGGCAAACGAGCGCGACTTTGCGGGTCGTCGAGAGGCTCGGGGGATTCGAAACGGTTGAATAAATAAATTAATGCACCGGGTGTATCCACGTTTCTCCGTTCGTTCTCTCTTTCTCTCCTTTTCCTCTCTTCCTCTTCGATCCTTCGGGCTCGTAGCTCCATCGGCTCGGCATTCGCCGAGGCACGAGCTGAATTCGCTCGTTCCCCCGAGTGAATCTCGAGCGCGAGTCGCGCGGTGTAAGCGCGCACCCTCCGCGACTGGCACAAGCGAAGACTCGCGCGGCTAACGAGAGGGAGAAGGATAGGATTAGTCGCTCGACGGTAATAAGCCTTCTTCTCCGGCGAGTCGGGTGAGGATCGGGGGGGGGGGGGGGGGGAGGGGGGAGAGCTGCCCGGTGTGTACGACCAGCGGGGACGGAGCGACGAGAGGGAAGAGCGCGCTTCGTGCGTCCGTACAACGAGGTCGAAGAGGACGCGAGCGATCGGGGCGGGAGAGGGAGAGAGAGAGAGAGAGAGAGAAAAAGAGAGAAAGAGAGGGAGAGAATGCGAGGTCTTAAAGTAGATTCGTGCCGAACGCTCGCGTATAATGACGTGCGAGAAGAACGAGGAGAGACCCGCGGTCTGCCGCTCGGGCACGAGCGAGAGGAAAATTCGAGCCGCGGCGAGCGAAAACGAGAAGACAGGAGGGGGAGAGAGAGAGGGTGAGTGAGTGAGAGAAGGGAACGACGAGGAAACAAGAGCAACGCGAAGCGCGAGAAGGAGGATAAAGTGGAGGAAGAAGATGAGACGAGGAACGAGGCGGAGGAGGTGGAGGAGGAGAAGGAGGAGGAGGAGGAGGAGGAGGAGGAGGAGGAGGCAGGGGAGAACCTCGAGTGTCGGCACCTCGCCGCCAGAACGGACCACACACGTCGTTCAGCGGTTCTCAACTCGTAGGTAAGAAATTTCGCGACATCGATGGAAAATTATTTTTCGGTGAGTTAATATTTTATGCGAGAAAGGAAATGTTGCTGGAAAATGAAACAGGAGATATATAATTTAATTTTTGGGTAAAAAATGTAGTATTACATTTTTTTTAAATTACTTTGCTGCAATTTTTATCACATTTTTTATTTTTTATTTATAATAGTGATGATAATTACAAGGTAATTTTTTTTCTGTTAATCTTTCCTAAATATCTCTAAAGAAAAATATTTTTCACCTGTGATTCAAAGATAAAAAAAATTAGCTGATCGGAATTTCGACGTCGTGTGTCCCGCCGGCCCGAAACGTACGTCGTGTCGTCTCGGACGATTTTTTCAGGGTGTTCATTTTTTAACCAGGAAAAACGATATTTCCTTCGGCTGCGCCTCGCGCTCGCGCTGATATCGAGGGATCTGATCTTCTCGTCGCGGAGCGGCGAACCGATGAGGAGCGCGCGCAGAGCTACTCGGGGCGCGATCCCAAAAGCGGCTCTCGCCGCGGTTCTCCGGGTTCTCGGCCGGCGAAGGCTGCCCCGGGTGCCGTTTCTCTATACCTTCTCGCCCGTGCGGCGCGCTCCTCCGCGATATAACTAACGTTAATTGCCCATTTGTCTCTCGGGGGGGCTGCGCGCGGCCAGAAACTCGCCTTCCGTCCTACGCAGCATCGCCGCCGCGCGCGGAGACCCGAAACCGTATACGCAGCTCCGGCCGCGACGCGCGGCGTTGACGCCGACGCTGCGAGCGCAGCTCCTGTCGAACGGGCCGCTTCTGTCCTTCCTGGGAAGATTCCTCGAAAAAGCTGCGGACTCGCGCCCCGCCGGAGGAGCAGACCGCGCGCGCATAACTCGCGGATATGCGAGAAATCTTCTTTTGGGCTTCTGTGCCGCGCGAGACCGCATCGCGAGGCATCGAAGCCGCACCGCTGAAACCATTCGCCACGCAACTATGCGCGAGGCACCGAACTGAATAGTCAATGACGAACGTTTTCTCGACTAGGATTTGAGGGAAAAAAAAACGAATTCTTGAAATTCCTTTTGTGCGACGCGAGAGATGAAATCGGAGACATACAGAAGATTTACTTAAACTAAGTGTTGATAATAATAAAAATAAGTAATAATAAATTATACACTGTTACAAATATTTTGCATGGGCTTCCATTACGAGTAAATGAAGCCTGTTTACATAAACTGGTGTATTAAATTTAACATGCATGTGTAATGTAAAATTACAGCATTTTCTACTGAATCCTATAAAAATTAAGAAATTTAATATCAAAGTTAAGAAATGTGGCATAAAAATTTTGAATTTTACTACGCATGTGTATTTAATTTAATGTATCAGCTGATGAATCACATTTCTAGTAACTAAAATTCACAAACATTTTTAACAGTGTAATAATAACAATAATAATAATAGATAATATAGTAACCTTATTAAACGATATATTTTTTTAGCGCCCGAAATAAAAATGGAAATTCGCTCGCAGGAATCTCCAGTATTCTGCATTCTCTTTGAATTCGCACTCGCGTCGACAGAGCCTCGAGCAACTTTTTTTTTCCTGAACAATTACAAAATGCGAGCGAGAGAAAGAGACGAGACGTCTCGGGGTCGCTCCTCGGCCGTGTTTACCTGACAAGTCAAATGTGTTTCCGGCCTCGGATGATTCGTTCCGCAATGCGCGCGAAACTCCGGAAGGTAAAAATATTTCTGTGTTTTCGTGAAAATTCGTTCCGCCGGTCTGGCCGAGCAGCGGAATTCTCCCTGCTTTTCGCGGGGGCATAACCCGGGGGGTTGGAAGCCACAGCGGGCGCCCCTTTTGCTTCCGTGGCGCAAAACCCGAGGTCTCGACCCTGACCCACTCTGCCTATGGCGAACCGGCAGGTTCAGGAATAACGAGCGAGCGAGCGAGAGGGAAAGAGAGAGAGAGCGAGTGAAAAGGCTCCCGAAGGAGTTGAGTCTCCCCCGGCCGTAAGATCCCGACTCTTCTTCGGGCTAATCGCCAAATCCCGTTCGCCTCGCAGCCCAAATACGGATCTTCTCGGCTCTCCTCTCGGACCGGTGCCTCTTGGCATATTTCTCGACGCATCGTCTCGGCCCTCGTCTCGTTTCTCCTCGTCTTCCGGACACGCTTAATTTCCGAACGAAAACTCTCGTGTCCCTCCGGTGCACCAGCTAGCACAACATTCGTCCGCTGTTTATGTATGTTTTCCCGTCACGCCTCGACGCTTCGCGTCAAAACAGATCGGGCCGAGGAAACATTTTTCGCAGCGTTCGACTTTTCGGATCCTTTAAACACTTTTCGATTTTCTATCTTTTTTTCGAGTGAGGCGAGACGCGAGGGCAGCGTTCGCTGCAACAAGTGGACTCTACAATTTCTGGGATTTTTTCTGGGCATTTATTTCTGGTGCAAGTAGAAATAATAATTTCAAACGATTTTTTATTATAGGCACTTTCTTCTGGTTCGAATAATAATCATTTTTTTATCTATAAGATTATAACAAAAATTGCAAGTCTTATTTTTAATGGAAAAATATTTTCAGCTCAACTCCCCGCAGTGTCACGGTTATCCCGGAATCGTAGAGATTTAAAAGTCAGAGACGACGATTTTTCGCGAGACTTCTGACTTTTTCATCCGGATGATCCGGCCGCAGTGTAAACAGAGGCCTCTGACTGAGAGAATTCGAGCGAAAGGTTTTTCGAGCGAGAAATCCCGTTTTCACGACGGTTCGAAAAGTCAGAGGAGATTCTCCGAGTCGTATCTCTGACTTTTTCATCCGGATGATCCAGTGTCGGGTAAACAGAGGTTCGCGCGAAGACAAAGGCGAGGCGGTTGGCTGAGACCCGCGAATTCAGTTCCGAGTAGCGTGCAAAACGCAGACGTCAAAACGCTCGGTCTGTCGCCGGAGGAAAAGAAAGATCCGCGAAGCCGATCGCCGAAGTGACGAGGGGATCGCGGGAACTCGCCGACTCCTTCAGCCGGATTATCCGCGGCGTTAAATAAATAGTACGGAGCGGCGAGTCTTGCCGGGCATCGAGCCGTGTCCTAAGCGGAGATTAGCCGCGCGGCGTTGGACCGCAAGGATTTTTCTCAAGACGTTCGAGGCTTTCGGAATTCTAACACTTAGACCGGAAAACACAAAAAAAAATTGCAAAATTCTCATTGCTCAAAGTAAACATGAAAAAAAATAAAAAAATAGATTTTCCTGATTTTTACCTGGTCGTTTCGTGACTAAAATTCGGAAATCTCGATGTCGCAGCCGTCAACACAGTTCGGAACACGAAAATATGTCAAGGACGAGCGTCGAAGGGACGAAGAGACGAGCGACGAGTATTTTTGACGTCTCAGTCACGGGAAAATCTGATTATCTCGACGGGATAACGCGGGGCCGCATCCCGTGGTGCCTGCACAGTGTCGCCTCGGTATTCGCCTCCCCCCCCCCCCCCCCCGCAACCCCCGGCTGACTGGTCCCGGGTGGCGCGGTAAGAGATCCTCCGCTACTCTTTCGCCGCTTCCTCCTGGCTACCTGCGACCTCGAGTTACCCGAGTAGTCGGGCTACCTGAAGTCATCCACCCGAGTTTCCGCTATTTCGCAAAGGCTCCGCTTCGCCTGTGAAAAAAATCCACTTGACGTACTCGAAATCTCAACGTCCGTGAACAAATAAAAAAAACAGGTCCACCCAAAAAATTAGGTGATCACTGAATTTTTTATGAAAAAAAAATTGAGGTCGATACCAACTATTTTGACTGAATTTTTTCTACGAAAAAAAAAAAAAAAAAAACATGCAAATCGATGCCTAATGTTTTGACACCAGTTCGATCGTGGAGAAATGCATGGAAATTTTATTCATAGGACGCTCTACTTGAATGAATCGACAAGACGAGAAGATCCTTTCGATGCACTTGGAGTCTGCGCGAGAAGAGAGAGCCGGAGGTCCCTCGGAGCCCCCCTCCCCCTCTCCCCGTCGAGCAATTGGTCACACCGAGCACAACGAGGCCCCCTGCCCACGCCGAATATAAACAAACCCTTCGTTCGCCGAGTCTCTCGGTACCCGTCGAACATGCCGAGCCGGCGTACAACACGGAACCACCGGGGGACCCCGCGCGGCCACTGTGGACGTCCAGGGGCGAGCGTCAACCGCAAAACTCGCAGCGACGACATGGATACAGCTTTCGCACTTTCGTGACGTTGCGAGTGGTCGCTTCTGACGTTGCGAATGGTCGCTCCTCTCGCAGCAAGAGCGATCGGTGCCTGAGTGTACTTTACGGATTTCATTAGCATTTCAAGAATTATTTCGCCGGAGAGAAACGGATCCATCCGACTGGGAAAACATTTTCTCTATACGCTGATAAATGTATTTTCATGTAAAAAAAAATTGCTTCAGCAGCTTTGGACAAAGTTATTATTTTTTATTCTTCAGAACGCACCCGGAACATTTTTTACTGAAGGCGACAAATGCCAAAAATTCGGAATAGTAAAAAAACAAATTCCGCGACATTTAATAACAGTTCCCTGAGGGAAGTCACCGAGGGATCCAGTGGGCGTCACTCAATTACAACGCCGGCTCAATATTTTCCCTCTGTCAAGGGAAAATATTTTCCCTCGCCGACCGAGAATGTTTTCCCCCGAAAAGAAATAGAAGAAGAAGAAAAAAATGCCAGCTCCACAATTCACGAGCGCCGGGCGGATTTCACGGCGTTCACCTTGACGAAAGGCGCGCGCGTCGTCCCCGCAGCTTCAGGTAAACCGTGCGGCCCGCGCTGGACCCGGACCGGGGGCTGGTTATAGACGCGCCGGCGCAGTGTACAGTACAGCAGGGACACACGGCAGGAGCCGCTCGGCTCTCCGCGCTTTCGTCCACTTCCATTTATTCCACCCGGTTGATAACAATCCTCCTCGGCCTCTCCGAGGATGGAACGAATCGTGTTTTCGAAACACGAACGCCTCGGGGCCCCGATTGTGCGGCCGGGCGGGATCCGTCCGTGACGGTAGTCGGACGGTTTTCGGCATAGCGGACGAATTGCGGCGCGTCTAGCTGCTGGCTGGCTGCTGGCTTGGCTGCTTCACAGTGCGCCAGGAGTCAAAGTGCCACCTGCCCGACGTCAGAGAGCCGACAGCAGTCGTCCGCGATGCTCGTTGTGCCCGGCAGCAGCGTCGACCGAGGAGAATCTCGAAATCTCGAAATCATTCCAACAGCAAGTTCAGAGACGACGAGACCGTTTTGTCCCTGAAGCAAAAAACCATGCGAGCTTTTTGTTTCTGTCTCTCCATATTTCTCGCCGGGTTTACCTGACGTGTGCTGACGTTTTAGGTCGAAATATCAACACAGCTTTTTTGCCATAATTCTCACAGCGTTTCCTCGGCGAAGAAATAAATCCGTCGAGGCTCATGGATGTTCTCCACGCCGGATACGGTGTCATCGGCGGGTTTCCAGGCGACTCCTGGAAGAAGAAGAAGAAGAAGACCCGCGACCGCCTTCGCCTTCGTCGCCGCGTTTCATCTATTCTAATGCGACGCGGAAGTCGCGCGCGGTCTGTAAGCGCGTACACAGCGCGGCTAACGAGCTTCCGTCGTGCGGCGAAGACGCGCGACTCCGCGTCTGCCGCGCTTCCCTCTCTTCTCCTTCTTCCTCTACTTGTTTTTCTTCTTCATCTTCTTCATCTTATTGTGCTTCTTCTTCTTCTTCAGTTTGGCTGGAATCTCAGGACCAACCAAGCCAATCCAGTCTGGCCACTACAACCCTGGTAGAAAATCTGTAGCATTATGTTATATTCGGCCCAAACCAGGCACTGCATGCACTCAGAAAAATGTATGGTTGTCTGAGACGACAATGCTTTTATGGTTCCCGCAACTATAAATAATTAAACCGGCTGCCAAATGATGGTGCCCGTGACGATTTATATAGTAGAACACACTATATTTGACATTGTTATTCCCTGAATTTTTCTCGGTGTGCTTATCAGGCCCGGACAGAGATGACAGTGCCTTGACCAGGGCCTGACTAGCACCGAGTGTAACGCTGTAAATTTTCTACCAGGGGCGGAGAAAAAGGTTTGGTTAGGACTACCAAAAACATGGTTAAAAATATTACAAATAAAAACAAAATTGGAACTAAAAGGTCGGTCAACATAACGAAGGATTTGTATCGCTCAACCAATTCTCGTTGTCAGTGCAGAACGCGCCCAATGTCAAAAGTGCCATCGTTCACCACGACGCAACCACCGTCGTCGGTTCCAACGCAGCAGCGGAAGACGCGAACCTCGACAGGTCGCATTGATTAATGGAATCCCACCGGACGCGATGCTCGCGCGCCCGTAATCCCCGATATCCATTGAGTTCAAGAATCGCCGCTCGTACGTTATCCGATAGAGTATTTATATCACTGCGGGCGGAAATGGCTGCTTTTACGCCCGCTTCGCGGGCGTAAAACCGCCATTTTCGCACCTTGTGATATAAAATTTCGTACATCCCTCGTGCGAAACACTTTTTCTAACTCGTGTGAATGCAGCACTCGCCTTCGGCTCGTGCAGCAAACTCACACTCGTTAGAAAAAAATGTTTCGCCCTCGTGGAGTAATGTACTATTACGGCACCGTCGCACACACACACATCTAATTTGTTTGCCTCTATTACGGCGCGCGCGCGCTCCGCGTATATATATATATACATAGGCTAAACGCTCGTTTCCCCCGACCGACGGTCTATTATATTACACACCGCACACGTCGTGTGCGTGTTTCACGTGTTTTCCCTCCATTCGAGGCCATATTGGTAAATCGGCGGCAGCTGCGCGCGCGGCTCTCGGCTCTCTTTCTCTCTTTCTCTTTGATCGCTCGAGAAAAAGTAAATAAAATAAAAGCAAAGAGGCGAGAAATATAAAGGGCATCGGTTTTCCCTTTCGGCGAGCGCGTCGATTATTTTTCCGCGTTTGCTGAGTCGAGCGAGGAGGCTGGGTCGCTTCTGGATTCAAGAGGGAGAGAGACGCGAGCGGAGGATGGAAAGGGGAGGGGTAGGAATGGGGGAGGGGGTGGTTCAAGGCCCGAGCAGTGGATACACGGAATAGATGCGATATAGAGAGATGAGCTCGGCTCGTTTATCACTTGGCCGCCGATAAATCAGTACGTGGAGCGAGCGCGAACCCCGGGAATGCTTTGCGGTTCCCCATCGCGTTAGAGCGCCTCCACCAAGAGGGTCTTGCGCGTCGTTGTACCTAATATACTCTCCCGTCTCTCCGTCTCGCTTCCTCCACTCCCTGCGTGTGTGTGTTATATATAGAAACGCGGGGAGACACGGGAGGGTTGTGGAAGAGGGAAAGAGTCGAAAGGGTCCCAGGGGCGCGGTTGTCTTTGCCCGTCGGTGAATCAGAACGATTTTTTCTTAGCTTCCGGCAAGTCCAGGTGATCACGTAATTTTTTAATCGTCAGGTCTTCGGCACCAATCGAATAACGATCGTGAATTTTAATAAGAGAAGAAATCATTCATTTCATTAATTTCTCAAAACATTTCTTTCAAATCAATAAAGATGTATCTTTGAAATTGAAAGAATACATTTCGGTGGAGGCAATAAAAAAATGTAGCTATTTCATTGAATCAATGAAACATTTTCAGAATAGATGAAACGCGGCGTCGAAGGCGAAGTCGGTGAATCGTCCGTCGGTGAATGATTTTTTTTTTAGCTTCCGGCAAGTCCAGGTGATCGCATAATTTTTTTAATCATCCGATCTTTGGCACCAATCGAATAACGATCGTGAATTTTAATCAGAGATGATTTCATTCATTTCTCAAAACATTTCTTCGAAATCAATAAAGACGTATCTTTGAAATTTAAAGAAAACATTTCGTTGGAGACAATAAAAAGAAATGTACCAATTTCATTGAATCAATGAAACATTTTCGCCAGAAGTTATCCGTGTGTCGGCGCTGTATGTGCACAGCGGCTCCGGGTGTACATTATCTCACGAGCCGGTAGCCGCGCCGACGGATATAAATACTCGTGTAACTGCGTATGCGCCGGGCGGTATCTACACGTCGGCGGCTTGTAACGTTGGATATATCCGTGGATATATTCTACATGTTCGCGGTGGCGCTGCGCGGCGTCTCCCTCTCGCGATTCGCAGCCCCCTTACCCCCCTCCCCCCGAGTGGGTGTGGTCGCTGAGTGTTTATAAACCGGATTAGGGGAATATAACGCCCGCTCGGGCGATGTCTGCTCGCGTCGTCCGTGGGGTCCGTTTATTCGTTGGCCCGGGGGTGCGAAAAGTACACCCTGAAAACAGCCGTCGAGGGAGACGATCATTCCCGGAGGGGTTGGGGAGGAGCTGGAGGATGGGGGGGTTGATGGGATGGGATCGTTGGGGCTCTTCTTGTATACACAGCGTTCTGGTTCATCATTGTTGATGCTGTACACGAACCCAGCGTGACGTGCGGAAAAAGCTTCCCCCTCTGCCTCGCAGCTTCCACACCCCAATCGAGCTAATTGGATGTGCAGCGCCCGGAGATGAGTCTGCGCTGATCTGCGGCGAGGAATTTGCGGCACAGGATGTGGCCGGCGATCGTCGGCGGCTGCCGAGGAAAAATGGGAATTAGCATAGTGGTCGCCGCGAAAGCGTGCATCGAAATGAGGTTGGAAAAGTATACGTACGGTGATACTGAGCAAGCGCAAAGTGGCAGCTACTGATTTTCCAGCGGGTCCGTTCGGCGCCGACGGATATTAAATGTAACAAACTGGTTTGCACTTATATACACTTCATAAAATTAAATTTCACAACATCATTAAAGCTTGCGCGCTGGGATTGGAGATTTATATCGGACTTTGCGGAATTCACAATTTTCCATTGCCCATTATTATTATTATTATCATCCGTAAATATTCGATGCTACAGATTTGATTTTTAATCGAGTGTCCATGAATGCGGTGAAAATCAGGAAAACCCTCGAAGTGTCACTTACCCGTTCGATGAGAATCGAAGGGGATTCTAAATTTAAGCCCGTTTATGTGGAGCATCGCTGAGTCGCGCGGTCAGACACCCCTGACTGCACCGTTGACAGCGGGGGCGAGGGAGGGGGGGGGGGGGGGGCGATCCGATCGATGTTACACACGTCTTTGGCTCTCGGCGAGCCATCAGGGGTGGCGATTAATCGAACCACGCCCACCCCGCGCAGCAGCAGCAGCAGCGACACCGCTGCTGCTGCTGCACATCGAGGCTCCCGAACAATGCACGTCTTGATCTAACCCCGACGATTGAGCCAGACGCTCCAGAGCCGTGCGCTCGAAATTCTATTGACTCGCGTCCGGAGAGCCGATAATCCGGTGTGTGTCCCGGTGTCCCGACCACTTGCGCACGCTTCGACGCTCTTTGCTTGCGCGCGAGGCAAATAGAATGCGACAGGCGCGAGATAGCGAACCGAGGAGGGTAACGAATCGTGACGAAACAGCCGCGGGATAATGCGCGAGCGGCGCGTCGGGTGTCGGCGAACGAGTCCGCGGAACCCGGCCCGAGAAGCCGGAGCCCGGATAAGATATGATAGCGCACTTAATTCTACATTTTTTTTTTTCGCCTCCGTCCCTCTCTCTCTTTCTTTGTCGTTATTTTATCGCTCGAGTACGAGGCTTAACGAGTTATACCCGGTCGAGCGCCTACTGCGCGTGCGCAAGAGAGAGAGGAACGAAAGGAAGAGAGGGAGAGTGGGATACGTGTGTTTCGCGCGCAGTCTGCGTCGCCGCTGGTACGCAGCAGCGTCACACATGGTCTCAGGTGGCCGGAGAGCGAGCGAGTGCGTGCGCGCGCACGCGCCCGTGTGGTGGGGGTCGGGGTGGGCGTGGCCGCGCGCAGCCAATGTCACGCCCCGATCCCCCACCACGGCGGCGCGTGGAGGGGCAGCGCGCGAGACGATTGGCCGCGGACCGGTTTCGCGGGCGCGGCTTGGCATTAATTATTCTAAATAAGTCGTCGCCCTGCGGCGGCTGATTATAGAGTTCGCAGTGCCATAAATAGAACCCCCGTTTACCGAACGCGCGCGACCGGTGCCGGGGCTGCGGGAGCGAGCGAGACGGACGCGGGGAATCAGGACTCGGGTTCTCTCGGATTCCGCTCGTCGTTTTTCCACGGCTGCTGATGTTGCTGCTGCTGCTGCTGCTGCTGCTGCTGCTGCTGCTGCTGCTGCTGCTGCTGCTGCTGCTGCTGCTGCTGATGCTGAAGCTGAAGCTGCTTCTGTTGCTTCTGCTGTTGCTGGTCTTCGACGCTGCCGAACGAAAAAGCCAATCTATCCGCGCGCGCGCACGTCTCACACTTGCACCGCGCGGCTCGGCGAAGAGACGCGATTGGACCGTTTCAGCTTCTTCCTCTCGTCTTCCGTCGCTGCGCGGCGCGTGACTACGAGGTCGTCCACGTGACGGGACTTGATCACCGCGCCGGATTCCTCGATCCTTGGGGGATTTCGCGTTTCTTCTGATCGCGCTCCCTTGACTTTATAAGTATTGATATGTGCTGCGCTGCGTCTGGCGCGACTAAACGCCGCGCGCGGCCGCGCTTGGAATCTCTCTATTGGCGGACGTAAATGGGAAGGACCGACTTTGCAAGCGGCGTAATTGCTCGCGCTGTGATTGGACTCGGCGATGGTTATGATTGTTGCGCAACGATTTTGCAGCTGGAACGTTTCGGTTGTTTGAGGTTATTTTTTGTTGTCTTGACGAGGAATTCGTCTTTCCACGAATTTTGCGCAAGTTGTGTGACGGAAATATGTCTGATGGCGAAACTAATCCGGACTGCACCGCATTTGTCGGACTGCAGATTGGGAGCAAAGTGTAAACAAAAAATTACAACTCGTCAGTGAATCCAACAATGGAAAATATGACTTCTGTATAAAAAAGTCATATTTAAAAGACTCCTGAATATATGCTGGTGTCTCTTAGTTCTTGCCAATTTCCTTAATGCCCGAGGAAACAAACTGCAATACCATCTTCCACGGATGATTGATATTAATGGACATTTCCGATGCTTCGTCGTCGAAGAATAAAAACCGATTTATCACTCCCGTTCGATGGTAAACTTTCATACAAAGAAATTAACGAAACAGCCCACGCGGAGATTCCACGGACAAACATTACGACTGCGGGTCTCGTGATCCTTCTTTCCCTTCGGCTCGTTTAAAATCAGACACACCGGCAATATCATTCAGCTCGTAATAATATTCCTCCTCGGTCGTCGGAGAATTATACACATTTCTGTGTTTCGTCGTCCCGGGAACATTTGGAATTCACGTGAATTCTCGAGCGAAGCGGTTATAGCGACGAAGAAACTCGGATCTGTCGGAGGGTGGGGATGAGGGAGAGGAAAAAGGATGTGCTGTATGCTCGGATGTGTTCCCCCTGCGGAGTTAATATCGAGGAGAGAAAGAGAGAGAAATAGAGGAGCTGCCTTCGATCTTAGGCAGCGAGGAAGAAGAAGAAGTGGTTGAGAAACAACTCTCTTCCCAGGGGGCTAGTTACGGACTCTTAAAACGCGATTCCCTGCGCTGTCCGCGCTTTCCTATATCTGTATATACGCCATATACATAAACACACTATGAAACACGGTCGGAGGTTACCGCGAAAAATGATTTCGGCAATGACGGAAAAATGACGGCAAAAGCGGGGCCTGTTTATTTACTCGCCGCCCGGCGACGTAGCTGCAGATCGTTGGCCCTTTGTTGTGCGACGGAATAGAGCGATACGCGAGCGCGCGTCCCATACGTGTGGGGAGGGGAGGGGGGGACCGTCGGGCCCGGCGGACCCGTTCGCGGCGCGGCGGGGAGGGGGGACGCGTTGGGCCCTACCCCCACCCGGCGGCGCGCTGACCCGACTCCCCCTGGGAATTCCAACGGTTGATTCGCTGGCGGGAAAGGGCCGGGGCGTTGCCGGGCCGAATGGAGCGCTCTCTCTCTCTCTTCGGCATGGATAATATCGTTATTGATAAATTGACACGTACGACGCGTTAGTCAATCGCGCCTCGAGCTTTTCTCGTCTCTCAGCTCATCGTCCGCGTCTCTATCCCAACCGTCTACGCTTGTCGCATTGTTCTAAGGTTTTAGTTTCGGTGCTTTTTTTTTTGCTTTGGAACTCGAAACCCGGTGATGGATGAAGCGGGTTGGGAAAAAAAGTTGCGTCGCCGTTCGGGCACGAACAACCGCGTAACGTTTTACTTTAGGCCCTGTTGAACTCGATTGGTTGACTTGACGGGTTTTCAGGTTATGTTTTTACGTCCCTGTGCGGTATATAAAAAATAAAATATTGCAAGTGTCTCCTTTGACAGAAAAGCTGCATATTCGATGTGACAGTGTTGTTCTTGACAACACTGCTTGAGACTGCGCATGCGCAGACGATTTAATAGACGTTGTTTACCCGATAAAAGCGTCGGTTTTCAAAGATGTATCGTTAAAAATCTTGAACCACACCCAGCGGTCTCATTAACCGGCGAGTTACGCTCTTATCTGGCCGGATCGTGTGTAGTCGAGTCGCGACTCGCGCTGATTGTACATAAAAGTGACGTGCACCGCCCGTTCAGCATAATTATCGCTAAGTCGCGCGCGGGCGGTGAGAGCGAGCGGGACGAGAGACAGAAACTGAAAACAATTAGATAAAACAATTTGCATGCTAATCGGAACGGACGGTCGGGCGAGAGTGCGCGCGCGCCGCGCTCACTCGTCCGGTTGCACAGGATATGTGCGCAGTCTGTACGAGGCGCAAGCCTCTCTCTCTCTCTTTTTCTCTCTCCCTCTCTCATTCCATCCACTTATTGCGTTTTCTGCTCTCGCCGCGCGAGCCGAGAGCCATCGTCGTTCAATTATTCAAAGCGTATCGCGTATCGCGCCCGCCGCTGTCTGCGTGACCGCTTTGTCACGATACGTTAACTTTACAGATTTTAATTATTGCTAGTCGTACGCGCATTTAACGACACTTCTTTTATACGGATCGCGTGTTTCTAACCTCCGGAGGCGTCCGCGTATCACTGGTAAAAATATATGCCTCGAGAGTTTTTACGCGTTGTAAACCTTAACGCGTAATTGCGGCGTAAAATTAATCCATTTCTTGCGATAAAATGAAAGCAAATTTAGTAAAACTATAATCGTGTTGAATTTAGCGATTTACATGAATAAAAATCTTGCAGCTTGTACGTAAAGTATCGAATAGAATTTTTTTCATAGTTCACTATTACGCGGTAACCACTTCTAGGCTGGATATCAACTGTGAGGTGGTATCTGTGCACCAATCCATAGTCACGTGCGAGCGAAGCCCTAATACTGCGCACCGAGTGTACGACTTGTATTAGAAATCCGATATTTGCCTTCTATACCTTCACTCCCTCCCCTCAACGTGGCCTCAGCGTTCGTAATTCAACACGATCAATCTAATCCCGAAATCTAATCCAATCAAGATTAAATAAAAATTGTATATTACAGTAGAATAATCTCATTAACGGGCAGAGAGAGGTCAGAAGCAATTAAAGGCGACGGAATGAATTGTGATAATGGACTCAAAAATACAAAATAAATTAACGATGGAAAGTAAAAATTTTTTTTTTTTTTTTCAACAATAAAATTCTCGATACTCGAGAATTCGAGATATAAACTTTTTTCTTCCGTTCAAATTAACGACTGAAATCTACGAAAATGGTTAGTGCCAGAATAAATTATATAAATTTTTTCCTTGTGCTCGAATTGACGATTAAAATCTACAAAAATGTTAGTGCTAAAATAAACTACAAAAGTCACTTATACCGCACCGACAACAATGACTATAAACTCGTAACTCGACGCAGCGAGCGTGCGGCAAAGGCTGTGGACTATATGCGTTCCTGGGCACGGGAATGCACAGTCGACTAACAATTTGGCCCCTAGTTTACTTGCCTGTCCGTTCATTCGGCGTAATTTAGAAATCATAATTTATTGATACGTCGACTACGTAGACAGCTGGTTCAATAGAGACCGGAGCTAAATCGTGCGGGCCGCCGACGTCGACGATACAATATAATAGACCGCGGCAGAAAGAGAGAGACAGTTTGGGTGGCGCAAGTGCGAGCGAGACAGAGAGAGAGAAAGAGAGAGAAAGAAAAATAGAGACAGCGACATCAGTCAGCGCCCTCTTCAATCCACCGCGGGCGAAACGGGCGCGATCGTGGAATAAATTACGTCAAACGGATCGAGCGAGAGCGGCGCATCTGTCGTGTGCGCAGGCGCGTCCCTCGTATAATACATTTGTTCGTTGTACATTTTTATTGCGCGCAAATAAAAAAAAAAACGAACAAAAAAAAACCCTAGCAGACACATGTGAAGCTCGTAGGACGAGGGATAAAACACGGCGCAGCTACGAAGCTGCAGTAATGGTCCGCAGGGTGGCGCATTTTTGTATGAAGCAATTTCACTCGCGGAGAGAGAGAGAAGAGAACCGTAAAACTTTCGGGCAGCCCGTGACACGACACGACACGGGGAGGATGTTTGCCGACTCGCAGGAACGACGAATTAACCCCTCGCCGTGTGTTCTAACCGCGCCGGAATCGTCGTTACCGCGCTGAGAGCGAGCGCGCGCGCGAGCCTCTCGCGGGGTGGAACAAAGAAAACGCCGGGCGCGAGGTGACCCACGAATCGCCTCACCACGCGGCTCGCGACACTGGGCGGTGATCGTCACCCCGAGCCGGTGGGCGGAGCGAGAAAGTGGGCGTGGCCGATCCGTGGAAGCGAGCGCGCCGGGAGTGGGGGAAACAGTGTTTTTTTTTCGTTCTTTGGTGGGGATCGAAGGATTGCAGTCTGCCTTGGCCGCGCAGTTGGCCGTAAATCAGCAATTTATTCAACCCTCCGTGAGGCATCCACCTTTGTTTGTATACAACACTCATTTAATTTTATTTTTTATTTTTTATTTAATCTCTCAGTTGTAGTTATGACAATTTCCTTTCAGTCATTTAGCGTCAGGGTGACATGGAATTATTTTCCCAATGCCCCCTTAAATTTGGTAAGTCCTGTGAAAAAAATAACAGAAAATGTGCCTAGAGGCAAATTATCGGGCACCCTCAGTTTCTGCCTGAAATCAGCGTTAGAGTGTTTCCGGAGGACTGTTGTACTCTCGCGTCGAGGGCTACTTTAGCGGAGGGCAACCCTCTCGGGAGGGTTAAGAGCCTCGATTTTTCACGTGTGGTGGGGGGAGGAGAGGGGGGTTCGAGGATCGAACTCGCGAGGCTTCCGCGAGACGAGAGGAGCAGCGATGGAAATAATTCGCCGGGTGGGGGTAAGAGGTCCCCTCCCTACTGGCCAGCTAGTCCGCGGAGCCACGTGGTGGGGGAGCCCCGGTCGCCCTGTCGAGGGTAAGGAGGCGTCGCCGCGGCGCGAAAATGGGCGGAGCGACGGCGCGGCGCTAATAGAGATACAATCGAGGGTGTCCGGTGCGGTGCAGCGGCAGCGCCGAGGCCCAGCGTAGGAGGAGTGAGCGAAGCGGGCCACGAGGGGAGGGGGAGGCTGCGGCGGCGAGCGAGCGAGGCGAGCAGCGAGTCCGAGAGCGCCGAGCCGGGCAGCAGCGGCGGTGGAGGCGGAGGAGGGAAAGCGGTAAGTAGGGACCTCGGGGCCCCCCTAGTTTAGACATCACCGAGCGACGGATGGACAGCCAGTCAGACCCGTCACGGCACTCGCACGAGTACTCGGAAACCCTCGGGAAATCGAGAGAGCCCGCAGCAGCAGCAACAGCAGCAGCAGCAGCCCGGCCGAAAAATATTTTCGAGTCGCGCAGCACACTCGTCGCGTGACACACCGGTCAAGAGCGTCGACCAGCGTCGACTGTCACCTCGACTCGACCCCGGTCTTCGGTCTCTTCGGGTGACTTCAGTGAAAACTCGTGAACACTCGAATAGAAGATAAACCTTAGTGAAACGTGCAGTGTTTGAATTGAGTTAAAAAAAAATCGCTTCTCAAAAAAAAATAGTGCCTGACCCGCAGGATTAGTTTCGCAATTCGAGACACATAAAGACATGTCTCCGTTGTAGAGTCACCTTTGAGCCTCGTGCGGTGACACTAGCCTCAAAAAAAAAAATTAATTCACAGTCGTCGAACGGAGAAAAAAAATAATGAGCGTAGCTCTGGCAACGATGGACAGCGCGTACGGGCTCCGGCTCGGTCTGGGTGGTCACCACCATCACCGGCCTCTTCACCATCACCGTCACCCTCACCACCATCACCATCTCGCTCACCACGCTCACCACCACCATCAGCAGCAGCGCTCGCCGTCACCGCCGCCGTCACCCGCCCAATCGGGTGACAGTCGCGTGTCCGCAGTGTCACCTCCGCGACCGCCGACCGCCCGTCACCCTGAGATGAATGACGACAGCGCGTCGTTGCGATTCAGCGTGGTGAACATTCTGCGACCGGACTTCGGCAAGGACGCGATACTCAGCACGCGAACGGCGGTGAAGCGACCGTGCCCGTCACCCGTTCGTCCTCACCCGCAGCTGCCCCGTCACGGCGCTGCGCTATCGGTCGCGCGCGACCTCTCATTGGCCGCCGTCACCTCGCGCCTCCCGTCGCCACTGTCACCCGCCTCCTCAGCCGCAGCAGCCACGTCCAGCGTCTACCAATCGTCGAGCGCTGCGCATCACACGCGGCCGGACTCTTACGCCGGCGGCTCGACGTCACCCGCGCTGCTGCCCCGTCACTCGGGCGGCCTCAGCCGCAGCGGAAGTCTCGAGAGCCTAGCGAGCAACCGCAGTTCCGTCACCGGCAGCGGCTCCGTCACCGCGTCGCTGTCGTCGGCCGCGTCGACTATCGGCGGCTGCGCCGAGTCCGTCAGCGGCGACAGCGTCGCATCGTCGAGCGCTTCCGGCGGAAGCGGACAGCAGAACGGAAACGGACAGAGCCTATGGCCCGCGTGGGTCTACTGCACGAGATACTCGGACAGACCGTCTTCCGGTTGGTTGATTTCTTTATTTCTTCTATTTTTTATTGTCAATTTTTTTTTTTTGCAAGTGTCACCTTTTAATTGAGTCATAGAGCCCGCGACGTAGGATGGCTATAATACTCGGGCTGTATATATGTATATACTCAGTGACGATAGTTTCCGATTGAGTCTATTCGCCGCGAATAGTTGATGCGAAAATAGCGACCTGTTCGTGCGGTTTCGAGTCGCGGTTCCGCGAGCAAACGTTTCACTCGCGACCTACGGTCGGTATACCCGCCCGTAGGTCGCTCGCAACCGCCACTCAACGGCCTAGATTCGAGACTCTAGGGCCGGGTGAGCGAGAGAAAAAAAAAGTAGCGGCTACGGTGACAATTGCTCACGGGTCGTGTACCGAGACCGCGACACTTGACGGGGTTAACGTACGTAAACTCGTGGGCGGCATCTGGCAGCTTCGCAGGCCAACAATTTTATCCTCCCAACCTATTTACTCACCTCTAACACGTTTAAGCGCATGTATATACATATATACACGCATACAGTATTTTAAAATGTGTGTGTCTATATTTACGTGGCTTATTTTCGCTTCCTTATTTTTTTTATCACGAGCAACGAGACTTCGATGACCTCGCTATGTTATTTTCGCAAATGTTACGTATTAACGTCGCGAGAACATCGAGGATGTAACGCTCGGCGATGAAAAAAAATTTACGTCGTACTTGCGCAATTTAACGGATATAAATTATATCTCGTGCGGCAGAGCGTCGAGCGTGTAAAGCGACAAAACCGGGTCACACTTTGACGCTGCTGCTGCTTTCTGCTGATGATCCATCGACTCGGATTTCGCGTTATGGTTTCACGTCGGGCGAATGTCACGCGGCGCGGTCGTTTGCCTCGGATATCAGGAACGAAAATTCCAACGGTACACGAGGCGGGTTTCGCAGATTCGCGGATAATAAATATTCATCAGCAGCAGCAGCCGCAGCAGTCGCAGCAGCAGCAGCAGCAGCATCGTCGGCGGTTAACTTCGTCCCTCGTTCCTCGGGTTCCAATTCGCCCGATATTTATGCTCGTCCCAGTCAATATTCTCGAACTTGGCCTTGGCTGCTTCGAGTATCCCACCGCGTCAGTCTCAGCTTCATTTGAATAATGGTTCTGAGTTATTTTTCGTCAGCGAATAAATTATCGATCGCGATTGAGAGATTTTAAGTGCATCGATAATACATGACTTGCTGCTCAAGAAAAAAAAAAAAAAACATTTATCGCGCTCGCATTTTTCATAATTTATCAGAATTACTGCTTTTTCTTATCTACATTTTTTCGCGCTCCGAAGTAACGAGAAAATTAACAATCTTATCACTCGAAAAAATGATCAAACGCTCTAAAGTTTCTCATACTCGATTATCATTTATAAATTATTAGAATTTCAAATTAATTTTATTACTTTTTTCATACCACTTCCAGAAGTCACGTGAATTATTTTATCCCTCGCGAAAAAAAAAAAAAAAAAAAAAAAAAATCCAAGGCGCGACGCGAGCGCCGCAAGAGTCGCGGTTTATTGCAGACGGGCCGATCAATTATTCCGCAGAGCCGCAACGAGCCCGGCGCGCACAAAGTACGTACGAAACCGCGCGCGACGACGTAGTTCCTGTCGTTGTCGCTCACTCGGCGGCCGCCGCATAAATTCCACGAGTGCAACACATACACCACACACACACACCCAAACCGGGTTTATTAATAAAATATGTTATAACGAGCGGCTAAGAGACGCCCGCGAAGAGTCCGGTTGTTACAAAGTATTGTATATGTTCCGAGGAGCGACTGGTGGCTCGTACCCTGACATTCGTTCCGCCGTGCGACATCGAAAGACGCGCGCATACGCTCGGGTTCCCACCGACCATCACGCGCCGTGTCTCACCCGTAAACACGATTCCTCCTCGTTGTCCTCCCCCTCCCCCTCTCGTCCTCCCCCTCCTCCTCGAACATTCCGACTCGATGGACAAGCTCGACGGACTCGGCTTGCGGTTAAATAATTCAGGCGACTTCTCCGGCGCGTTACCGATACACAAGCGGATTTACTGACATCGGACTTATTTTGTGTTGTTGTTGTATGTTTTCAGGACCGCGAACGAGACGAGTGAAGCGCACGTCGACCGGCGACAAGACGGCGACCCCCGACGAGAAGCGACCGCGCACCGCGTTCAGCGGCGAACAGTTGGCGAGGCTGAAGAGCGAATTCGCGGAGAATCGTTATCTCACCGAGCGACGACGTCAGCAGCTGTCGCGCGATCTCGGGCTCAACGAGGCGCAGATCAAAATTTGGTTCCAGAACAAACGCGCGAAGATCAAGAAAGCGAGCGGACAGAAGAATCCTCTGGCGCTGCAGCTGATGGCTCAGGGTCTGTACAATCACTCGACGGTGCCCGTTGATGAGGATGGCGAAGAGATTCCCGAGGGACAAAATTCTCAGCACGAGCAGATGTAAAGAAGTCACCCTGGTTGCCATCCCCTCCCCTCCCGGGCCGAGGGAGGATCGAGGATCGAGGATCTAGCGGATCGAGACGAGATGAGAGAGCCTCGAAGATCGACCGGATCGAGACGAGAAGATCGAGGCTCGAGGATCTAGCGGATCGAGACCAGACGATCAAGGCTCGAGGATCTATATAGCGGATCGAGACGAGACGAGAGTTGCTCGAAGATCGATCGGATAAAAAATCAACTATTTATTTCCCCCACTGTAAATATTTGTCGCTGTGAATAATAATTAGCCTATATACAACCGCGTAAACTGTACACACAATCGTAATACGCGTAGTGAAAATTATAATTATACAAATACAAAATATATATATATATATTATTACAAATAGATATATTATACGAAAACGTTATCGTAGTTGTAGATAAATCGATGTAAATAGCATTCGCAATTTATATATATTATCATGGCTAGGTATCTACGACACGATGATTACATGTTTTATGCGAGAGAAGAAAAAACTAAGATAAAAAAATCACACACACACACGATCTAAAAATGTATTTGTGTACATAGTATTATTAATTTTATTGTGACTATCGATTGTGTAATCGCGAATTTTAAGTTAACTCTGCGATTGAATGAAATCGTGTCCCAGTGCTGATTATATATATATTATACATAGACATTCATAATCATCGAGTAGGTAATGAAGATTGAGACGATGATGAATATGATTAAAATGCAGATTGAATGAAAACTCGTGTTTAGTTATTTTATTTTTTTTATTTACAACTCCTCGTTTGAAGATAAACGATATCACATATAGGTGGATGTACAGATGTAATTTAAAAACATGGAAAAAGGAAAAACCGTGGAAAAAGTCATGGAAAAAGGGAAGCCAAGTGGAAACCGAGCGAGATGTGCGACTCTCCTCCACGAGTCGCTAATTATACTTTTGGGTGGGCGTGACCAGCACCCGCTCTCGTTGCCCCTCTCCCCCCGCCATCCCCCTCAGGGAGAAGAGTTTCTCGCGCGCGCTCCACGGTCCATTTTCACGTGTGACACATTGCGTGCTTCGCGCCCGAGTGAGCAAACGCCCGCGGTAATTGATCCCGAATTAACGAGCCACCCCTTTATCTCCGCCGCGCGGCCGAGACGCGACTGACAAATGAATGGTTTGCGACGAAGACGACGTCGACGACGAAGACGACGACAACGACGAAGACGACGACAACGACGAAGACGACGACAACGACGAAGACGATGACGACGACGACTACGTACCAAATCCGAGATGACTGCTTTTATTTTGATCTGTCATCGCTGAGATTCCAGCCTAAATGGTGTAAGTGGCGAGATTAATAATAAAGCCAAAGCGAGTAAAAGGAGAAAAAAAATTATAAAATTTTTATTACATCCGTTTTTTGACATAAATTTATCTGCAGCCCCCTCCCTCTCGGGGGTTGCAATGACAAGAAGGCCATTTCGGTGGTTCCGCAATATTCTGCTGCACCGGCGAAAACTTAGTCGAGCGCCGGAGCGAGTTCGCAGTGGTCATGAATACAGAATCGTTGTGTGTCCCTCTACCCCCTCATCCCCCTCGCCGGTCACGGGGGTCGAGCTGTCGTATTTAACCCTGGCAATTCGTAATTACAGGAATTTCTGTGCCGCAAGAGGGTTGTGTATCCGCCGGTCGTTCCGCGGGGGCGTCGGGGGCAAAGGGTGGAAGCGCGGATCGGGCGAATGCTCGGCAGGCGTTGGGGGTTAGGGGGGAGCGAGGGTGGGTTATGCGCCTCGGGGATGGCCAGCCGGAGCGGCCGCAGAGGCATCGCGCGATGGCCATTAGGGGTCTCCGGACGCGGCCGCGCCAGTGGCTCACTAAATTTTCGCTCGCACCGTACGAGCTCCCTCCCCCCTGCACCTACCCCCTTCCACCCCAACCGGCACCTTGCGAACCGCAAATTAATGGCCCCACCCTGCACACACGATTCCGCATCCCCTGTGGTGGGTCGGGAGGAACCGTGGGTGGGAGGGGGAGGGGAGGGGTGACTCTTGTTTATCGCGCTATCTATATGTGGAAACCCAAGCGCCCTCTATGAGGCATCGGTCCGACTGTGCTTCTCGCCTTTGGCGCTGCACCGGAGAACCACGAAGACCCCCCCGCAAGTTCGCGCCGAGTGTGTCTTTTGGGCCCCTGCGGACGCGGTGAACCACTCGGTGAACTGGGGCGCAATTACGCGTTCTGAAGTGGGGGGAGGAAGTGGGGCAGGGTGGTTGGGGAGCATTTTCTTGCGACAACGAAAATTCGGCTGCGAAAATTAATGTCCGGGAAATTATGACGACGTGTGGGAATTTTGGTGGGAAAATGTATTCCGAAGACTTTTTTTTTTTGTTATTTTTGCTATATGGAATTATTTGGCACATAAAAAAAAAATTCATTTCGAATTTATTTGAGACTGATAATTGGACGAATCTTTACTTCGGCGTCTGAAAATAGTTCTCAATGCTCCGGCGACGTTCCGTCGAATTGCGTCTCGCGCCCCGAGAGCCGCGGCTGATTAGACGAAAACAGTTTGAATCTTTCTTTGCGAAGCCTCGAGAAAAAAATCGCCTTTTCCCCGAAGCTCAAAAATATATCCTTTGGGCTCTCCCTTTTCCGTCTTCGGCGCCGATCGACCGTGCGAGGAGTCGCGTCGCGAAAAGCGCTCACCGCGACGGCGAAATTAAAGCGGGTTGCGGGCGTTTGCGTGAAAATTCTGTCTCTTCTTCGCGCTCAGGAGACGCGAAGGAGAGAATGAGAGAGAACGAGATATATGGATAATTTATCGCCGTGGCTTTTGGGAATCGAGAGGGTTGTGTGCGAGGCCAAAGAGACCCGCGCGAACGCCCCGGGGCCAACGGGAAGACGCGGGAGAAAAACGAATTAGAGGAACTGGCGGCCTGTGGCGGGCCGAGCGATTCGCTGGTAGCGCGTAACGATATGGATGCCGCGCGGTCTCGCGACTCCTCGCGCCGCTCGCGAGAGCAAAGAGCGAGCCCACTTAGCTGCCCGTAAATGTGTCGCTCGTATGATCTCAGACTCCGCTTCCCTCTCTTTCTCGTTCGCGCTGACTACCCGGACAGATGTCTCACCATAGATCACGCGAAAGCAGCGAACCTATATCTATATATATAGTCATACATATATTTTGCTACCGTGCCCAACGTGCATCGCGTCTTTGGACTTAGAAGCGAGAAATTGAAATTACGTCAGTTCAGAAAAAAATCGAAAATTGCACTGAGAAAAATTAATAATTGTGATTACCAATCATTGGTTCGATCTACCAAAATATTGGTTGCAGTTGCTAAAATATTGGTAGCTCTGACCGACGATTAGTAATCACAACTATTTATTTTTCTCAGTGTGGAGAGCTAAGGGTCTATAATAAAATTAATAAAAAAAATCAAGAGTAAATAATGTATACACTGAGAAAAGAGATTTGTTGGTTCAATAAATCAGCGGTCACCGGCTGTCAAGTCAATTGTTTATTCAGCTTAACAATAGTTTTTTTTTTCACCTCAAACATATCTCTTGTCTGCTGAACCGAGAAACAGTTGAAGAAACAAAAAAATGTGTTGCTCGAACCAAATATTTATATTTGACAGCCGGCGACCGCTGCTTTGTTGAACCAACAAATCTCTTTTCTCAGTGTAATTTGATAACAATCGACAATTTGGCGACACGACGAAAACAATAAAAAAAGTCATCGACAGAAATAAATATTTCGCGAAATAAAAATATGATTCGCCACCGAAAAATCGACGCGCAATCTGCTCGCGTCCCGAATCAACACGACCGATGCGCGTGCGCATCATATCGTCAGACCTCGTCGTTCGCCCGTTCGCGAGCTCATCAAAGTCCTCGACCTTTCGCGCGATACGACATAAAAGTGACCGGAATAGCCCACCGGGGAAGCGATCGGGTGATTCGGCTCAACAGAATCTCCATCGTCGTCGTCTTCCTCGTCGTCTCAGCCTTTTCCCATTTCTCGAGGAGTCTTCACCCTCTCTCTCCCTCTCACCTCATCCCGATCTCCTTCGTTCGCTTCTGCGACGGATCCACGGTCCTCAGGCCTCTCTCCTCTCTCTCTCAGCTTCTTCCCGCGTGCGCCAAGTATCCGCGGATGTTTTTCTTCTCTCTTGACCCTGTCGTCGCGTTGAAAACGCCGAAAGACGTAGCCCGGTTGTGCGCACGCGCGACGGGCCACTCGGTCGTCGTCGTCGTCGTCGTCGTGGTCGTCGTAGTCTTTCGTCGTAGTCGTCGTTGGTCGTAACGTGTAATTGGCCGGGGCTGTGAACGCGATATTAGATCCTCGTTATCCTAACGAGCTGAAATACCCGGCTAAAACGATACACGTTTCGCGAATATATATCTACGTTGGCTCGCTCGCTGCTGCTGCTGCTGCTGCTGCTGCGTGAGCATGAACCGCGACCGCGACCGAGAAAGACCGGAGAAACAGCGGAGAGAGAGGAAGGAGAGGGACGCGAGATGAGATAAAAGGAAAGTAACTTAGGTGTGGACGGTGAGAAAATCCGGCGGGAATAACGCGACGACGACGACGACGACGACGACGAGAGCTAAACTTCTCGGACACCGCGAGTCGCAGTCTCACCCTTTCTCTCTCTCGCTCCGCGCCTCTTCCTTGTCTGTTTCTCTCTCTCTTCCCTCTGCCCCCTCCCCCCTCGTCACCCTCCGTATTCCGCTCGACGCTCTCGGTCATCCCTTTAATTTCCGTCCTCGTAGGCGACGTTTTGTGCGCGCGCGCAGTGCGCCTCGCGCACCCCTCCCCCCTCCCCCTTCCCCCTCTCCCCAAGAGAGCTTTTGCTCTCGTGCACACACCACTTGCCAATTAATCTTCGGAACCACCGGCGCGACTTCCATAAGGCGCGACCGTAATGCACATGCGCTGAGTGGTGTGCGCATTAAATCCATGTATAAATATATGTATGTGATTTGTGTGCGCTCGAATATGTATTGTAGGCTAGTATAAGTGCGCGGTGCGTTGATAGATCACAATTTACGATTCTCATTGACCAATTAAATAGATATCCTAACCGCGTCTTATGAAAGCCCCGTACACGCGGCCGTAACTAATCACCCGGGCAAGCTAATTATACAGTATATATCAAACGGCGAACGATAATTACAATATTTAGCCGCGCGCGCGCGCGCAACCCGGGCGAGAGACCGCGAACGTTTGTATCTCTGCATGAAAATCGAATATTCTCTCTCTCTCTCTCTCTTTCTGTCTCTCTCGCGTCATTTTCCGCAGAGACGGCAACCGGCGCGCGAACCGAACGGGTAATTTACGACGCCGCGGGCTTACAATGTGTCTGGAAGTGGCGACGGTTGCCGATTGGACGAGAGTTTCCGTTTTCGTTTATCGACAAATCGATTTTTATTTTTCTTTAATGCTTTCCTTTCACGAAAAAAAATCTGTAAAAATTATTCTTAATCTGCGAACCAATTTATCGAGTGGAGAACAGTGAAGAAAAAATCTGTTCAATTGCCAGGTTAGAGATGTAAGTGATATGAGCAGAAGAGTCTCGCACGGTAACGAATACAGGTTCGAAAGTTTCCGTTTCCGTTTATCGAACAAATGCATTTTTTTATTTATTTTTTCACGTTTTCCTTCAACGAAAAATGCTGGCAAAATTATTCTCATTCTGCAAAACGATTTATCGAGTCGAAAACTGTGAAAAAAAAATCTGTTCAATTGCCAGGCCAGTGATAAGTCATACGAGCAGAGGAGTCTCGCACGGTAGCGAATATGCGGTTCGATCTCTTCGATTCTCGCGGTACCGTTCGGCTGGTATCAGAACCAGCGGGAGCGCCATATGAGTGCAAGAATCGGAGTGAGGAAAGGGAGGAAAGGGAGGGACCAAGGGTGTCTGCGCTCTCGGACGGTGGTCGCGAAGGGCGGGAATTTCCGCGGCGTCTCGTTTCACGGTTCGCACAACGAGTGGCACACTCGTTGCTCCAACGTTTTAAGGGCATAAAAGCTGCACACACCTATACACATATCCACACCATACACAACGCTCACAGCGTACATATCTATATATATCTGCATATATCTACACATAACAACTCGGATGCTGTACGAGACCAGCAGAGGCACCGGCGACCGCGGAGCGAAACGTGTAAGTACGCGAGAGAAGGTAGGATCGACGAATGTACCGAGGAGGACGAGGATAGTGGGAAGGAGAAGGACGGAGTGAGAGAGGAACGTGGTGCAGCAGCAGCAGCAGCGGCGGCAGAGGCTATTGGAACGCGAAGGGGCCCCGAGAGTAGAGTAGAGAGACCACCCAACGCGATCGCGCGCCGGACTTCGGCACCGGGCAGAAGGTAGCGCCCGGCGAGCGCGACGGAGACGGACAGACGGGAATCGCGGCGACGAGAAGCGAGAGCGCGAGTGAGACGATGAGAGCGGAGTGAGCGAGAGAGCGAGAGAGAAAGAGAACGACAAGACAAGACGCAGAGCGGAGAAAGGGAGACGAGACGACAACGGGCATCTGGGCGAGGAATGCTTGTTGGGTCATTAATGCTCCTCGCTATGCACACTCCTTATGGATCTGACCAAATCAGTGACCGATTGCTCTCCTCCTCCCTCTCCGTTTCTCTCCTTCTCTCTCTCTCTCTCTGCTTCTTCCTCCCTTTCCTCGCCGCTCGTCCACCCCTCAGCTGCCTCGAAGCGTCTCTACTCTCAGGCTCAGCTCTACTCGCTCGAGCTATTCTATATTCAATTCTCCAGCGCGGCTTCTGACTGACTCTCTCCGATTTTAATTCCTCTCGGCCCCCGACGTGACTCGCTCGACGCGGTCGCTCGACGATCGCGAGCTACGAGGACGGATGGGGAGGACGAAAAAAAAAAAAAAAAAAATCGTAAGGGTGGAATATCCGACGATTTGAGTTTAGGCTGACGAGGTTTCGATTTTTTGGTCTGGAGAGCCTAAGGAGCTTTTTGAAGATACAAGATATAAGATACTAATTTTGATTTTTCCGTAAATTAAAACGATTTTTTTTTCAGTCCCCGACAAAGTTTCCTCGAATTTCCGTAATTTGCCAATCAACGCGATTTCCCAATCGCGTCGGCGATAAAGTTTTATTCCTCGCGGGGATTAATTACGCCGGTAAGCGAGCGCGAGTAATTATCATGGAAGCGGAGCTGGACGCGGGGGTCGCGCATAGGTACAACGCTCTTCCGCCGCCGCTGAGAGAACCGGAGTAAGAGAGAAAGAGAAAAGGAGAAAAAAAAACAGAGGGAGAGAGAGAAAGAGCCGAGACGAGCAGGAGGAGAGTCGGTAATTAAATTCTTTGCCGAGCAGAACGATACCGGAATGCTCCGGGTGAGAGTTCCAGGGAAAGGGGAGGCGATGGGGGAGGGAAGGGGGGAGGGTTGGTAGCAGCGAGCGCGACTGGGGGGTAGGAGGCGAGGGGGGGAGGACGAGGGGGCGGGTTCTCTCGTAATTAAAAGAGAAACGTTTAGTTTCTTGCCACCCCCGTGTTAGGTCTTGGTGCGCGGTAATTAAAAGAATATGGAGCCGTAATCGGGCCTCTCGAACCTCCGTCCCCCGCCCAACCCCCCTTTTCCTCCGTCCTGTCCACTCCCCTTCACCCTGTTCGTCGTTTTCTCCGTCTTTTTCTTTATTCCCGTCTCGCCCCGTTCCTGGAAAAGATACAAACCCTCCCCCTCACCCCTCTTTCCGCTGCTCCTTCATCTCCCCCTCCTGGCTTCATCCCTCCCACCTCCCCCTTCGTCCTTGTCGCGAGTCGTATCTTCCGCAGCGTCGCGAGGACTTTTCATGCTAATTTCCCTCTTTCTTTTTCGCGCGCAATGATCATTCGCGGAAGACACGGGGAGATCTCGGGGGTCGGTGTGCAGGGGGTGGAGAGGGTGGGGGGAGGGAGGGAAAATCGTGCGCGGCGCGATCACGTTTTTACAATTCACGAAGCGTCGGCTCTTCACTCGGCGCTCCGCTCGCCAATTGAAATAGTTGAGAACAATTATCGTTTGAAAACCACCCCCGCGTCTAAGAGTGGCGCGAAGCTCGGCGAGAGGGGGGAGGGAGGGAGGGCGATGCCACGGGCAACCGCGCTTATTCAGCTTCCTCGTGCCGGGGCGATAGAACCACCGAGCCACCCTTGTCAGACCTCCACTGTCCCCCTCACATCCCCTCCCGCCCCCCGGGCAACCCTCCTGTAGCCACTCGCGGACGCGCGATCACCTCCCCTGCCGAGGGGGCGCGACCAATGGCGCGAGAGGGAATTCGCTTCTTTACGATTTTCAACGTTTTCGCACTTTCGCACGTATCCACCCATGAAGGGTGATCGGACTTGGCCGATGATCGGCCCAATCTCGGTGCCGAGATTGCCAACATTGGCATATGATATTGGCCCGATCATCGGCCCGAGTCTCGGATGATAAGTCCGGCTCGATATTGGCAACAATAGTTGGCCGAGTATCGCGTACGAGGATCGGCCGAGGATCGGCCGAGTATCGGCCGGGTATCGGCCGAGTATCGGTCTTTTTGTCGGCCGACATTATCGGCCGTATAAATTTTATCAAAAAATAATTAATTGTACTTATTTAATCAAGTTATCCTGCACTTTTAATTACATATTCCGCCTCTGATGCATTTTAATCGCTGAAAAATGTTTACTTTTTTTTACATTGTCAGGAATCGAACCTGGGACCTTTGGGTTGTTGCGCTGCGCCTTAGCTCACTCGGCCATTGCGATCATGTCATTATACATTTCTTTTTGTCTATTTGATCGACTAATGTAAAGTATCAATTTGATGTACTATGTACAGCACTTACAGAATTATATGACTGCGTCTAATGCGGTATAAATAAATCACATTCAATAATCTTTCACGGAAATCAACAATTAGTGAGTCAATACAAGGCCGAGCATTGGCCTAATATCGGCAAGCCAACAATTGGCGAGTCAATACTTGGCCGAGCATTGGCCTAATATCGGCAAGCCAACAATTGGCGAGTCAATACTTGGCCTAGCATTGGCTTAATATCGACAAGCCAACAATTGGCGAGTCCATACTTGGCCGAGCATTGGCCTAATATCGGCAAGCCAACAATTGGCGAGTCAATACTTGGCCAAGCATTGGCCTAATATCGGCAAGCCAACAATTGGCGGGTCAATACTTGGCCGAGCATTGGCCCAATGTTGCAAAGTCGATAATCGTCACCCCAACATTGGCCCGAGTATTGGTCGTTTCAGCTTTATCGGCAGAACCTACATGGGCAACGGCGCGGCGCACGAGCGCAGTTGGATATAGTGACTTTTTTTTCGGTCTCTTTCTTTGTCAAGACTCGTGGATTTTTTTTTATCGAAGAGCCGCTTGCTGAAAGGTGAAATGTGGATATCAGATGTGACTGGATGTTCCGATTTTTTCAAATTATTTTGCATTACAGTAAAAAAAAATGATTATAGAAATTATTGTGGAAATTATTATGGAAATTATTATAGAAATTATTATGGATTATAGTCCATCGCAATGACAGAAAGAATTATTTTCGACACTCGATATTGTTCAATTTAGGGTCGTTGTGTGTCGAGAGAGCAGAGCGAAAATCGGGACTGTCAAACGTTCGCAGCGAGGCATTGACGCCGAGATAAGTGACACTGCAAAGGGAAAGATTTGTCGCGGTCCCTAAATCGCGTCGACAAGTTGCGCCGAGTGGACGCGTGTGGAATTTCAGGCCGAGGGTGTCGCGGGCACCGGACTCGCAGGCGAAACTGTCACCCGAACGCTTCGGGCGGCGAAAGGCGGGCATGTTTATTTAACCCAAAGTAATTTGATCGAAAATTTAATCAAGTCGGATTTTTGAGCGACGCTGCTGCGAAAGCGCGACGAATCGGTCACGCCCGCGCGATTCCCGTCGAGCAATAAAACTCCGACGCGGACAGAGACGCGGATATCCTTCGTCTCTCCGCTGTTTTGTCTCTCCTGGCGCGAACGCGCGAATTCGCTTTCGCCACTTTGTCCCGGTGACACTTCACCCGCCACCTTTTTCCGCGCGCGACTTCGTGCAGAGCGAAAGAGGGCGAATTACTCTGGTCGTGAGGGGTTGGTGGGAGGAGGGCGGGTATTGGATTTCCTTCCTGCGCTAAAAGCAACGTTGACGGGGTTAATAGACACGTAGCGATCGTAAAAACCGCCCCCGGAGTCGGAGCGAGGCGAATGAGATGCGGAGACGTTCTCAGGTTCCCAGAAAATAGCCATTTGAAAGTGAAAAAGGTTTCCCTAAAATCGGACGCAACTTCAACTTGTTATTTATTTATTTAAAAATTATTTCGTAATTTTATTTCGCATTCTTTTATGTCTTTCATCGAATTTAATTGCGATTTATTTTTATAAATATTTCGAACGAATTATTTTGTAAATAAAATTACGAGTTGAGAATTCAACATTTAAAGCACATCGCCTCGAAGCGCAGACAATTTAATTTACTCCGGTCTCGCACGTCCTGCTTACACGCCAATTTATAGTTTTCCCCGAGTGCGCGAGAAAAAGGTTAGAAAAAAAGGTCGAGAGAAACGTGGCGCCTTGCCCCGAAACAGTTTTCACCCTCAAGACCCGTCGGAGTTAAGAAAATGAAAGTTCGCGGGCCGAGGCTCCCAAAGCCTCGACGAGGAAACACACTTTTGGCCCGAAGGAAATGGGGAGCGGAAAGAGATGCTTTTCGAGCCGGCGAAGGGTTGCGTCTCGCTCGACCGAGGCGCGAGGGCGGTTAATTAAAAAAAGTAGAAAGTAAGCGCGCTCGAGGTCGAGGGTGAGCGAAATAATTTGCCGCCGGGCGATCCGGGCTGAGCGCGGAAAAAAAAGAGCTCGAAAGAATTTCAATCGAAAGAAACTGAAAAGCTGCGTGACAACTACAAAAAAAAAACGCTTAAAAAAAATTCTGTAAATTACAAGCCCCAAAAACTTTGAGGAATGTGGAAAGAAGTCCCTCGTTTTTAATTACACAATATTACAGATCTCACTACTAAAAAAAAAAAAAAAATTTAATGTTTGACAAATGTCTCGACCCAAAATACATTTTCCATTTGACAACCTCATTAAATTAATTAATCAAAAAAAAAAAAAAAACATCGTGTTGAATAAAAATAAAAATCGAATACCCTTTATTTCGTCTCTCACTTCAGCATCAGCGCTAATACTTTTACGTCCCTCCCTCTCAATGCTCTCCAAGCTTCACGATCATCCCCGCCAACCCCCTCAGCGTTTCTCCCGCGCTTCCAGCTCATTGGCATTCACCCTCGTTGGAGTTTATCCCGAGGGCCGCGCCGGATGGTAAAACGCGTCGGATACACAAGTCATGCACTTGATCGCCTGTTTCAATTCATCGCTGCGGTTATTTAATCAAACATCTCGTCGGCAATGTGCGTCTCCCCCTTCCACCCCCCTTTCCTCTCCGCCCTTCACCCCCTCCCCTCCCGCTCCGAAGCTTTTCCGCTTTCGACGGGCCCTTTCCCCTCAGCCCACCCCCGAAACGCTGGCGCGCGTGTTGCTCGCGTTGCAAGGGTCGCGACCCTTTTTCCCTCGGCTGGTCCGGAACGGGGGATGAAAACACCCGCAAGAATCCGACCCCCGCGCGGTGTGTACACACACTGATGGCTGCTTTTCACTCGGCGATAGCCGAAACAGCAGCAGCAGTATAGTAACACCAGCATCCAACCACCCCCGACCACCCCCGACTACCCCCGACAGCTATAATACTCACTCGATTCGCAAGCTCTCGAGTGTCCCTCGTGTAACCCGGCAGGCAGCCGACTCGTGCGGATATCGTCGGGTGTTACACCCCGATATCGCATCCCCCTCCTCCTCCCCCTCCGACCCTGTCGCGTCGACACTTACTTTTCCGCCCATTTGTTCCGCGGGCCGCGAGGGGATCGTCCGAGGCCAACGAAAGAGCATCGCGCGGCTCTCGAATTAACCCCCGGAACATTTTGCCCGACGCGACTAGGGGGTGTCGGAGGATCATAAAGCTCGAAACAATATGCCACTTGCCGGAATCACCGAGCTGATCGTTGGGGATGCGGTTGGTGAACGCGGTGGCTCTGCTAATTGATAATCTAGTCTGGAGGAGACCCCAGATTTTTCCCTCCCTGTATGAAAAAAATAAATAAATAAATAAATAAATAAATAAAAAATAAATTTGAAATAAAAAAAAAATAAAAATAAAAAAAGCAAAAAAGATCGAAATAAATAAACCGAAATATCGTACACAGAATCAGTGACTATAGACTCTTACGACGGAAGAAATCTCTGGATGCAAGAATCTCAGCCGTGGGCTCGTGGGCCGAACGTCGCGCGTCGGGACGGAGGAAGGAAAGGGTGTGAGAAATCGTCGGGAAGCGAAGAAGGGGCCACAGGGCGCGCGCAGCGAAGTGCGAGTTATTGTTTATGGGACCAGCGGCGATGATCTATCGCCGCGGTTGCCAAGCCGAGATAGCGTTATATGCGCGTTGTATATCGTTTTATCCCTCCTCCTGCTTCACCCGTCTTCGGGTCTCGGAATACATGCGTATATGTATTCGTATCATATATATATGATATCATACATAGATACGTATATTGTACATAATATGGTGTTATATTACGAGTGGCAATGTGGTGGAACTAACCCCCCATTACGCAGTGCCCGATGCCGGGACACGATTTCCGTCCGTATAACCCGGTCTCGTGTTCTCGAATCAACCCCTAACCCGGGGTGAACGCTGGACAATTCTGGGGTTAACGCTGTGTCGACGTGGGTTGCGACTCTCTCCGGGCGTCAACGTCTTATCGTCATCGAAACAGTCCACGCAAACACGCACGACGACAAATGCAACAAGGACCCATTTTTTTTTTTTTATTTTTTTTTTTTTTTTTTTCATTCCGTCACGTTATTTTTCAGATTATCGCAGGGGTTGTTAAAAATTCGACGTCTCATTGCGACTGGGCGGTCGAAGATTAAATGTAATGTCACGCCCCTGGTAGCTTTTTGATTTTTATTTATTACTAAGATTTTATCTGTTCAAGACCGATCGATACACATTTATAAATTATCGATTCGAGAATTCAGTTTCCAGGCTGTGATTATTTATTGCCGCATTCTCGGTATAATCAGCGCCGCGCGGTCGATCGCCGAGTCCCACGTTGTTCTTCGTCGATCCCGTCCGTCGATTAAATCGTACGTATAATCGATCCGAGAAAATAATCTCGCTCTCTCGTAAGAGAGTCGTCTCGGCGCTGGTTTCTCGCCGATTGAAATGGCATTATCTCTCCCGTCTCGTCGACGTCCACGTCGCTGTGTGCCACACAATTTCCTGCATTCACGATGCACCGGGAAAAAATTAAGAAAAAAATATATGGCGACTGATTCCGGCTCGATTAACGAGGAAGATCTCGGAGCCGGAGTCTCAATCTCGTTGGCTCGTTCGAGCGACTAAACCGACCGTCGACTAAACGCGACCGTTCGGACGCTCTTCACGTGCCGTCTTCCCCTCGACTCGCGAGCGTCTCCTCTCGCTCTCTCGCTCGTCTCGGGAGGTCGCGAGACGATTTTCCAGCTTCGCGTGCATTCCTCTTCTTTTGCACCGTACCGCGTACTATATATCATCGTCCTACGTGGCGTCAACTATAAATCGGCGAATTAAGGTTTTCCCCGCGAAATTCCAGCCGCAACAGACGACTATTTACAATCGACCATCGTCATCATCATCGCCATCATCTTCGTCATCATTGAAGCTACTGAGACGAAGATCCAAGATCCAAGATCCGAGATCGAGTGCTCGTTACCCTAGTCACTGTCGATTGACGCGCTTCCGATCATCGAGTCCTTCAGTTATTATTGCATTTTCAACGATTTTTTTTTTGTTTTTTATTTTACGAAGTTTTAAGATCCGATGGAAAATTTCCCGCAGATTAAAGATCACCGTTATTTGCCCGAAAAATCGAAAATTCGTAGAGAAAAATGCAAAAATCGAATATTTTTTTACTAACAAACTACCAAATTTCGCAAAATTAAACAACGAACTTTCCCAACGACCAATCAGAGGCCGAATAAATCGACAACAATGGTTGCCCAAGAACTTTTAAATAAAGGATATACACACGAACACTCACTCATACATATATAACGTATATACAATGCGCACAAGTTCGTCGCGAGCATTCGCGTTCCGATCGCGGCTCTCGGCGGCTCCTGCTGCCGACTCGCGTCGCGCGGCGGAGAAGAAAAGAACTCGTTTGCGCTCGCGGGATACTCGGGGCGCGAGCATGAAAATGGTTTCGCGGAAGCGATCGCGTCGCATGGCCGACGATTTCTGCGACGGTTCTCGCTCGTCTCACGCGTGCGGGAGTTGCGCGCGGCACCGTGACTGCCCTCGCGGATATAAAGAACGAGAAGAGGAGGAAGGGAAAAAAAAGACACCGCGACGCACGGCAATATCGTACGTCGCGGTAATCAGAGGGAACTCTCGCTCTGTCTCGGTGAGTGCGTACAAACGGTCGGGACGCTCCGACTGAAGGAAGATCGAGAAAGAGAGAGATCGAGAGGCGAGAGAAAAGGATCGAGAAAGATCAAGAGGCGAGAGAAAAGGATCGAGAAAGATCAAGAGGCGAGAGAAAAGGATCGAGAATAATCGAGATGGCAAAGGAGAAGATCGAGAGAAAGATCGAGAGGCGAGAGAAAAGGATCCAAAGAGATCGAGAGCAATCGAGAGGGCAAAGGAGAAGATCGAGCAAAAGATCGAGAGGGCAAAGGAGAGGATCGAGAAGAAGATGGAGAGGCAGGAGAGGAGGATCGAGAGCGATCGAGAAGGATGATGAGAGGATCGACAGAGATCGAGAGGGCAAAGGAGAGGATCGAGAGTAAGATCGAGAGGGCAAAGGAGAGGATCGAGAGTAAGATCGAGAGGGCAATGAAGAGGATCGAGAGAGCAAAGGAGAGGATCGAGAGAGATCACGAAACAAGTGCGGAGAGTCGGCGCGCCGTAGAAATTTCCTCGGGACTGGTTTCTTGCGTCCGTAGCTCACGAAAGTGTCGTTCGTTCCGCGCAGGATGACACCCAAACGCTTTTATTACCCGGGTAATCGGTCCCCGAGACTCGCCGAGCCGATAACGCGCGGCGCCTTTAAAGAAATACCGATCCCTCTCGGCGTCCCGCTGCTGCTGCTGCTGCGAGCGGTCGGCAAGGTATACCGATTCCGCTCGCGCGTCAACCCCTTCGTGACCATCGGCATGTTCAACGTGAGCGCGCGCGAGCTCGGCTGAATTACCGCGTCGCCGCCAGATCCGCAAGAGCAGATGCCGAGTCGTTTGTTGTCGGTCCTCGGCGCGCGCAAACTTTTTCCACTCACAAAGTATTCGGTAACGCGTGCATCTTCGCCGTCGGTGAAAATCTGGATCGAGGTCAGTGTTTACCGGTCGAAGTGTCGCGAAAATTTGATTGTTTTTTATTTCTCGCGATGCGATGAGTTTCGAGAAAATTTTTCATCGAGATTTTTGGAACGGAAGATTGTTGAGGAAAAATTGCCGGTCACATTTTTTTGCGTCTAACGCCGATGAAACGATTGTCGTAACAATGTATACGCGTCGTGCCAATCGTTACGAGCCGAGGAGAATATAATCGTCAACCGGGTCGGTAACAGTCGAAACCGAAGTTTCGCGTGTAGCAATGTTTAATAAGGTCTTTAACGACGGAGAGAGGACGGGCCGGCTCGCTCTCCGGGTGTAGCAGCAGCAGCAGCAGCAGCAGCGGCAGCGGCAGCAGCGAGATATGAGCGCGCGTGCGCGCAAGCAAACGAGCATGCCGGGGCCTTAGTGAACGCGTCAGCGAAATGGGACCACCCAACGGGCCCTAGTGCCTCGGCATGCATACGCATACACCACTAATACCTCCGTATAAATGTTCACGTTGCACGTGTACAACACTGGACCCATCGGACGGGTCGAAATAATTTTTTGACTTTCGTAATTACAAATACAGTAAAGAATTATTTTACAAATTCCTCTAAATAAATAAATGAATACTTCAGACTACAATTTTTATTCATTTTAAGGGGGGGGGGTAGGGTATTAAAATTTTTTTTTTTGGCATTTTTATTTTATATTTTTTACTGAATGCATAATACCTCAAGAATATTTTGTCAAATTTTCAAGTCAATCGGAGCAAAATTGACGACGTTATGAATATTTTTATACTCGCGGATTGCTGTACCGCCCGGCCCGAGCGCGACTTTAAAGCGTTTTTCCCACAACTCACGTTTTCAAAGTCGGTGCCCATCGTACCGTCTAAACTACTGCACCGATCCTTTTGAATTTTTGCATACTTGTTCTGTACATGTTTTACGAGGTAACGCGGAAGAGTTTTTTTTATTAAAGTACATCGGGCACGCGCGCCAGTCTGTGTGATTAGCCTAGTTTAGTATAAATGTTCATGTTCACGTCGAAATAATTTTTTTACTTTTGTAATTACTAATACAGTAAATCATTATTCTACAAATTGGTCTAAAAAAATAAATAATCCAGACTACAACTTTTATACGTTTTTATACAAAGTTTAATATAAATGTTCACGTTCACATCGAAATAATGTTTTTACTTTTGTAATTACTAATACAGTAAATCATTATTCTACAAATTAATCTAAAAAAATGAATAATTCAGACTACAATTTTAATACATTTTTATACAAAGTTTAGTAGAACGTTTCATATGTATAAGCCAAACGCTGAAGTTCGGGGAAAAAAAAATAGCAAATGTTGCAATATCGATTACAAAAGATAAAATGCCACGGGAGGAAAGGATAAAGCGATAGAGTCCTCGGGCGAGAGCGATTAAAACGTTCAGGAGTCGCGCGAGATGAGGTCGTTCGGTAGCCGCGCGCGCTTCGACGATCATCGGGCTTCGATCTCGGTGGATATACGTTTGACTCAGCCTCCGCGCGGAGAAACGCCTCGAGGTCGCTGGCGCCGTGCAGGTAATTAAAACGGAAAACGGTAGGTTAATAAATTCCCGGGGGGCATCAGCGCGCGAGTGGCACGACGAGAGAGGCTCCGCGGCTCGGCGGCCGCGATCGAACGGTCGAGCCGCGGCGCTCGGGACGACGACGACGCCGACGACGACGACGAAGAAGCTGCGTGAGCCGCGGCGGTTATCTCGCAAAAGCCGCGCGCGCACCGTTGGGAATATTACTCCGCTCTATCCGCTCCTCTGACGTCGGCTTCGCTATTTTTCACGATTCCGCCGCAAACTCTCGGGCATTAAAGTATTATTTTTAGCGTAATCTTCTGAAAATCAGTCTGTCTAATCTAGGAACGTTTGCACCGAGATATAAATAAGTTGGGTTTAGGATTGACGACTGATCCGATTACACAGTTAGCTATATAAATATTTTTTATATTTTTTATATTTTTCTAATATTTTTACGCGTGTACTAAGATTATTTTCTGAGCCAGCAAAATGTTTTCCGTTAAACTGTACATTTGTACATTTGTACAAACTGTACATTTTTTTTTCGATTCTTCCTCCACAAAGCAAACATTACACCAAACATTCCGGGCCAAAAAAATTCCACCCAATTTTCCCGGTCACCGAGCGTTTGGCCACGGCGCGAAAATTAAACCCGCGGAACCGTCGTTCGTTATCCGCGCCCGTGCGAGCGGAAAAAACGTTATTAATTAAATTTAATCAAACGCGACGTGTAACGTAATCGCGTTTTCGAAAACAAAATTACAAACGAAAAAACCCCCTGATTAATCTCTGAACGACCAAATTGAATCTGCCCGACTGTTGGTGTGTAACGACGGTGCAGGCAGCGTGTTTCACCGGCCGCGATGTGTGCATAGGTGGAAGGGGAGGAGGGGGCTCCCCCCCTGCCCCTCACCGCTCGCGAGCTACTTTATGCTCGCAATTACAGCACACACGTTGTCATTACGCTATCTTTACGCCGATGTAATCGTCACGCGTGCGGCAAATTCGCCGCCCATTCGCTGCACTCGCGAGTCTGCGTGTAACGGTGCACGTGGCATTCACGTATGCACCGATATATATACATACATACATACATATAAATAAATAAATGTGTGTACGCGATAAAGTCTGGTTGCATATATACTTTTTTTTATTTCGCAGGGTAAAATCCACGTTGAATTAGTGGTGGTAAATCAGTGTATATAGTGTTCATATGTATGTATATGTGTATTGTACGTGACAACAAAGAGGAGAGAGAGAGTGAGGCGGAGAGTTGGGAGCGGAAGGGGGAGGGTCGGTTTGGGTGGTTGAAAATGTAAATGGGACCGAATTAACGATCTCGATCGCGAGAGCCTCGCTTTAGGTGCGAGAGAGCTCGCATGATTTTTCGGTTCCTCTTCGTCTCTTCCCCCCTGTTTCTCGTTCTTTCTCCCTCTCTCTCTGTCTTTCTCTCCGCCTCGCGAAATGACAATCGTTCGAGACCGAATGCGCGCGCGTGCGCGCGCCTCGCGCTATCAGCACCGCGTTCGGATAACGCGATTCGCCGGCGCAGCAGTCGTCGACTGGTTTCAATGCGGATAAACGATTGGCAATTACCGCGCCGATAAATTTAGCCGGAACTTCGAGCCGGGCAACGGGAGAACGAGAGACGGAGACGGAACGACGCGAAATACGTGCGCGATATTTCGGCAAAGTGCGGAGGGGTCACCATCAGAGTCCATCCTGCAAATTCAATATATCCCATTTCCCGATGGCAAAAAAATCGTACTTATTTTTTTACATCAACCATACGCTGAGAAAAGTGATTTGTTGGTTCAACAAATTAGCGGTCACCGGCTGTCAAGTCAATTGTTTAGTCAGCTTAATAATAGTTTTTTTCACTTCAAACATATCGCTTGTCTGCCGAACCGAGAAACAGTTAAAGAAAAAAAAAAATGTGTTGCTCGAACCAAAATATTTATTTGACAGCCGGTGACCGCTGATTTGTTGAACCAAGTAATCCCTTTTCTCAGTGTAGAATAAATAAAAAATCCAATATCCTTCTCCATTTTTACACAAATCACGTATTTATGATTTTTTTTCACGCTAAAAAAATGGTCCACAAAGTAAACACTTCGGAAATGCCAATTACTGCGCCGTATCGATTACCCCAAGTGCGCGTCCGGCACCCCGGGAATACGCACTTGTCGTTCCGCTCGGCCAGAGGCGTCTCTCTCTCTCTCTCTCTCTCTCTCTCTCTCTCTCTCTCTCTCTCTCTCTCTCTCGCCCCTCGCGCTTTGCTATTACCGAGCGCGCGGGCTGTGTGCCATAACGTATCTATCGTGTACTTATGCAGCGCGTACACAACCGAGTGCAAACTCGACGCGGCTCGTCCTCTTCCTCCTCTCCCTCCCCCCTGCCCCTCTTCCAGCCGATCGTTTTCTCCGATGTAGCCGTATCCCAGGATCTACGCTCGTAATAATTAAGCGATGAAGAGGCGGTCGCGGGTCTCGGCGGTGAATCGCCGCGGGCGCAGCCATCGACGAGAGCGACGGGGACCTCGCGGTGCGTTCCCGGTGCGTCGCAGAGTGTGTTCGGCCTCTTCGGTGTCTCTCGCATCGACGGTCCAGTCGTTGGCCACGTGACCGTGTCCCGTTTTTCCCGCATCGGAGCTTAACTTCCCGCCAGAGCTGCCAATCACTGCACCAATCGCAATCGACCCGCCGATATTGCTGCTCTCGTCGTTCAGACGTCCCGCTGTCCGCTATCGATTATTCTCGCGATGATTGCGACTCTCTCGCGGACTTCGCCGCGGGTTATGTTTTCCGTCTCTCGCGCGCCGCGCGACTCTCTCGCAGCGCGGCCGATGTAACGAGCGCGCGTGGTGATTACGCGCTCGGCGCGGTAATGAAGACTGCAGACCGCGGAGGTGCGCTCAATCGAGCGAGAGGAGGAGGAGGAGGAGAGGAGGAGAGACGCATTCTCGAATATTTTACAGAGTCGCGCGCAGTTGGAATGAGGAGGAGGAGAAGGAGGAGGATTGAGCGAGAGCACAAGGATGAAAAAGAGGAGTAGGAGGATTGAGGGGGAGTAGAAGAAGAATTGAGGAGGAGGGGGAGAAGAAAGGGGAGGGGGCAAGTGGCAATGCAATTTCTTCGCCCGATCGAAATGATCTCGTTGAGCCGCGAGCTCTTCTATCTCTCCGGACTCCTCCGGCGCTTTTATATCGAGAGTAATGCGCAAGCGCAGCGGCGAGAATATCATACCAACGCGCATGCGCGCACGCGCGTAGCACGTACTACAGTGATTGGCCGCACGGCACGGCGATCGTTACGACGGTCGGTAAGTCAGCGCGGCTGAGTGCCCGGGTGGCCAATCACCGTACGCTCGCCTCCGACGCGACCCCCCGACGCTTTATCGCGCGCGTCTCACCTTCTGCGCTGCCGAGCGGCGACGCCCGATAATAATCGAATTTATTGTAGCCGCGATTCAATTCGGGCCCCAACGCTGCGAGGGGGACGATAATGGCTGACACTGTTCCCTATATATAACGACTGATACGCTCGGTCCGGGGAATATATATATATATGTGAGCATACGATATATATATATATATGTACGTATATTCACGAATAAGTAACATATAAATATGTGTATATGTATTTTTTTTTATATGAGCGTCGTTGTGGCACTTGCCGCACTTCGCTTGCGAAAGCGAGATACGCGAGCGCGTCTCGCGACCCGCGTATCCATAATATTGTAACGCTTCGGAATGCAACTGGCGCAACTCGCGCTCGTTGCGCGTGTTCCTGGAAATCGGAGATATGACGGCGCCGATCGTACACAGCGCGCGCGCAGAGTCCTCGAGGGGGCCCCCCGGATGATCTCGTGGGACCTCCGCGGTTTTATCCTCTCCGCCCCGACCGACGTTTTGCTCGTCGGTCAAATGCACTTTCCCGAGCTTTTTATCGCTATTAATTGCAATTGTTTCCGACGATTGCGATCTTACTTTATCGCCGCGGTCGCGAGAGCCGTGCGGGTCGTTTAACGGGGAGAAGAGAGGGGGAGGAGGAGCAGGAGGAGGAAGCAATTGCGGGCTCTGCAATACTTAGCGAAATACACTTAATGGAATACTTAGTAGATAATGTAATGACCTGCGGAGAGCAATTATCGCGAATATTGCTCCGAGTTTCCGCGCCCCGTGAGGTCTCGATCGCTCAGCCGCGTTGATAACATTAAAATTTTTTAATCGATTTTTTTTTTTTTTTTTCAATGTTTTAGTATCGTAATGACAATTAAGCAGTTGACTGCTGATCAATCATCTGAGGGGTTGAAATGTGAGTCAGTAATTTTTGTACAATTAATTTTTCATTTTTTTATTGCAGATATCTCGAAATACGGGCATTCGTGCGATTTTTTTATCAGCCGCGTCGATAATATAAAAATCTTCCAATCGACATTTCTTTTCTTCACTGTTTTATTAGTATCGTGATGACAATTAGGCAGTCGACTGCTGATCAGTCATCCGAGGGATTGAAATCTGAGCCAGTAATTTTTCAACAATTTTTATTAATTTTTAAAAAATTGGAGATGGCGAACGTGCGATTTTTTGGTGTCGCGAAACTTTTCGCTCGATCCGTCAAACGCGCGGAGACCGCGAGGCGCGCGGGCCAAAGGGGGTGAAGAGCCAGAAGGGGCGTCGTGCGAGTGGCCGAGCGGCGAACGAGCGGGGGCCCAATAGGCTTTTATTGGGGCTTAAGCGAGCGCAGCAGCAGCACAGCGGCAGTGACGGCAGCAGCAGCACGCGGGAAGGGAGGACGCGCGCGGAATATAAGGACGAGGAAAAAGGGAGGAAGAGGTGGCTCCGTGATAGATGCGAGCGAACAACGGCGACATGGGTGGCCCTGCCACGTCACGTGGTTAGCCGGTACCTACTAGCCACCCCGAAGACATCCGCCGAAAGCCCCGCGATGCCCGCTGTAACCACTTAAATCGAATTATCTCCCTCGCGTGTTGACAAGAAGGCGGGTCGTCGATTTTTTTTCCATCATTTCACTCAGAGGTTTCACAGATAATAAAAAAATTACCCACATACATTTAATTCGTGGTTTATTTTATTATGTTAACATTAACTCTATTAAAAAGTGCGTGAGCACCCATTGTTGTCGATATAACTCGGCCTGTGATTGGTCGAGGGCCGTGACGACCGACAGTTTTTGTTTAACAGCACGAGATTTGACAGTTTGTCGTAATGAGCGCTGCAGCACTGTTTGACCTACGGTGACCCCGATTTGGGCGGTTTTCAGCCCGGCGGCCAGATCTACGATTTCTGACAAATTGTTCGGCCAACATTTTTTTTTTTTAAATCAACTAAAAAAGGGTCGCAATCAGTGTTTTCAGGGGTAGAATGTGCGACTTGAGAATGATGGTATAGGTTAAAAGTCGATATATCGAAAAAATAAATTTCGTGACCCCGATTTGGGCGGTTTTCGGCCCGGCGGCCAGATCTATGATTTCTGACAAACTGTTCAGCCAAAAAATTGTTTTTTTCAAAATCAACTAAAAAAGGGTCGGAACCAGTGTTTTCAGGGGTAGAATATGCGACTTGAGAACGATGGTATAGGTTAAAAGTCGATATTTTGAAAAAATAAATTTCGTGACTCCGATTTGGGCGGTTTTCGGCCCGGCGGCCAGATCTACGATTTCTGGCGAACTGTTCGGCCAAAAATTTTTTTTTTCAAAATCAACTAAAAAAGGGTTGTAACCAGTGTTTTCAGGGGTAGAATATGCGACTTGAGAACGATGGTATAGGTTAAAAATCGATATATCAAAAAAATAAATTTCGTGACCCCGATTTGGGCGGTTTTCGGCCCGGAGGCCAGATCTATGATTTCTGACAAACTGTTCAGCCAAAAAATTTTTTTTTTCAAAATCAACTAAAAAAGGGTCGTAACCAGTGTTTTCAGGGGTAGAATATGCGACTTGAGAACGATGGTATAGATTAAAAGTCGATATTTTGAAAAAATAAATTTCGTGACCCCGATTTGCGCGATTTTCGGCCTGGCGGCCAGATCTACAATTTCTGACAAACTGTCCGACAACATTTTTTTTTAAATCAACTAAACAAGGGTTTTTAGTTGCGATTTACCCTTTTAGAGGTTCATAATGTGTGATTAGCCTAGTTAAATAAAATTGTGATTCCTCGATCTGTCAATCATTGAGAAATCTAAGTGAGATTGTTTTTTCTTCGTTCTCCAGTGTAATAAAAAATGAATCTCTTTTTCGTCCCTTACAGCATTTTGCCTTTTTTATTTTACTAATTTTACCGTTTGCAGAGGGGGAAAAATGGGGGAAAATGGATGTGGATTGCGGGTGGAAAGCGTTGACCGCATTTTCGCGAATCGATGTACAATACACTCGCGGCCAAAATTATAATGATCGACGCTGCCGGGCAGCGCGCTGGAAGTTAAGTACACGTGGTTAGCGACTACTTAAGGGTGAGAGCGCGCGGCCTCCTCGGCGTGCGGCGATTAGACGCAAACGTCGGTGGGAGGACCCCCGGGGGCCTCGGCGACGAACGGTCTGCGGGCGAACAACGGCAGAAGCAGAAGCCGAGGCCGAGGCGACTTCTCCGATTCGCGGAAGGCAACGGACGCAGCGTCGCATCGCAGCGCAGCCGCCGTACGAAAAAGGAAAAGTCCGGAGGACGTGCGGAATCCCTGAGAATCCCTGACTTCCTCGCGTCTCTCGTGACGTCGCGAAAGAACCGCAGGGAGCTACGACAAAAGACGCCAGTTCGTGTGAAACGCGGAGCGAAACTTTGTATCGTGCGTCGAGATTCCGCTGCGAAAGGCAGCGGAAATCATTTTTTTTTATTGCGGTTAACAAATTTCCTTTAATTTTTTTTTACCGATTTTTTTAAGGACCGTCAATTTTTTTTTTTTTTTCGTCTTAGACAACATTTTTCCCTTCGACTCCCGCAACTTTGCCTGAATTACAATGTCGAAGTGATAAATCCACGAAGCGACGAGAGCTAATGTCTCAAGTCTCGCGGAGTGCAGTCACGATTATTCGATTCGTCATTGTGCGCGCGCGCATTTTGTCACATATCATTAGCGCGCAGCCTACGACAAAAGACGCCAATTCGTGTGAAACGCGGAGCGAAACTTTGTATCGTGCGTCGAGGTTCCGCTGCAAAAGGCAGCGGCAATCATTTTTTTTAATGCGGTCAACAAATTCCCTTCGAATTTTTTTTACCGATTTTTTTAAGGACCGTCAATTTTTTTTTTTTTTTCGTCTTAGACAACATTTTTCCCTTCGACTCCCACAACTTTGCCTGAATTACAATGTCGAAGTGATAAATCCACGAATCGACGAGAGCTAATGTCTCAAGTCTCTCGAAGTGCAGTCACGATTATTCTATTCGTCATCGCGCGCGCGCGTATTTTGTCACATATCGTTAGCGCGCAGCCTACGACAAAAGACGCCAATTCGTGTGAAACGCGGAGCGAAACTTTGTATCGTGCGTCGAGATTCCGCTGCAAAAGGCAGCGGCAATCATTTTTTTTAATGCGGTCAACAAATTCCCTTCGAATTTTTTTTTACCGATTTTTTTAAGGACCGTCAATTTTTTTTTTTTTCGTCTTAGACAACATTTTTCCCTTCGACTCCCACAACTTTGCCTGAATTACAATGTCGAAGTGATAAATCCACGAATCGACGAGAGCTAATGTCTCAAGTCTCTCGAAGTGCAGTCACGATCTATTCGTCATCGCGCGCGCGCGTATTTTGTCACATATCGTTAGCGCGCAGCCCACGACAAAAGACGCCAATTCGTGTGAAACGCAGAGCGAAACTTTGTATCGTGCGTCGAGATTCCGCTGCGAAAGGCAGCGGCAATCATTTTTTTTAATGCGGTCAACAAATTCCCTTCGAATTTTTTTTACCGAATTTTTTAAGGATCGTCAATTTTTTATTTTTTATTTCGTCTCAGACAACATTTTTCCCTTCGACTCCCGCAACTTTGCCTGCATTACAATGTCGAAGTGATAAATCCACGAAGCGACGAGAGCTAATGTCTCAAGTCTCGCGAAGTGCAGTCACGATTATTCGATTCGTCATCGTGCGCGAGCATTTTGTCACATCATTAACGCGCAGCCCCTCCCCCCGCCCGCCACCTCTCTCCCGCTCGTTTGAATGATTGACTGGGAAAGATAGAGGTGAGCGCGGTGTTGTATCTCTGCGGGCAGGAATCACTCAGCCTAACGATCGGTCAGTGACTCTGAGCTTTCTCGCACCTCGCAGTCTCGTTTTCCGTGTTTCAGACGTTTCGTTCCGTCCTCGTTGGTCGGCGAGTAGGAGAGAGATAGAAAGAGTGAATGAAAAGAGGGGGGGGGGGGGGGGGGGGGGCGAAACGAGGAGAAACGATATTGGTTCGGATGTCGAGGGTTTCAAGCGGTGAAAGTGAACGAAAGGAGAGGAAGAAGAATAAGAAGAGCGCGACAAGCCATAGTCGTCGTGTTGTATACCGAGAGAATCCTCGTATAGCATCGAGGAGGCTTTAATTAGTTGGAATCGTCGCCACGTCGAGTCCCCCCCTCCCTCGCTCCCCCCTCCTTCCGCCACCCGAGCGGTGCGCGTCCTCGTGAGGCAACAATCGCCGGAATTAATTATGTCGCGGATAAGGAGCCCCTTTTGCGAACTCTTTGACCTTCCGACGCGCCGCCCGCAGGGTACGAGGCGCGCGGGCCACTTCACCGGGAGCCACCGCGCGCGTTCTCGATAATATCGACAGCCGCACCTCTCAAACGCACCCGAAATCCTCTCGTTTCTCCAACACTCGTCGCTCGCGTATATTTTTTCCATCTGAGCGAAAACGATTTCGTCAAATTACCAAATTTGCCATTTTTCACCGCCTCGTATAGATTTCCGTAAAAATGATCTAAAAAAAATGTCGTTATCACGTCACCAGTAAAAAAAGAACGAACCAGGAATTTTTAGTATGAGTTACGTTACTCGTTCGTAAACAAAAATAAAAAAAAGTCACGTGACGAACCGAAAAGCGCGACCGAATGATTATTAACACGGGTTATTAGGTAGTACGTCGCAGAGTCGTTCGTTCGAGGCGAACGTACAGCGCGCCTCGCGGGCATCGGCAATAAACTGCTACAATGCTCGGCGCGTAGCCGCAGGTTTTACGCCGTAGTCGCTGGCCGCCGTTGCTGCTGCAGCGGAAGACGGAAAAAGAAGGAAAAGGGTTGGAGCCGTGGTTTGAGAGCCACTGGGCCGTTTACAATTAAGCAATGTAACCGAGTCGCAGACGCGTGGAGCGTCGTGTGTGGTCCCGGCGTTTGAGTCCCACCTCTTTCCTCCCGGGCCGCTCGGGCCGAACGAGGGAGCGAGAGAGCGACCGAGAGCGCCGACTCGAGGAGTCTCGTCGTCGTCGACGTTCGTCTTCTCTCCTCTTCTCGCTCGTCGCTTCGCCGGTCCTGCTCGTTTGGCTCTTACTACTTCGGGCTGCTGCTGCTGCTGCTGCTGCTGCTGCTGTTGCTGCTCCCTTTGCTCTGCGCTTTGCCCCCACTCCGCGGCGTTTTCTGCCGCTGCGGCTTCCACTTCCACCGCGCGGCCGCTGGGCGCCGCCGCCGTCGCTACGGCCTCTTCGTTTCGCCCGCTGCACGGCAGGAGCGCTACGCGCACCTCTGCGCCGCTGCGGTCTCGCTCCTCGGCGGCGCGCAGCTCATTTGCCCTTTTCACGAATCTTAGTCGATCCATTCGCGGTAACCCCGGGGCGGGGGGGGGGGGGGGGTACGCGTGAGTCACTCGCGGGAGAGTGCGAGAGAGAGCGCCGGGAACCTTGGGAATTCCTCCGGCGTTCAGCGAGAAAATGTTTAATACGAGCAATTTTTTTTTATCTGTTTCAATGTGATGGGATAATTTTTTTTTTAAGGATTTTGCCGTTTGCATATTGGAGAGGAATGGAAAAATCTGGCGATGGCACATTTGACGGGGTAAATGTGGTTTGTTTGCCAAATTTGTTGGTCATCTGTAGCGGTCACCCACATGTTTTCGACGAGTATCGAAAAAAGTCTTCCGGCGCGAAATAAAAATACTCATTTTAAATAAATCATAATCCAGATGTGCTCAACGACTCTCACCCCTCGAGGTGGTAAACCTTTGCAAACAAAACTTGTAGAATAATTTAAAAAAAAATGTCATTCCAGAAAAACTTGCCACCACGAAACTAGTGTCAAAGCTGTCAGCTGTATCTCTCTCTCTGTCTCGCACCCGGCAATCCGCTCGAACGAGCTTCGTCCGGAGAGGGAAACACAAGAAGAAAAAGTCGTCGAGGCTCGACCAGGCCGCGGCGAGAAGAAAAAAAATGGAAAATGAAAAAAACAAGGCGGTATCGCGGAATCGAAGCGTGTGCGCAGCGGCGGGGATAGAGTCGTGCGTCGCGCCGGTGGGAATCGACCGGGACGTGTTTAGAGTTCGGTCTTGTCCGAAGGCGCGGACGCGTAAAGACGGACATGGCACCGCGAAACTAAATACCCCGTAACGAAAAAAAATAAAAATGAAAAAATAAAAAAAACTGACAGTCACATATACAGCTAGGCCGGTCGTCTATATACCTGTAGCCGGAGCCGGGTCGCGACCGAAAACTGTCAAAAACTATTCCACGAGTGGCGGGAGACTCACTCACTTAATTCCCGTCGCGCCCGAGGGAGACCCGTCTGCGAGTCCGCCGAACCGCAATATCCCAGCGCCGTTCGACCCGTCGCGCTCTCGGGTGGCCGTCGCACTCTCGAGCCGCTCGCGCCTGCGGAGACCTCGACTATCCTAGCGCGACCGGCGGATCATTTTACACATTCGACTCGTCGATCTGAATTCCGTGACTCTCGAGCGCGTGAGAGTCACACGAGAGTCACTGATCGACGTCGACAACGATCCGGGTATTGGGTGAAGAAAATTTTCGCAGGTCCTGGCGTCAAATCTTTTTTTATCACGATTTTTATTTATTTTTTACCGTAATAAAAATGTCTACCAAACAAATTTTTTTACTGTGAGAACAGTGAAATGAAAATGTATTATACGCAATAACTTTCGTATTAATTGGAAATAAAAAAAATGATTCTACAAATTTTTTTGTAGTCATTGAAATGTCTACTAAAAATATATTTTTTTTACTGTGGGAACAGTAAAATGACAATGTATTCTTCGCTAAAACTTTCGTATTAATTGGAACTGCAGTTAATTAAAAAAGAAAAAAAGATTCTACACAAAGGGAAGGGATTCTACACAAGTCCTTTTTCGTTCGTTCCCGGCAGAGCAACATCATCGAGGACGCGATATGGTCGGTCGATTCTGGTGCGAGCTGCTGTCGCTCGGCACGGAATCGGTTAATGAAGAGTTCGATTTACAAGCGTCTATCTATATATAGAGATATATAGGTATGTTACAAACGAGAATCCCAGAGAGATGAGTTTGTGGACCCGGACGAACGCGGCGGCAGGTGACGTTGCATTCATGCATGAGAGTGGCGCGCGAGTCCGCGGACGAGCTCGCGGTCATTTGGCTGGTTTTCTCGTCCCCGGTGTGTCCCTCCTAAAAACCGACTTGGCGGAGAGCTTCGAGTCGAGTTCGACGAGCCGCAGAAACAACGACGTTTGTAGCGATGCAGGAGCATCAGCAGCAAAAGCAGCGCCAGAAACATCGGTATAGCTATGTTCGTTCACCGATCGTCTTCGTCGTCGTCATCGTTTTCGTCGTCGTCGTTGTCGTCATCGTCGTCGTTGACGACGTCGTTGTCGTCATCGTCGTCATCTTCGTCGTCGTCCTCGTCGTCATCGTCGTCGTCGTCCTCGTCGTGACTCGGGACCACCCTGGCCTCGATCGTCGCGCACACCAGGATCAAGACTCAGAAAATTTCGCTGCGACGATTGTGTTCGGCTCGTGTTATTCGCGGGGCCCACACATCGAGTTGCCGGAACAACTCGCCCGGCGATTGAGCCATTAAGCTCTGTCCCTCTTTCTTTCTCTCTTCCTGCCTCCTTCTATCTGACTCTCTCCTTCTCGTCTCGAGACCCGCGATGATTCGCGGAAGCGTCGCAACGACCCGCGCGCAGATCGGTTCGACGCGAATCGAGAACACGAACTTTCTTTTGTCCGTGACGCTGATGCCCCCAGCAGCATCTGCTCCTCCCCTGCTCCGGACGCCGAGCGCGTGTGTAAATATCGACGCGACCGAAACAAATATATTTTTGGCAAACCCGCGCACGCACCAATTCTCTCCTTGGGTTAATTGCCCGAGAAACAACCGATCCCGTTTTCCCGATAAGGAAATCGTCCGGCGTTTCTTCGCGGGCCATCGACGCGCCATAATGGGACATCGAAGCACCTTTTTTTTAACGAAGGGAATTCTCGTTTAAGGTAGTCCTTGCGCCTGGTGTCGAGTTCGCATAAGTTTTCGAAAATTGAGAGGAAATTGCAACCACATCTCGATAATATAAAAATCTGAAAAAAATCATGCATGATAAAGACGTTGAAAAGATTAATTTTGCATAATAAAAATTCCAAAATGTTATTAACAAATTGATGGAAAATAAAATTGTTCAACAAATATTTCGACAACCTAATTTTTTTGTTTCAATGAAAATGATCCGTTCTATTTTCTGAATATGCATGAATTTTTTCAAATTTTTGAATTCACTTTGAATTTTGTGATTTTCCCCATGTTAAAAAACGCAAAATTCAAAGTGAATTAAAAAAATTGAAAAAATTCATACATATTTAGAAAAATGAACGCATTATTTTCATTGAAACAAAAAAATTAAGTTATCGAAGGATTTGTTGAACAATTTTATTTTTCATCAATTTGTTAATAACATTTTGGAATTTTTATTATGCAAAATTAATGTTTCCAACGTTTAGAACATACATGATTTTTTTCAGATTTTTATATTATCGAGAAGTGGTTGCAATTTCTTGTCAATTTTCTCGAATTTATGTGAAATGAATACTAGACGCAAGGACTACCTTAAGGCATTGAACGACGTATTCGTCGAATTTTTATGAATTTATGAATTTATGTATTGTTACGGATGGCCGAAATGAATACACGGATATTTGTTGTTGGGGCGGATATTATTGGTTACAAATGTTTTCTAATAATCCCGATCGCGATCTTTGACACGTCAGCGCTCTGTGAATCTCTAGTCAAGACTGTCGACAGTCACTCGCGATCTATTCGTTTGTCTATTGTCATATCCTGTGTCCATGTAATAGTCAGCTAAATCCGTTACAGTATTTTACGAATTTATTATAAATTGAATATTCTTACAAAACGATATTGTAAAAAAAATTACATATTCTGCAATTGATAATATTTTTTGCCAGAATTTAGCCAGAATTTAGAACTCGACTATTCAAAACTGCCAAAATAATCAGTCATCAATTTTTCATTCTAAAAAAAGAACGTTAAAGAATTAAAAAATTCTGAAGTTGACAATATGCATATGTTTCACGTTGCAATAAGGGACCAGGGCACCGTGGGAGTCGAGACCCTCGAGAGTTCGAGATCAGCCGGGAGCGAGGTGAGCCTCGCCAACCTTCCGCGCTCTCCTCGGTCGCACGAGCCCGCGATAATTTATTGGTCAATCAGAATGACGCATTGCGGTATAAGGTGACGCGTCAGCGTTCGCGGCCGGCCATTAATTTTAATACCATCAGAAGCGGCGCAGCTCGCTCGCTCATCTCCCGCCGCGGTATCAGATCGCGATTTTCCACCGCGAGAATCGCACCTCAGCGGCGTCCTGCGAGAAGCGTCGCCGCGCGCAGCAGCCTCGGACGACACTCGCCGCAGCCTCCGCGTCGCTGCGGCCTTATGATGCACGATATACGCAATAACAACAATGATACCAACGACGCCGCGAATTTTTGACGCGCTGCATCGATCGGCCGACGAGTGCGTCGATCGTCGCTATTAAACCGCAGAGAGGTCGCCGCGTCCTCGGCAGCTGAACGAGCTGAACACTCGCAACGTCCGTCGTAAACGCGACGCGCAGATCTCGCGTCGATATAATTTCGCTTCTCCAGTCGCTGATCGCGAACACGCGGAAAAACCCTCACCGCGCGATCGTCGCCATTGTTATGAATTTTTTATGATTTTTTTTTTCCACCCGCAGGAAATTCGAGATTCCAGTCGACGAGGAAAAGCAAAAAATGCATTAAATGCATTTTTCAATGTACACGAAGCACGTATTTTTTTTTTCTACACCGTTGAAAATCCGGGTCACCAGTGGAATCGATCGGTGTCTCGATTTTTAATAATTCAAGGGACCTAAATAAAAAGTCGCATACTAAAAAAAAAACCCTGCGTCGAGGGCTTCAATTTCAGTGGTGAACCACACGGCGATCGGTGATCGGATCTCCGAAGCATTTTGTTCAACCGGACGTTTCACCGCGCAGTGCGTGCGCGCGCGTTCCATAAATTTCTCGCTATATCCGTGCGCAGCGTCCTCAGTGCGTCCTCGCCTCTCGTCCTCGCGCGAAGTCGCCTTAACGTATGGAAATCGTCGGCGCTCACGGATTAATAATTAATGGCATGTCCCCACCCCTACCCCCCAGTAGGGCTGCAGGGAGGGCGGGAGGGGGTACAGGGAGGTGAGGGGGTTGAGTCAGTCAGGCAAAAGTTCGTCGATTGGTGGCCGCGGATGTGTATACGAGAGACGAGGACGAATATCCGAGGCGCACGATATCGCCGACGAGAGTCTCTCAGCTCTCGGCGACTCTGCGACCGTCCAATACGTCCCTGTCAGATTAGGATCGCTCGCTTGACAGACTCGCGCTTCTGTCTGTCACTGCTGCTGCCGCTGCTGCTGCTGCTGCTCTTGTTGCGTGCCGGACGCTGCTTTTGCTCCCTATACACACATAAATATACATACCTATACATAAAAAAAACGCACACAGTAAATACATACAACCGAATATGTACATTTTGTGAAGTATATACATTGCGGGATCGACCGGTAAATTCTCTTGCATTTAGCGAGGTCAGACCCACTTTTCTCAGGCAGATCCATAACAACGATGTATGTAGATACATGCATGTATTTATATATAGTATGTATGGCACATAGCGTATATGTAACACACTGTTCGACTCGACTGCTTCCAGCAATGCTTTTGCAGGTCTCCCTCGCCTTCCACCTCTTCCCACCCACCTCCACCCCTCCTCGCCCTCTCCCCCTCACCCCCCCGGAATCTTTACAAATGATTCCGAGAACGAGACAGACGCGATCGTAGACAAAAGGAAAGGACGCGGGAGACGAGCGAAGCAGAACGGCGCGCGGGCAGAAACGATGAACAGCTCGTAGCAGCAGCTCTCGCAGCACATGGAAGACCAGCAGCAGCGGCGGCGGCGGCAGCGAGCAGCGCATTAACCTGGCCCGACGTGTTCGGCATTCCACGTCGACTCCCGAGCCGACCGGGAGGTCAAACCCTCACGTATTTACGCATCCATCTTGACCGGCGAGAGAGAATAACTTTTCTCTCCTCGTTCTCCGTCTCCCTCTGTCATTCGGTGTCTCTCTCTCTCGCTCTTAGACGAGGACTGAGCCTCGTCTCGGTCTTTATCGCGCCGTTTCCCCGTCTCACTTTGTCTTACCGACCGCCCCGGTCGGTAGACGAGATCCGAAACCCCCTCGGTGACCATACACGCTAAACGGACGCAGTTCATCCTCTTTAGCTACTTCATTTTATTATAATACTCAAGCGCGTGGCTGTGAGATTCGTGAGAATGGAATATCGGGGGTTCCCGAGGCGGCGCGCGGCGCATTTTTCACGGTAGCCGCGCGCAGTTCATCGTCGCTCGCCCGGCGCGGATGAGTCACAAGACTCGCGGCTTTTGGACGGGTTTGACGATCCGCTCGAATTCCAAATCGAGGACGGCCTGTCTTCAAATTTTATTTTTATTAAAGTAAAAAAAAAATTTAATAACAATTTTTTTAATATTTTTTATATTATTGAAATGAATTTGTTTTTTATTAAAATAAATAAAAATGTATTCGCCAATCTTCAAACATTCCACATTGGCAGTTTACGTTCCGCGTTTACAGTAGCAACGATCCTCGAGGCGACCAAGAGATATTGCGGAGCCACGGCGAACGGTCATCGATATCTGATCTGCCGCGCTGCGTTCACTGAGAGGGAGCGGCCATTCGTTTTCGTCTCCGTCGACGGGCCCCGAGCGCGTGTATCGCTTAAACGGCGCGCCGCGTCATGAGAAAAGCGACTTCCGCTCATCGTCGCTTTTCGCCTCGCGCAGAGGCTCATCGTCGTCGCTTCGGACACTTTCGTCGCTTCGACCGTTTCGGCGCTCGCCTACGGTCATCGATTCTTCGCCTCCGCGCGTTCGACCCGACCGCGTCACGAGGCGATACCACCGGGTCATATATATACAATATACATGTATATGTATAGCGAGTGTTTACCTGTCCCCTGGCAGCTTGTACTCCAAATGCCAGGCTATTACTTACCTCGTCCGTGGTCCTGTATATAACATCGCGCATTCGTCGTAGCGCCATCGAGATGCGCGTCCGGCGCGCCATCCGACGACCCCGCGACGACCACTCAGTCATCCGGGTCTCTTCTGTCGTCCGGCCAGTCCCGTGTGATTTTTTTTCTTCACCTCTCTTGACCGTTCTTGGCTTTTTTCTGGGTTTATTTTCCTCTGGTTTTTCTTTTCTGTTGCGCATTTAGCTTTTTGTATCGCATTTTTGGTTTTCGTAGGATGGACCGTTTTTGGCCATCTTAGGGCCAATTGTGGCCATCACATTCAAAGGAATAAATCAAAGCATTTAATGGTATAAAATAATCGTCGGGTAGGTCATTCAGTGAATTGAAATGCATTTGTTAAAAAAATCAACGTGCAATTGTGGGGAAAAAATAATTTGAAAAATAAAATAATAAAAATGGCCACAATATAGGTACACTGGCACTGATACATCTACCCTAACCCCTATTTTTTTTACTTATCTGCTGTTTTGTATTGCTTTGTACTTGTAATACGGTCCTTAGGCGATTTTATATCCCAAGATCGAATAAATTGACTCTACTCTACTCTACTCTACTCTACTCTACTCTACTCTACTCTACTCTACTCTACTCTACTCTGCCCTGTCAGAAAATCAGTAGCGTTACATTTGGCCCAAGCCAGGCACTCATCAGTCCCGGAAAAGGATGACACGGCCCAGACCAGACGGCCTGACTGTGATGCCGTAAATTTTCTACCAGGGAATACGAGTAAACGAATAAACGAACATGTCTGTCTCTCTCCCCCTCGTGCTTTATTTATTCCTCCCTGTATAATTCCCAGCTAAGGCGAAAAGCGACGAAAGGACCCCGCGATACATCAGCGTTTTCGGGCGCATACATATTTAGAGCATCGCGCATCGAGGCACCCGCGGAGAGTCGTGCGCTATTCACTCTCGGAGAATCTACCGTTGCGTCCGGCTATCTAGCGCGTCCAATCAAATTAAGCGCCGAGAGGGCGAAGTCGGAGGCGAGCGATCAGATCGAGAGCATCGGCCGGGTCAATAAATTCGTCCAGCACCGGAAGCCTCGGGAGGGTTTGCCATCGGGGTCGACCCGCGAGCGGCTCCGCGATCCGGGAGCGCCGATGGCAAACGCGCCACGCGATACGCGAGATTAGACCTGCGTGAGAGCCGTGAAAATAACGAACGGCACTCGCGCGTTTATATCGCTCCGCTTGACGTGAAGCTATTTGTGGGAGAAGCTTTTCGCTATTCGCGACGCGACTCGCATTCGGGAGAAAATTAAATGTAGGGAGTTATCGATACATACAGGCATTTCATTCATCGATAATTTGTATCGATAATTTTTTTAATTACCTTCCTCTGCATTGTCAAGATAATAAAAAAATACAAAAAATAAAAAATATAAATCACCTTTATCCGCGAAATTCACGCGCGATTTCATCTGCTATTTGCGAGAGAAGCTTCGCTATTCACGACGCGATTTACGTTCGGGAGGAAATTAAATGTAGGGAGTTATCGATACATTCAGGCATTTCATTCAAGACATTTTATTTTATCGATAATTTTTTAACCTTTCTCTGCATTGTCGAGATAAAAAAAAAATAATAAAAAATAAAAAATAGAAATCATCTTTATCCGCGAAATTCACACGTGATTTCGTCTGCTGTTTGCGAGAGAAGCTTCGCTATTCGCGACGCGATTTGCATTCGGGAGAAAATGGAATGTGGGGAGTTATCGATACATTCAGGCATTTCATTCAAGACATTTTATTTGATCGATAATTTTTTTAACGTTCCTCTGCACTGTCAAGATAAAAAAAAATAAATAATAGAAATCACCTTTATCCGCGAAATTCACACGTGACTTCGTCTGCTTGTATACATATATCGCCTCCTCCCCTCATCACCTCTCCACGCCAGTCGCTTCGCTATCAGCGAAGCTACTCGCCGCACAGTGCGTAGGGTTGATACGGCGGCGCGGGTGGGTTAAACGAGGCGTGTGCGCGTCGCCCTTCGCGTGTGTAACGAGCGAACCCGCCCGTAACTCTCTCGGCCGTTGCGTTTCGAAATACACTCGCAGCGCGCTCGGTGAATGTGTGACGTGTATAGTGGACTGCAGGGTATATAAGCGAGTAAACGAGCGTTAGCGCGTAAACAGGTTGCACCCCGGGGGTGGCTGCTGCCGCCGCCGCGCGTTGGTTCCGCGCCGGTTGCGTAGGCGTGGCCGCCCCCCGCGCGCGCCGTTCCGATATCAGCGATGGCCACCTTTCGACCGTAAATCAATTGATATCTCGCCGGGGGCTGCCGGGAACTGCGCGGGTTGCGCGACGAGAGTTTCGACGCCATCGAGAGGGCCATGAGGGGCTCGTGGGGGAAAATCTGTAGCATTCTGTTTCATTTGGTTCAAACCAGGCACTGATCAGGCCCTGACAGGGATGACACGGCTCTGACCAGGACCTGACTAGCGCTGTAAATTTTTAATCCCCTCAGAACCAGAACGTTAATTTATCAATAATTCTTTTCCGACGACTCGATTGATTTTCACATCGCAACTAATTCCGTTTGCACTTCGAGAACCGCGAAAATGACGCATATAACACAACAAGTATATTCCCATGAAGGGTGATCGGACTTGGCCGATGATCGGCCCAATCTCGGTGCCGAGATTGCCAACATTGGCATATGATATTGGCCCGATCATCGGCCCGAGTCTCGGATGATAAGTCCGGCTCGATATTGGCAACAATAGTTGGCCGAGTATCGCGTACGAGGATCGGCCGAGGATCGGCCGAGTATCGGCCGGGTATCGGCCGAGTATCGGTCTTTTTTCCGGCCGACATTATCGGCCGTATAAATTTTATCAAAAAATAATTAATTGTACTTATTTAATCAAGTTATCCTGCACTTTTAATTACATATTCCGTCTCTGATGCATTTTAATCGCTGAAAAATGTTTAATTTTTTTTACATTGTCAGGAATCGAACCTGGGACCTTTGGGTTGTTGCGCTGCGCCTTAGCTCACTCGGCCATTGCGATCATGTCATTATACATTTCTTTTTGTCTATTTGATCGACTAATGTAAAGTATCAATTTGATGTACTATGTACAGCACTTACAGAATTATATGACTGCGTCTGATGCGGTATAAATAAATCACATTCAATAATCTTTCACGGAAATCAACAATTAGTGAGTCAATACAAGGCCGAGCATTGGCCTAATATCGGCAAGCCAACAATTGGCGAGTCAATACTTGGCCGAGCATTGGCCTAATATCGGCAAGCCAACAATTGGCGAGTCAATACTTGGCCTAGCATTGGCTTAATATCGACAAGCCAACAATTGGCGAGTCCATACTTGGCCGAGCATATTGGCCTAATATCGGCAAGCCAACAATTGGCGAGTCAATACTTGGCCAAGCATTGGCCTAATATCGGCAAGCCAACAATTGGCGGGTCAATACTTGGCCGAGCATTGGCCCAATGTTGCAAAGTCGATAATCGTCACCCCAACATTGGCCCGAGTATTGGTCGTTTCAGCTTTATCGGCAGAACCTACATGGGTTGCCACACTTACCTCAACGATTCAGAGCTCTGCGGTCGTGAGTTGATTGCGACGGCGATTGAAAGAAGTGATTTGTCTCACCGGGTCCCGAGACGATCGATGAGAGGTGGGGGGAGGGGGTCGAGGTCGAGGAGATGGCGATGATAAATCAAGGAATCATTTGCTCGTAGCTCGTTTTTCGATTACTAGGAATATTTTAATCGTTTTTAAATAATCATACACCTATTACGAGCTCTCTTTCGTTTTTTTTCTCTCTCTCGTCACTATTTTCTCCTCGTCTGGCGGAGCCAACGTCTTTACCATCACATATCGTGTTTTTCTGTTTGTCCGTCCGTCCGTCCGTCCGTGTGTTCGTCGTGTTTGCCTCTCGCGCTTCTTCCTGTGTTTGCATACGAAGTTTCATTTTGTCTTTCAAGTGTCTATATTTAAGCTCTTCGCCCGGTGTCTCCGTCCTTCTTCTTCTTCGTCTCTCGTCTTCGTCGCGTCGCTCCTCCTCGCCTAGAGACGCGCGAGGCGCGCGGGTAAATAAATAACTAAGATACTTTAAACAGTCTATAGGCGCAACTTTACTGCCACTACACGCGGGTGGGATTGAGTATTTACAAGTCGGTTCACCAATTACACTCGTTCGTCAGACTCTCGCTCGCACTCAAACAATTTTTCTCTCTCACTTTTGTTGTTCTTTTTTTTACACAGACTCACACGGCACTTCAATCTCTAGGTATTTATAAGGTTTCGTATTGCACGTCGCGCAATCGCCGGCACCTGACATTCGCAATCAGGGCTCGCGTTATTTATTTTACATTTTTACAATAAATTAAGTTCTATCTCTTTGCGCGAGGCTAGCAAGATCCTCACTAAATTTCTCGTCTCCTTCAATAGATTTTTTTTTCGCAAATCTTCCTCGCGTGCATCACGTTTATATCCATTAATTAATTAAAAATGGCACACTGCACTAGATCCTCGCGGTAAATCCTCGAATAATTTTTTTTACTTTATCAATATTTATAATAATAATGATATTAATAATAATAATAGTAATAAGAATAATAAGAATAATAAGAATGGTAATAATATAAATATTCGTCAACGACACAGAAAAAAACCGGTTGCGATCGTCGGCCAAGAATCGTCAGCTGTGCCAGTCAACTGTCCAGTTGTGTCAACCAATGGACAGTCTCGAAAATGAAAAATGAAAGATTTTTTACAAAAATCAATTTGCCATCGGTATACATCCGCAAGTCAAACGTTTTATGAATTTTTCAAACCATAATTGTTTTTTCGTCGATGAAATCAATTGACACCACCGAAAAGTTGTGCAGCTAAGGATGTCGTTGACCCCGATTTTTTTCTGCGGAGGATTCAAGGAAGGTTTTTTCAGTGTCATCCACACCGGAGGATTATTTTTCGTTTTTAAAGACATTTTACATCGAGCTGCGATTTTTCGATTGTCTCGCGTTCGACGAGAAAAGTTATTACATTGTTTTTGTTTCGTTTTGGTTTTTGGTTCTAATACATCGGCGTCTCGCCGATAGTGCGAAATTCTGTTTAAGTTCGTCATTTGGCTTGCAGTTCGGCGGCCTGTTCCTCCTCCTCCTTGGTGAGCGGCACCGTCGAGTGATTGTACAGACCCTGAGCCATCAGCTGTAGCGCCAGAGGATTTTTCTGTCCGCTCGCCTTCTTGATCTTCGCGCGTTTGTTCTGAAACCAAATTTTAATCTGCGCCTCGTTGAGCCCGAGATCCCGCGACAGCTGCTGGCGTCGTCGCTCGGTGAGGTAACGATTCTCGGCGAATTCGCGCTTCAGTCGGGCCAACTGTTCGCCGCTGAACGCGGTCCGCGGCCTCTTCTCCTCGGGCGTCGTTCCCGCACCACGCGTGTCGCTTGGCCTCTTGACTCTTCTCGTTCTTGGACCTGCGGGCACACGTGAAGATCCTACGGTTAGCTAGTATCTGCCATTATGGGGGCCAAAGGGGGATAAAAAATATCGATTTTTGCATTTTTCTCCTCGAATTTTCGATTTTTCGGTCCAACACCTGTGATTTTTAGTATCAGCAGGAAATTTCCCATCGGATAGGGTTTTTAAACTTAGAGAAATCGAATCTTTTTTTTCGCAAAAAACGCTAGAGCCTTCTAAAAATTAGCGATTTCGTAGGGTCAACTTTAAAATTCCGCAAAAAATTAAAAAATCAAGATATCGCGTTCCGCCTACCGGCATTCTCTTCGTTGAAGGGTTTTCTTTCGAATGCAAAAACAAAATCCAGATTTCATTGATCCAAACAAAAATTACATCCATTTTAGTGAAGTACCAAAATAAAAAATAAAAGTGAAAAATCATTATATATGCGTTTTTCTCCCCGAATTTTCGAAATTTCGAGACAGCACCTGTAATTTTTCGAATCATTGGGAAATTTCCCATGGATAGGGTTTTAAAACTTAGTTAAATCGAACATTTTTTTTTGACAAAGAAACGGCAAAGATTAGCCTCCTACATTGGCTAACGTAGAGTAAAAAAATAGTCTCTGCGTTCAGCAACCCCTAAGTACACGGAAAGTGTAGCGCGTATACTTTAGCCGCGTTGGCGTCGGCGGCAGCCGAGAGGCCGATAAGTCCGCGCGCTGCACGCTCGGGCCGCGTCGAATACCCGGCACTTATGCTGCGCGCGCCGCAACATCCGACGTGACTCGGCTCCGTCGTAAATCAAACACATTATTATCGCAGCGCTCTCGCGGGGCTCTCGCGCATTATTGTAAAAGGCGCGCGTAAACGTCCGCGTTAGTTCGCGGCTCGCGCAACGAGCTTCGAGCGCACCGAGAGGCTCCGTGCGCATTTATCCGCGTGATGCATTGAGAGCCGTGAATTTCGCAGCCTCGAGAAAATCGCGAGCGACGCAACGTCGCGGCCACGGTCGAAACGATCAAACTCTGCTCTACGCGCGAGTCAAGGGCAACTCGATCATAATTTTTTTTTTTTTTTCACCAAAGACGTGAATACTTAGATTTAATTGTGAATACTTAAATTCATCTACGGCTCATTATTGAATCATGTCACTTCTTCGACTCCTATAATATTTATTATTATTATTTAAGCGCGACTAGAAATCGATCAAATTTTTTTCAAGCATAAATATCGTTCGCTCGTGAGACAGAAAAAAAATGCTAACGAATGAATTTGATTCGTCGACCCAGCATTATTTTAGCTCCCAGCGCGTGACTTGCATAAGACTCGTCGACGTATAGTCTCTTTCTCTATATTTCTTTCTCTCTCTCCCAGCGAAATTTATACACACGAACGAGTCGTTTACGCCTGTTCAAATAACACGAATATCTCGCGCGATGCAGCCGCGAACGTATCTCATATCATCGGGTCACGTATTGCGAAAACAATCGACAGCGGTCGGGGTGAAATAAAAAAAAAAGGAAATACGCGAAATGACGTTGTATGTGTTGCGAAGGTTTCGCGTGGTACGTGTGTGTCCTGACAGGAGGAGAGCCGAAGTCACGTGTGCCACGGTACGACAAACGCGTCTCGCGTGCAGCGTGTACACCGATAATTCACGATGGTGGCTGTACGAACGCGCGCGCCTGTAATTGCGAATAAATCAAATCATAACGATCAACACCGGCGCGGGGAGGCCGCGATATCACTGTTGCCGATCTGCCGCGCGCGATTATGCCAACCGAGCGCGCCGAGTGTGTTGTACGCCACCACGTAGGTTGCTGCCCGCTGCTGTCTCTTTCTCTTTCTCCGTCCCTCGTTCTCGGCGCGAGCGAGAACGACAGAGAACCACTCGATAGGGAAACTTTATGCGACTCAACGTTACCTCGCGACGCGGGCAAACGAGCCGCGATGTATTCCGCGTGCCGCTGACCCTCGGCGTCGCGCCGCGATCTCGTCATTGTCAATTGGAACACACAACCGGACGCCTGTTTCAACACGTGTGCAAACAGTCGCGAAATTGACTTGTTGCTCTTGGAATTTATTATTATGTGTTTTATGTATTTTTATTTTTCGAGTACCGATGCAATTTAATTTTCCTTTTTTAATTTAGTTTCACGCAACTTTACTTTGACAAAAACAAATACTTTCGAGTTTCGTAAAAAAAAATCGAATTATAACGAATTTAAACAAAACAGGATTAATTTAATAATAATTGGTTAGCGAAACTTATTTTAGTGCATATTTAATTTTTTATTTGAGTTCAGATGTAAGTTTTTTTTTTTCATTTTTAATTTAGTTTACGTAACTTTACTTTGAAAAAAATAAATCTTCCGAGTTTCCTAAAAAAAAAACCTAATTATAACGAAAATAAATAAACCAGGATTAATTGAATAATAATTGGTTCTCACTGGTAAAAGTGACGTGGCTGTAAGTGCGAAAAAAAGAAACGGGGATTTACAGTGACTGACGAGGTTCTGGCTGTCGAGTGTATCAATAGCCGAATGGAGAGCTTCCGTTTCCGGAAGAAACCGAGCGGCGTCGGAGTCTGAAGGCTCGAGAAGTCGACGGCGCGTCAAGTCGACACAGAGACGTGTTATATCCTCCCGACTCGCTCTCGCTCGCATACCGAGTGGGGGGAGGGGGAGGGGGGTCTGGCGTAGTACAACTCGCGGGAATGACTCAAGGATAACGAACGGCAGTCTAATTACTCGAGCGAAGTCTCCTCGCCTCTCGAGGGGTTGCGCGTCGAGGCTGAAGCACGAAAGCGGCACAGCCAGCGCCACAGAGTGACTGGTGTTTCCTCCGCCGCCGCTGCAGCCTCGAGGGTGAAACCAATAACGCGCCAAGACGTCTCCTCGGGTTGTCGGTATAGAGAGCCAACGAGAGGAACTGCGCGACGTATCTCGCATACCGACCGCTCTAACCGGGGAACCACTAATTTCCATCGCCCCTGAGTTAGACGTTAGCTACGAGCTGATGAGCGAGACTACCCCCGCACTCCCCGACGCCGCTCCGGTTTACCCGCGAACTCGCGAAGCCTTGACGAAACATTCGCGAGCTCCTTCGTTGAAGCGAAGCGAGAGTCAAGAATTTCGAGCACAGTCGGCTATATACATATAATTTCTGGAATATTTGGTAATTTTCTTTTTTTGAGAATTATTGAGAGATTAAGAGGAGGCGAAACTCAGTCGGTAATCAAGAACTGAAATCAACTTTTCCCAAGGTTGCTGAGCGTACCCGGGCGAATAAAAATTCTTGGAATATTCTTCTCGCAGTTTCAGGTGACGTTATACTTTTATTTCGTCCGTAATCGATTGGCGTTGGTGGAAAAAAATGGATCCCGCTTTTAAAAAGTTTATGCGTAACGGAAAGCATTGTTAGCAAACTATTCGAGCTGTGATTGGCTGGGACTCTCAGACCGAGTCCAAGTTCATTTGTGCAACTTTGACAGTTCTGTCAAATATCGTATTTTTTTAATAAACTAAAAAAGGGTTGTTACCATTGTTTCCAGGGGTAGATTATGCGACTTGAGAACGATGGTATAGGTTAGAAGTCGATATTTTGAAAAAATATATTTTTTTAAAGTAACTGAACTAGGGTTTTTTAGTTTCGATTTACCCTTTTAAAGCTTTATAAGAGCGCGGCAGCGCAAAAGTATCTTAGGCACGCGCGCCAGCTGATGAATGTGATTAGCCTAGCTGATAAAAAAATGTATTGTATTGATATTTAGAGGGTGAAACAGCCCCTGAATGTTTAATTGAAGTTTAACGCCATAGAGTCCGGTGCACCGGAAGCTGCGTCTAGCCGAACACGAAGTGAGAAAGAGAAAGAGAGTCGTGATCTCGTCTGGCGAGCGGCTCGTCGTCGGGAGCCCGAGTCGCGCGCGAGAGATACGAGCGCCGCGCGCGCGGCCCGAGCGTCGTTGGCCGCGGACAAACGAGGCTAAGCGTGTCGACACGATCGTGAACGCGGTTCACGTGGTTCGCAGCGAGCGCGGTCGCGGCCGGCTCGCTCGATCCTCCCGCTCCTCTCGTGGTCCGCGCTCATCTATCGCGACGACTGATGCTGCTCGAACCCCGAGAGCACCGAGACGAGACCAAACGTACCAACAACGTGCGCGCTGCAATTCCGGACTGCACAGTCCGCTGTGTGTCCGTTCTACTTCTGTCCGTCCGGCTGTTCGCGAACGGCGAGTGATTCCCCGGATCGCCGAGAGACGATCGTGTCGCCTTATCCGTTCCTCCGCAACCGTTTCGCGTCACTTCCTGCGGGTTATCCGATACGCGATACTCGATTCGCGAGTCAAATTCGAGATTTTCCAAACGGTTTCCTCGATTTTACTTTTTTTTTTTATCGCGTTGAGATAATTTGTTTATTTAGTTTTTGATTTTTTTTTATGTTTCTCTTTGGACAGAGTCGATATAGACTTAAGCTCACGTTCTCCGGTTGCATAGGCTGGTCTTTTGTTCAACGAGACGTCTGTGTCGGTCACTGAGTTACTTACTTCGTCCTGGGAACAGAAAGAGAGAAGACATTCATTAGTAAATCGTGTCGTTGGAAAAACAAGTTATATATTTCATCGTATCACATCAGGAATAATATATAAATCACGCCGGAAGGAAGATCGCCAATTTACAGTAATAAAAAATCACGAAATAAATTCCTAAAAATCCATGTCCACAAAAAACAGCGGAACAGCAATAAAAAAATCGTTTTTAAACACAAGTCGCCTGCAGAGTTGACGGATTTCGCGGTGCTCGCGCGGAGCGACCCGAAAAGGCCCGACAGATCGATTCCGACGATCCGGATTGAGTCTCTTAGATTCCATACGCTAAAAGTCGCGAGCTCGCTCGCCGGTTACGTCTGAGTAATGACTCGTCGATTGGTCACTCGTCGATCGTTATACCGGCCGCGGCTCGCGCGAGTACGTGACTGCGTTTACGTTTCCACGGGTCGTTAACTCGTTTCCATTAAGGCGCGGCCACGTCCCCTCCCCCCCACTCGCTTAATACCGTCTGCGCCTCTGTCTCTCGATTGCGGCTGTTCGTGTACGTTGCCCGCGCACTACGTGTGTGCTAGTGCGGATTTCACGGTGCTTCGAGGGACAGAAAAGAGAGCGAAAAAGAAAAAAAGAAAAAGAGATAGAAAAGCGGGACTCGCATTGTAATAAACTTTTCTCGGTTACATGCCGCGCGATCTGACGCGTTCGAATCGCGCGCTCAGTGTAACAAGAGATCGACGGTATACCGATCTATACGATCTCGCACGTTTTCCCGGCGTACTTGGCGATCCCGGGAATATAACAGCGCACGGCGAAACGGTATTTTACAGCGGGGATCGGCAGAGATCGGCGAAGATCGGCGGAAATCGGCCGAGATCGGTAACTATATAGTTACCGATCGCCACCAATACAGCGATGGCAACGCGTAATTACTCGCTCCTTGTATGTTACATATATATATATGTATGCGTATATATGTATAGTAAATATATATGTTTATTATACAAAGAGCGCGCGACCTTCCGCGTCAATCAGCCGCGTTCAATCGTCCCACGATTTATACATCCGCGTTAACAATAACTCTTCGCGTGATTTTAAGTATCGTCCATACCGTAGATTTTCTCGCGGTCTCGTGTGTGGTTACCGATACACCGCGCCGATGTGTCCACGCGAGAACCGCGGGAACGTCAATTATACGGGAATTTCTCGGTCGCTTTTTCTCGCGTATCGCCGCGACTTTTCATGACTTCGTCGAGTCTCGTGATTTATGTACCGCGTTTTCTTCAGTTCGGATCTCAAGGAGCGAGAGCAGCGCGAGAGACAACTGCACAGGTTGAGTAACGAGATATTTATTTATTTCGCGAAGCAGAAATCGGCTAAAAAATTAGTGATGGTTTTGATAAATTTATTTCTCTTTTTTTAGCAACAAAATATTTTTATTGGTCGGTTGGTCATTTTTCGTGCCACGAAATCCACGTTCTCGTATTATTCCATTCCGTGAGAATATTTTTTTCCCCGTTTCTCCTAGGACCTCCCAATTATACATCCGAGAGTCGCTTATATACATTGACCGCGTGAATTTATAATTGTCCGGCCGGGTCCGAAACTTGAAAGACGCCGCCGCGCGACGACGAGCGACAAGATTTCGCCCTTGTTCTTGCGACCGAACGAGAGCTCTGCGTTTGAGTGTATCGTAAAACTATTAAATTCCGTATATAAAGCCGCGCAGAGAAAAGAGACGCGAGAGCGACGAGCGCCACGCGAGTCGCCGACACTTTTATTGCGCCATTAGCCTCGCGCGGACGAAAAATCGAGTGAAGCTAAATTGACTGGCAGTCGATGAGCCGGCGGGCGGTCGTCACGACCGGGACCTGAAATAATCATCACCAGTGCCAGAGCGAGAGAACCGGGAAGGATCTACGAGGAGGGGAAAAAAAAGAGAAGAATTAATTATCAAACTATTCCGCGGGTCAAGCGAGTCTGAGACAGAGAGAAAAATAAAAGAAAGAGTGAGGGAGAAAGAGTGACGCGGTCGAGTCAGAGTCGAGTGGCTCATTAGAGAACCCCCCTTCCCCCATCAACGAACCGCGGGTGCCTATTAGTTCCCTGCCTTCTGATACGCTGTCCGATATTTCGCGATCGTCAGAATTTTTCTTCACAATCGCAAAAAAAAATTCTGATATTATCTCAATTATTTATAAAATTGTTGAGATCATCAAAAAAGAAAATCCAGTGTACCAACCGAGAGCGGAAACTGCAGCGACGAATTCGCACTCGTTGCAGAAATCTGCACGATCGACGGTCGGTAAAAATCGGCTGGAGAGGCGCGCAACGAGACGTCCGCACCGAGCGAGTGCGCAGGGGCGAGTGCGCGGGTTTTCGCGCGCGCACGCGCGCTGGAGGAACGAGGTAGAGTAGAGCGAGCGAAGGAGACGGATGACCCGCGGGGCCCGGAAAGCACGGACGAGGAAGGAAGAGAAGCCGACGCCGCGGATCGACGAGAGGAAGGCCGAAGTGGGGCGAAGAGCAGCAGGAGAGAAGGGATTCCGGGGAGATAACCGTTGGGTTCTCGGGGGCCGGGTGGTTGAAATTAATGTTGCCCGCTTAATTGGAGCCACCGAGGAGCGTTTGTGTGGCCGAAGTGGTGCTCAGCCATCGGAGACGTCGGCGAGCGTCATCGGTCTGGCAGCTCTCCGACCGGCAGTTCACGCACTGAACTGCCGGACCGAGGCTTCGAGCCTGATCGACTGTGCGTGTGTGTGTTTGTATGTGTGTTGATATATATATATTAAGCGCGTAAAACGCCTTTGGGTCTCTCCGGGCAACCTGCTACCTTTCACCTTGCGCAATCGTCGCCGCAACACAATACAGAGATGCCGACGGCATCGAGCCTAATTGTATGCACCTCTCATTACCACCGATTTGCTTTGCCTCGATTGTGTCTATATTTGGAGCGAGATCGGGGATCCTTTTATGATGGGAATTCAATTTAACGAATATATTAACCAACTAATTTTTCCGATGAGGGAAATTAATTTTTTTTAAATTATTATATCTAATTATATTTTTTAAATATTAAATTGTCGTAAAAAGATAGGGAAAATAAATTAGTCTGGCAAGAACTCAGAGGAATGACACGGATTGTCTGCGCCTGTTATCATCGTCGTGTTTCATTGCTGGGCTTTGATCATGCAGATCGACTGGTGTATACATATAAAGGGGCAAGACCCACGTGTCCCGTTGCGAGAGGAATTCAATTTGTCGAATAACTCGGGCCGGGGTACACTTTTCGCCGAGTCAATATCGACCGGGGGCGCGAGGTTAAAAGTGAAATTCGATAGAGGGGGCCGGGGGGGGGGGGGGCGAGACGCCGAGTCTGTCTCCGGGTGAATACGGCGAGATCGTGTTTGCGTTTGTTTGGCCCTGTGTTCGGGGTGGATATAATGTTATGCAACGGCCCCCTTTTTCGCCCTGGCGAATGATCGCGTCGAGTTGGGAAGGGTGAACGGCGAGGGACGAAAAGATACGAAGAGAGACGAAGAGAGAGAAAGAAAGGGAACGAGACAGAGAGCGAAAAGTTTCTCCTCCCCTCAATACAGTCTCGTCGCCTTCCACCCTTCTCTCGTGCCCACCAGCCGCGACTTGCCCCCCCCCCCCCCCCCCCCTCCCTCCCACAGCCCCCGGGGGCTCCGCTTATTGTTACTCATGGCTCACTGAGTTTCGACACGCGAGCCCGGCTAATGTGTTAATATACCGTGGAGGGGGGAGGGGGGGAGTTACGCGCCGGGTTCACGAGTTCACTTGCTCATTCGGATTCTCCTTGTTTGCCTATTCGCGGACTGCAAACAGTTTTATTAATCGTCGGTTCCGTCACGACGACGCGATTCCTTTTTTAAAAAAATAATTAATGTTTCCTTCCTTTTTATTTTTCTCCTCCTTCTACGGATGACAGGCTATTATTATTTCTCATGTCCAAATTGTAACAATTATATTATCAATTATATTAGTTCTTAAAACCCCAATTTTCAGTTATTACCAATAAAAAAATTACCGCATTTCAGTTAATATTTTTTTTTCCCGACTACGCTAAAAAGACCACATTCCATGCCTGCAACTCGGGTGGAAAGTGATCGATTCTTGACCAGCGGGCAGAAAAGTAGCCGCAGCGGGCAGAAAAGTACTTTACTGCCCGCTGCGCAACTTTTCTGCCCGCTGCGGCTACTTTTCTGCCCGCTGCGGCTACTTTTCTGCCCGCCGCGGCTACTTTTCTGCCCGCTGCGGCTACTTTTCTGCCCGCTGCGGCTACTTTTCTGCCCGCTGCGAATTGTGCCGTTCTACCGTTGCAGGCATAAAAATGTGGTCATTTTAGCATAGTCGGGAAAAAAATAGCGTATGCCACTCGGGAGGAAGTGCATACCTTTTCACCTCGTGTGAATTTCTGCCCTCGCTTCGCTCGGGCATCAAACTTCACACTCGGTGAAAAGATGCACTTTCCTCCCTTGTAGCATAATATACTATTTTTCCTTTTTTACTTCCACAAAACGGACAGCAATTTCGAAAATTTCCTCGACACGGGAATTTCTATTCTTCCAGCTCGGCGCAGAACGTCTACTCGCGAATTTACATTGGCCTGGTTATTACATGTACTCGCGAGCCCAGAAGCAATTCTGCGTCGTGTACACGCACGTACAACACACGAGATAGCCGCGTTGCACGCGAACGATTATTATTATACTAGTGCCGTGTGTACACACGCACAACGACTATACGACGAGCTACGACGACGGTGGCAGCAGCGCTTGCCTCGATCCTCGCTCCTCGCGGCTATATGAAATCGAGTCCCGGCGAGCTCCTCGACGATCGTCAGGTACCAGCTACCGTACACGACGATCGGCCAATTAAAGCCGGAAGATCCGAGCGCGCGCGCCCGCCGCTCGGATCGGGGTCGCTCGGGTTGACTTTTCCACCGGGAGCGCGCGGAGGCCTCGTCGATAAATCAACCCGAATGATGAACGACCCTCTCGAAGGGTCCTCGATTAAATATCTCTCCCCTTCCTTCTCCTCCCCCTCCCCCGCCGCCCCCTCTGTGTACCTTTTATCCGCTGAGCATGCACGAAATTATTCATAATCACCTCGAACCCGGCGAAAAATCGTGGATTTTTCAGATTTTTTTTTTTAGATTTTACAATTCTTTCTACGCTCGACGAATTTACGTTCGTGAGTTTATACGTCAGTCGCGGTGTGGACGTTAAATTATAAGTATCGATAAAATTTAACTGTCCGTCTCATGAGATACAATAATAATAGGGATAATAATAATAATAATAATAATGATAATAATTTTATCGACTCCATAGACGTCGTAAAAATATGTATTTTTCGCGCAGAATTGTTTCGATATATTTAAGCCTCGTTTTTTTTTAATTTTTTTTATTTCATCCGCAAAAAAAGTCTTTGCATCCGCGGGAAATTCGTACGACGTTATTCATAAGTCTTGCGCCTCGGCCCGTCACGAACTGACAGCCTGAGAAAAAAATGAAAAAAAAAAAAAAAACTTTCTCCGGGACTTTCGCTGCCGGTCGTATTAACGAAGACCGCGATTATAACGCGCTGCGTCGATCGTTCACTATAATTATCATATAATTTCCCTATAATTATAATTAACCCGCGCGCTGAATCGGGAGGTCGTCCCCGTGCGCCGCGATGGGTGTACGACGACGACGCGGACGACGAGGGATGAGCTGCTGGCTCTCGCTCGACGCGAGGACTCGTATATAGTGTACACACACATATCGGGGTAGGAGCGACTGGCCGAACAAGTTGTATCCTAATTTACTCGTTCCTCTTTCTCTCTTTCCCTCTCTATCTCTTTCCATCCCTTTCTCTCTCTTTCTCCCAGCGTCTCCGTCCCTCGCGCTCGGTTGGATCCGGTCTGGCCGCGGTTCAAGGTCCTCGTCGCCGGGTTCGTCGCAGTCACGTCACGTACGTGGCACGCGCGCTTCGTCTCCCGCGTGATTTCGCGACGTGCCCCCCGCGCGTGTGTCGCCCCGTATATTTATTTTCAAATTTATTTTAATTTATTTTTATTTTTACATATCAATTAATACGTCGTGAAAAAAAAAATAAATAAGAAATTCGTCGCATAATCGAGGCGACGGGGATTCCTTCGTCGGGGTCGAGTGAATCCTGATCGAGATTCGCTCGATCCTTCTGTGACGTATATCGACGGTGCGGGCGAAAATTGCGGGTGAATCGTGGGACGAGTGAAAAATTGTACGAATTCGGTGGGCAGCCGCCAGCGGGTTCGGCGCGTGTTTCGGCCACGGCTGCCTGATATGCTTTACGGGTGGGCCTCATGGCAAATAAGCGGCTGCTGCCTCTCGACTCGCTCGCTCGCCTCGTCTAAAGCAGCGCGTAGGCGTCGCGCGCGCGCGAGCGCGGGGCATGCAAATTACCCGCACCAGATTCGGCGATACATCTTAATTTCGCGGCTCGCCGAAAATATACCGCGGCAACGGCCCGGCAGTTGCGCGCTAAGAGGGAGCCGCAGTGTCAGAGTGAGAGAGAGAGGGAGGGCGAGGTTGGGAGCAAAAAAAAAGATGGAGACGAGCGAGTGACGGGTGGTGGTGGCGGCGATGGCGGTGGGACTGTTCATGACTTCATATTCGTTGCTCTGGGTATTTTGCACCCGGAAATTAAATTCTTTGCCAAAAAATGTGGCCAGGGGGAATTTTTTTTTTTCTAGGATTATAAAGATTTCTTTCTGATATTTTTAGCTTCCATGTAAAAAATAATTCGCTACCGTAATTTTTTTTTTTTTATGTAATTTAACGGATTTCTCCTTTCATTTTACAAATATTTGGCTGTGGAGACACAGCATGAAAATTCCAGGTTATACAAACAATAAAAGTAAATGAACTATCTTAACTATTAATTAAGAGCCTATTCGATACAATTCCTTGATTAACCTAATATCAATCCTCTTCTAAAAAGTTGGTGGCTGTCAGCTATGTTCATGTGAAGCCGTTCTATTCGTGCTATGATTGGCCGGCGGTGTCGCCAGACACACTGATCGTGTATTGACATTTTGTCGATTATGTCAAATGTCAAAATTCACAGAAAGGGACACGAGCGCTTTAGCGCCCGTGCTGCTTAACCCTAATAGGTTAAAAGTCGATATTTTGAAAAAATAAATTTCGTGACCCCGATTTGGGCGGTTTTCCGCCCGGCGGCCAGATCTACGATGTCTGACAAACTGTTCGGCCAAAAAATTTTTTTTTCAGAATCAACTAAAAAAGGGTTGTAACCGGTGTTTTCAGGGGTAGAATATGCGACTTGAGAACGATGGTATAGGTTAAAAGTCGATATTTTGAAAAAATAAATTTCGTGACCCCGATTTAGGCGGTTTTCGGCCTGGCGGCCAGATCTACGATTTCTGACAAACTGTTCGGCCAAAAATTTTTTTTTTCAAAATCAACTAAAAAAGGGTTGTAACCGGTGTTTTCAGGGGTAGAATATGCGACTTGAGAACGATGGTATAGATTAAAAGTCGATATTTTGAAAAAATAAATTTCGTGACCCCGATTTAGGCGGTTTTCGGCCTGGCGGCCAGATCTACGATTTCTAACAAACTGTTCGGGCAAAAATTTTTTTTTTTTCAAAATCAACTAAAAAAGGGTTGTAACCGGTGTTTTCAGGGGTAGAATATGCGACTTGAGAACGATGGTATAGGTTAAAAGTCGATATTTTGAAAAAATAAATTTCGTGACCCCGATTTAGGCGGTTTTCGGCATGGCGGCCAGATCTACGATTTCTGACAAACTGTTCGGCCAAAAATTTTTTTTTTCAAAATCATCTAAAAAAGGGTTGTAACCGGTGTTTTCAGGGGTAGAATATGCGACTTGAGAACGTTGGTATAGGTTAAAATCGATATTTTGAAAAAATAAATTTCGTGACCCCGATTTGGGCGGTTTTCGGCCTGGCGGCCAGATCTACGATTTCTGACAAGCAAAACGACAAATCTCCTTTTTTTTTTCAAAAGTAACTGAAAAAGGGTTTTTCAGTTGCGATTTACCCTTTTAAAACTTTACAAGAGCGCAGCAGCGCAAAAGTATCTCGGGCACGCGCGACAGCGCGTGTGATTAGCCTATAATAATAAAAATTTGCTCGACGATTAATCGAGACTGGAATTTTTCCTAAATGTCGCCGCTGGTACCGCTTAAAATTTCACTTTTTCGAATTCGAAGGGGATCGGCCTGGCCATCGGACACGACATTTTCGGGCGGCATTCGATACGGCGCCTGGGAACCTCGGCGTTCGATTCGTCGTTGGAGGCCGCGCGCGCGAGCGAGAATAACGACTTCAGGAAAGGTGGAAATTGAGCTATTAATTATGCGACACAGTTCGCCTCCCGGGCTTTTTCGGTGGACCCGACGCGCTATAGCCACGACAGCGTCGTTTGCCCTTCAGATCTTCGCTCGTCCTCGCTTTGAACCGAACTTTATATAAATTTGTAACTTAAAAAAAAATGTTTTGCAGTAACTCACGTCGAGTCTCAATCTCAGTCGTCGTTGTCGCAGTGGTAATCGAGGGCTGCGAGAGCCGCGAGCTGGTAGTCGTCTCGCTCATCGCGCGTTAAACAGTAGCCGCAACACTGATGCGGCTGATGATGCTTATTATTCCGTCAAATCGTAGGGCAGCCCGAGATCACCGTAACCTCCCCTCGATTCTACGACGGTGGTCGCGTCGCGTTCCTCCGCGCGACGAGATTAATTTTAATTGGCCGGACTGAATTGAGATTTATGAAGTAAATTCATTGTTTCGAGTCGTCGCCGTCGTCGCTGCGCGCGAGTGAATCGAGACAGCGAAGAGTCGCTGCTGCTGCTGCTGCTGCTGCGGACCACCAACACAGCCCGGCTACCGTTCTCCGTCTCGCTTTCTCGCTCGCACCGTCGGATTTATCGCTTTCTCACTCGCACCGTCGGATTTCTCGCTTCTCGCTTCTCGCCCCCTATCCCCTCCCCCTTCCCCTTCACTCTAATGTAACGTATACGGGATTCCCGCGCGCGCGACGTTCGAGCTGTTCTCCTCCCTATCCTCCTCCTTCTCCTCCTCATCCTCCTTCATCGGTCTGGACCCTCGACCACAATCAAAATCAAATAGTGTCCACTTCTCGGGCTCGCACGAAACACGAGATTCGAGAAGCTTGAGACTGAGTCGATCACACCGAGGACCAAACACAGCGGACCAAATACATCCAAATAAATAAATAAATTATTTACAAAAAAAAAATCTCGTCTATAAATAAAAATAAAATCTTCATTCAATTATACGAATTATAACATTTGTATAATTGAAGCAGGTTTAATGCAGAGAACAGCTGCTCCATCAACCGAATCTCAAACGCGTTCCCAACTGACCCGCGAAATGAGAAGGAAAAACGAAAGATATTCTCACGCTCGAACAAAACTAAAATCAGAGTAAAAAGAGGTTTCCAACTAAATTACCAAATTTCGCTTTCGCGGTATTCCGGCAGTCGTTTCCAGCGAGTCTTCCTTACTGTGAGGGACGACGATGCAGGGGTCGGGATAGGGTGGAGTGGGGGGGGGGGGGGGGGGGAGATACAACGAAGCGTAGAGAGGAGACGATGTCGTCGGAACCAGCGGAAATCGCTTAATTTCGTGGCTCGCATGAGACGCTGCCACGGTGAATTTAATATTCGGGGGGATCCCCGAGCTCTCCTCGTCGCCCCCAGGGGGAAGCGAGAGTATAACGTAGCTTCACGGACGGTTTGTGAGCGATGATAGAGCGTAGATGAGGAGAGCGGAACGCGCGGGGAGGGGGAGAGGGGAGGGAGAACGATGAACACGATCGTCGCCCAAAGGGCGGCCGGATGATGAGGACCTCCTTGGAGTTCGCGGGAGTCGCGGCGAGCCAGTCGAAGACGGAACGGGAGGAAGAGACGCAGAGAAGGAAGTGGATACACGGCGCATGCGCAGCCGCGCCGAGTCGTCGCGCCGCGCGAGCTGCGCGACTCCCGCGGCTCCCTGATAACGTTGCATCACGCTTCGCCCTCGTCGCCTCGACGACGACGACGACGACGACGACGACGACGACGACAACGGAAGTGAGCTATATCGGGCGCGCGGGACTCGAATTAGCGCGGGTCTCGCGGTTACGCGAGTGCGAATGAGCTGCGCGGCGACGACTGCGCAGACTGCGCCGACTGAACCGCTCGTCGCTCAACCCTCGGAAATTCCCGGCAAGTTTATCGTCCGCCGCGCGAAGCAATGAAATTTGAGTGAATTATACTTTGGAAATAACTTCCGGGCTGAGATGATGAGAAAGGATAATTAATTTCGATGATAAATAAGGAATCGAAATTCGTCACACGTCGCGGTGTGTTGAATCATCGAAAAATAAAAATAAAAATATTTGTTTGGCCTACATTTTTTTTTTGTAATTCCTGGCAAGTTTATCGTCCGTCGCGGGAAATAATGAAACTTGTGTGAATTATACTTTGGAAATTACTTCCGAGCTGAGATAATGAGAAAGGACGATTAATTTCGATGATAAATAAGGAATCAAAATTCGTCACACGTCGCGGTGTGTCAAATCATCGAAAAATGAAAATCAAAATATTTGTTTGGCCTTAATTTGTTTCTTTTTTTGTCTTTAAAAATCTGAGAAGCCTCGGAGGCAAAACGAGAGCTAATCCCGGTCTCCTCTCGCGTGAAACCCAAACCTCGGGGAGAGGAAGAAGCCCGAGATATGACGGCGAGAGAGGGAGGGGGGATTTGAGCCAAAGAGGGTTTTATACCGGTATCAAGTGTGCTGCGCAGCTCTCCAACGGGTATTATGCTCTCAATCTGCCGCTGCTCCGCGAGCAGATGAGGACGGATCGAGAGCGAACGTGCGTGCCTCGGCTCGACACCGAATCGCCTAATAACACGAGAGTAGGTGTGGTTGACACGGGGACCAGGGAAGGGAAGGGGGGAGGGTTAATTCGAATCTCATTTCCCTCGGCGGCGGAGGTGAAACTAGGTGCGCGCGCGTCTTGGAGACGATCAACCGGGATAAGCCGGTGGTGAGACTCGCACCCGCGGAACTCGAGGAATCCAGCTTCAAATTTCGAAAAAATTCGATGAAATTGAAATTTAAGGAATCGAAATTTATTTGGTACCTCGACTCTTCAACTATTTTTATTCATGAATTTTTCCCTTATTTTTTTGTTTAACATTTTTATATTTGTATATCATAAAATAAATATTGTTTCGCAACTTTAAGAAGCGTATTTTTTTTCTGCGAACGAATTACCCACTCGACGCGAGCGATTTAAATTCCGAGGGTGGTTTCCCCGAGCGCGCAGCGCTGAAAGTATATATGTATAAAAAATGCGCGGAGGTTCGCCACTTTCTGGCCGCCCAGACGCCACTCAAGAGGCTTTCGCGTGTCCCACTCCCCGTGACTTCACCCTACAATGTATGGAATATATATACGCGCGAGGCAAAAAAAAAATATTCGAGCCGCGTAACGCGGAACGAATCGTCGAGTGAGATATCCGAAGGCGAGCGATCGTGCTCGCGGGCTCTCGCCGCGTACGGCCTGGTTGTCCCGTCGATGCGACAGGAGTTCACAGCTCGACCTTGCCGAAATAAACTCGTCGGCCGGGCTGATTGCTCCGCTCTGGGAGCAGCCGATATTCGCCCTCCGAATTTCGGACCAGACGATGTTCCCGACGTCGCGTCTATAACCTCATCGCATGACCCGAAGATGACGAACGGCAACAGCAACAACAGAGGCAATACAAAAAAATAAAATAAAAAAAAATCTCACAATGGGTGAAGAAAAATACGGCGCAACATTTTTGGTTCGCGAAACGAGAACCGAGAAGAGCAGGAGAGTATATCCCATGAAGGGTGATCGGACTTGGCCGATGATCGGCCCAATCTCGGTGCCGAGATTGCCAACATTGGCATATGATATTGGCCCGATCATCGGCCCGAGTCTCGGATGATAAGTCCGGCTCGATATTGGCAACAATAGTTGGCCGAGTATCGCGTACGAGGACCGGCCGAGGATCGGCCGAGGATCGGCCGAGTATCGGCCGAGTATCGGTCTTTTTGTCGGCCGACATTATCGGCCGTATAAATTTTATCAAAAAATAATTAATTGTACTTATTTAATCAAGTTATCCTGCACTTTTAATTACATATTCCGTCTCTGATGCATTTTAATCGCTGAAAAATGTTTAATTTTTTTTACATTGTCAGGAATCGAACCTGGGACCTTTGGGTTGTTGCGCTGCGCCTTGGCTCACTCGGCCATTGCGATCATGTCATTATACATTTCTTTTTGTCTATTTGATCGACTAATGTAAAGTATCAATTTGATGTACTATGTACAGCACTTACAGAATTATATGACTGCGTCTGATGCGGTATAAATAAATCACATTCAATAATCTTTCACGGAAATCAACAATTAGTGAGTCAATACAAGGCCGAGCATTGGCCTAATATCGGCAAGCCAACAATTGGCGAGTCAATACTTGGCCGAGCATTGGCCTAATATCGGCAAGCCAACAATTGGCGAGTCAATACTTGGCCGAGCATTGGCCTAATATCGGCAAGCCAACAATTGGCGAGTCAATACTTGGCCTAGCATTGGCTTAATATCGACAAGCCAACAATTGGCGAATCCATACTTGGCCGAGCATTGGCCTAATATCGACAAGCCAACAATTGGCGAGTCAATACTTGGCCAAGCATTGGCCTAATATCGGCAAGCCAACAATTGGCGGGTCAATACTTGGCCGAGCATTGGCCCAATGTTGCAAAGTCGATAATCGTCACCCCAACATTGGCCCGAGTATTGGTCGTTTCAGCTTTATCGGCAGAACCTACATGGGATAATATGAATTATTTTTTTCATTATAAATAATATATTTATGAATGACGGATATTTGGTTATGGTGCCAGACCGGACGGATAACTCTTTTTGTTATGTGCTGTATATAATAGGATTAAAAAAAATAAAAAACTATTTATGTATATATCTTATCCTGACTCACGAAAATTTTCGCATTTTTATCGACCACAATTTTTCGTTTTTCAGTTCCGTCGTTCGCTACCTCGGTTACACTCGCGCCGAAGCCGAAGAGCGAGACGGCTACGATCGCTGCGGGAAGTGAGCAGCTGTGACGCGGCAGCGGGTGTAACAGAGAGAAGAGAAAGAAGTGAGAGGAAGACGAGAAGATTCGGGAACGGGTCGCGAGTCCGATCTCTTAATAATAATATCTCGAGAGAGCTCGAACGTTCCCCGGAATGCAATCTCCATAAAACTGCTACCGTTGACTCTAACCGCCCACAAATTTGAGTTAGGACCGTCGCGGCTCTGTGTGCTGCGCGTCCTGCGCCTCGTCCGCGTTCTCCGGGATCACGTTTCCTTCCTTCCCTCGCCTACACTTTACTGCTTGGTATTTATTTTTTTATTTTTTATATTTTTTACTTTTTCAACGACTCAGCTCTTTATATCTTTCTCACAGCGATTGGCCGGTCGAACTCCCGCGCGGTTCTCGTCCGAAGGTCGCCCTTCGCAATTTCTCCCGGCGAATCCGACGCGCGCGCGCGACGCACGCGGCTCTGCCACCGAGAGAGACCCCCGCGAGCGTCGGACTCGGCGCACTGCAATTTTCCGTCGTTCGTACGTACTCCGCCGATGCTCGGCCTAATTGCCGGGTCGACGACGAGCAGCGAGCAAACAGTTGTAAAATTTAACGACGATTCGTCTCGTCGTCGAATTTGTATAAAATACTTGCGAAACTCGTCATTGAAATCTTTTGTCGAACATTTTTTTAGCGAAATGATCGTCATCAGGACCATCATCAAAAACGATCGTCATGACGACCGAGAAGAGGAGGTCGGAAAGACGAAAGCGTCCGAAAGACGAGAGACAAGACGAGAGTCGAGCTCTCGTCGAGTCGCCGTCGTCGTCGTCGTCGTCGAGGCAACGAGTTCCACGCGGTCCGCGCGCGAGATCGCCCGGAGGACCACCGACGTAGCGCGCGAGTCGCGCGGCATGATCGGCATCGCGGCGTCGAGTCGCTCAGCGCGCGGTTCGCGCGCCTCGCGCGTTTCCGGACCGCGAGTCCCGCGAAAAATCCCGCGTGCCGATTGAGATACCGGCGTCGGATTTCGGCGTCGCTCGTCGCGAGTCCAAGAACGTTGGCTCTGCTCGTATAATGATCCGCTTCGCGAGCTTCGCGGAGAAGCCTTAAGAAACGTTAAAAGGTGCGTTTAACCCCGGTGGACAATTTTTTTGTCTCCGTTTCGAATGGGAGAAGTGGGGATTCATAGGCGGTAGGGGAGGTGGATGTAAAAAAGGGGGACGATGACTCAGAGAGCCATAGAAAGAGAGAGAGAGAGAGAGAGAGAGAGGAACCATAAAGAAAAAAAAAATGAAGAGATGCGCGAAGGTATTATAGATGAGTGGGATAGATATTAGTGGACGATGGAAAGTACGTCAGGAGCCGCGCGGTGGATCGTTCGTAAAGCTCGAATATCTCCCATTAAGGAATTAGTAAGATGATAGACCCGTCAATGACGGCCGTGTGGCAGGGTCCGGAGGGGCCGCGGGAAGGGGGAGGGGGGGGGGGGAGAGATGAGAAAAAAAGAGATCGGAGAGCTGGCTCCGAGCTGGCTCTTGACTCTCCCCCCTCTCTCTTTTCTCTCTTTCTGTCTCCTGTTAAAATAAATATCGCTTTCTTTCTCTTCCTCCCTCTCTCTCCTCTTCGGATCAGCTACACGCGCTGCGTGTGTATATAGAAACGGCTCGCAGCCTCGACGAGGATGAGAGCAGCTCGGGACACGTGTGTTTATACGCCAGTGAGATACACCGAGATGAAACGATGGAAGAGTCGCGGTAGAGTCACGATGGGTGGGTCGAGGGGGGAGGTGAGGGGGGGAGACGAGGGGGCGAGGAAAGGATGAAGCGGGGGGACCGAGAGAGATGAGAGAAAAAAAAGGAGAAGCCTGACCCATAAAAACGTCAAACTTCCCTTAACCTAGAGAAACGTCTTCATCACGATCCCACCCGAGAGCCTCCGACCCGTTATATTCCGCTCCGTGCGGCGCTCGCCGCTCGGCCAGGCCGATCTCGCGCGCTGTGCGTGCAGACGAGACGATGCCCCGGCAGTCGGTCGGGCGTCTCGACGCAAGTCGGCGGATTTCTTCGAAGGAGAACTTCGACGGCGCGAGATTTTGTCGAATAAAATGAAATGAGAATCACATTCGAGCTGCTGACTGGGGTCTGATTAACGAAATTAACGCTCAATTGATAACGCCTTATCAGGAAAAATGTTACAGATCCATTTTTTTTTGTCAAGTTGACAACAGTCGACAAACCTTCCTGAATTACGTCTCAATAAATCTCCGTTCAAACACTTAACAATTTTCGCAAAAAAAAAACAATAAAAAAATAATCGATGTATTATTAAATCGAAACTAATGACGGACATTCGATTGTCAGAAGCGAGGCGGAAAGGAGAATCGACGAGCAGCCGGGCTTTTCAATTATCATTTGCCTATATCGCTCACGCGTAATTACACTGACTAATGACAGTGACGGCGCGAGGGGTCGGGGGGGGGGGGGGGGGGGGCGGAGGGGAATAAAAATACCGCGACTAACTCGTCGGAGTGAAATCGTAACAACGTTGCGGATACACGCGAACGACGACTACGACGACGACTAAATACCACACTGAGACACGACGACGATGGAAAAGCCAGTCGCGAGACTCGCAAGCTGGTTTCGCCTCTGCCGCTGCTGCGTTGCTGCCTCGGCTCTATGGGTATTAATGTACGGGGCGCTATACACAGCCGCACACGGGATACGCCTGTTCCTGTTTCTCCGTCCGTGAGCGGCGTCCACGTTAATAAAGAAGTCAACGTTTTAATACCGTCGAGTCGACAGCGGAGGCCCAGAACACGGCAACAGCAGCAGCAGCAGCAAGCAGCAGCAGCGTTCGAGTCTCTCCCCGAGCTCCTTCCTCGTCGCAGTCGTCGTTGTCGTGCTGTGTGCCAGCTTGGTTGCCGTGTGCGGCTGCTGCTCTTCGGAAGAGTTCGGAAGACTCCCGAAGAGTTCGCAAGACGAGGACGAGACGAAGACGAGACGAAGATGAGACGATGTCGAGAGCAACCGACTCTTTCCTTCGCCACTGCGAAACGAGTGAAGACGAAGAGAAAAAAAGAGTAAGAGACAACGAGCTGAAAATTTGTAATTAAATCGCGCAATCATCCGACCAATTTGTCATCCTCCCGTCGCCGTTTCCTAGAGCGCTGCTCTCGGCGATCAACGCGACCGCGCGATTAATACGCTAATGGAGCGCTTATAACGTTATCGCCGATATCCCACTCAATGGCTGTGCAACGTGGAGGGTAAAAGGAAGGAATTCGTTGGATTCCTCGGTAAATGATACCGAACGATACTTTTTTTTTTGTGTTTTATTGCTCTTGTTCTAAAGATCTGACATACGTCGAGGGGAATATCAGCACGAGCGTTTTTTTTCTCTCTCGGTTCGCGTATATATATATATGTCCCAACAAATTGGTCTGCACGCGCATCGCAACGCACGCAGCGATCCTGCATCTTCGTCATATCGTCCCGGTCGCATCCGCGAGCTAATCGCGCGCGCACGCGCAGTGACCGGTTTACCATCGCTCGCGTTCGAGTGTCCCATTCGTACTCGCGCGTGCGCAGAGCGCGAGGTACGGCGCAGACGCGGCGTCACGCCCTCTGGGGTCCTCGCGGTGCGTATTTGCACTGCGCTTGCGCGCAGGCGCATTGCAAGGGACGTACCGAGGCATGTAATGCCGGAGCGTTCGCCGATCTCCGGCCGTGCTATTATCCTTTTACATGGCAGCTCGGCCACGGTAATAGCTGAAACGCGATTTGAAACGTCCCGTTCGCTGGCTCCCGCGTAACTCGATAATGAAATTGCGCCAGCGAGCAAATTAAGACCCATAGTCGATATTGCAGATTACACGTGCGATCGGATGTACTTTAAAGTCATCGGCGAGAAAGTGTAACAGCGATTTTTTTATTTTATTTCGAACGAAGAAAAAAAAATCATAAAGATATCCTCGAAATTCGTCGTTCCCGGATCTCTCAGCGCGGACGACCAATTAGCGCTCGTCGTGACTGCAATTCTCCCCGTCGACCCGCAAGGCCGCAGTAAAACAAAAATAAAAAAAATCAAATAATATCATCGCGGCTAATTATATGTGTCCGCGAATACACCACGAAGCAAGCGTCCCGTTTACTTATTTTACCGCAAAAATCAGGCGTTAACCGCTTGTAAACACAGTGATAAATCTTGCTCGCGTATATTTCGACATTGGAAATTCCTGGCTAGTCCGAAAATTCGCGCTCGCGTATATTCCCCCCGCTCCCCCCTTCGTTCCCTTTACCAAGGCGCGTATGACGCGTGTTACGCGACAGCAGACGAAGACGAAGACGAAGACGAAGCCGGCGCGGCGAGCGGAGTGACGTAAACGGACGGCGCGAGTCTCGTCGTCGCGCGGGAGAGACGAGAGAGACTAGAGAGCAGCGAGTGTCGCGCGCTTGCGCGCCAAGTGACGCAGCGCGCTGTCCGTCCGTCGATCCGTTCGTGTGTGCGTAGCGCGCACACAGCGCGCGCAGCGCACAGGCACCGACGCGCTATACGCAGCGCGCGCAGCGCAGCCCGAGCATAGGGGAGTGCCCGGTGGCGGGGGGAGGGGGGGGGGGGGAGGACGCGGACCACCCACACCGCGCCGCGGGACCACCGTGCTAGCCCACTGGCATACATTAGGCGCTCCGTGGCTCCCCGAAAACTATACTCTGACCCCCTCCCCCCACTCCTCCCCCCTCCTCCCCCTTCGCGCTCTTCCCCCACTCTGTCGTCTTGCTTCCTCCGGCTCATTCACTATCACCCTTTCTCCCTCCATTACGGCTCTCTTTATCGCTGCTCGTCTTTACTCTCTTTACCTCGCGATCATCACTACAGCTGTTTGTATATATCGTTTTTTTTTTTTTTTTTTTTTATACTTGCTCATCCCTCGACCTCTTCGTCTGTTTCTTCGGTCTCTATGGTCTACACACTTCACGTCTCCTTTCCTTCCTTCTCACGCTCGCGCCGTGTCTCTTGCTAATATTATGCATATATATGTTTGTGGGTTGTGGTGTATATGTGAGGGGCCAGCCACTCGGCAGCCGTTCGGTATTTTGATACAGTCGACACCCGTTTAATTAGCATTCGATACGGCCTCGGTATATACGCGGCCGCACACAATGTGAATGAACGCGCGCACACGCGGCACGAGAACCGCGCGCAGAAAGTGCGTCGAGGAGACGAAAGCGCGCGCGCGAGTCCCGCACGCGGGACACATCGCGACTCCATGTCGCGTTTCGTCATCGCTGTCTTCGATCGCGGCTACTCGGTTTACACTTTGCGAATTTTGTCTTAATCACCGCAACGGGGCGACGGTTCGCCGGATTCGAACTGGAATTTTATTTTTTAATTTATTTTTGTTTCAATTTCATTATTGTCCAAGGACAGCAATTTTTTTTCTATTCATTGTTTTCTATTCTATTATTGAAATTCGCGTGCGGTCGATAATTCCTGCGCGAAAAAACCAAAAGAAAAAAATATTGGTACGTCGTTGCGGTTTCATTCGATTTCATCTCGCGAATTACGCGCAAGAAGTTTTATTGGAAGTCCGATCGGGGTCAACATTCATCGGCGCACGCACGTCACGTACGCTCAATCTCACAAATTCATACATTTTTCATAAATTCCGCATTATAGATCCTATTTCTTTATTTTTTTTCTTCTTCTTTCATTCTTCGCGACTCTCGCGTATCCGCAACGCGCGTTCTCGCTCCGGTTACGTCCGACGTAACGCTAGTGGCTGCGCGCGCTATTATCCTCTCGTTCGGGTTTTTTGCGCCCTCGCCGTTGTGTTCCTCCCGACTGGCGATCCTGGATCAGTCCCATGATGATATAATCACCTCGAGAATAAGCTGTTAGAAGTTGCAAAACTCGTATAAAATGAGCATTAAATTTAACGGCCTATCGATAGACCACTAGTTTTTTTATTCCCCGCCTGCCCCTCTCCCCTCTGCCCCTTCCTCTTCTCCCATCTCGCTCCGCCACAGCTCCGAGTCAATTTTATATGCGTGGGAATGATTTTTAATTGCCTTTTTATTGTATGCTAATCGGGCCAACGCGCGTCACTGATTTTTTTTCAAAATAAAAAAAAATCGACAGTACTTATCGTATTTTTTATTCGAAGATATTTTATTTCATGAAGAAAAAAAAATACAAAAAAACCTCGCATTTGTCCTCCGTGCAAAACAAAAAAAAAATAAAAATAAATGAAGAAATATCTGGAAATACAATTTCGTCGTTCGTGACCCAATTTTATCGTGGAAATCGACTTATTGTTACTCCCCGTTATCCCTGTGTACTTTGAACTCCTTCGTCGACCCTGCGCAGAAGTATAAAAAAAAATACAAAAATTGGGCATTTAGCCTATGGGATCGCGTGTCGCGGCGTCAGTTTCCGATCGAGCGACGCGAGAGCCCGAGCGCGTTGAACCCTGAGCCCCGCGCAGCGTACACAACACCATCTTTCTCTCTCACTCCCTCTCCCCCCTCTCTCTCGATTCCCTCTCGGCCCACCCCACCGGAAGTCCGCGTAGTTTCGGCGTAATTTATCCAACGCGGGCGTATAAAGACCTTACATACATTTTACAAGCCGTTTTATGTACACGTGACGGTGGCTGTAATCTACCTTACCGACCATGCAAAAGTGTGCACAGCCCGTAAAATCCACACACAAACGTGCATCGCATCTTACGTCGCGAAAGTGTGAGTTTCAATGCACAATCGTTCTGGACTCGTCGCCGAGAGTCCGGGTGCGTCCGGCGCGCGAGAGTTGATTAAAATAAATCATAACAGGCTGACTTATGAGTTTCTTCTTCGTGGTCCGCTTGGCCCCTGTAGCTCGTGTGGCTTGCGCACTGCAATAATCGCCGAGAGCAGCACCAGCAGCAGCAGCAGCACTTTGTCCCCCCGGTGACAATCCCTCAGGGTTCCGATTTGGAAACCGAAACGGACGTCGCGCGTTACGCGCGCCGCGCGCCGCGTTCCACGCGCTGACGGCTGACGGGACTCGACGTTGCGTACAAGCACGTGCGTCTCGCGCATGCGCGTTTTCGGTACGCGTGCCGTCGCTCTCGCACGGCGTATGTATACGAGTGGTTCTCCGCTCGACGCCGCGCGGAGTGTGCGACGCGGAGGTCGCGACCCATTAACGATGATTTGGCTGTCGGACACCGGAGGTAAAAAAAAAATCATAATTGAAATTGATGACGACATATTTTATTAGCAGCGGTAATAAAATAATAGATATATAAATATATAGGAATAAAAATAAATTTGCGAGAAAAGTTGAGCTTAAATGCAACACTTAAATTTAATTTCAATCAAATTTAAATAAAATAGATGTAATATAAATATATATGATACAAGAATAAAAATAAATTTGCGAGAAAAGTTGAGTTTAAATGCAACACGTAAAATTAATTTCAATCAAATTCAGGCTACAAAGAAAAATTCTTACGAAAAATCGCATCGAATAAGTTTGTTACATTCATCAACTCTCGCGTATAAAAATAGAAATAGTCCGCAGTAATCAGCACCACACGTTGGACAGGTGCTCAGCACTCAGCCGCTCAGTACTGATGAAAAAAAAAAGATCGACAAATCGTTCCGATCCTTCCAGGAAAATTGTCAGCCCGTTGAGCAGCCAACGCGTCAACTAAAATCGATCTCGCAAAGCCGCGCGGACACGACACGGCGGCGGACGACAACGACCGTCGCCGCGCGTCTTTCCGCGCTCGCTCGAACGGCGAAGTTATGCGATAGCCGTTTACCTAGCTATGTCGTGCCATAAACGCGAGGTGGTCAATTGCCTTTTACACATCCTCGCTCTCATTTCCTCGGCGCGCGGTCGCCATTGCGCTCGCGAAGCGTCCCAAGAATCGCGCGACTCGCACACAACTCCTATACACATATATTTATATACATATAAATATAATATGTGTGTGTGTGGACATATGTGGATGCGCGTATGAGTGCTTACCCGCTGCGTGGACTGCGAGTTCTCCGCCGTTCTCTCCGTATTAGCTCCCTCTCTCACTCTCTCTCTTTCTCTGCCTAGATTGTCCGGCGGCGGTGAGCAGCGCGGGTACCGATCGTTATGCGGCAGCCTCGGGCCTCTCTCATAGAGGTGCGCGCATCGATCGCCCCGAGCGCGTACGGGACGTCGCGCGGGACGCCCTACAGCCCGTTACAACCCACCGTTCGGATTCAGCGAAGACTGACGGCGGATGCACCAGTCGCTGGCCTGGTACCCATGATCGACCGCGCTGCGTGCGCTTCGACGCGAGATGTGCGGTCAAGTATTGGAGCAAATGACGATGTGACACTGTGGTCAATGACCGGGACATTGCCCCACAGCCAGTTGCACCAGTCGTTGGCCTGGTACCGATGATCGACCGCGCTGCGTGCGCTTCGACGCGAGATGTGCGGTCAAATATTGGAGCAAATTACGATATGACACTGTGGTTAATGACCGGGACATTGCCCGACAGCCAGTTGCACCAGTCGTTGGCCTGGTACCGATGATCAATCGCGCTACGTGCACTTCGACGCGAGATGTGCGGTCAAATATTGAAGCAAATAACGATATGACCGGTCAATGACTGGGACGTTCGATAATCGCCTATGACATGTAACGTAGCAGTAATTGATCGCGAGTGTTTTTTACGCGCTTTGACTGTAGCTCAAGATCCACGGTAATAAAATTAGAGCAAATGTCAATCACTGGTACGCGGTGGCCAACGAGTGGGACGTGTCCGGCGCGTTCGCGTCGAGCCCGTCGCTGCGTAGACTCGACACCCGCTGTCTTGCGCTGGACGTCCCATTCATCGACGTATCAAGCGTGTCGACTCGCTCGAGGCCACGAAACATATTTTCCGTATTTTTCCCCTCAATTCCGTCACATCACCGGTCGACGACGCCACGGGGATCGGTTGACCCGAAAAACGAAACCGTCGCGCGATATTCTCGACGTGAGCTTGTGCAAAAAAACACGGTGATAAAATTCATCGTCTCGTTTCTCGTTGCACCGTCGTATAAATATCCGGTAACAAGATCGGTAAATAAGAGGATAATTTAATTAAGCTAATTGCGATGATAATGCCGACCGGCAGATATTCACGGTACGTCGAGCGTAGATTGGGACTCGTGTGCGCGGTGAAATGAGCGGCGGGGAGGGGGGTAGGGGAGGGGAGGGTGACCCCGCGGGACGTTCGAGGCGACTGAAATATATCTGAAAATAGAGCAAAGCGGAAAAATCGACGCGCGCGGAATGTACGCCGCACGCATATGTCGCGAAGTGTGTATATAGCGATGAGACGAAGCAGCGCGCGGAGACACCAGAGAGGAGCGCGAACGCGGCGAGAGGACGGAAAGTCTCGGGGGGAAGCCTGTGGTTGGCGCGGCGGCGCGGTGGTTGCGGCGACGAAGTGGAACGGGACGCGGGAGGGGGAAGTGTACGAGACGCGGAGGAACCGCTCAAAGAGAGGAGAAGCAGGAAGAGAGAAAGAGAGAGCGAGAAAGGGAGAAAGGAAGCGAGGGAGAGAAAGAGAGAAAGAGACACACAGCGAACAGGAGGACGGGTCGCGCGGCTCGCGCTGCCTCGTCGTAACTCAAGTCTAGTTAAGGGAGCCATAATTCAGGGGATAGCACCAGGTCGTCGTTTACTTCAAACGGCCCATAAATTATGGGGTTTTAATTTCGCGATATTAACGGAACGATCGGACGAATGGTATAAGGGCGAATGAACCGAGAGACGTGGCGCGTCGACCGCGAGAGCAGCGCAGCGCTCGGCATGAGCTGCTCCCCCCCTGTCTCACTCTTCCTCCTCGCTCTGTTTCCATCCTTTACCTTCTGCTCTTTGATTCGCGAGATTCGGTTCGCGTGAACATTGCAACGATCACATTGACTCTCGCAATTTTTTTCAGCCCTCGTGACGGTGAAGAACAAATAATTTCTCGTCTCTTTGTAAGAACTCGAATTTGTATAATTTGAATTGATCATTTTTATGATAATAATAATAATATTAACAATATTATATAGACCACTTGGCGCGTGTTATTAAGAACGTGCACATATTGATGCACATCACTTTTATGAGGTTCTTTATTTTCTGCTCTTTCATTCGCGAGATTCGGTTCGCGTGAAAATTACGACGATTACCTTGACTCTCGCATTATTATTTTTTTGTTCACCCTTCGCGGCGGTGAAAAACAAATCATTTCTCGTATCTATGTAAGAACCCGAATTTGCATAATTTGAATAATTGACAATTTTAATGACAATAATAATAATATTAATAATATTATATGGTCCACTTGGCGCGTTTTATTAAGAACACGCACATTTTCTAGCGCACCGGTTCGCGCAATGTCGAAGCACCTGCCATTGCCGCAACATTAATAAGCTCGACGTATCGATTACACGCGAGGCAATAATAATTAGCCCGCAATAATGACCGACTTGGCCTATTAATCCTCGATGCGATGCTAACGCTCATTAATAAAATCGTTAATCGTCGTATTTAAATACCATACTCTCCCCCCTCCACTTCTTCCTTCCCGTCGCCATGCCGGTTAATTGCCACACAACATGTGATATCTGCGGCTACTTGCACTTACCGCGCGGCTCGAGTTCGCGAAATGAGGAATATCGGCCGTGCGGTTCGTCCGGCCGGCCGTGCCGATGCAGCGGCAACGACGACGGCCAGACGAGGGGGCAACAACGCGCGAAATCGACGCTCGATGAAGTCATAACGCGCGAGACGAGAGTGCGAAAACCGCCGCGGGCGCGCCTACGCGATACCCGCGCGTGCGCACCGCGCGCACTTTAGATCCGAGATCTCCTCGACGCCTTCGAGCTCTCGAATTTTCGTCGGCAGCACGAGAATATCTTGTGCAGACCGCAGAGACGTCGAACGGCTTCTGCTTTTTGCCTCAGGCAACTTTGTTTCCACGAAACATTTTTTTTATCTTTCTGATAAGGAGGCCAGAAATTTATTTATTTTTTTACATAATAACATTATTTTTATTGGTCGCGATTTATCACAGATACATTTTTCGCAAATCCAACGTCGCCGCACAATTTTTATCATCAGTTTGGATTTTTAGTTTATCAAATCTGAAATCCGATTTAAATTTCTTTTTATCGACTCCGATTTTTATTACAGATCTGATATCCGACTCCGCAGATCCGCCGTAAGGCTCAAATTTTCATCGTCAACGTCGGAATTATTAACGGCTGTGTGTTCGAGGAACATCGAATATGACGATTCGAGATATTGCAACGGTAATTGCGATATTAAACGCGCGAAAAGTGCATGAAAAGCAGGTATAATGAAATAGACGATAAATCAATCGTCGGGATTGCCGAATGAATTGAATTATGTTCCGTGTCGAGGATATTTGCAAAGCGAGAAAGAGAGAGAAGGAGAAACGCCGTGGACGAGCGAGTGGCAAACGCGCCAAAACGATCGAGCGCGCGCGTGGGGCACGGAGGAGGCTTTAACAGGTGTTACGCGACTTTATAACGCCCGGACGGTGGGACGAGCAGCGTGCGCTCCTCGCCGGTAGTAACGCGCCGAGTTTACACCGTCGACCCGTGACCCTTTGCCGGTCGGCTCGGATCGTCGGCGGCGCGAGCGCGCCCACTCGACGGTCGCGACTACGCTGGAGGTCGCTTCCTTCGACTCTCACTCTGTCTCTCTCTTCGCTATCTCCGACATTGATAACCAACGGGATGCGACTGGCAATCGTAAATACCAATGATTTCCGGCTTGTCACTTCGATTTTTTTTTAATTGACTTCTGCCTCGAGACACGCCACAAAGCCAAATTTTACAATCTGAGTATCTGTAGATTTGATAAAAAAAAAATCGCCAATCACTTTTCGAGCAAACTTTATTTTCAAGACATTTTTTTATTTTATCTATTCCATTTCCGGCTTGACACGTCGAAATCTCGTTTTTTTTTTAAATTGACTTAATCTGCCTCGCCACACGACCCAAAGCGAAATTCTACATGATGTTGCAACGATGCATCGTTGGTATGCAACGAAACAATTTTTTTCAATTATTCTAGCGATTCTACAAAATTATTATAAAGATCAATCGTTATAATAACTTTTTACACCCAATACGATCCTTTGAGTTCATTAGAATAATTTTTGAAAAATATTTTCGTTGCTTTCCAAAGATGCAAGCTTCAACAGAATAATTTTACAGTCAGAGACTCGCTATAGACTTTAACAAAAAATCGCCAATAACTCGCCGCCTTCACTTTTCGCGGAAACTCAATTTTTTATTTAATCTATTCCACAGTTACCACGACATTAAAAATAGTTATCCTCAATTTCGTTATCTCAAAATTATCGATTGACCCGCATTGCCCACCGTCGAGATGCCGAACAGGTGCGTAGGTGTGACTGGTCGATGATCGCCGCAGCAGCAGCAGCGAGCTCGATCGACTCTTGCAGCGCACGGTAGTCATACACATCGCGGGGTGACTCGCACGTGTATCGATGCACCGAAGCTCGCGTTTGCAAGGTGTAAGTGCACTTCAAACTCCACATGCACGTGCGCACACGTTATATCTATGTGTGGACATATAGATATATAAGCGGCAACGAATACGGAGGAGACAGGAGAGGAGCGTAAGCCGGCTACTTGGGTGGTCCGTCGAGGAAGGGACCGCACGCAGAGCTCGGCCCCCACCACCAGAAAAACTTCGCCGGCAGTCGGAGTCGTCCCCCCACCGTCATCGCCGTCGCCGCTCCGGGACTCCGGCACACACGCGGCACCGGCGCGATACGGTCGCGCGGGCCTCGCCGCCGCCACAGCAACAGTCCGACACACTGGCGAACGCCGAGCGGCTCTCGAGAGCAGGGCTCGGGACTCCGGCTCTATACGTACACACGGAACGACGAGCTCACACTGGGACCGCGAGGACTGCTGCACGACACGCGGAGTCGCATACAACGAGGCTTCGGGACACACCGACGCGCGAGCTTCTCACGAGAGATCTCCGGAATATCTCTCAATCTAGCCGAGCGAATTCCGGCCGGTGCTTAGCCGGACCCGGCCGTGGCGAGGGAGAGAGAGGGAGAGAAGGAGCGAAAGTGAGAGAGCGAGAGAGGGAGAGAGGGACGAGAGTGGAGTGACAGGATAGAGAAGGAAAAACGAGATGCGATGAGAAATTGAGAAGGCGAAGGGGGGAGGAGGAGAAAAAAAGGAGGGAGGGAAAGGATGGGGTGAAAAAAAAACTACCGGGATGGGACTTTTGGAGAGAGTCGACGACTCTAATGCGGTCATGGTGCGTGTTTCTTGCGTGCCTCGTCGTTTGGGGTTACGCGAGAGAAAAGGAGGAAGAAACGAGGAAAAGGGGGCTTTTTTTAGTTGGCGGACGGAGCGTTAAATCATCGGGCGATAAGGGGTGATCGGATTGATAAGAGAGGACACGCGGGGAGCGTGGGACTGCGGACCAGGTGTTCAAATGGCGCCCGTCAGATTTTGTAATTAATTTGATTTGAATTTTTTTTTTTTTTTAATTATTTGCAAATATTTTTTTTTAATAATTATAAAAAATCCGATCAAGATCTGCGTCCGGGATTGGACGGCGGCTCGTCCGGCGAGACGATAAGAGCCGAGAGACCCAAGTGCGCCCTTGGCACGTGCTGTGCGCAGAGGACTGTCGCGTCCCGACGATGAAGGATGCGCCACGTCAAGTGCGGCTAACCCGAGCAGCAGCTTGGGGACAAGCGGGAGGGGGGGAAGAAACGTGGACGAGGACGGCGCGCGGCCTCCTCTTCGCGGTTAGCCGCGCGGTCGTCGGGTCAGGCAAATCCTCTTATTAAATGTTTTCTCGGTTTATTCCTCCTCTTACTTTCTTCTGCCGCTTCTGCTTCTCATTCTTCTTCCCCTTCTTCTTTATCTTTTTTGCATTTTCCGTACGGCAGCACTGGACCAAAATTGGTATTAAAAAAAAGAAATTCAATTCAAGAAATATTAACAAAATTATTTTTAAAAAATTACGATACCAAACAATAAAATTCCATACAATTCAAGAAATACTAATAAAATTATATTTAAAAAATTGCGATACTAAAATAAATGTTAGAAAAATCGCGGAAAATTTAATAATACATTTCAATTGTGTCGAACAGCGTGAAAATGTTCACATTCCTGCGTCGTCGCGTATTTCAGACAGCGCAGGTCGAAGCGAAGCGTGCGACCCGAGCGACGTACAATTTGCGCAGTCGGTTGTGTGATTGCTTTGCACGTTTTGAGACCAATTTCCCGGCGCGACGACGGAAGCTCCCGGCGCGGCGTAAAAGTTCGAGCGAGCGAGCGCGAGATGAGAAGATCGGATCGATTGGAACGCGATATTTCACGCACAGTCACCCCCCTCCCCTCGCCCCATTCGGTTACGAGATTCAGTGTATCTCGACGGCTCTTTCTTATTTTTCGATCAGTAATGCCCGCGTATCGAATGCCCGGAACATTCCGGGCGTCTCTCCCTCTCGGCTTCTCGATCGCTCGTGGAGTCCGAGAGGAGCCACGCGGAGAGCTGAGAAAGCGAGATATAACGCGATTCGCGTCGGCACGCGGCACCTCGGCCGCTGTACCCGCACAGCGGCGGCGGGTTCCGGATTCTCGTGCCGAGTAACAATACACGGGACCTGGAAGGGAATCCCGAGGCGAGAACGAGAGAGGGACGCTTAAACCCAACAGTGCGATGAATAGACTCGGAGGCAATCGTCGAGCAACGCGATTTGTATCGCGGCTTCTCTCTCGCTTCCGCCGCGCGCGATTGTCCGGATTAAAAGTGTAATCACGCCGAGCGAGAGAGAAAAACCGGCAAGGTGTGAGACCTGCATTATCGATCGAGGGAGCGAGAGAGGGAGAGTAATTACCGTCGCGTTCTGGGCTCGCGGTATCAACGTCTTACACACTCGGGTCGAATCGACGAGCCAACTGCGAGAGGCTCGAAGGACTCTGTTGTTGCCGGTCTCGCTGTGTGGGATCGAAACAAATCGATGAGAACGAGGATGCAAAGCGAGATGAACGAAATCGTCGGAATGACTCGACGCGATTGTCGTGTGTGAAGTTATAAAAGGGCGACGAATGGTTTGAACAAGATTAAAGGCTTTGGAATTTTTTCAACGAATTTTGAACTCGTAATTGATATTTTTATTTAATTACAATTTTTTTAGTGAAACAATATTTCATGGAAAAATAATTCGTTTTCATTGCTTGTGGATTTATATCTGAATTATAATAAATTAACAGGCTGAGTAAATTAGGAAAATTATGACAATTTATAACAAATTTTTTATTTTATATAACGTCACACGCGACGCGTTCGTCGTTTGTGACGTTATAAAAGGGCGACGAATGGTTTGAACGAGATAACATTTTTCCACAAAATTTAGAACTTGTAATTGATTTTTTAAATATAATTACAATTTTTTCAGTAAAAAATATTTCATGGAAAAATAATTCGTTAATTAACTGCCGGTTGATTTATACATGAATTATAATAAATCAATAAGCTGAGGAAATTAGGCAAATTATGACAATTTAAGTGACAATTTTTTTATTTTATGAGGCAGATTGAATTCAATTGAAATTTCAATTTGATCGAATCATTTTTCTCAAGTTCGCCGATAAAAAAAAAGCATAGATCGCGCGGTTTTCCCCATCGCCCGTAGATATATTTATCTCGACGAACGCGCGTGCGTCCGAGGCAAACGCCCTGGGTCCGGAGCTTTACTCGGTTTAAGTACCTCGAGCCCGCGGTGCCCGCGTCCCATGCGCGAGACTGTGCGGGACTTGACCGGGGCTCATTGAGAAAATTGTGGGTCTGTTTGCACTGTCAGAGCGCCCCGCGCGCGCGCTCGGGACTCTCTCGTTCGGTTAAATCTCGACGACGGACAGCCTATACTTGAACGACCTTATACCACGGGCGGCTCCGGTGCGCATGCGCACTTCGAGGGACGCGAAATCGCTCTATCAGACGAAGTGTGCGCGCGCGCACGCGCGCGCGGCGAGGATCCTCGGTACAAGATCACCGAGCGGCGACTCGCTCGCGCAGTCGCGGCAACCGGACGGCGGAGAACTTGTCGCTCGCCCGGCAGCGAGAATTTCCTTTCGCGGATTGCACGAAGTTCACCGCAAAGATTTTCAATTACGCTACTTCGACGCCGTGAGCGCGGAGTCGGCGATTCACTCGCATCGGTCAGTTTCGAGATCACGTTTCAATCCCGTCGATCTCCTCTATTAAAAAGTTCGTCAGCAACCATTGTTGACGATTTATTCGGCCTCTGATTGGTCATTGGGAAAGTTTGGTGTTTAATATCGCGAAATTTGTCAGTTTTTCAAACGCCTGTGATTTTTTAAATCAGCGGAAAATTTGTCATCGGATAGGGTTCTTAAACGTTGCAAAATCGATTTTTTTTGCTAACACGCAAGGGTAACCTACAAAAAATTTGCAATTTTCGAGGGTCAACTTTAAAAATCTGCAAAAAAATAAAAAATATGAAGATATCGCGTTCGGCCTGGCGGCATTCGCTTCGTTAAAGGCTTATCTTTTGAATTCAAAAAGAAAATCCAGATTTCATGGATCCAAAATAAAATGACATCGATTTTAGTGAAGCGCCGAAATTTGACAAAGGAAAAAATCGTTATTCGCATTTTTCTCCCCGAATTTTTAATTTTTCGGACAAAAACCCGGGATTTTTGGAATCAGCTGGAAATTTAGGGTTAGGGTTTTAGAAGTTTTTTTTTCCTCGAAAAAACGCACTATTCTCTGCAGAGGAGACGAAGACTCAGAGGAAGAAGAATGATAAGAATAAGAGAGAATCGCGGATGACGCGAGACGCGAAAGAGGGTGAGGTCCCCTCCCCCTCTCCCACACCTCTCCACCATCTATACGTTGAGACGTGTGGGACAGATGGATATGTATTCCATGCGGAATTTCGCGTGTGGGCATTTCGTTCCGAGAAACTTGACTCCTCGTTCACGATCTAATCCTCGGCTATACTGCCGCGAATATCTCTCACGCTGAGCGTATTATACCCCGAGAGTGCGCTGCATATCCCAACTGGCTGCGCGCGCAGATAGCGCGCGTCGAATACACACAAAAACACACACAAACACCGAGTCGAACGACCGAAGCAGCAACAGCAGCAGCTCGGTGGTTGCTCCTCGGTCTCCCCGGACGTTCTTCGATCGTCCCGCGCCGTCCGGGCATCACGACTCTTGAGTGATTAATTAACGAATAATGATAATAAATTCGTGCCAACCGGCAGCCAGCGAGAGATACGGCGAAGATCGCGAGGAGACGAGACAAGACGGAGACGAACCCTGGAGAAACGAGACGGAAATCTCGCGGGCGGATATCGCACGCGCCGGAGGATCGGAGGAGTCAGTCGCGAGTCCGGAGAGTCTTGACCGAAGCGTATTTTACGCATCTGTTATTTATCACTGCCGAATACAACGGCTGAGAGAGAGAGAGAGAGAGAGAGAAAGAGAAAAAATAAATGGGAGAGATGAGAAGACGTAAGAGTGGATTGTGTGATATGTCGTGATATTATATCTATATATTCTTTAGGGATATGGGGAACGAGAGTCTCGGAGAAAAATGTTAGCCGAGGAGAGACACCGATGGAAGTATTCGTCACGACTAAAAATATTTCTTCAGTCCGTAAAAAAAAAAATGTCTGTCGCTGTATTCAATCGCACATAGAATTTCTCGACTCGCGCGGCGATTGCCTCGAATCTCTCGTCGTCGCTGTGTACACGTTGCGTATATCGTTTCGCGGAACGAAATTATCGTGACGCTGAGTTTCGAACGTGGGGGGGTGGTTGGGGGGAAGGGTGGAGGGAAGGACGCATCGATCAGAAAGACGAGTCTGAGTGATTTCTCGCAATCGAGAATCGACTCCTTCTTCGTCTTCTTTCCGGTCGACGGGCGAACGGAGACGCGGAGAGAGAAACGGAACGAACGAACGAAATACGCTTTTCAGAACAGCCGGAGTCGAGCCCCCTCACTTCTTTCTCCTTCCTCCCCTCCTTCCCCTTTCGCCGTTCTCCGCGTCTCCTTCCACGTCTTTTACTCCGGTTGGACAAAAAACGTTTCGCGTACGTATCTACGGCCAACAAGGCTCAGCTGACTGTGACTGCGACTCGGATCTCACTGTTATGTGTGTTACTGCTGCTGCTGTGGCCTCTGGTTCCTCGCAGCCGCACGTCAGACTATCTTCCGCCGTTGCGAGCGCGCCAGGCCCTTCGAAACCTGTCGCATTCTGATCGCGCTGCGGCCGTCACGGCCCCGAGACTTTACGAGCCCGTCCGGCCTGCTCGGAACCCGAACAGTGTACGACGAAAAAACGCCTCGGACCGTAACGCGCGCGCGGCGAATAGTCCGGGACGCAACGTCGGCGACGATACGCAAGTACCGCGAAACTCTTCGCGTTTCGCGCGGTTCGCAAGTGCAAAGCACGAAAAAAAAAAAAAAAAAATCGGTGTGATGGAAAAAAAATTAATACTCAACAACAGGAACAGAGTAATAATAATAGAACTTTTGAAAAATTCAATTTCGGTGAAAAATGTTCATCGGACATCTCTTTTAATTCCCAAAATTAATAATTTTTGTTGAGGATTCGTAAAAATAAATATCTGCCGCAGTCTCGTAGGCTCTAATTTTTTTTACTGATTAAATATTCTCATCCAATCGCAAATGCAAAAAAAAAGAAAACGACCGACGTCAAATAGCTCGCGAGACAATTGATTTATATTTATCAGCCCGCGCGGGACTCGATCGCACGGGCAACGACACGCGAACGCGAGTTGTCCATTTAATTTCTTCGCTGTGTATATATCGCGCGCGCGAGTGATATCTCGATTGCGGACGAACGAGAGAGGGACGCGACTAACGCGCGCGAACGAGCGAGGAGGACCCGCCGATTGTTCTCTGTTCTCTCGGCGCGCGCTCTATTATTATGTTCTTGACTTTCGCGGTCAAGCTCCCTCTCCCCCCTCCCTCCGCCCCATCAGCCCCTCCCCTCCCCGCCTCTCCTCCCACTTGCATCGCGGAGCTGAAGCGTGTAAACACAGATTAAGCGACTAGCACAACACACAAACCATCCGAGGCAGAAGCAAAACACTCGGTCGACCTCTCTCACCGTGTATTCCTGCCCCCCTCCCTCTCCCCCTCCCCCTCCCCTTCCCGTGCTCTTCGCCCTCCGCTCCTTTTCTCTTCGACCAGAGCTTCCTATTGCGGATTCTTCGCGCGCGGCTATTTATAGAAGCTTATTACTTTATTGCAGTCGGCGCGAAGATTTCTCTCTTCTTCTTTCTCTCTCTGCATTTATTTTTGCGTCTTGCTCTTCCGTCGTCCTCCTGCATCTCTCTTTCTCACTCCTCCTCCCGCTCTTCCGTAAATGATTACGCCCGCGTATGCAGCGTGCACCGAGTCATTTAGCCCCCGTTCAACTGGTTCGCGGATGCCTCTTCTTCTTCGTCTTCTTCCACGCTGCCCGAGCCGCCCGTCTCACTTTCGCTCGCTCTACGCCCCCTCTCCCCCCACGCCCCCTGGCAGCACCGTCGTTCGCCACTTTCTCGCTCGTTCGCTCCCAGAGGGCGCGCTCCGCGGGTCGCGACCGCGTACTGTGCTCTGCTACCACAGCTTGCCTGTCTCTCTCATGTGAGTGTGAGCGTGAGTGTAAGTGTGACTGTAAGTGAGTCAGTGTGACTGTATATAAGTGAGAGAGTGTGAGCGTGAGTGTGACTATATATAAGTAAGAGAGTGTGAGCGTGAGTGTGAGTGTAAGTGACTGTAAGTGAGTGAGTGTGAATGTGAGTGGGACTGTATATAAGTGTGTGAGTGTTAACGTGAGTGTGACTGTATATAAGTGAGTGAGTGTGAATGTGAGTGTGACTGCACTGTTAAAAATCCGGTGTTAAAAACAACACCAAGACGGTGTCTATATAGGTCCACACCAATCACGGTGTTAATTAGCGGTGTTAACGCAGTCTGAAATACCGACTTTCACCTCAAAAAGTCAGAAGTCCCGTTTTTCGCGAATTATCAACGGATCGAAGCGAAAATTGATATACGGACGCCAGTAATGTGAATCTCGTTAATAAATTAGCCAGAATTTTGATGTTCGAAAAAAAAAATTACAGATCAATTACCCGATAGAGGAATCTGTAATGAAAAAATCGATTTTTTTCTTCAATTTGTCGATAAAAACTGAGAAAAGCGACAAATTTATTCACGAGATAATAAAAAATCACACATGATACCTGCATTCATGCCTTCAAAGCAAAAAGTATTATAATGCTTCGTCGGTAACACAGGGAAAATTTAACAAAACGGCTGGTGTTAATTTAACACCGTAAAAAGTGTTAATATTAACACTGTAATAAGTAACACCAGGAAAAAGTCCACACCAGCAGCGTTTGACACCGTAGATTTTTAACAGTGTGTAAGTAAGCGAGTCCTACTGTCAGTGTGAGTGTGAGTATGAGCGTGAGCGTGAGTGTGAGCGTGAGTGTGAGTGTGAGCATGAGCGTGAGCGTGAGTCTGAGTGTGAACATGAGCGTGAGTGTGAGTGTGCGGTACCTGCGTTGCGCTCGGTGCTACCGAGAGCCGGCGGTAATGCTAGGCTGCTAGGTGCGCGCGATCGTAACACCGCGAAGTGGACTTTGACACGGTCAAACGGTGTTTTGCACAATTTCTGGAATTTCCACACGCTCCGAGAACGAGGAAATGTTTTCGCGTGTGCGCCCCGCAACACGTATCCACAGCGCAAATGTTGCACGATGGAGAAGCGATGGGGAATACGTGCGCGCGGTGTTACGTGTCCCGGGGAAGATGTGTATTTCGCAGGGAGGGTAAAGTAAGTTCGGAGCACGAACGTCTTGCGCGCTGTGTGTTTCACGTTGTGTCGGGGCGGGGTGGGGGCAGCAGCGCGGACGCACGGAGCGCCCGTAGGTGCGTCGAGCAGGTGCGCGCGTATCCCTCGTCACCGCGGCCGTCTAATTAATTCATTATACCGCGAGTGAGAGAGGGAGGAGAGAGAGTGAGAGAGCGCGCAGCGCTCCTACGAATACACCGGACGAGTGCGCGAGCGCGCGAGCATACACGTGTTTTCGCGACAGCGCGCGCGCGCGATTTTCGAACTCTCAATTAAATCGCACCGGGTAATTTATTATTCAACCGTGTTTAACGGCACTTTTATCGGGCCGTTTTGCCGCGTTGCGGGCAATAACTTTTCGTTGCTTAGATTATACGGACGGCGGAAAAATTATTTATCGTCTAATGCAGATGCGGGAATGTAATTTTTTTTATCGGGCGTTTTATCGCTTTATCGTTTTATCGCTTTATTAAAAATTGAAATTAGTGAGGAAGCAATGTACAGAGATGCTTCTTACATATAAGAAGCCTGACATTTTTTTTTTAAATCGACTGAATGGAGTAAAAACGTTGAAAAAAATCGCCATAAATAAAAAGTTGATTTCCGAAAATAAAAAAGATGGTTCTTCGCGCCGTTTTAGCGTCTCGACGCGACTCATCGTCGAAACGCCAAACGAGATGATGTCGTTGGAATTGGCCGGAATAGGTTTCTGTCAAAGCTCTCCGGCGCACGTATATATATGCATACACATGGCCGCACTCGCAGCGTTCAACGATAATTAGCGTCGAACGACGCCGGGGACAGGTGAAGAATGGGCGTGACGCCTCTTTCGCCGTGGGTTGCACGCGAACCTCGCATCGCGTTCACCCTTTCCCCACAGCGTTTCGTTCTTCGCTCTCCTTTTTTTTCGCCGCAACTTCTCTCGTGCTCTCCTCTTCCTCACTCTCGTGTATTTTCTTGTGCGTCGTAAGCGCGCTGCACGGACACAGGACGACCTGCGACTGTGTAGAGCGGCGACGCTGCACTCGCCCCTCGCGTATTTTCCGCTGAAACATTCGGAATCGAATCGCCGTACGAGGGTAACGAGGCTGACATGTCGCGTAGACACATAATATTATTATTATATTTTTTTTCTTATATATAGCTATATGGAGTTGGAGAGCGTCGTTGAACCTCGTCGACGTGAGGAACGAGAAAGTCGAAGACAAATTAGCGATGAGGCGCGCACCTGTCGCGAGGCGATAAACCGCGCTCATCGTCGCTCCGCCGCGAGAGTTTGCGGAACGCCGGGAGCGATAAATTCGCGCTGCGATGAAAATGGACCTCGAGAGCCGCGCGCGTCGTCGTTTTTCTGTAATTGGCGACTTATAGCGACGAGGGCAGGAAATTCACGGAGTCCTGCTTTCACGACGGTTCTATCGCGATTTTTTGCCCGATCTCTACAGAAACGCCAAAAGTGTCTTCCTCGCCTCTTTTGGTGCTTCTTTTATTTTTCGGGAGGCAAAAGTCGTCGTGCTCATCGTCGATCGGTTTTCGGAAAATTTCCTTACATAGCTGATATTTTTATATTGGCGGAAATAAATCAATAAAAATAATAAAAATAACTCGGCTGTATGAATCAACCAAATCCTTTTTGCGAAAATCGCCCGAGTTAAAATTTAGACCCTCTGCAAAACCGAAATTTAGTAGTCCCGCAAGGTTCCTGACACTCCTCAAAACCTCAGAAAGTGGCAGATACTACCCAATTGGAGTAAACGGAGACTACTGCGGGGCTGACATTTTTTGCTTAAACCTCCGTGAACTTCCACTTAGGTTGTACAGAGTGAGATGAGGTTCCTAGACTCTTGTATAAACCTCCAAAAGTGGCATATTTTTCCTATTTTGATTCAACGAAGGGTATTGGAAGGGTTTAAATTTTAACTCGGGCGGTGACGGGGGTTGGAAAATGTACGTCGCAGTCGCTGAGAATTTCGTAGCCAGGCAAAATTTTCGCAAAGGCGAAATTTCGTCACAGAGCAATCGCGAATCTCGTGTTTCACCGACATGTCGGGAAGTAGGGGAGGGGAGGGGGGAGGTCGAACACGAGTCGCCGGGGGGCGTCAGCCCCGGGGCTCTGGCCGCGCGCGAGCGAATCGACTCGCGGGTCTCATTAGAGCCAATAATGTGGATTTACTGTAATCTCGCGTCTCGAGCGAGAAGGTATAAAAACGCGCACGTATCTCTCTCGCCGGTCCGAGCTGCGCGCGCACCTGAGCCTCCAGTTATATCGAGGGCAGCAGCAGCGCACTTGGCGGTAACGCGCCGCGGTCTCGAGTTACCCGCGAGATTTGCGTCAGAGTCCTCCGGTAAAATCCTTAACCACTGCGCATGCGCGCGAGCGAAATTAGAACGTTCGAAAAGCGCGTTTTAATGCCTCCGCGGTGATTGTTATTTATGTCAGCGAGATCTAATCGCGCGAGATTCAACTAAAAAAAAATACAAATAAAAAAATAGAAAAAATAAATAAAGAATGCTACTTTAATTAACAAATAATCGCGACGGTTTTCCCATCGACCAGCGATTTACAAGATTATTCAATTTTATCTGGTAACATCGGGCGAATATCGAGGGGCCCCGGCGATTACACTGATTACACTCGTCGATAACGAGAACTCCACTCGTCGACTCTCTGCCTGTCGATTTATACACACACACGGATGTATATCTGTATACATACCGATGTATATATGTAACTGTAGTATTTCTGTACGGCAAGAAGTCGATAAATGCTCGTTTCGTGCTTCCGTGCGGTTATCTCGTCGTTACATCTAATGCGATCATTGTTTCTAAACTGGAACTCGACGAGAGCCTATCGCAGAGCCGCAACGTGCAACCCGGTGGTTTACGTGCTGTCTATTTTTTTTTTTATTTCGTGTCTCCCTCGCGCTCTCCATTTACACACCACTCATCGACGAGACAAGAGTTTATTACTCTCGTGTCTGTCTCGCAGTTGCACGTGGGATACACGCCGAGTACTACGCGCATAATCCGGGCCCAGTAATATACTGGTTGAACGGTGACCGTGACAAGCGATATTGCGCTCCGGCAAATCGCGCGCGCGTCGTGTAATGACTAAAGCACCTAAGCGACAGGTACATCGGGTCGCCAGCGTTATCTGCGCACGACGACGACGACGAATGACGACGTCGAGGATTATTCTGCCAATTGTTACGTGCTCGGTGGGTAAAAGGGACAATTTCAGCTGATTTCTTATGGAATGGAACACGACGAGTCGTTACAAATTTTGCAAAGCTGTGGATTATGAAGTGAAACGGGATTCATGGGTTTAATGAACTTTTATTGGTGAGCTATTCGTTGCAACTTGACGAGTTGGACAATTAACAAAATGTTATCGAACAGAAAAAAAATTGTGATGTGGCTAATTTTTTTTTCTTCTCGTCCTCACTAAATTTAATGCAAATTTATAATATTTATATGATATAATTTTAGCCCACCGTGTGTGAATAATTTTCTATTAATATACTTGGAGGAAAAAATTTGCTCAGCGAATTGCGAGGGCGGAGCGAAAATTCTCAGGATGTCGAGAGAGGAGCGTCGAAGACGTTTTCGAAGCTCCATCGGCGGTCTCGTTTCGGCAGCCAACGACTTCCGTCCGTGGGCTCCACGGGGGGAGAATAAACTGCGGCAGTAAAATTCGCGTCTCCCACCCCTCGGAAAGGTCCGCGCGGGACACTGTAAATTCATTAAAACAACCCTTCGCCACTGTCCTTTATGGAGGCAATTGAATTCCTGGCATAGCTCAGCCGACTCTCCGCCGCGTTCGCCGAGGAGGGTGCGGGTCAAAAGTTATTTCTTTCTCGCGCCATCCCCAACGTCACCCCCGCCCCCTTTACTCACAGAGGGGTCTCACGCTTCGTCGAACGAAATAAAAAGGAAAAATTGTCCCACTTGCGATGACAACGGAAAGATAATTTTTTTTCCAAGGTCCACAAATATTTATTTACCTTAGTGTGACTTAAATAATTAACCACCCCCAAAAAATTACCAAAAAGGAAAAAAAATCTGCAAATAAGAAATCGTTTCTTCATAATCATGCTTTGTTATTTAAAAAAGATTAAAAAATACTTTGCGTAAGTATTTCTCCGGATAAATGTGAACTATTTCGTTTCATCGACTTAAATGTAAGACCTATCGGTCTCTCATTATTGTCGCTTATATGTCAGCGGAAATATTTCACTCAACCCAATCTATCTGTCTCTGTCCAGCTATACCTAATAATGGACATTTATTGGGAACAGAGTTCCGATACAATGGACGCGCCTATAAGTGTTATCTGACCCCCTTAAAACAGCGTCTCCTGTGAGAACGGTATTACGCAAGACGTGCCGTGCACAGTACGAACGAACTGAGGAGAGCTCTATCGATTATCCGACCCGGTGGACTATGCAACACGCGCCCCCTCGCCGCAGCTCCGGCACCGAAACAAAACACAGACCTCTGCATTCAATATATAACATCGTCCCGCTCGGCTCTGCTCGGCGGCTCGTCGACGCTGGTTTTATTAATGAACTCGTCAAGATTTCCGTTATGATCGTTGAAAAGTTGGCGGGACCCGTATCCACGTTATATCAACTGGTTTTAAGTGTGTTCACATGTAGAGACCGAGAGACTCCGAGGCTCGCCCACGGAATTGAGCAATTAGCCGTCGGACTCAGTCGATTCGATCTTCGCTCCATTAACAACAGTGACAATAAAAACGAAAAAAAAAAGCCAAGCGACGAAACTTTTTTTTTTCAGTCTATTTCCAGCGATGCGATTAATTCGAAGATCGAAACATTCTCAAGTCACCCCGGGAAAATTGTCCCCTTAAAAAAAAAAAAAAAAATACGTGACCTCGACACGAGGGTAAGAATCCTTTTCGCACTGCGCGAAATGCGCCACGAATTGATTCCCGGAGGCGTGACGGGATTCCATCGACTCTCTTCAACAAATAAATTCGAATAGGGGAGTCGTCGTTGAGTCACATTGTTGAATTATCGATTCGTTGTTCGCTTTACGCCGAATTTGGTACAAGTAAAATTGTCTCATAGAAACAATCAGTGTCATTCTTATATGTAGTGAAAAATATTTCGCTGATCAAGGCCGATGATTTTTTTTTAATTTATGTTTGCGAACATTTTTGCTCCAAGAAACGAGGAGCCACTGAATCTACCGGCGACTAGATTCGACGACAGGTTCGCTCTTCCGGTTTGCGCGACGAGTCGCGCGCGGCGTTTCCGTCGAGTTTCCTGGCTCGCGCGCGCGCGCACGCGCGGTCTGGTTCCACTACCGGCGCACGCGCCTCTGGCTCTCGGCGACGACACCCGATCGCGATTAACACCCTCGCCGAGTACCAATCGTCGTCGTTGTCGTCGGCGTCTCTCTTTTTCTCTCCGCTTTCGCGTTTTCTCGCTTTCGCGATCGGCCATTCGCCAGCTCGGAGTCGACTCGCGCCGCAGCGCCGAAGACTAATAGCCCTTTCCAACGGTTACGCTCGTCTCGCTGCGCCCACGTTTCCCTTGTTCGACGACGATTCGCGTCGATGTTAATAGCCCTGGCAATGCGAGTCGCCAACTCCTCTCGCGTTCCGCGGGGACCATTGTTCGTGTTACGTGTATAAGACGTTATGAGCATAATATAAGACGCGGTTTACCACCTACCGAGTCGAAGGGGGGGGAGGGGGTATAGCGTTCCATACAGCGCAGCTGGAAAACGTAGCCGCGTGCGTGTTCTCGCTCGCCCCGCGCGGATGACTTTTACCACGCGGAAAGTAAAAGTCTTTCGTCGCGTGCGCGCGCCGAGGCCGAAGACCCGAGAAACACGTGTAATTGGTAATAATCGATCGACGGAGATTTACGACGTCGATGGAAATTTATTTTGATATTCTTGAATTTTTTCTTTGATTTTTATTTAATATTATTTTTATTTTTCGTCAATTTTTCTAAATTTGTATTATTTCTATTTTTCTTCATTTTTATTTTATGTTATTTTTAGGGGGTTCCATTGTGGACGATGTTATTTTTATCAAATTTAAATCAGATTCAATAACCAACATTTGTTTAAATATCTCGATAAAATTTCTTGACCACGTTTTAAAAATTAATTCATTTTAATCTGTCGTTTCGATGTCATCAGTTGTCATGGATCATTTTTCGTCTCCACCGTCAACGACCCCCCGCGAGTGATTAATTACGCGATCGATACCAGAGTCATACGCTAATTCACCGCTTCGCCTTTATCACCGCGTTCTCGGGAAAACTGGTAGACCGAGTTTTTTTCTTTTTACCCTCCCCACGTCACAACCGACCCGCGCGGCGAACTCGCTTTGCTAATCGCTCTGCTCTCGCGTGTACGAACATCGGGACGTTGGGTACGCTACACCGGAGCGGTGTACCTAACATCGGCACATCGTTTATCCCCCGCGCCTCCATTTATATTCCGGAGCATCGCACTCGGCGAGCGCGATGTGTGTGCACGTGCTTCTCGGTCGAGCGCTGCACTGGGCTTCCCCGACTGGCTGACGGACTCAGCGCAGTGCGCGATGCACACAGCTTGGTGTGTGTCTATGTGTGCCGTGTGTGTGCGTGTGTGTGTGTGTGTGTGTTGCGAGCGGGTAACTCGCAAACGAGCGCAGAGAAAACGGGGATATAACGTGACGGGGGGATAAGCCGAGAGCGCACGAGCATCGAAAGCGGCTGGAAAATTCTCGTGTGAGAATGAGACGGCTGCAAGTGGGACTAATTTATCGCGCACGTTTACACGTTGTTACGGGAGGAAAGCCGACGCTAAACCCGGATACCTTCTACGACCGTCTCGTGATACAATGTATATGTGGTACAAAGTGTGTGTTAGTGTCTTTGTATGTGTGTTGCGTGTGCTGTACACTCAGTCCATGTTGGTGGACGGCGGAAAAATTCGTTTTCGTCGGACCTAATGACTGACAACTCACGAGTTTATTCATCGCCTCTTCGTTTATGAAGCTGAAATATTTTGCCCGAGATAGAATCCTGCTGATAGCATCTTGCAATTACAATGTTTCGCTGAAGGCACAATTATTTTTTCGCTAAAGCGAAAAAGTATTTTGTTGATAAAAAAATTCAGATTTCTTTTTTTAACCGCTGATTAAAAAAAACAGTCGGGTCAGTTCAACGATAACGATTTTTTCTTCGCGATACACAAAAGATTTCTTGAATTATTCGACGCCGAGCGGGTCGGGACAAAGACGCGTCTCCCGGAAATAGGTAATTTCGACGAATTTGTTAGACGGTCTCGAGGCTTAATTATTTCGCGTGACCGGCCGCGGCAGAAGAGAAGCGATCGGTTTCTCCGCGCCGATCGGCGGCGGTAATTAATCGTCCGTCTCCGTGGCGTCGTCTTCGCGTCTCTCGTCGTCTTCGGGTAGCCGGAACCGGGCGCCCGCTAAAGGTAATCGACACGGAAACACGTTTCACAATTGGACTGTGAAGCTCGCGTCGATTATTTATGTATATAGCCGCGGCAGCAACCTTATGGCTACCGGCTACACCGCAAATCGTCGGTAGCGTCGACTACGGCGATCGCTCCTTTTCCGTTCTTTTTTTTTGCACCCAAAGCATTTTTTCTCCCTTTCCTTCCTCTTTTTTTCGTTCCTCCACGAGATAATTACGAAACGCACGCGCTATACACTGCAAAGTATCCCGCGGTCGGCCCTCGTATTTATCCGCGCATCGCCAATCGAGAGATCCGCTCGCCTGCTGTCTCAATATTTATCTTTTTCGAAAAATCTCTCGGATGTCCCGCCTGCATCGATGCGCATCGCGTCCACATTTAATATTTTGATTGATCTCGTTAAAAAAAAAAGAATCTTTTGAAAATATCATAAAAAGCCTACAAAAATGTTTTTTTTAAATGCATTTTATTCGGCTCAAATTCTCTCGAATTCTCCATTCAAATAGTTTCACTGATTCCGGATCTATCCGCAATATCCTCAATCATTCGCCCTAACATTAAAAAATCGCAACGACAATTTTTTTTACTTCCACACTGAGAAAAATGTATGGTTCCCGCAACTATAAATAATTAAACCGGCTGCCAAATGATGGTTCCCGTGACTATTTATATTGTAGAACACACTGTATTTGACGTTGTTATCCCCTGAATTTTTCTCAGTGCACAAATTCGATTCGATCGAAAATCCGGCAGTTCAGCTGTGCCAGCCGCTTCCAGGAAAATCGTTGTCGCAATAAGCCGAGGTCGCCGAGGAAGTTGGCTTAACAAGATCGATGGATCCCTCGGGAGCCGGACCGTCGCGGCTACCGCAGCAGCAGCAGCAACAGCAGCGTCACACACGTCCGTCGCTCTTGGTTGAATATACGTACATTGCGCACGTAGCGCTATCATCGGCCGAGTCGGCAGCGCGACGCGAGGCCCCGCTGACTCGTCGCAATGGCAGCGATACTTACAGCCCGGGTGCCTCGTTCGCGACCGATTACGTCGAGCGTCCCGCGCGCGAGTCAAGAGAGTTACACTCCGGCGGTTTTCCACTATCGCCGTATCCCCTGTCGCGAGCCGTTTGCCGACGTTCGCCCGAGCCGACGACTATTATACAGCGGCCGCGCAAATTAATGTCTCTTTATTTCGCCGCGAAAGTTTCATTCCATTGGATCGCGGCTGCCGCTGCCGCCGCGAGATATCCGCGCTCTGGTCGCGTTGCCACAAGCGACGATCGCCGCTTGATTTATCAAGCGGCGACTTTCAATTTTTTTTTATTCCTTTTTTATTTCTCTCTCCTCTCTCAATCGTCGATTATTTTCTCGACACTCGCTGCGACCCAAAAGTCGACGCGCAGCGAGATCGCGTCTGTTTCTGCAGCTCGGTCGGTAAAATCGTGTTGCCTCGGATACTGCAGCGTCGTTTAATAATAATTAATACCCAGGAGAGATCCGGAGATACACGGGGATTGAGGGGTGGGTGGGGGGGGGGGGGGGGGAGGGGGAAGAGGCTTATACGACTCTGCGCGGAATCAATTAGTATAATTACACGCAGCGAACGGAGAGACACGAGGCGCACACGGCGCAATTTCGACACGTATACCTCGCAATGCATTTTCGACTGCCAACCGCGAAAGGAGTCGTCGTCGTCGTCGTCGTCGCAGTCGTCGCAGTCGTTTGCGAGCGCATCAGCCCGTCGCGATCGTTGTCAGCGCCGGTCAAACTGGTCGCGCTCCGTGGTTTAATCTCGCGGCGATATCTTTCGGCCTCGCTGGGCAACCACCGCGCGACAACGTGATACATTGTCGATTCCCGGCCGGTGGCGGTTTTTACAAAACGTCATAGTAATAAGTGAGACGCTCGAGGTGCAACGAGGGCACTGCATTTTTTTTTAATAAGAAAAATGCGTACGATTTTTTTTACATTTTTTTTAGCACAAGACATATCTTTTTCTCAGTAGACGTATTTTTTTTTTACAAAAAAAAAGTGTGTATCGACAAAAATATATTCCTAGTGCTAACAAAAATAGAAAAAATTCAATGTCATTGATTCATCGGGCACTGCATTTTTTTCAATAAAAAAATGCATACGATTTTTTTCCATTTTTTAGCACAAAAAATATTTTTTCTCAGTACACGTATTTTTAAAATAAAAAAAATAAAAAATTGGTGTACTGAGAAAACTATATTTCTTTTGCTAAAGAAAATAGCAAAAAAAATGCAGTTTCATTGATTCAATGAAACTGTTTATCTCAGTGCACAGAATATCAATCGAACATGCAGAACGCCCTCCGGGCGTGATCGTTTCGCGGCGAGCGTAGGTAATGAGAGGCTCATCCCCGTGGATAAACGTAAACGCAGGCCGGCCTCAGCCTTCGATGCTGTCGCACATTTTTATTTCTACAAGCGTCTCGTGTGGATCACAGTAATCCTTGTGATTCAAGCTTTGCGGTAATCTTCAACCGGTCTGAGCGCCGGTAGCACCAATGATTCACGTTTAATTCGCGTTTGCAATCATCACGATTTTTCCCCTCAAATCTCTCGACGTTTTTTTTTATCACCACTCGTGTTATCGCTATTATTATTATTATTTGCGACAAAAAAAAAGCTCACCAGAGGATGGTCGGTCCGAGTATCTCGTGCAGTACACCCAGGCAGGCCAGAGCATCGGCTTGGCGGGTTCGCTCGCGGCGCCGCTCGTCGCGGAACTCGGGGCTGTCGCGCCGGGCGAAACTCCGCTGGTGCCGTTCGCAGCGACGGCTGCGGCTGCTGCAGCGACGTTCCCGGCGTTGGTCCCGGTGGTCCCGGTGGCACCGGGCGACGGATTCGTCGTCGAGGTCTCGGAGCCGCGCTCCGAGCCCTCGGACGACGACTCCAAAAAGTCCTTGGTAAGGTCGATGGGTCGCGGCACCACTTTCTTCGGTCGCGACTTCTTCAGCGATATCGGATCAGTAATTCGTCGCCCGAAGTCGGCCTTCAGTATATTATCTATGCTGAACTTCAGGCTCGCCTGATGCTGAATGTTGTTGTTATTATTGTTGCTGCTGCTGTTATTATTATTATTCCTGTGACGATCGCTGTTGTTGTTGTTGCTGGCAGCCGACAGCCCGGAACTCGTCTGGGTTCCATGATTGCCCGGCGACGAGTTGCTCCTCGCGTCGTGATGACCTTGAGGATGATCCTCAGCTCGCGGTGACACCGGACTCGACGATTCCCGACCAATCGGCGAGTCCTGGGCGCTTTGCTGCAGCAACTTGCCGACCGACAGTCGATGCTGGCTCGGGTGACCGGAGCTCTGACGACGATGCGGACCGCCGTGATGATGATGCGACTGCAGGTGGTGATGGTGGTGATGATGATGGAGAACGTGGCTCGCCGAAGCCGGAACGTGCTGCACCTGGGACGACGCCTGTTGCTGTTGCTGTTGCTGCTGCAGCAGCGGATGCTGCGACCCGGCGACCGAGTGTCCGTGATGCTGAAGATGTCCAGGATGCCCAGCAAGAAGAGACGTTGCTTCGCGGGGATCCCGTCCAGCGGCGGCCGCGGCAGCAGCCGCCGCAGCGGCAGCAGCCACTGCGACCGGATGAAAAGCGGTACCAGGGGTCGTAGCCTGAAGACCCGTGACCGTCATCGCCGTGGGCGGCGACAGCGATAGTCGGGTGACGAGCGGCACGTTTATCGATGCCTGCGGCGACGGCCGGTGCAACGATCGACCGGGATCGACCGATTGCTGGGAGTAACCGATGAGATCGGCCGCTGAGGTCAAACCGATCGCTGCCGCGTGATGACCGACTATGGCGGGTATCCTCGCGACCGTGGACGCACCGATGACCCCGGGATAGTCGCCGAGGTCACCGGAGTTCCGGGTCGTCGAGACGACGGCGGCAGCGGCGTATCTGCCGGACAGCAGATGGGGGTGATGTTGATGATGCTGCAGAAGGTTTTGGTGGAGGAGGCTGTTGCTGCTGCCGGTGGTACCCGACTGGTAGCGCGGGACTATGGCCTCCTGGTGGGCGTCCGGCCGACCGGGCGACGAGGCCGTCGCGCTCGACGACGCCGGCGATCTGACGGACGACGCCGTCGGTGACGACGGCGACGGCGGTTGCTGCTGCTGTTGCTGCTGACGTCGAAGCGACGGCGGCGGCGGAGTCGCGCAGCAATTGCTGGCCGGACTCTGGGGAGGATTGCAGCTCGCCGAGCTCGACGGCGACGGCGAGGGTGACCTGGACGACGGCGAGGAGGCTGCTTCACGTGTCGATCGTCGATCGGCAATGCGATCGACTTCACTGGTCGACGTGTCGAGGCCGCGAGTCGCGATGACGTCGCCGCTGGTTTCGTAGCGGTCGACGCTGCTTCGACGGTCGTCCCGGTCGACGGAATCGAGGCCGTCGTCCGCCGCGGACGATGGCATCGGCTCGCTGCCGACGCTCAGCACCTCGCTCGTCTCGCTGTCGCAGTCCGAGAGTCGGTCCGTGTCGTCGTTGTCGCCGCGATCGTCGACGCTGCCGACGACCTGGTGATCGTCGTCGCCGCGCATCGTCCGGGATGCTTCGTCGCTCTCGGACTGGTGACGCAGACGATCCTGGTGATGATCGCCGAGACGCTGCGCGACGCCCCGACGATGCTCCACGAGCTCCATCGGGTCGTTTGTTACGCGGGCTCCCGTCTGGCCCGTCTAAGAAGGTGGTTGTTTATTTTTTTTATGGTCCTCTGGGTGGACTCGATGAGCACCGGGCCATTCACCTCTCGGCCGAACCGATCGCCCGAGACTCGCGCAGTCGAATCTTCATCCTGGCGTTTTTTTTTTCGCCAATCGGAACACTTCCGGTTTGGATACTTTCGTCGGGGGCAACGATTCGTCGTCAGTCCGGGGGCAACGATTTTTTTTTTTCTTCCGGTTAACCAATCATTATCCCGGAAGCCTCGGAGGTGCTGATATCCTGAGGCGAATTTTGATCGCCACCCGGTGCTTCACTGTCTCACTGTTTTTTTGTGTTTTCCTCCCGATGCTCCTTATCGTTGTCGCTCCGCCTTATCTGTCGCACTATCGAAGCACTCGGATTATTCCTCGTCGCGGTCGTCGATACATTTCCACAGGCTCGCGATTATACCCTCGGCTGTCCAAGTGCCCGCAGCGCGACCGGTCCGCGCGGCTCGTGCGGCCTTTGACACTTTTTCTCACTCCTCTCTCTCTTTCTCTTTTTCTTTTCCTCCCTCTCTTTCTCTCTCGCTCTCCGTCGCCTCGCTGCAGGAGCAATAAAACTGCGGGTAGCCCGAGCGCCCCGCAGTCCCCGAAGAAAGCTCCGTTCTCCACTCGGTCTCCTCTACAAAGGGACACCTTCCTGTTGACGTTGTTGTCGTTCCCTTTTATTTTTTTTTTTGTCACACGCGCAACCCCCGAAAACAACCCCCACGACGAGAGTCGATAACCGCGGGCCCGGCGAATCTCTCACTTTAACGGAAAATTCACGCGCGCACGATTCGCGCGCGGGTTTCGAAAAAAGTTTCGCGGGATATACGCGACTCGCGTCGTTATACGTGAAACGCTTTGATACGCGAGAAGCCCGGGCGCCTCTCCACGGACCTGATGTCTCGGCCGCTGGCCTGGCTGTCCACTTGGTTGTCGAGGCGCTTCTGCTGCCGCGAGACCGCGGAGGGCCGGCTGGGGGGGTGGGGCGTCGCCGCCGTGGGGGGCGTTGCCCCCGCGCGTCGACGCCCCTGCGAAATCGCCCGGTGCACCCGGTGGCGGCGGCGCGAGCGCCGTCTGGCGGTTACGGCAGGAAGCGGCCGACGCTCACGCCCCCCTCGCCGCTTAAGCGTCTTTTGTCTCCGTCGAACCTGCGGAGAACCGTCAGGCGTCTGTTTCTCCGCGTTCGCCAAGAGGAGTCTCTCTCTCTCTTTCGCTCTTCCTCGTCTCTTCCGCTTCGTCTTCCGTTCTTCGATGCTTCGTCTCGTTCGCACCCAGGCAGCGGCCGGACGAGACTCGATGGTTTCCCGGGGGCTGGGAGCGGCGGCGGCGGCGGCTTCGTCCCCTCTCCTTTCGCGCACGAGAGCGCAAAAACCAACCAGGTGAGAGTCCCCCACCGCTGGCGGTCTGCCACTCTCGGCGCGACTTCATCAAGCCCCACCTCGGCTGCCGTCCAGGTGCGCCTTGTTCCCCCCTCCTCCCCCTCCGCGGCGGTGCTCCCCCTCCCCTTGATCGCCCCCCTCTCCGTGGGTTGCTGTTTCTCTGGGACCGATCCGACCCTCCTTGTCCTCCCGTTGCTCTCGTGTCGCGAATGCTGCTGATGATGCTGATGATGCTGACGATGATGATGACGACTCGGGTGGCTCTTTTCTCTCACATCCCGGTGCTTGCTTCCCTGCGTACGCGATTACCCGGATTCCGGCTGCGCTCGCGTTGCCCGATCCGAATCGCTGGACGCGCGCGACGACTCGACGTTTGCGTGAACACGCACGGCAAAGTTGTGGGACCGTAAGGGGGTACACGTGGGTCAGGGTGGACAGTTATCTGCATCCCCGGCGGTTCGGGTACGCGTGAGGCTTCGGCTTTTCAGGCGTGGGAAGGCTTGGCCCGAGGTGTTTTAATCTTATGGTTAACCCCGTGAGAATCGTTTGGGAGTGAAACCCTTTAGCGTCATTGAGCACGTTCGCGATGAAGGCTATCGCTCTCCCCTCCCCCGCCCCCTACTCCCTTTATACTACCCTCTGATTTTTTTAGGGAATTGATGAGTTTTTACTCGCGGTGTTTGCATTTTTTTCGTGGCTAAATCAACGTGTCGGGAATAATTATAGATAATGTGTGTTCGATTTTGGACGGTTTTAATTAATGAAGACTGTACTTGTGACAGTGACTTAATCATGGGTTGTCGATTAGTGACATGGCAGGCGATGATTTTCGTGGCGCCACCTTCCGGTGCCGACCGGAGCTGCATTATCGACGGTTAATATACCGCACTCTAAAGATGTCAGCCGTCGGTAACTCGTCGTGTGTCAGCAGCAAAGTAGATCCTTACCTGCAGTCGCTAGCGAAGAAATTCTCAGGTAAGTTACCGACCGTAGATCTAAGAGTGCAGGGCCCATCGTCTGTCGACACGTCACTTTTGTAATTTTATTCGCAGCCGAAATTCAGTCATTTTACAAAATGGATATGAAGTAAATAGAAGACGATAAATTATGTAGTCATCGATTTTATTAGATTTTTTGGTCCTCTAAACATCCATAATTTACACAACAGACAGTTCATAATATTATTACTTTATGATGTATATTATAGTTTTAGCGATATCCTTACAGTATGTACCATAATATTTTTTATCATTCATAGATCCTCTGTTTATCGGTGGCAATAAAACACGATTCTAAACACACGCACTCCCTCCCCTCTCGCCGTTACAACGCGTCGACTCCCGCGACATCCAAATCCTACCAAAAAGTGTTCCATACAAAAATACAAGTTCCTCGCCTGTACCGCTTTCAAGCTTTCGTCGTAAACTTCCGGATTCTCTGAACTCCCGAATTTCAAGCGACCCGCCTTACGTCGTCGTCTCAACGACTCGGCATCCTCAGTCTCGATCACCGCACTCACGCAACGAAGTGCCCAGCGCTATCGTTGAATTGACACTTAGATACCTGAACGAGTTACAAACATCTCACCAACGACCCGTCGCTCTCACTTAGTTTATAGTCATCTTAATTTATATCATTATTTATTTACTCTTACATTATCATAAGAATAGTAATAAACATAACGATAATATAAAAGAAAAATAACATAACAATAATAATAACAAAAATACACGTAAAATATCTTTGGCTAAATATAATTTTCTTTCTTCTTCGGAATCGTCGAAAAAATTCAGGTCACACACTACTTGTAATTCGTTTCAGTAATAATCTCGCAAATTTCTCTCTAACAACGTTCTTTAGTCGATGCAACAACGAAACGAGAAAAGTTTTTCTCCCTCGCTATCAATTTCACTCCCTCTCGTTCCCGCCCGCGCTTCGAAGAATTGGAAATGAATCTTCTTGACTCCTTTGTCTTCGCCTTGTTTTTTAATGCTCAGTCGGACCTTGAAACTTGTAATTCGTAATCCAACCTCGATTATACATGGAATTAAATAGTTTTAGAACTTTCTCGCTCTTGGCAGTCCTATTATTGGGGTATCTGTGGTTTTTTATTTTACTTTTTTTCTTCCTCTCCCTCCGTCATTGTGTTCGTTTCGGATAGTCCGACAGACTGTCGAGTGTCGCTGGGGACTTAGGCCCGAGCTCGTTTTTTTTTTTTTGGCACACGTTCTACGGGACATGTCAGACGTTCGGGCGCAAAAATCGCACGCTATTCGAAAAATCTCGCTCCCCTCCTACCGTACGTCACATATACACATGACGAATTTTAGTGTGCGCTTAGACGTGACACAACTAGAACATTGAATCTCTACGTTCGCAGCAATAGACATAGTACAATGTATGTTTTTTTGTTTGTTTGTTTGTAGATTCTAAAAAGTTTACACAGTGATGGTCCGCGATAGAAGCCGATAACGCAAGATGCTAAAGGCGCGATGACGAGTTTACGCGAGTCATAATAACGACACTCTCACCTCCAGTCTCTCTTGCTTTTTTTTTTATTTGTTTTATTTTCTCTTAATATGTTTCGTTTCATTTCAAATATCCGTCAGCAGCTATGGATTGTGGCTGTCGTCAGTTCAAAACAAAAGTAGTCCACGTTTCTTCACACCGTTATCAATTGGGTACCAAATATTTTATAAAAGTGACCGTCATTTTTTTACAAATAGTCAACTTTTCATCAACAAAAATATATATTTACATCAAATCTCGCGAATAAAATTCTTAGAATTTTATCAACATGAAACTCGGTACAAAATTAACGAAGAAAATAATTTATAAGAAAGTTATACATACAAGTATACCGTTGGTCACTCTTATAAAATAGTTAGATCCCGAAATATGTCGACAAAAATACTCAACAAACAAAACGTTCTATTAACAACAAAACGACAGCTGCCAATGTCTGCTCGACGCTTAGAACAATATTGCTCGCGCGTGAGTGTGTCTGGGTGTGTCAGTGAAGGATACTTACGACAGTCTATGAGTGTTTTTTTTTTTGTTTTAATGACGTGTATTGGTGCTTAATTAACAACACAATTGTTAGCACACCGACCTTAAGACCTACAATTAATTCAGGTTCTCACATACTGTACGTCGTTAGGACTGCCCCTATAATTAGGTCCATATTTCAAATACACTTTTATTTTTAATATATGCATATATATATATATCCCGATTATTAATTAACGATCTTCTAAAACACTTTTCTCTTACACGTGTAAATCGCTATATATCAAATATTTCGAGTATGCTTTTTCTTTTCCAATTTATTTATTTAATTTTTAATGTGTTTTGCGCGCATGCGTTTGTGTATCTGTCATGTGTGTTTGTGTGTACACATATAATACGTATATATATGACTGAATACGCTTATGGCATATGACGATGTTGTTATTACACTTTTTTCTTTTACAATTACAATAACTTCCACAATGTAAGTGAGTATGTGTGTCGGGATGTCGCTTCTCGAAATTTATCGTATTTCCGCGCGAGTGGCTGAACGGTTTTTGATTTTTTTATTTATCATTTCATGTACGCGAGTCGTAGCGAAGAATGCGGAGCTTGGCACCGTGGAGCCTCGGATATTTCATACCGCGCGCGTGTACTGCCGCTGCTCCTTCGCGCGAGTGTGGAGAAGTCGATTGATGCCGGTTTATTGCCGAATGAACGAGTAAACGATTCGCGATTGAAGTCACGTGGGGAATATACGCGCGCGCGCCAACTCGCCGCCGTATATCTTCGATGGAATTTCATAGGAGTTGGCACAATGTGTATTGGGAGCGAGGCGGGGGCGTCTCCGGTTCGATCGAGTTACGAGACAAGTAGAAAATGCGAGCGCTACGAAGGTGACGATGGTAATAATAACAATGATAATAATGATACAAATGATAATAATAACAATAACAACAACGACAATAATAGTAATGATCGTAATAATGCGGTGACGAACCTTGAGGATTGAAAAATAAAAACAGCAGCCGTCCTGTACCAGCCAGGACTCCTTATCTTACACGAAACAAATGCGTCTAACATCGATGTCATATCGACGAACAATTTTTTGCAATCGTTTTCTTTTTGTTTTTTTTTTTTTTTTTTTTTTTCAATTTTTTATCCGCGATGCAAAGCCAAAAAAACGTGCGCGATCGCGCCGTATAACGACGACGAACTCTGTATCGCGAATTACAATTAATTGTGTCAGTGACACGAGAGAGAGATATATAGATGCAGACAAGGTTCAGCGATTGTTTGGCGCGCAAAAGCGGCTCGCGTTCGGCGAGCCCCGGTTGAACTGTGTGCGATGTATAGCTGATTCGAAAATTCTCCCCGTCGGTCCTGATTGCCGGCGCGTCAAAGGGAAGAGCCCTCCAAGGCTCCCGTGTCCCGCTGCCACTTTACATTAGGCTGCAGAACGCCACCCCATGCTCGAAGGCCGACGTTATCGCCGTCGTTTCCATGCAGAACGCCGCGTCGTCGTACATCGTGGCGATTCTCTGCTGATGCGCGCGGCTCTCGCTCTGGGATCTGCGGCAGGAAAACGTATACAGTGCGCTTCAGTGTCATTTCGGACAATCTTTGGGGCAATTTAGTCAGTCCTAATCAGTTGTTCATAATCAATGCTGCTTCTCTTACTGACCTGACTCTAATCATCTAATATTAATAAGTGCATGAGCAACCATTGTTGTCAATATAACTCGGCCGCTAATTGGTCGTAGATCGTCAAGATCGGCCGTTCGTTGTTTAACAGCGCGAGATTTGATAGTTTGTCGTAAGGAGCGCTGCAGCACTGTTTAACCCACAGTGACCCCGATTTGGGCGGTTTTTGGCCCGGCGGCCAGATCTGCGATTTCTGACAAACTGTTCGGCTAAAATTTTTTTTTTTCAAAATCAACTCAAAAAGGGTTGTAACCAGTGTTTTCAGGGGTAGAATATGCGACTTGAGAACGATGGTATAGGTTAGAAGTCGATATTTTGAAAAAATAAATGTCGTGACCCCGATTTGGGCGGTTTTTGGCTCGGCAGCCAGATCTGCGATTTCTGACAAACTGTTCGGCTAAAATTTTTTTTTTTCAAAATCAACTCAAAAAGGGTTGTAACCAGTGTTTTCAGAGGTAGAATATGCGACTTAAGAACGATGTTATAGGTTAAAAGTCGATATTTTGAAAAAATAAATTTCGGGACCCCGATTTGGGCGGTTTTTGGCCCGGTGGCCAGATCTATGATTTCTGACAAACCACAAATAGCAAAACGACAAATTTTATTTTTATTTTTAAATAAACTAAACAAGGATTTTTTAGTTGCGATTTACCCTTTTGAAGCTTTATAAGAGCGCAGCAGCGCAAAGGTATCTCGGGCACGCGCGTGTGTGATTAGTCATATAAAAATTTACGAATAAATTAATCATGGATAAATTTACAAAGAATTTAATCATATCTAAATTTACGAAGAAATTAATCTCTGCGTACAATGTATTATTTCACATTGCATTGTACCCTACGCACTCCAGCGCGAATATTACACTCGCCGTTTCTCGCGAAACGATCCCCCGGGGAGTCCCGATAACACTTGACTTCACTGAACACATCGCGACGAGTAGAGGCCAAGGCGGTTGCGGGTTACGCCCGAGCTATAACCGGTGTGCGGCTATGTAAATTATTAGTTCCACCGGGCGCGCGACTCCCGGCGAGCTTCGCCGTTGAGCTTCTCGCCCGGTGGGCAAGCCTCGGCGGTTTCGTTCTAAGCAGTCGACGTCCGCCGCGCTGCTCTCGAGGCTCTCGAGTCAATATCCACACTGTAAGCGCGCGAGGAGGACGAGAGGAAACGACGAGAGCAGCGAAGAGCAGGTGGTGTGTGTATATATACCTAACGTTACCGGTGATATTCGCGTCGGGACGGCGTTTCTCAACCCACCTGGGAGGCATCGCGCGTACTCGCTGCTGCTGTCTCAGCGTCCTCAGCGCTTGCTGCTGCTGTTGTTGGTGGTTGGACAGACTCGCCGTATCCCGGGAGACCCCGTGAGGCTGTTGCTGCTGTTGCTGCTGCTGCGGCTGTTGCTGCTGCTGCTGGGGCTGTTGCTGCTGTTGCTGCTGCTGTTGCTGCTGCTGCTGCGCGTGATACGCAGCAGTCTGCTCGAGTGCCACCTGCGCCAAGTACTCCCGGAGCTCCGGTTGACTCGCGAGATGCTCCAGTCGCGCCTGCTGGATCCTCGGGTTCCCGGAGTCCGACCACGGCGGCGGCGGCGTATGCGAACGCGAGAGCATCGCGTATTTGTGACACAGGTACTCATCGTAGGACGGCGGCAATCCTGACTATAAATAGAAAAAAAAAACATTTTGAAATTTCGTTGCATTTCATTGTATTGAACATTTTTTTTAGGGAAATGAAATTCAAAGTAACCCTGGTAGAAAATGTACAGCGTTAAACCTCGGCGCTAGTCAGGCCCTGGTCAGGCCCGTGTCATCCCTGTCCGGGCCTGATTAGTGCCTGGCTTGCGCCGAATGTTACTCTACAGATTTTCTACCAGGGAAACTTGGTCTTGTTAGGATAATTGTACCGTTAGTGGCCACTGTACCGATTCTGGCCATTTCTATTATTTTATTCTTTAAATTATTTTTTTTCGCATAATTGTATATTGATTTTTCTAACAATTTCACATAAATTCACCCATCAATGATATAAATGTTTAGTTTTATTGCTTTGAATGTGATGGCTACGATTTTTTTTTAATGATAAAACATGTCAGACGCAAAAAAATATTGTTTTCATCCCTCGGTTCGATCTGGAGATGACGACGTGACGATTTTGGCGATCGTCACGTCGCGGCGCGCCAAATTGCTTCGGGAATCCTCGTGCGTCGCGTTCGCGGACTTCGCGTCGGACACGGTTTACGATGCAGCGCAAGCCGTAATCGCGAGTGATAGCTCGAGCGTATTTCCGATACGTGCACCGAACGGGTTCACGGATGCACTACGACCGCCTGCTCCCTTCGAAACGCCGAGCGTCCCGGGTGTACTCGGGCGTTTTGACGAAAATTAAACGGGGGCAATGTAATCGAAACCGGTCTCGGGGCCTCCGAGGGCCGAGAAGTGTGTGCACGCCGGCCCTTGCGCCGCGCAACGATCTCTGTTATATAACACACACCGTGCACTCGAGTGCATCGCGAGGTACATATAGGACCATCCGAAAATTGGTCCGCGCCGGCATTACACCGCCGTTATCCTCTGCGAAATGCACACTGGATATCGAATTACTCGACGGCGGAATATAAAGTGCTTGAACCCAAAATATACGCTTCCATTAGCCTCGCCGCGTCCTCGACGACGATCCATCGCATTTTCTGCAGAACGTATTTGAAAAAACGAAAACAAATAGTACACATAGGAATTATTTAAATTGTGGGAGATTTATGAAAAACATGCGCTTGCAAATGTATCAATATTTGAAATTAGTGACAAAAAAAATTACTCAGAAATTGATAAAATAAAACATGTAATTCCAAGTTTTTCCTCAGTGAAAATTTTATCTCCTCGACAGAAGGAATCTCTCGTTTCGCAGATCGGTTGCAGCGACCTTTTAGCCAATCAAAATTCTCGCAGTTCAACCTAGAAACGCGACTCTCTACCCCTCTCAACTCTCCCGGCAGGGAATTGTTTCCCGATATGCATTGTAAATCGCATAAACCCCTCGTGTGCGTCGCGCGACAAAGGCATATCCTCCGCTTTACCGTTTTATTTGTCCCTCTTTGCTCTCTCTTTCCATCGATTCGCAATTTTATTCCGCCCCTCTCCGAGAACGTCCGCTGCGGGCTTATTAAGCGAAAATGAAAACGAAAGGAAAAAAAAGAAAAATCGATTATTCCCTCTCATTGTTTCATTAATCGACTGTCAGAGCGGAGAGACCGAAGAGAGCGCCGACCGAGACTCCGAGGCTGCGGAATATTTTTCCATCGATCAATTCGGAATTAATTATCGTTTCTTTGTTTTACTCCGCGTTTGTCTCGCTCTGCCGCCGTAACGCCGAGTCGCACGGCGGCCGGGACGAACGGAAGCTCGGAGTCCCTCCGAGCTTCCTGCAAAAGTCCGCCTGGCGGTCGTCTCTGTAGGATTCGGTTCGACGAGCGAAATACAGGGAATCGCCAGGAACGCCGAAAGAGGGGATTGCGAGTGGACGTGTGGGCGAAGATCCAAAGAAAGAAAAAAGGAAAAAAAAAATAAAGAAAAGAAACGACCTGCCAGAGCAAAAAAAGGAACCGTGAATGTGTCCCTCGCGCCGTTCGGGCTGTCCGTTAGATTCGGGAGTGGGAGGACGAGGAGAGGCCGGGGGACGACGGGGGGGAGGCTGACAAGGGGAGGGTAAATTGAATTTGACTGCGATCGAGATACCGGGGAAAGGCGACACACAGAGAGACTCATTGGCTCGGCGAACGCGCCACTCTGACAATTATCCGATGATACGCACTCGGCGCAACCGGCGAAACGAAGGATACGTGGATTTATCGAGGATCGTCTAGGCGTTTTTTCAGCCCGTTCGAGGGCCGGAAATTTTGAATGGTCAAACCGATTTTTTTTTCGCGGTTGAATGTTTTATTTTCTTCCTTTGAATGTGATGGTCACAATCGGCCATAAACGGTACGTTTATTAAAATACACAAAATATACTATCAAAATATAATCCTTAACGCTGGCGTGCACAATTATTATTATTATTTTCAATTATTATGATAAAGGAAGAGCTACGTTAAAACAATGAAAAAAAAAATAAATAAATAAAAATGTATACAATATTGACACAGCAAAATCGTCTAGCCGCTCGGTCAATATTGACAGGACAAACATGCATTTTTTTCCTCACGTGTACCTCGTTCATCAGGTAACATTTTTCGCCGCGCGGAATTAGCGGCCGCCGATGGAAGAGGCATGAGGTGCGCGAGACCGTAAGTCAAATTAAACGGTCGTGGTCTGGGGGGGGGGGGGGGGGGGGGGACGGCGCACGCGCGATTCTCTTCATGAATGGAAATGACGGCGATTATGCAAAGACTGCCGAGAGCCGCGCCAGTTCCGGCCGTTGTACAAACTCGGGGCGTTCTCTTTCTCTCTCTCACTGTCTCCCTCTTTCCCTCTCTCTCTTTCTCGAGAGAGAGAAGAGACTTGCGCATCGCTTCTATTATATTAGCTTCTCGACCCGGCGCGGAGAGTCCCGGAGATTCAACGAACGACGTCACTAGGCTCCTCTCCTCTCCGCCCCTCGTATAATCCACGATGCTGGAAATGAAACGTAAATTTCTCGCCCCACCCCCTCCCCCCACCGCGTTATACTCACTTCTCTTGTAACAAGCGAAACCGGGCGCGCTTGAGCTCATATACAGTGCGCACCTCGAGGCGCACCGTTCAGTCTTCGCTCCTCCACCTTCCGCACTTTCAATGTTAATGGCCCAAGTTGAGAAGTTACCTGGAGCCGGCCTCTTCGTTCTCGTTACTACGATAGTTATTTTCGTTCGAACGAAAAGTTACCGAGACTCCGAGACGTGCCCTTTTTTTGCCAACTTCCAGCACCCCTCTCCTCCAAACCCCCACCCCTTACGGTCTCGTCTCCGCTTATCGCTCGTGTGTTACCTATTTACCGTTTTCGCTCCGATGTTTTTCTTCCTCATCTAGAAACGTTCGAGGGTATTACCGGACTTTGCTGACCGAGACATTTTTTTTTCTTCCGGCGGTTTTTCCACGGATGAGACGAGAGCTTCGCCGAGGTCAACGTTGATCTTAACGAAACAGCGAAATTTTCCTGAATCGTCGTGGAAATAGCGACGAGAAATTCGAGGGAGGAACGCTTTTGGAAAGTTTGAAGTTTGCGATTCCAGAAGTTTGCGTTTGGACTGAAGTTTCGAATCAGACGAAAAATTCGACTCTGTGTGAGTCTGTGTCTGTCTGTCCGTCCGACTGTCTGTCTGTCTGTGTGAGAGAAAGCTGTCTATGCGCTAGGACTTAAATTGTCTCATTGAGGCGCGTTCGCCGAGAGGGAAAATAAAAAAAGGATAACACAACGTGGGCGCCCAAGTGTCTGCGTGTGCACACAGAGTGCCAAAGCCGGCGAGTTAAACCCCGCGAACTTAACAAGAGGGACAAGAATGTGACGCGCGCGCAATCCCCGTGGGACAACAAGCCGGGTTAACCTCCGGAGGAGCGCGAATTGCACGACAAACGACGCGCGCGCTCGGACAAACCCAGTTCAAACAGCGCGAGTAAACCTTCTCTCCGCGGGTCGATATGAAAACAGAGGAGAGACCGACACACGTCGTTCCGCGTCGTCGACTCTGCGCGCGAATAAGGAGACCGTATAGGAAGCTGCGGAAACAATTTTCTCGAAATTTTCTCGAAACCTCGGAAAAATCTATTTTTCAGAAAATTTAGAATACATGAAATTCTTTGGTATTAAATGTGAGCTGCAAGATATTTCCAAACTTAAAACGGAAATCCGAAACCAAAGATATTTTTCGTGCAGGAAGCTGCGGAAACAATTTTCTCGACATTTTTAATCTCGGAAAAGTCTATTTTTTAGAAAATTTGGGTTACACGAAATTCTCTGGCATTAAATGTGAGCTGCAGAATGTTTCCAAACTTAAAAAAAAATCCAAAACCGAAGAAAAACGCATTTTTCGTGCAGGAAGCTGCGGAAACAATTTTCTGGAAATTTTCTCAAAACTTCGGACAAAACTGTTTTTCAGAAAATCTGGGTTACACGAAATTCTCCGGCATTAAATGTGAGCTGCAAAATATTTCCAAACTAAAAAGAATCCGGACCCGAAGAAAAAAGTATTTTTCAGTTAAAAAAAAATATCGCGGCCATTCCAACTTATTCCAGCGAAAAAAAAATGTCCCGGACTCCTCGGCGAGGACCAATTATTAATATCGCGCAAGAGTTGGGCGAGCCGGTCGCGGAAAACGAGCCCGCAAATGGACAAAAGTGGCGAGAGAATGGAGTGCATCTCTTATGCACTTCCTCGTCCATTATTTCCCAACACACTTCCTCGGCTGTCTCTCGCCTGCGACTCCTATATATTTCTCGGTCGAAAAAGGAAAAAAAAAAAAAAAGAAGAAGAAGTGTCTCGCGCACGGTTCCCGCTCACCACGGACAACTGCGCGGGAAGAAGAAATGAAATGCAAATAGGCGTTTCTAAAAAAGTAAAAAGGGGGCGAAAAACAAAGCACGCGAGAAAACGCGGCGCTGGAACGACGGCGGCCAAGCGAGGATCGCGGTTGGCGGTGGTGGCTGTGGCTATGCGCTGCGGTCGAGGTCGAGCCACAAAGTTTTCGGTGCTGCACGCCTTCGCCTCTCCCCCTCATCCCCCCTAACCACCATCCCTCATTCTCTCCCCTTCTCTTTTCTTCGCTTCCATTTATTTTTCGTCTTTCCTCTTTCTCCTCTTTTCCTTCGGTCTTCCCCCCCTTCCCACACTTTTAGGGAGAGGGGGGGTATTAGACGATGCTCTGCGGAAAGATGAAAAGCTGCCTTCGGGGTTCCCGGTGAAATTTATGTTTCGCCCGGCGCCGAAGAAGCGCAACATATATCCTGATTCCCCCTCCCCCCCCCCCCCCGCCCCCCTTCCCCCAGAGTGTGGGCTGCCAGCCACGCGTTGTTTGCACGAACGTCTTCGCCGTTCGCGAAAATTCGACATTTCGAGTGCGACACTTCGTCATCGGCGACGACAACGTCGCGCGTCTTCCGGCGAAATCGCATTTACCTGGCAAGTCTTCGCTATGGCGACGTCGTACGTCGGCGGCGGCGAGGTCATCGACGGGATCGCGTAGACGACTTGGCCGCGATTGAGCGTCTGATTCGTCTGATTGCTGTTCGACACGGACACGCTCGACAGCACGTTCGTCGATGTCTCCTGGACGGTCGAGTACAGAGCTTCCGGTATCGTGTTCTCGCGAATTCCACCGCCGAGGATGCTCGAACCCGAATCTGCGAAATTTCGGGAAAGTTCAAATCGAGCATTCAATTTTTTTTTTCATACATGCTTGTATGAAAAAACTGTTTCCCATGGGAAACATTTATGCCGAGCCCAGTTGGTAATAAAAACTGTAATGGTATTTTTGCTATAAATCCAAATATGTATAAAAAAAATGTTCATTACAGTTTTTATTACCTACAGTCGGTCATTTCACAATCTTAGCACTGCTGGAATTTTAATCGATCGAAAAATCAATTTTACCGATATAAGTGTAATGTGAATCCGATCGTTCGGCGCTCCGCGTTCTTCTCGATGCGTTGAGCCTCTTCTCCTGCTTGTTGCCGTTGTTGCTCGCGTTGTTGTGCGACGCCCCGTTCATCTGCTCGGCCACGGAGCTCGTGCTTCCGCTGTCGGGAGCCCGCGTCTTCGGTCCCTGATGCCTCACATGATCGTCGTGATGCTGTTGCGGCTGTTGTTGCTGCTGCTGCTGCCTCTTGGAGCTCCTGCCGTCGGCCCTGTTCGAGCTCTTCGCCGATGCTTTTGGAACGAGTATTCTCCTCGATAGAGCCGCAACGGCCGAGCTCATTCCGATCCGGTCGCTTGGTGACAGTTGGCAGCCGCAGATCGCTGCATTTTCGTTAGGCATATTCTGCAACGAACAGGAAAAACAAAAAATTACAATTAAATCAATCGATCCTCTCTTAATTCAATTAATCCGACAAAAAATCCGTCGTCTGAACAGTTTTAAAAACATCGGAAGAACTCATCGTCGTCGCCGTTGCAATTTAATCGTCCTGGATCTCGCGATTCCGAGACGTCAAAGGACTGCGATTGTGATCGCGAAATTGCGAATAAGTCTCAACCGGCTGGAAACATCGAGACGCTCCTCCCCCCCCCCCCCCCCCCCCCCCACGGCCCGGCGAACTTACTTCGCAAACTTCTCCGGGTCTTACAACAAAACTATGCGAAAGTCGTGGGCAAGTCGCTAATTCATATATACATACTAATACAAAATAAAGACGAAGCCGTTTCCACGCTTTCGCCTAATTAGTTCGAGAAGTCGAATGCTCCGATCGATTTCATTCGTCGTCGGCGAGTTAATTGGATAAAAAAGTTCCCCCCAACCCCGAAGCTGCTGATTGAGTCGCGTTTTATCGGTGCAATTGTATCAAGAATCCATTCGTCGCAGTCATTCTCATTGTCTTCGTTGTTCTCATCGTCCTCATCGTCCTCATCGTCTTCATCGTCCTCGTCGACCTCATCGACCTCATCAACATCATCGGCATCATCGACATCATCGTCCTCATCGTCCTCATCATCTTCATCGTCCTCATCGTCCTCGTTGCAACTCAACCGTATTAGTTTCTCGTGTACGACAACGAGGAACGAAAATATATGACGCACGTGCAACATTTCCCAACAATTTATGAGCCCGCCGGTCGCGCGCGTCCACCGTATCATCGATAACGGAGGACGCGCCGCGCGCGGTGTACACGATAATCGCTAATTCACTCGACACACGACGAGGCTCATTTATATGCACGCGCGCCTTCCACCTCGTATTATGCGCGCACCACCGGAGTCGCGACGATAATGTAATGCAAAACTGAGACACTTCCGTGGCGCTCTGCGAAGGGATCGGGACCTCGGATAAATTTCACTCGGGACGAGCGACGACGAAGAAGACGACGACGACGACGACGACGACGACGACGACGACGACGACGACGACGACGACGACGACGACGACGACGACGACGACGACGACGACGACGACGACGACGACGACGACGACGACGAGCGACGACGACGACGACGACGACGACGACGACGAGCGACGAGGCGAAAGAGCAGCGCGCACCGCAGCAGGCGACCCAGGAGTTCGCCTGGGATGGATGGCTTGTGGCGCGCTGGGGATTTGCGACGATGCGACGACGAGATGCGACGAGCGATATCACGTGGTTCGAACAATCGTCGCAACACGGAAATCGAATTACGGGCGACGTCGGTGTCGTCTCAGCGACGGCGTCTTTGTCGTCCTTGCGATAATATAAGAAACAATGCTAATAGTTCGTCTCGTGCGAAATTAATTTTTTCTGCGTTTGTCAAAAAAATAATAATGTGACTTTTGTGTTTTTCTCCTTGAATTTTCTATTTTTTGGGCAAACAACGGTGCGTTTCGAAATCACCGATTTGAGTGAAGATGATAAAATTGGAAATAGTACAAAATCATTTTTCGCGTTTTTCTCCTCGAATTTTCGATTTTTCAGGCACTCGACAGTACCTTTGTGGAATTAGCGGAAAATTAGCCATCGGATAGGATTTCCAAACTTTACGAAAATGCGGAAAAGCGACGTGAAACGGTTACGCAATCCCGGGTGGCTGACGTAGCGTGTTGTTTTATTGACGCAACGCAGTCGAAACATTTCCGTGTCTCTCGGTGTTCCGCAATCAACGTTTATTTTCACTCAACGCCTCCTTGGGCTGCGAGACGCGAACAGTTTCATTCCCTCATCCTTCTTCTTCTTCTCTCTCTCTCTCTCTCTCTCTCTCTCTCTCTCTCTCTCTCTCTCTCTCGTTCCCCCGTGGCTCGGGTTATGGAAATTCGCGACGCGCACCTCCTCGCAATATATATGCATTTAGTCCACGTCCGTCGCGTAACCTGCATCGCGAGGAGACTGAACCGAGTGCACTGGCTGCTGCTGCTGCTGCTGCTGCTGCTGCTGCTGCTGCTGCTGCTGCTGCTGCTGCTGCTGCTGCTCGCGATGGCTTTGTTCTCGGTCCGTGACGTGTAAACCGAAGGTTTCTGCCGCTGTCGTGTTCGCCTCCCACGAAGCCTGCGTACAGTCCATCAGCCTCAGCATAGTCGCGCAGTATCAGTGGCGGTGGCTGTGAACGTATCCTGTGCGTTGTGTACACACAGAACATTGAACCTCGAGCCGAGCTGCAGCTGCAGCTGCACCAGCCGCAACAACAGCAGCAGCAGCAGCCCCAGCGACTCCCATTGTGCTTTCGAGAAAATACACGCGATCTAATAGCAGGAGTCCCCGCGCGCAGCCTTCAATGCGCGTACCTCGCGGGTCTCTCGTCTTTGCATACGAAATAATTGACTTCCCCGGTGGAAACGTCGGAGCTTTTGACTGTGAGAAATGTGTATACTTGATTCGCGAAACAATTGTACGTCGCCGAGCGGCAGGAAGGAAAATTATGAGCGCGCTTCGAAATGGCAATTTCATTCGAAATAATTTTTATTTTTTCACCTGTGGGTCGTTATTATTATTGTCGTTATTGATAGGCGTATTAACGGCGTATTAACAGCGTCAACGATATTTGGTTTTCAGTGACGACCGATTATTTCCACCGCAAACGTTTTATGCGTCGTGTGTCACGTATGACACGCGCGCGTTGCGGATAAATCGCAGCGAGCCCCCTACGGTTATGTGCGCGATAGGACTCATAAAACGCGCGCGAACGCGGACACATTGGATTCGGACATTCCACGCGACTCGTGTGTCGAGCGTTCGGACGGACGTTTGACACAAGCGCGAAATTTCGGGCGAAAATTTTACACGGCGTAATAGGTTTTACGATTTAAATGAACCAGTACATTTTGTACCGTGACGAGGTACAAAATAATGAACTGGTGCCACGTACAAACGGATATTTCCCAGAAGAGTGCCCCCCTGGAGCGGTCCCCCATCCAAATGTTGACCCTGGAGGGCAGTATACTTGAATGGGTGACCATTTCTCCGGTGTCATAGGGGGGTTTAAAAAAGTCATATCGCAATGCCAGCCATTACCCTCTGACCCTCTAATATGTAAAGACATATTAGAGGGTCTTTATAATGTGTGTAAATATGTAATACGCAGTATCACGCATCTATATAATTCAGACCAAATATGTATACCGCAAATTCTCTGTCACACAATCCCGCAACGTCACAGCTCATTAACGTCGGATTTTTATTTTAATTACTTTGAGCTTGTCGCTTACCCCGATTTATCGCGCACAGCGCCGAGTGTAAAAACCCGTCGATATTCAACAGCAACACAAAGAGACAGAGAGACAGGACCCGACATCGACAAATTTTCATCGGCGTGTTTCGCGAACCGCAGTCGAATTTATACGCAAAACTGTTACGACGATTCTGCGACGAGACATCCGTTTTTCATCCATGCAATAAAATAAATAGATCAAAATATTACAAACGCAACCGACAAGTAATACTTTCGTCGGTGACTATTCAGCAGCCGCGCGGGAAATTCAGCGCGCGAAACGCGTTCACGTCGACGTGTCACGTGAAACTTCATTCGCCACGGGTACATCGCGCAGATGGCAGCCGATAAATTTCAGCCGTGAAAATCTTTCGCACGCGCCGGGCCGGCGCTGTATATATACATCGCGCCTTTATAGCCCGGAGAGGATTTCGGTTCGGCTTCATTTTACTCGTTTCGGGCGGATTAAACGCGTGGCAGGGAATTAATTTGACCCGAATGAATGGCAAAAGAGGCGAGAGATAGAGGCAGAGGTGGAGATAGAGACAGATACAGATATAGTTCATCGCACTGGGAGAGAGAAAGAGGGAAAAAGATAGAGCGAGAGTGAGCATAATCCATGGGGGGGGGGGGGGGAGGAGGGGCAAAAGCGACGAAGCAACTGTGCTCTACTCTGGTACAGCTGGGCGAGTCTCCGCGTCTAAAGTCCTCGAAATTAGTCCGTGGCTCCCTCGCGGCTCCCTCGCGGCACCCTCGTTGCCAACCTTTGTGTTCTCCATCGCGCTATCTCGCTCTATCTCCGCCATCTCTCCGTCCCTCTCTATATCCGCACTTTCCGTTTTACCTCTTTCATCGGACTTGGAGCTTCGCGCTGAGCTGCTGAATCGTTCAAATTCTGGGCGCAGGACGATTTAACGAAGTGTACTGGAAAGCCGACCGCGAAATCAGAACGTGCTCTCTCGGTGACCTTCGACCCCCCTTGATCGTTCTTGCCGCTGTAAATCCGAGGACCGTTCGCTGTCGGCGAGTATTCGGTGTACTAGTTGTTTTAGTACAGCAATAGTAGCATAGTAATAGTAATAATAGTAAAAGTCGTAATACTAATAGTAGTAGTAGTACCCTGGTTGATAATTCCATAAAAACTGTTTCATCTCTGTTCGGGCCTGATCAGTGCCTGGTTTGGGTCGAATGTATCGCTACAGATTTTTTACTAGGGTAATAACAGTAATAGTAAAAGTCGTAATACCAATAGTATTAGTAGTAGTGCCCTGGTAGAAAATTCAATAGAAACAATTTCATCCCTGTTCGGGCCTGATCAGTGCTTGGCTTGGGCCGCATGTAACGCTACAGATTTGCTACAAGGGTAATAGCAGTAATTGTAAAAGTAGTAATACTAATAGTAGTAGTAGCAATAGTAGTAATAGAGTAGGTGCCCCTCTTCACCTACCTCTCATTCCACAAGACCCTCGTCTGTGCTGTGCCAACCGACGCTCGCGCGACCCTCCAGCTCTTCATCCCTCTTCCGCGCCTCAGTCTCCACCCTCTCACCGATCTTTACTGCTGTGCACACGGTACACCCGAATTAGCGGGAATACTGGGTCATGTAATTTCGTCGCAAACCCATCACCAACGCTCAACGTGCAGAGCGAGAGACAGAGAGAGACAGAGACACGTCTGACTCTCGCTCTTGCCGAGCCCCTCGACGCCGCATCCTCCGCATCATCATCCGGCACTTCATTTCCATCCCTCTCACCGCTCTCGTCGCGCGTTCGCCTCTCGTCACTCATTAGCGAAACGCGGAGAGGAAAAGCGCGCGCGGGGCGGATAATTGATTGCGGATACAGAAATTTCGCGGAGATGTTTGTCGCGCACCCGACGAGCGGATGACGACGAGCCGTAGCCTCTCTGCTGTTCGCGGCGGTCCGCGCGATCCGCACCGAGACACCCGTGGATCGTCGGCTGAGAAACGCGGTTTCCCGAGGTTTTCCAAGAGACGACGGCTGTGTGCCGACGTTACCGGGAAAAAACGTGCGGAAAATAAATTTGTGCGACATATTTATTCGCCGTGACCTTCCGCAATTTTTTTTTCTTTTTTCTTTTTTTTTGGTCTCTTTTTCCTTTACATCTCGCGCAGGTTTCTCGCTTACACGAATTTCCGCACGGGTAAGTAAGCGCTATTTTAATTGCTCGCTGCGCAGCCGCGTGGGCGCCTATTTATCGCGATGCCAGCTGCTGCGGGATTAAAGGCGACGAGTCCGAATCACCCGGAGATCCACCTGTACTCGTTGACGCGATTTGGAAATAAAGGATGTGATTTTAGCGACGAAAACGTGAAGGACAAACTTCGCTTCGATGGTGTCCCATCTGCTCGTATTTTGTGTGTTACGTCAACAGCGAAGAAAACAGAAAAAAAATTGGCCTTCCGAACGTTCACCGAGTGTCTCCGGGGCCAATTAACGGGACGCGAATGTGATTTCACCGCGCGTTTCGCGTGTAACGCGTCAATAAACGTTGGGACGCGAAGTTGAAACAGTTCAACCCGACGAGACATTCGACTGTGGATTACCGGAGTTCGGGCGCAGCGAGAGTCGCGCCACGATGACCGCTTTGCTCGGGCTATAACGCTCGACGAATAAATTCGTTATACGCTCAAGAGAATTGGTTACCTGTCCGTAACCCAAGCGGTTTAACGAACCTCTCGGCAAATCGGACCCGTGCAGTCGGGTCCTCTTCGAGGTCTGGTGAACGCTGCGTCGAACGTACCGGACTCGTGCCATATACATGTCCATACGACACATATACAATATTTACTATACCAGAGGGTCTCGTGCGCTTCGTACTTCCATTCGTATGGCTCGTGCGCTTCGTACTTCCATTCTAGAATGATTTCCAACTCCCGACTGCCCCACACTGAGAAAAATTAGTAGTTGCGATTACCAATCATTGGTTCGACCTACCAAAATATTGGTTGCTAAGATATTGGTAGCTCTGACCAACGATTGGTAATCACAAATATCAATTTTTTTAGTGCAAGATCAGTTGATTTGAGCGATTTCTTTGCAGCGTATGTTCTCAAAAACGGTAAAAAATTAATTACCCACAATTTGAACGTCGATTCTCTTTCCATAAATTATTCCAAGTGTATCTAAGACTCCAAAAAACGGTCACCTATTCAAATACTGACCTACTTAATACTTTGGTGGATGACCTGGATGGGATCGACTTTTCTACCCTGCTAGAAAAATTGTAGCGCCACATTGGACCCAAGTCAGGCACTGGTCAGACCTTGGCAGGGCCATAACAGCCCCGCCAGAGTCTGACCAGTTCTCGTCTCGTACCACATATAACGCTACCGATCTTCCAATAGGGTACTTACCTTATTCCTACCCTAGTCCCTATATAGTGTTCCTTCGAATGCGGAAGCTTTCGAAGGAACGACCCGTTACAAGCGCGTTACACGTGCCGGCAATACTTGCACCCCATTCGAGCAATTACCCACGGTCGCACGTACCCGCGCTTTGTAACAAAATGTTTCCTCGTCAACTTCCGATAAGCTCAAGCCCGCGCGGTGCGCACGTACGCGTGATCGATACAGTCCGTCCGGCCACTTCGCGGGAATATTGTGCACACCGCCGCTGGGGAAAACTTGATCGAACATTGGAAATCAATTTACACCCGGCACGCTGTAACCCGCATAATAATCGCCAACTTTTCTCCGTTGGCCGTCGAAGCAATTACCGCATTGAATTACAAGAGCCGCGTGCGGACCGTTAACTACTTGCGGCGCTACATTCCCGGTCAACAATCGATCGGGCGACACGCGACGCGAGAATCAAAAGCAAAGGAATATGTCAAAAATATTTTTTTACAGAGTTGCCCATTTTTTTTCTTGTGGGCAAACAAATATTTTTAGGCTGAGACATTTTTTTTCTGACTACAAAAATATTTTCACATGCCAGACAGTTTTTTTTTGTCATCTATAAAAAAATTGATGTACTACCAATAAAATGATTAGTCGCTTTGTCAGCGGAAAATTCGCCAGGCCGATAGAACGGCATTTTTCTCCGGTGTGTACGTCGCGTTATTTCCGCGTCGTATCTTTTATCCGCCACTTTTTTTCTCCGCGCGATATCGGGTATCGCGTCCTCTTGACCGGGACCGCGCCCGGCCTCTTAAACAGGGGGCGAAAGTGCGCGCACGTGCTGTCTATGAAATTCTACCGTAATCTATATATACGTAGTACAGGTCGCGCACTAAAACCCGTTGCGTCCGCCGGGTTCGCGCGCGCGGCTTTCGGTAATAAAGGGAAAATAACGATTCGACGGCATTCACTGCGGTGGCGCCTTTACGGCCCTCGGGCCAACGCGCGCGGTTCGCCCTTGAGTCGCCCGCTCCGCCGACGATATATGCACCTCGCCGCAGCGCGTTTCATGGCTCGTCGAGCGACCCCGGACGCGAAATCGAAGCACGCACCTGATTCGCCGTTACGCGCTCCCCGTGAAATCGTGAGAAAAAACATTTTCCCTCGTTTCAACCGCTGCGCGTAAAACTCGCACGGAGAGAAAAACTCGTGTTACTACAGCAGGCCCTATGCTACTGCAGCAAAATATGTCTGTTAAAATAGTGACAACATATCCTTTTGTTGCGGTCACAAATGTAGTTTGCTACGTTTGATTTGCTAACCGAGCAAATAGCGTTTGCTGTCATCAACGCTTTGTTTGCTATCATAACTCGGAGCATTTGCAATCGCTGCGCTATTGTTTTTCGCGTTAGTCAATGCTAATAAATATATTTGCGGAATGAAAAATAAAAATAAAAATATTATCGCGTCGAGGATGACTTTTTACGGAAGTGTCAGTGGTAGTGTATCGGTGAAAACGGTATCTGTCGAAGAAAATTTTGTCCTACCTACACCGAGATTCGAACCTACAACCTGCCTACCTAACTTCCTAACAATCGCTGCCGCTACCGACTGTGCTATCGACTACTTGGTGGTTTGAAACGTGTAAATCCCATATAAATGGCATAATAGTAAAGGAAGAGAGAAACATTATAATAGAAGACCGAGAGCGCGCGTTGTTATAGTTTCGATCGCGCAACATTGTCCGTGTACATCGGCTTAACGTTATCGTCAATTCGACAATCTAACCTCCAAACATCACTACGGGATTCACAAATATACGAGTGGTTGGCTTTGCAAACCCTTTTTCGTTCCGCTAGCAAATCAAATATGTAACAATAGCATATCATTCGTGATGACAGCAAATTCCCGTGCTATGTCAGTAAACCATACAAAATTTCACAGTTTTTGTCTCCATAGCAAATCATTTTTTGTTATCAATACATATTTTTTGCTACAATAGCATTACGATTAGCCGTGGCAGCAGTAAAACGGACAACAAATACTATTCTGTTGGGTTGACATGAGGATTTCTCTCCGTGCGTCTTTCTTGTTTCCGCCTGACAGCCGTATAAAACGAGATGCGTAAACCACGGACCCATAAAAAAAAGAAAAAAAAATTGCGCGGAAAAAAATGCTCGTATCTCGTTTCTTCGGCCTCGCGTGTCTCTCGCGTCTCCCGACGGCCGTAATCGAAGCCTCGGCTCTCGTTGTTTTTTTTTTTTTGCGGAAAAATAATGGCGAAAAGAGAAACCGAATATTTCGTTGCTCGCGACGTTTCGCCTGCGCGCAGCCAAATGGTACCACAGGTATCGTAAATACTGATTTTTTTAATCTATCCACAATTAATTAAATTAAATTCGTAGCGCATAGCGCAAAATTCGTGGAAACGAAACGTCGATTTTTGTCGATACTGCAAACACTGATAAATATCTCTTCGAATCTTCTCTTTTTCAATCTGTGCTAAAATATTTGGGAAGAGTGATTTTTATGAAAAAAATGTATCCATCAAACTATGACAAGCGGAATTTTCGTCGGCGTGAAAAAAAAACCACTGAAGCACCGCCAAGAATTTTTCGGAAAAATATCATCAACTTCACTTTCAGGCGTCGCTGTAAATAAAATTCCGTCTCCCTAAACGCGTTCCCTCGCATTAAATAAAATCTCGTCAGATCCGCGTTCGTCTTTGGATCTCTTTCGGGGCAGCCTTCAGGCGGGTTTACCCCTGTCCGACGGAATGATTCGCCGAGTCGAGTCCCGCATCCACTCCCCCCTGTCATCCCCCGGTCGGCCCCCCGTCAGCCCCCGGAAGGCCCGGGAGCCTGTCTGACATAACCCGGGCGTTTTCACTCGAAGCGCAACCGGCGTCGCCTGGCAACGAGACCGACGTGTACGACGTCGACGACGACGACGAGGAGGACGCGACGTCTCGCATCATTATATTTTCCACAGGGATTTCACGACTGCGTCTTTTGCCAGCAGCCGGCGATTCTCTCGGGTCGCCCTCGATCCTAGCCCCGTCGAGAGACGAGAGAACGTCTGGCCTGCTAAATAGGCAGCTGATAGGCTCAACCGAGACTGGCATATTTTTATCGGCCAAGTCAGTCAGAGTCGTCGCGACTCGGGACGAAGACGTGATACATTAGCTCGGCTCATGGTCGTCCACGTCGCCTTTTTCCTCCGGTTTTTCGCGAGAATGCGAAAAATCGAGAGCGAGGGAGAAGAGAGAATCCATCGGTTTGCGAGAGCTTTTATCGCGTGGGCGAGGACAAACCAATGTCGCTGGGTGCAAGGCGGGACGAGGGGCCATGGGTGGTGGTGGTGGTGGTGGTGCTCGGGGTGGGGGAAGGGTGAGCGAGGAACAGTTAGCTGGAGGGGCGGCAAGGGGGGGGGGGAGGAGAAACCAGGGCAAATCAGGTCATACTGGGCCAGGAACCAGTGACACCGGGGCATCGCCCACTCGAAGCCACCCTTTGGGAACTGGGTCACCTTTTGTCCTTGTTTCACTCCATACATCAGCTGCATAGCACCCGCTCCTGTTTCTCTCTCTTTCTTAGTTCACTTTTAACATTAGCTATATATTTGTATTTAAGGTGCCTTGTAATGGCTATAACGTAGGTTAAGTACTCCTTCCCTTTTTGAAATTGCCTACAGGACATTCTTGTCCTGGAGCAATAAAGATCCGACGATCATTTCGTACCCAATAAAATGTCTACCGCGTAATTTCGCCCCGAAAACACCCTAAGTATTTCCTTTCACCCTCACCTTTTCGATCCCCCACCACATATCCCGCAAAATTCCTCGCATAATCTCGTGCGGAGTCACTTTTCCCTTTTTTATTCGATATTTTCAACTATTCGTCGGAGTTACACGAGACGACGGGCACACGCCGATATATAGCGACCGCGCGCAGCCACAGGGGTCTCTTCCCTTTTCCCCCGAGTCAATCGATCACATTTCGTCGCCCCCCCCCCCCCTGCAACTGGCCCCCGACAGATATATCTATATTTCTGCCCCAACTTCGTCTTGCGTTCGTCGAATGCAATTTCCCGCGAGCGCTTGCGCGCCCATCCATTTCCATTGGATCTGCGGGTTGTACCACGGTGTATATATATATTTTTCCATACATATATATTTAACATTGTATAAGAACCGAGAATCGCGGATCAGCACAGCCCGAATTAAATCAACCGTACTCCAAAGTGACCTCCGCGCACTCCCTGAATTTTCCGCTCTTTCATCTTCGCGCTTTTCACGCTCTTCCAATTCCCTTTTTTTTCTCCCCCCATTCCAGTTGCCGTTTCTCCTCGTCAGTCGCGACGCGGGGTCGCGACACGGTCGACGTAATCCGAATCGTCGGGAATCGGAAGCACCGAGGTGTCCCCTCTCGCCCCTCTTTCCCTTTGTGCAACCAAAGACACAGAGGGGTAGCGGAAAAATAACTGAGAGACGGAGATAAAGACGGCGAATGTATACAGGACGAGGAAAATCGCGGCCGAGGGAACGAGGCGCGAGAGAGAAGAGGGAGCAAAGGCTCCTCGGGTTGTGGCGAGATTCGTCTTGGGTCCCGCGCGATATTCAGCTGCGATAGCCGAGCCGACATTGCCATATATATGTATATAGAGAGGGACACACATATATACACATCGACTGCGCAGAAGTCTTTTCTGGCGCTGTCTCAACCAGGACGGAAGACAGTGGGACACCGCTTTCCAGCGATGCGTGTAATGAGCTTTTTCAATTCCGCGCGCGGACTCGGAGGACGCGATGTCGATGGAAGACTTCGCGCGGGATCGGAGAGACCCCCCGCAACGCTATATGTACTACGTCTCCTTTTTCCGGTGAGACGCGAAATTCTCCGAATCACGTGGACCGAACGAGCGAATCTATATATCGTGACGTATGCTAAAAAGGGATGAAAAAAAAGCTCGGAACAGAATTAATTTACACCTTCGACACGGGAAAAAAAGTTATCAGTCACGAATCCAGATTGTAGGTTCCGATTTGTAACAATAAAAAATGCAGAATACTTCCATTCCACAAAATTCGATAAGTTATTCCACATTCTCATCCTGTTCACAGAATTCGATTTAGTACCCCTTTTTATCTTTTTCAATTTTCGCTTTCAGCGTAGGAAAAGCTCGCGTGAGTCATCTGGGCCCTAAGAGGCGCCGGGTGGGATTACGTGGTCGGTCGACCCGAGCGCTCGGCCCTTTGTCCCCCGTCTGAATATCCATTTCCCCGGGTGGACGGACGGCAGCGTCGCGGGAACGCGTCAGGTGCGTTGCGTACGTCCGGGCGTAATTACATTTCTTACTGACGCGCGGGGCTCATTGTCTCGCGGCTCGCGCGGAGCCTACGCGACGTCTCTCCCTTTCTGCTTCTCTCTCTCTCTCTCATTAACTGAAACAATACGGTGTACGGTCCATCCTTTCTCTCGGTTCGCTTTCCATCGGGAAAGCGAACCGAGAGAACCAGGCGCTGTGTGTGTCACGTCCGACTCGGGCCCCCAAGGACGTCTGGAAGCTGATGTCACGCGGGCGACGTTGTCCCGACAAAACCCCAGAGTAACCAGTGAGTTACACAATTCGTACTGCGTAACTCCACATTTTCTCCGCTTACGAACCGAGACCAGGTTCACTGGGTGGGTTATCGTTAATCACACCGACGGAGGCCACAGTACTTGGCCCTCGGTCCGATTAATCGTGGCCGCGGAATGGCCTGACTGGAGCTCTTTCGACCACGTGCAGACGAAATCGTAAAGCCGAGCCCAAAAGCTCTTAATCCTCGAAAGCTCTCCGTCGCTGTTCTCTCGATCGTCGCTGCGGTTCCCAAACCGAAATTTGTTCAGGCTGCGAAGCGGGCCACATCTTGGATCAGACAAACCGCGCCTGATTCAACCCTGGTACACTCAGAAAAATGTATGGTCGAGACCTGAGACGAAAACAATGCTTTTATGGTTCCCGCAACTATAAATAATTAAACCGGCTGCCAAATGATGGTGCCCGCGACTATTTAAATAGTAGAACACACTATATTTGACATTGTTATCCCCTGAATTTTTCTCAGTGTAGAAAATGTACGGTGTTAGGGCCGTATCATCCCTATCCGGACCTGATCAGTGCCTAGCTTGGGCCTAATGTAGCATAATACGACAGATCCCGAGTTAAAATTTAAACCCTTCAAATACCCTTCGTTAAATCAAAATGGGTAAAATATACCACTTTTGGAGGTTTATACAAGAGTCTAGGAAGCTCACTCTGTACAACCTAAGTGAAAGTTCAAGGAGGTTTAAGCAAAAAATGTCGGTCCCGCAGTAGCCTCCGTTTACTCCAATTGGGTAGTATATCTGCCACTTTCGGAGGTTTTGAGGAGCGTCAAGAACCTTGCGGGACCACCAAATTTAGGTTTCAAGAGGGTCTAAAGTTTAACTCGGGATTTTCTACACGGAGAGAAGGGTCTGATAAATTTTACCATATATCTAGTAAAAAGTACCATTATTTTCTGGCACAGGGGAGTCACGACGCCATCTATCAAGAAGTACGAGAACTTTGAGAATTTTTACCACGAAATTGAGAATTTTTACTACGAAATATGGTAAAAATGTTCATATATATGGTAAAAATTCTCGTAGTTCTCGTAGTTCTCGTAGTTAACGCTAGATGGCGGCTATGGCGGCCAATTACCAGGCGCATTGGTAATTTTTACTAGATCCATTGGTAAATTTTATCAGATCCTTCTCTCCGTGTACTAGGGAAGCGGCCAAGTAATAGATGTAGATGCTTCTTTGCAACAAACTTAACGTCCCAACGACGCTGCGATGTTTCGACGACGTGATGTTGCAAAAAGAGTCGTCACAAATAATGGTACCAAGTATACGGTAGCTCCGAATCATGTGTATACCGCGCATCAGGTTGCGCTTGTTATCCGCGCCGAGTTTCACGGCGAATCGTAAGGACGCTTATGACCTCGACAGGTATCCGTCCAACGCAGAAGCGCCAACTACCCGAGAGCGAGCTTCGAGTTAAGTCTCAAGCTTCGCGGGGCGAACGAGCGGAGAGCGCGGCGCGCATGCAACGTACCCGAGTTCCGTCGAGCACCTACGTGAGCGACATGAACCCCTGGCACATTCTCCCTGACACGTACGCAGTTTCCTTGGCCCCCGGGGATACCGACACAACGAACACGACGATCCTACCGTATGACGTTCCTCCTCCCCCAACCTCAACCCCCATCCCAACCCTCCTGCTGCCCCTCCTACCCCTCTGCCACCAAGGTCAGACGACTTGGGTGCTGATAGCGGGATGATGAGATATTTAACGAAATCTGAGATGGGGACCAAAGTCCCCAGAGCATAAAAATACACCTGACGCAGGATGACAGGTATTTTTTTATGGATCGACGAGGGGGATGAAATCTATGTGGAATTACGAAACTTAATTTCGAACGAAAGAAAAATTGCGCACTTTCAAATGTGTGTAATGAAAAAAAGTATGAAAAGTACAGCTTTTCCGAAATGATTGAGCGATGGATCCGAATTTGTTTCCGGCTATCTTGTTGCTGGACTTGGTCCGCGAGCGAACTTTTTGCGAGTCTGCTCCGTTGTGTTGTGAGTTACAGCGAAGACTCGATGTGTACTCGTGTCTGTCGCGGGAGACAATTCAGGGGTCGGAAAGTTTTACATGTGGTTAGTGTTGAAGAAAAAAAACTGTCAAGCTAAAAACGGGCCAAGTCGAGGCCCAACTTAGATGAGAAAAAGATAATGCTCGGCGGATCGAGGACCAGCGAATAGGAAAGTCCATTACACCCCAACACTCGAGCCGACAACCTATCAAAGTTAAGCTAGGTGTGTACCGCGATCGCGTGCGCGATACCGGCGAAGCTCGGTCGGCGCGTCGATTGCCCTCCCGGGAGTTGAGTTGATTTCCAGTTGCCCCCGAGTCGCCGTATCGCTTTTCTGACCCGAGGGCCCAGCGAACAACTCCGATATTCTCGCTCGATCGCGTCACAGCGAAGCTCCGTTACCCTTTTTTTTCCTCCCCAAGACCATCGTGTCCGTCGGATGCCGAAGAAGGTCAGCATAGGATTCTTCAGACCAGCGTGACGCGACGTTTCCTCAGCACGAATGAATTTAACCGTCGCGTGCGACAACGTCGAGAAATCATTTTATAGGGTCGAGTTCCGTTGTCAAAGTAGAACAAAAAGGTTCGCTCGCTGCTGGAATAAGTCAGGATTCCCAGGTTGATCATCTGACGACGTCGCGCATCATAACTTTCAACCACTGCGCTTCGAACGAGCGGCGAACATCCGTTTCGTGGGCGGCGCTCGGGCTAATCAAAAGGGATCAGCTGGTATTGAGATTATGGAACGATAAAAAAAACGCGAAGAATGAATGAGGAAAACGAGTTGCATATATATGTAAGTATATACTATATTGGATACGAAGGAAGGAGAAGAGAGAACTAAGAAGGCAAGAAGAGTTCCTATACATATAGATGGCGAGGGTGAAAGGGGCGGAAGGAGGAGGAAGAGGGGGAGGACGGTAGTTGCTCTCGTGGTGCTGGTTGGATTCGGGTAATCCACCTCTGCTGCTCTCGAATCGGGGTCACATCCTATTCAATCGACTCACTATCGATATACTATATATTCTATATACATATAATATATATGTAGGTATCTACAGACACACAATACATATGGATGCTCCTATATATACAAGAGCACAGAGGCTCTTATATAAAATACTGATCAGGCCAGGCATGACACGGCTCTGACCAGGGCCTGACTAGCGCAGAGTGTAACGCTGTAAATTTTCTACCAGGGCACACGCATGTCGTTAAATTGAATGGGGGTTTTACGGGGAAAGCCTTGGGGTTCTATGAAAATTATGCGCAGGACTCGCTCGCTATCAGTGCACAAACATTGCACGCGACGGTACTTAGCGCTTTGCCGTTTGCACTTTGGATTATTTTTCGCAGAACGACGACGACGACGACTGCGACGCCTCCCGTGCAACGCGTTCCGGGCAAATTAATTTTTTCATTTTGCAAAGCTGATTTCGCATCGGCGATGGCGCACGAAAGTTCAAAGTTCAAGGGTTCAAAGGGCTCCTTTGAGCTTGCGACCCGGGGGTTTATTTTTTATTTTCACGAAAAAGCATTTAGAGCATTTTTTTCGAATTAATAATCATTATGCAAAAGTGCAAAAAAAAATTTTAAAAAGCAGCTGGATTCACTTGTGCGCAATTTCGCTGTGAAACATTTCATGAAGAATCGTTCTTGGCCTCTCCGGGGGATTGGGAACGACACAAATATCCAATTGCACCGTAGTCGGCCGGCGGATTGAAAGTGAACTGCACCGGCGAGATATTCTTTTTGCTGTCCCCCTTCCCTCATCCCTCGTTCTCGTTCGCCTTCTCTCTCTTTCTCTCCCGCTTCCACGTTCGCTCGCCCCCTCTCTCTTATTTCTGCGAGAAATCCTTTGCCGGATTAAACTTTTCACGCGTCTCCTCCTCCGCCGCCGCCGACTCGCGGAGAGTTTCGCGCTCCGGCGACTGGCAACCAACGCGCGTTCGCGGGGACGGCAAAGTGGGTGAAATCGATGGAAACTCGCGCGGACTCCCAAACCAGACGCCCGAACAGTAGTACAAACTCCCGGGGTATAACTTTATTCCCCGCGAATCGCGAAAGAATCGAGAGCTTTTTCGCTTCCTCCCTTTCCGCCTCCTCGCTTTCGGCTTCCCGGCCGACTTGGTCCTTTTCCTCTTATTTTTCCCTCCCTCTCTCTTTACCCTCTCGATTTCATTTTTCGCGGGTACCGTTCTTTTTGCATTTTTTTATTAACGAGATTGAAGCCCGGGTGGACGCCGAATCTAATCGGCTTTGCGAGCGGATTGATTTCGCGTCGCTTTTCCGCCTTTTCCGGGATGCTGCTGCCACCCCACCCCTCCCCCCACCTATCGCTATATATACTTTCGCGATTGGCTGTGTGTTTTAATTTTCCCGAGCAGCTTGACGTCCGCTGCTGATAAGAGGACCGAACGGTCCGCCCGGTGCGGTTCACACTCTGGGTTCGACCCAGTTTGGACCATTCGGGACCACGATCCGTGCGACGTTTTCCATGGTTACCTACAAAATCTAGGAAAAAATGGTGGGGAAAAATAAATGTTCGATAGAAATAATTTAAAAAAATCTGGGGCCTTTGAGAATTCTGCGAAGATGCGAAATAACGTTGGTTATTATTTTTTTTACGGCAACGAAGGAGGACGAGGATAAGATATAAGTTTCGCGAAGAGCGAAAAGCTGCGTGCTTTTTGCGTGCCGCGCGCTCGTCTCGTATCGTGAATGAGGATCAGCAGGAGCTACGATGTACGAAGCTGAGGTACTGTATACGCTCACCGAGAGCGTTCAAAGAATGGCTCAGCTGCCGCCGGCCCGGCGCGAGCTTTTTCATCCCCCGAAGAGGACGGAGGGGTGAGGGGGTCGGGGGGATACGCGAAGCTCCTCGCGTTTTCACAAGGGTTAGCCTCATCCTTCTGGTCTCCTTGTCTCTCCTTCTCTCTCTTTCTCCTTCGTCTCGCGTGCTCGCATAACTCTGCGCCTTCCCGTGGCACATAAAAGACTCGAAGGATTTTCACCTGTGCCTGGTATTACGCGTTTCACAACATTTGTATCTCCCCTGACCTCCCTCACCACCGTTATCACTCCCCCTCAGCCTCCTTTGCGTCGCATACGCGTCTCACATTTTCCGAGAATTCTCAGACAGTCTGGGTGTCGAGTGCATCGTCGTTCCTTGCTTCACATATATTTTCCTGGAATCTCGTCTCGCCGGAAAAAAATGTGCGTGTGAACACGCAGAATAGAGTCGAATTTTTCGAGTCGAACGTAGGAACGGGAAAATTGGGAAAAAAAAATTCGCGTCAAATATCGCGAGCGACGAAACACCGTCAAACATTCACAGCATCGCTTTTCCCAACGGGGGCGAAGGGGGGAGAAGGGGTATCGACAACTAAAAATATTTTGTTTGCGCTCGACGCGACGACTTCTTTCCACCATCGACTTGTGCACACATCGTTCTTTTCAACGAGTACATTTTTCGCCCTATGCACAATCATCCGCTTCCCGTGTCATCCCCCTCCCCCTCCGCCCCCAGTCAAATATTCGCGTAGCTCTCGCTGGTGGAATGAAAGCGTACAGCGGACTTTTTCGTGTGTCCGCCCGGCCATTATCCGCGCCGGGCTCTCACTCGGTGCATATTTTCACGTACTTGCTGTGTACATAAAACAGTCTGTACATAGACATGACACACATACGAGTCTGCGAATGCATATCGATGCGTCGGGTGCGCAGTTGGTCGCCCCCCTCTCCCGAGTGAGGGAGAAGGGGACCCTCCCCCTGTCTTTCGGGTGAGGGGAGACCCTCCCGCTCTCCTCTCCCGAACGAGGCTCGGGTCACCGCGCACAGCGAACCCTCTCGGTCACTCTCGAGAGCGATACACGTGACCCGCGGTCCGCGAGGCTCGATCGCGTGCAGAGTCCCTTTTGCGGCTCGCAACGGACGCGCAAGCGAGACGCAGGAAGCAGTCGCCCAAGCAGACGCAGGAAGCCGACGATTCCCGAGGGAATCGTCAGCTTTCAGTGGACGCGGAGAAAGATGCTTGTGTCGTATTCCGTTTCATTCCGTGGGGGCAAATAGGGAGAGGCAAAGATAGCGAGAGAGAGAGAGAGAGATAAAATAAAGCCGCGTGACGATCGTCGGGATTAAGCTACTTCCGGGCTGCGCGGTGGACACGAGCGGATATCACAAGCATCCCCACCGAACGTGACCCTGACTTCCTGTATTTTTTTCCCCTCTATTTTTCTCAGCGAGACGTTTCGCTGTTTTTTTTTTTTTTTTTTTTTTTTTTTTTTTCACGGAAGATTCGCGCTGGGACCGCGACTCTTCCATTCCGTGGCGCCGTTTATGGGGTTCTGTCTCCTGGCTACCCACGTAAATAGTCCCATGGGCCGCGAGTGCGTCTCGCCGTCTGTCCTGATTATTCCGGGGGCTCTTGATAAATTTCCCGGGCGAGCGATAACAGAGGCGGAGATAAGAGGAGCGAACGAGGAAGGACCGATATATGCGTCGCCACGAACGGAGGGTTTGGGACCGTTAGGCGATGTGACCCGTGTCATTTGGACTCGTCGATTTTGTCAGTTTGTTGCCGAGAAAATACGAGTTCAGTGAAAACAAAATGAAAATAGAAAAATAAATTGCTGGATCGTGAAAAAAAAATGATCGGGAAGATCACATTTTTCGTGCTTTCGCGCAAGAGTCGAGAAGAATATTTTCACTCCCGGCGGTATCGAACTTTGTCTCGGAAAAAAGGAAAATAAAAAAAAGTCGACATTTCCGTAGTGTCCCGCGAAAACGCGGGGTAGATCCGTCGCCTAGGTTAAAATATGTCGAGTGCGCGCTAGATTGGGTGGCATCAACTGTCAAAGCGAGGGAAAATAAAAAAGACACACACACACGCGCAGAATCGATGTCAATCCATCGGTTCCATTTTTTTTGCATCCATCCCGGCCGGGTTCACCCCCGAACTGTCCCGTTCGACAAACGCGCGGATGGCAACTGCTACAATGCCTCGTCGGTCGGCGATCGAATTGAGCGAACGGCTCGAGCTTCAGCGGGTAGAGCGCGAGAGAGAGGTGATGGGTGGGTGGGAGAGCGGGGGGTATTGAAAAATAACTGCTGACGTGTGGAAACGAGCGTGCGTGGCACGTGATTGGCGGAGTGAGAGAGACGGCGAGAAAGAGAGAGAGCGAGACAGAAAGCACAGCGATCGAACGAGGGACGAGCGAGACGAGAGATACAGGAGCGACGTGCGGTGACACAAAGCCAGAGTGCAGTGTCGAACGCCATAGCGTATTACGATATAGAGAGGAGATGAGAAGAGGGGGGGAGAGAGAAGGGAGAAGAGAGGAGAAAAAGCTAAACGTGTGCAGCGATAGCCGAGCACGAGCGAACGTGGGGGAGAGTGCGAGGGGAGGAAAAGCGTTATTTACAATGGGGCAATTACGGAAAATGAAAACTGCCAGAGAGAGAAAGTAGATTGAGAGAGAGACAGAGATTTAATCGAGAGGAAGAAAGAAAGAGATAGTAAAATAAGAGAGACGGTAGGAGAGAAAGAGGAGGAGAAAAACAGTCTCGGCCATAGGTCGGGATACCCCCTCCCCCCGTCCCGCGGACAAACAACAATAATATCGCGAGGCGTGTGTGTCGTGCGAAACGGGTTCGACGCTGCCGACCGACCGAGGCCGCAGGTACGGTCGTTCAGTGCCCCGAGATTGTCGATTCCAGGGAGAGCGGAGAATTGCATTGCATTGCATCGAAGCGCCCAGCAGCGCGCGGTGCACTGGGGGGCCGAGGGGGCAGGGGAGGGGGAGGGCAATGGGGGTGGCGGAGGCGCGAGAGGCGAGGGGGAGGGTGGTTTGGCTGTGCCATTACTGCGGTGGGGTTGTTGATGCCGATGGGGGCGACGTCGGAGGAAACCTGGAATTGGGAACGAAAGTCGGTCGACCCGCCGCGCGCTGCGCGCTGCTGCTGCTGCTGCTGGGTGCTGAGATTGCAACGAGCAAGGGGCGAAGCTTTCGCGCTGTGGCCCCCGCTGATTCTCGCGGCTGGTGATGTATATACAGTTGGCGGTGGAGGGAGGGGAGGGAGGACCAGGAGGTATGTATAGTATATTTATATGTACAGCGACGCATATGTACAAATAGGCATGTATATAATATTCATGCCATATAACTGTATATCTGTCGGGGTTGGATATACGAAACCAGGTCACTATCGGGTCACTGAGCTCGCAGTTTCTGTCTCTCTTGATTTTCCACCTCTCGCTCGACGCGCCGGAATATCGCAATCGTTGCGCGCCGCTCTCCTCGACTCTCGTCGCTATTTCGCATTAGTGATTTTTGGATGGATTTTTCGACGCGAAGCTGGGAAAATACTCAGTTTCGTCGCTGCGTGTTTTCGCCGAGATTCGAGGGGGGAAAAATAAAATGGAAGAGGGTTGGTTTGATTTTGAAAATACATCGGACGGCTCTGAATTTTTTCGGAATTTATCCAATGTTTCTGTGGCATACATCAATCCAGGTGGCTTTCGTCTACAACAATTTTCCCGCATTTACATCTCGCATTTTGAACTGGATAAAAAATTGCTAAATTTTTTGTTCGTGAGGGGGATAAAAAATAAGTTCAATTGAATGATAATAACATCTCGCGGTGCGCCGTGAATGGAAATTCCGTTGAGAGTTGAATCCATTGAATTATTTGTAATATTCTCGCTACGTGCGAAAATTGCGGAATCACGAGATACAGAAGGGAGAGAACATTATGAGGAAGCTGTAACTTTTTTCTTCTTTCATTTTTTTTTTGCTTCTTCCATCTCTGTTTCTTTTCCCCGTCTGTCGTTCGCCTTTGCTCAGCGTGGGCCACCCGTTGCCTTTGCCGCACTCGAAGACTCGCTCAAAGTGCAGAATAACCTTTTACATTTTTAATGAGATACTCGGTGTGCGCGGGTCTCGCGACTCTGCGCCGCAGAAAACAGTCTGTAACTACCCGCGTGCCGTGCCACCGAAGCGACGTTGTTATATCCGCGTCAGGCTCCGCTGTATCCCGGGTTTGGGTACCGTTCACCGAATATTAATCATCCCGCGATGTATCCTTTGTGTCGTCGTCGAAGTGCCGCTGCATTACCGACCGAACCGAGCAAATATTTCTGGATCAAATTCCTTCGATAGAAAGAAACACTAATATCTAATTTTTAATCAATTTTTTCTTGACGTTCAAAAAGGTAAAACCCAGGCGAAAAATCACGAAAATTAAATTATCAAAAAATTCCATCCCTTAAAAAGTAATATTCCGGCTGCTTTATTTCGGCTGTTTTATTTTCCTTTTTTTTTCATTCTGTTCCCCAAAACGATTCGCTAAAACGACCGACAAACGCGACGATTTGCGGCATGGATTTTTTATGGCGAAAAAAGTGCCTCGTCGCGTGTCTAATGGACGGCGTCTCCAGATGTCCTCGGGGATGACGCGGGAATACATCCCGGGACTCCCGAGGGACGCACTTTCGACGCCCCTCTCGCGTCTGTTGCCCACATCTGCGGCGATAATCTCGTGTCCCTCCCGCAATCGCGGGAGAGGCCCGCGACGGGTTTTATATCCGGCGATGGGAGTCGCGGCATTGCTCCGTTCGACCCCCGACGGATGGAGCCGCGCCCTCGACGTCACGTGAGAATTCGCGACGACAAAGAGCGAGAAAAGTGCCGGGACGAACGTGGGTGGCGGCGGTCTTCGTCCGCGTCCACCGGAGAAATGCGCCACGAGGGACGACGACGCCGCGATGCTTTCGCCCTCGTCGCGTTGTTCGTTCGTCTGGATAAAGCGGGTTACCGACAGAGCGAGCGAGCGAGGCCGAAGGCAGCCGCCGTCGCCGTCGTCGCCTCTGGGAATCGGGAATTCGCCCGCGAACTCCGGTTCGTTCGCGTTCGCTTGCGCGAGACTGAACACGAAGACGAGGAGCGGAAAATTACTCGGTGTTGTTGAAAAATGTTATGCTAATAATAAAATTATATAACAAAATTGTTTGAACAGTTTTAACACGGGTTTTTGTTGTTATTATTATCTTCATTATCTTATTACATTTTTATTCATTTTTATTATTTTTATTATTGCTATATATTCGGATTTCAGCAAATCCCTTCACTACGTTGTTTCCCTTTTTATTCCTAGACAATTAAAAAAATATTGCCAGACATTTTTTAAAAATTTGCTAGACAATTAAAAAATAAAAAAATGTTAATTTTCATATTAATGCACGCAGTGCGAGAAACAGCGATCGAGGGAAGCCGAGCGAGAGGCAGCGTCGCGAATCGGTGGCGCGTTCGCCGAGGCAAAAGCGGAAAACGCGCGGGCGCGCGGCATGAATGAGGCGAAAAGAGCTCGGAGGCCTCTTGTGTATGTGTGTGTGTTTTTTTTTTCTTTTTTGTTTGCCAGAAGAACGAAACGAGCGATGGAAACGCGAGGCGCAATCCTCCGCGTACGAGAGCCGGGCGCGCACAGTAGAAGCGTCTGCCGGCGTAGGGTTGGTGTATGTGTACATTATCCTCTGAGCTGCATGTACAGCGTGTAATAACAGCGCGCCGGAAAAACGCGAAACGCAGGCACGACACGAGACATAACACACAGAGTTGCAGCGAGTCCCCGCGGTGGCAAGCGGGGGAGGATGAGGAGGGGAAGGGGGAGGGGATGAAGAGGGGGAGAGGGGTGAAGGAGGAAGAGGGAGGAGATGGAGGAGGAGAAGGTAGAAGGCTTGCGAAGGTAGAATGAGGAGGGAAGGTAAAAGGAGTAGGCATGGAGGGGGGGGGGGGGGGGGGGGGTAGGGAGGGGGGAAGAAGGAGAAAGAGGAGAAGGTAGAAGGTAGAAGGTTTGCGGTACTTTCGAGCCCGGAGGGCTGTCGCTCTCTCATCTGGGGCTCGCTAGGCTGGAAATAAATCCGGTGGGAACGCGCGTTTCCCGCTCTACTCGCAGACTCGTTTCCACCACCGCCCCGCTGAAAAACCGTTTCGCTCGTTTCTTTCTCTTCCTCGCTTTTCCCCCGCTTTGCCCCCCGCGCGCATAAACGAAAAGACGAGACATGTGTGGACGGACGCTGTCTGCTTGTTTTTCCCTCGCTCTCACACGGCGGATCCTGGTACCGAGTCAAGTCGAGAAGAAAATCGCTACCCAGGGGCTCTGGGCTCTCGGCTCGCGAACAACGAAATGTACAACATACTTTTCTGGGTGAAACGCAGCTCCATGAGAATCTCGCGAAGGGCGATCCGGTGGATCGAGTCAAAATGTTGATTTTTTTTAATAGCAATTTTTTTTAATTTATTATTTTACGTTAATTCTTTTAAGCTTAATTCTGTACGAAAAAAAAATGAAATCATTCTTCATTAAAACAACGTTGCACAAATCGCGTATTAAAAATGGCTCGAATAAAAATAACAATAAAAATGTATATTCGAAAAGCAGCTGTGTTAATTTCGTGATTTCAATTGCAGGTCGTACCGTTATTTTTTTCCACCCGCAAACGCCGCGCAACAAGGGTAACATTACCGCGCCACACTCGGTTCGCATTACCCGACGGAGCTTCTCGCCACAGGTGCAAGTGCGTGGTCGCGGCGGGGGTGGAAAAAAAAAGCGAAAGAACCGAGTGGAGATTACTAATGGAAGAGTTTCAAAAAGAATTCGTGATTCCGAGTGCGCGAGGATAGCGAGAGAAAACGAAAGAGTGAGACAGCGAGAGAGGAGAAAGAGAGAGAAGAGAGAGCAAGCGGGCTGCTTGCACTTGCGGGCCATTAGGAGAGGCTTTAGAGGGATGAGCGAACTAGCTGCGTCTCTGGCGGGGAAGGCGAACGGTTGGGAAAAGCGAGACGCGAAGAAAAATCGAAGGAAAGTTAAGTGGCCTGGCTGTGAAGTAAGCGTGTGCGCTGCTTCGCGAATTGCCAAGTACAATGTATAAGATATATATATATATTCTAGGATAGCGTGGATACCTATATGTACTACGTATGTATGCAGGTATATAGCATAGACTGCCACCCACTCTGCGAGACTTCTACGTGTACACGTTACTCGGGCTAAGTTTCTATCTACTTTGGCTCCAACTGCACCGCTGCATCCTCCGCCTGCCGAGGCTGTTGGAGGATGCACCAGGGTCGTCAGCATCCGTTGGCGACAGCCACACTTCTCTCTCTCTCTCCCTCTCTATCTGTCTCTCTCCTTCTCTGATCTGGTTTCGTGTTGTTGTTTGTTTACTTCACTCTCAGCCCCTCAGAGCGAAGTCTACAGTTCAGAATGATCTCCGTCACGCTCTGGCAGACCTTACCGACTGGCGGACCAATCGAATGACGTCCAAAGTAACGGAAGTAATTTTTCTCTTTTTTTTTTTTTGAAAGATTGTTGATTAATGTAAAATGATGAATTAATTATATTTTATGTTAGGATGTCACAGGCACTACGCACTTGCTGGGCCAAATTTCGCGCGTCCACATTGGCCCCAGCAAGTGCAACACGCCAGCCGCTGCTGCTGCTGCTGCCGCTGCGGTGGACGCAGGGGGCCCATCGACGTCCATATTGGCGATGGCCACACCGGTCCCTTTGATCCGGTTTCGCGCTGTTGTTTGTTTACCTCGCTCTCAGCACCCCCGAGGGATTTTCGCTTTGGCAATCAAAATCATCTCAAGCCAATTTGAACGCGTCGCCCCGTTGGCTCGTGACGCCGCGGCTGCAACATCGTCGGGCCAACTGATTCGGGTGACGTACAAAGGTGTTGGAAATTATTATTAACCTCATTTCTAACGATTGATAAATTCACGACTTTGAAAATTCATATTTAATGGAAACGAGCGATTAGAAAATAAAAATTAGATGGAAAGCAGACAAACGTTCCACCTAATTTTGGTCCGAGTGCAACGCTGATCTGCATCACTGACGCTGCTGGACGCAGCAAATCCAAACATCCGTCGGCAACGTCCACACGGATCGGAGGGTTTGCCGCCTCTCTGATCCAGTTTTAGCGTTCTTATTTGTTTACTCCACTCCCGCCACGCTCCAACCCCCTCCACACTCCCCGAGGGGCTTTCGGGTCGGCAATCAAAATGATGTACAGCACTTGAAGCACTTGGGCCGCATTGTTTCGTCTCCAGGTTGAATTTCGAATGAACCAATCAGCTGACCGTCCAAAGTGATGGAAATCATTTTGATCGCCGACGCGAAAAACCAAACACAGTCCCTTCCTCCGTCTCTTCACCCCCTTCCCCCTCCCCCTCTTCTTCGTCCCTTCGGTTCTTCCCTCTCGCAGCCATCTCCGCGTGTCTACCCTACGCCGCTTGGCTTACAAGCTCTATACGAGCTCCGCACCCGAGCTGCGCCATAGTAGGGGCAAAGGGCGGCGGGGGGAGGGGAAGGGGAGGGGGAAGATAAAGTATCTCTCGTGTCGACCTACAGACCGACACTCGGGTTCTCGACCAACTCCCCAACTCCTGCTGCCCCCGCCAACTCTCGGGCTACCCTTTCTCTTGGCTCTTTTTGCTTCATCATTTTTTCCCCCCTTTTTTCTTATCTCTTTTTACTCGGCGCATCCTCCTTCCTTCTCTGTCTCTCTCTCGCGCGCCAGGAGAGAGGGAAAGAGAGAGAGTGCAACGCGGTGTCCTGAAGTGTGGATAATTAGGCGAGCCTTTTTTTTTTTAAAGACGAGGAAGAAGGAGAAGAAGACGAAGTCGAGGAAGTGGCTCTCTCCGTCTCCGACGTTGCTGCCGACTGTGCCGTCTATCTCGAGATCTGGAGGTATCACCGCATGGCCTCGAGTCTTGGTAATTAGGAGAGAGACAGCCGCTTTTTTAGTACGTCTATATATTTTTTTTAACCTGGCTGATGCCATCTTTCCACTTTCTCTGTCTCTATATTTTTCTGTCTTTCTTCGCCTGTGTCTCCGTCTCCGGGGAAGGGTTAATTAAAATTTCTGGATTTCTTTTTCCGTCGCTATACCGCCGAGGTCTCCGCGTGGGTGTTTTATTTATTTTTTCCCCCTTCGGTTGTCAAAAGACGTCAATTATCGCGTCAGGGTCCGAAGGGCGCGCGCGGAAGGATCCGAACGCGGTGAGAGGGATGACACATCGGTCGCCGAGACACGCGACATAGAAAGTTCGGTTGTGACGTTCTGTTATTTCGCCGTCGTCGACGTCGGACTTTCCGAAATTAGTCGGGAGGACTCGTCACGTCAGAATTTTATTTCAGTGGTTCTGATAAAAAAAAATTAGCAGAGTAAATGAAACTGTTTTTTAGATCAATGAGAATTAATCCATTTCGGCTGGGAGCAAAGCTGGGAGCTGTTTTTACCGGAGCGTCGCGTTCGTTTCGTTTATAAGACAAATAAGAAGTAAAAAAACGTAAGTCGCGAGCAAAAGTATGAACTCTCAATTCGCAATTAAATACCATTTAAAGCGATAATTGGCAATTTTCCTTTTATGCCGCGATTGCAATGTCTCACAGCTGTTTCATCGGACTCGGCGTTTTGCTCCCTGTGCGTATTATCAGTATCGTTAATCGGCGAACTCGAGGAGGAGCAGCAGTTTCTTAACGAGCTTTCGTCTTCTTTTCTTTCTTTCCGTATTTTTTTTATTCTTCCCTCAACGAGGGTCGCACACGATGTGCGGCGACAGTGCAAAGAGTGGATACTCGAGTTTCCGCGCGAAGCAACGACCGTCCCGGTGAAGACGAGGTCGACGTGCGCCCCCTTTCCCTCGCTTCCCCCCGTAAAGAGTGGAGAACGACAAAGTGAGACAGAATGAACGAAAGAGGAAAAGGGAGAGAGAGAGAGAGAGCGAAAAAGACAGTGAAAGAAAAACCAGGTCTGCGAAGAATGAAGCGGATGGAAAAAAAATAAAAAATAAGAAACAGACCTAGAAAAAATAAGGCAGTTTTTCACGTGACACACGCGGACGGCAGCGCCGAGGAGAAGAGAATACAGTGACGGGAGTGACCCCCCCCCCCCCCCCCCTCATCCCCACCGTCCGTCCGCCACGCTCGGTACCTCGCGGGCTTGATTAATTGCGATATCGTGTAAAACGCGTCCTCGCGCTCTTCGCCATCGGCGCTTTTGGCCCTCGGGACGCGCGCACCGCACAAAATATGAACCAATTCACTCGGGATACAAAAAATCGTACATCTCGCCTCGAGGAGCTTCGCCCCGCTCGCTGAAATAGGGCGGCCAATAAAAACAACGGGCGCAGCGACGTCGACGATGGAATTAATAATATTTATGCGCGTCGGGAACAGATAAAAAAAAGGGGAAAAGAAAACGAGATATGTGAATGGTTAATCGGAGCTGAATCTGTTTATGAAAATAAAAATGTTATTCTTTGGTTAAACGACGGATGCAGCTGTGTGTTTTCGATATTTCGATATTTGTCTGACATTTCCAACATTTCATTTTTCACGCATCCGAGTGGAAACAAAGTAGTGTGACCAAAAAAAACGTCTGGATTATTTTTCGTGCAGATAATTAGAATTTTTAATCTGGAGGCGAATAACGATACCGATAGTAAGGGGAGGGGGGGGGGGGGGGGAAGGAGCGAGCGATAAAAATTACCACGCAGCTGCGGGCGCAGCTCAAAGTTCTTTTTTTCTTCGCCGACAGAGCCGATACGTCTGGCTGCGAATTAACCTTTCGATGAGCGCGTGGGGGGCGCGCCTGAGGAGCGCGAACTTGTTAAATTCATTACTGTAATGAGAAACTTTCACCCTCGAGTCTTGAGATACGTCAGCTGCCGGCAGAGAGTTCAACAACAATTATTCCGTGCCTCGATGCGTCCGCATGCGCGTCTTCGGCTTCGTCCTCAAAATACTCCAATTCGGCTGAGCAAAAAAAGTCACAAAAAATTGCCACATAAAAACTATTTTTTTCCATAAAAAATTCAAAAACCCAATTAAAATTGTCAGAAGCGTCATAATTTTTTCTCAGATTTTTCTGTTAAAAAAAACATCTCGGATCAAGCGTTACAAAAAGATTCGTCGTCATTCAGCCACGTCGACGCCCGATGACGACGCCGACGACGGCGACAGCGACGACGAGGCAGCAGCAACGAAAAAAAAAAGTATAAAATGGGGGCAAGAGACGAACACATGAGTAGCATTCTCCGCGAAAGATATGAAAAATCGATTTTCCACCTGGGAGCCAAGGCACAGAGCAACCGCCCCCCCCCCCCCCCCCCCCTCCGCACACGATCGCTCAAACTCCGACAGCAAGAACCTCCGGCTCGCCTCCCCCTTCTTCAAACTTGTGATTAATTGCAATGACGCTCCGACTCTGTCTCCCTTCTCGCTCTTTCTCTCTTTTTATCCCCTTTTCTCTTTCTCTCTTTCTCCGTCGCACGCGTGGACCATTCATGCGCTCATGACTCTCGAGTCCTTTTATTTCGCCTTTCGGGAATATAGCTACGCTACGGATCCGTGGAAAACGCGGATATGAGAGAAAGGATCGCGAAGAATTTCCCTCGTCCCGCGGCGCCCGCGCGCCACGGGTCCACGCGACTCATCCGGCGTTCTCCGTATCTTCAGGTATTTTCCGCAGCAACCGAGGCAACAGGGAACAAAGTTGGGAAGGAGAGTTTTGCGCGCGCCGTGGGGTCCCGGGTATCCGATAAAAAAAAAAAAGAGGCGAAATAAAACCCGAAGCTTCCGGTTTTACCGCTCGTATAACACGGTGGATTTTATTTACAGCAGCAATTTGTCGTCCGGGAAATATTGAGAACAAGAAGCAAATAATAGTTTAAAAAAAAAACAGAAAAATTAAATTTCCTAGGTCAGTCAGTAACCTGAATCACTTTTCGTGTCTGGGTTCATGCGGACCGGTTACTTACCTACGCGTTGGCGACAAAAATTTGAGGGACTTTTACGAGTATTTTCGTTGTATCTGAAATTGATATGTTTCCGTCGCATTTATTGTCGTATTCGAAATTTAAATATTTCCATTGTATTTTTATTGCACGGCGATAGTCGTCCCGTGTCCGTTGCCAAAATAACATATCGTTGCCTGCGATGGAAAGACCAAAAAAAAACAATAGCGAAGGATTCGGACGCGATAGCCGAAAGCCCCGGAAAAGCTTCCGGTTTGGTCGCTCGTAAAACGCGCCGGATTTTATTTACCGCTCCGTTCTGTCGTCGATTTTTATCCGGGTGAAAATGGATAAAAATCGGTGGGAAAAAATCGGCAACTGGGACGAACCGGTAGTTGTGTTTTCCACGAGTTACCGAATAAAATTTGCGATACCTTTATTGTGTCTACCATTCTGGGCCATTCTGGCCATTTTGCCCAAATATTTCTACCCCCTGTCACCTAATAAAAATTCTATATTTTTTCGATAAGAATGAGCCAACGACGACTGTGAAATTTGATATATATTTATTGTGTCTATTCTGACCATTTTGCCCAAATATTTCTGCCCCCTATCCTTTAATACAAATTCGATATTTTTCGATAACAATGAGCCGGAGACTGACGAGCTTCGCGAAAATCCCTCTCGCGAGAAAAGAGCTTTCGTCCCTACGGCTGTCGCGCTTTCCCCCTCAGATCGCGGCGCAGACATCCTCGTCGAGGGTCGCGAAAGCTCTTCGCGCGAAATATACGTCGCGGTTCGTTGTTCAGCGAACGGAGTGACGCCGCGTGACTCATCGAGGCGTAACCGGCCGAAATATCTCACTCGTCCCGCCGACAAATATCGCGATCGCGTCCCCTCGATCGCGACTCGCGTCGACGTCTCGGACAGGCAACACGCAAAAAACAACCGCGGACGAGCGAAAAAAAAAAGTCCCTTGAGATATTCAACGAAAGTATCGATTCCGTCCGCAAATGCGACCGACGATAAAAGAAGGTCAGTCCGAGCGAAAAATACGCCTCGCAAAATTTCACGAGTATTTTCCTCCGAAATTTTAGCCGATCGAAGCAACACTAAATATTTCAGACCCCAGGACCAACGTTGAATCTCAACTTGCATACAAATTTTCACTCAACATTAGGGAAACAATTCATGGTTCCACAATTTCCTGGTTTTCAGCGACGCAGGGTCAACGAATCCCGAGGACTGTTCAGCGACCGGAAGGGTCGCGCGTCGCAATTGACGAGGTCGTCGCCATCGGTTGTCGCGGCCAGAAAATAACTGTCCTCACCGCTCGACGTCCCCGGTTGATCCGACAGGCGCGGTAAAACCGGCCCACAGACAATACGAGGACGTTCTGACATTTCCCTCAAAGCCGTTGGGGTCGTTGGGGTCAACGTGGTATCGGACGTTGAATGTCAGGAACCAGAAGTCAGGTCCGACCCACGTCTTATCGTCAAAGATTATTGCACGCGAACCCTCGAAAAAAAGGGGAAAAAAAGGAAGAAAAAAAAAAGCCTGAACAATCCAGGTTGCTTCCTCCCCATTCAAGTTATTATTAAACGTCAAGTGTCACGAACCCAGAGTCACGACCCTTCGTGTCGTCAAAAATTGACGACGAAACACCAAGAAAAAAAAAACTCCCCCCCCCCCCCCCATCCCTCTCTCGTCGCGAGAGACAATCCGCTTCGTCTCGTGGTCCCGTTCGACCCGTGCGCCTCGCTCTCATTCAACTTCGCCTCGCCGTGCGTGGGGAGCGCCGTACATATCGATATATGTATACGCGTCGCACGGTGAATGAAACTGGCGCGGGCCGGAGGCGGGCGGAAGCGACGCCACCGTGGCTACGTGCGGACACGTCCTGTCCCTCTCTCGCTCGCTCTCCCACTCGCGTTTCGCCCCACACGTGAATGCCCCACAAATAGCAGCGACCCGATTCACGCTTCGACCCCCGCCGAAAATTCCCCGCGAGCCGAGGAGACACGTCGGCTATACCGCGCGTCACGTCAGAGTCCTCGAACCCTCAAAAAGGTGGATGAAAAAAAAGAATCAAATCAAAAAGCTCTCATTCTGTAAAATATAAAAAACGCATCGTGTTCATCGGTAAAAAAAAAATTAAAATAAAAAAAGAGTTCACTCTGCTCGAGAAACATCACAACATCACTCGAGAACATCACATCGAAGGAACTTTCGAGGCCGGTGCAAAACTTTAGGTACCAATCGAATTACCGGAAGTAGAAGCCGGAAGTCCGCGTTTTTTCGGAGGTACCAAAAAAATCATCACTGTGTCACCGTTGCCGTTGATTTCGTCCGTGCGAAATATCGCTGAGCCGTAGATTGCAGAAAATGTGTTCAAGATTTTTCTTTAATTGTCATAATGGTAATAATGGTAAATATCCTAGCAATTACCTGAGTTACGTGAGAATAGTCGTCCGACAATGCGGACATCCGCGTCTTTTCAGTGAACTTGAGACAGTCGCTCTGTTGTTGTCTTCGCTGTTGTTGTTGTTGTTGTTATTGTTGTTAATCGCGCGAAGTGGCAAGGTGCTGTTTTTTTTTCGTTCCTTGTTGTTGTTGTTGCGAGGATGTAATATGTATGTGTGTCCGGGTTCGTATAAGTAGGTCCAGCTCGGGCACTCCCAGCGCGCGGGTCACGTCGTGCCGATGTTGCTCGTCGGGCTTGCAGAATAGTACTGAATGCGAAACGGTTCGTGGTTGCACGTGAGGCGAGAGAGGAGAGGAGGACCCCGAGCGGCCGAACTGTGCTACTCCACTGAGCCGAGTGGCGCGCGCGGAGAGGCGACGCCGGGTGTCAGGACTCGCGCGAGGAACGAGTCCGAGCGAGAGGGCAGAGAATCGCAAGTGTGTGTGTGTGTGTGTGTGTGTGTTTTGTCTGTATTTGTGTGTGCGAGGCTTGACTTACCGGCGCGCCGAGCGCCGTCGACGAAGACGGTGGTGCAGGCGGACAGATAGAGGGAGGGAGAGAGAGAGTATAAGAGCGAGTGAGAGAAGGGTACGGAGCGAGAGAGAGAGATAGAGAGGGAAAGAGAGGGAGCAGAGCGCGCGCAGGGGCTGATTCGAGCGGGCGGCGCGCGACCGAGAAACCAGGGGGATGCAGGGGAAGCGAGCGCGCGCGCGGATCTTGCGAATCGACAGCCGAGCCGAGTCGCGGCCAATCCGGGCCGTGGTTTTGTCGCGGCGGGGAGAGATTTGCGAGAAAATTATTACGAAGGCACACTTTATTTTTGGCATTTATTGTCTGCGTTGTGACAGCACCTGGCGTGTTCGCTTTGCGGGATGAATGTGGTTTGGGATTGCGGGCGAATGCTGTGCTGTGTTATGCCATACTATACGATGCTCTGCTTAGCTATGCTATGCTATGCTATGCTATATGGTATCTTTTGATACTTAATCAGAAAAACGTGGGTTTAATGAAGAAGACGATTTTAGTGAGCTGGAGACGAAAACGAAGTGACATGGCAAACAAACGAGTCGAGGGATAATAAGAGCAAAATCGTAGTTCTGTACGAGTAGGCGCTGACAAATAAATACATATCGGTATCCGTCATTAGAGATACAACTATCGAATTCGTATTTCATGACACTATTCTAACCTATTTTATGCTATGCTATACTATGCTATGCTACGCAATGGCATGCTATGCTATGCTATGCTATGGCTATGCTATGGGTATGCTATGCTATGCTATGCTATTCTATGCTATGATATGCTATGCTATGCTATGCTATGCTATGCTATGCTATGCTGTGCTATGCCTTGCCATGCCTTGCCATGCCATGCTATACTATGCTAGCCAAAGATCTTAAAAAAATCAGGAACAGATCACACTCTTCGATAAATAACTTATCCATCGAAAAAGCTCTTATTCCATCAATCGATTGACAGAGTCATCGTTAACTGACCCGCATTGTCCCGTCGTTCGCCGTCACGACGAGCCTGCTCGTTCGCGCGAGCGAGACGGAGCGACGCGAGCGGACTCCTCCATCCTTTCGCATCGATTTACTGACAGTGGCGCACGCGTCGCAATCCGCTACACGTTTCTCTCGCTTCACCGCGATATTCGTCGCCAGCACCGTGCACCCTTCGAATGTGGCAGCAGCAGCAGCATCGTCAGGCATCCGCTGGCCGCTCGTCGCCGCTGCCGCGGTAGCCCAACTCCAACTTTCCTTCGTTCGAGGAGGTGAACCCGGGGAGAGGACGCGGGGACCATGGATGGGTGGCAGCCGCATCGCTTCCGGCTTAGAAGCGAAGCTGCAACGAGATATCCAACCCCTCGGACCCCTTCCCCTCCCACAACCCTCGGTTCTCCAGTCCCTTCGAGGTACTTTGCAACTGTCCGGTTACATTGAAATCTGATATAGTTGTGGTACTCGGCTCTGCGTGAATCTCTGGTGCTCCGATGGAAAAAAAAACACCGATCTATGGATCACGATGGATCATACACTGCGATCCACGTGCAGTTGAGGGAGGAAAGGGCAGAGGGGGTTGGAGGGGAGTCTTCTTCGTCCGCGAATTTTCTCCACGCTTCGCCGTCTCGGATTCTCGCTCGTCCGCAGCCACAAAAGGACTCGGTCTCCTCTCGAATTCTCGGAGAGGCAAATCGATCGAAGCTCTTCTTACAGCGGCGCCCGGTCGCGCTTGAATTTCGGTAAAGCGCCAACTTTCCCGAGACTCTCCTCGTTAAATCTCGAAGGGCGGGTTATAATGGCGCGAGCTGCGCGGGCCGAAGCAGCTCGAAGGTACACAAGACCCGATCTAGTATCCTTGGTATTCGCATTATTGCCAAACCGACAATCCACCACCACCACCCCCTGCCCCTCCACCCGTTTCAAACTTCCCGGCGTTGAGCAATAACGATTGATTAAGGAGCCGATTCTGGAAGAGAGAATCGTCGAGAAGGTCAAAAGCGGAGGAAGCGGCGCGAGAGAGGCGGAAGCTCGACGACTGCCAGTTTCCTCTCGCGCTTTGCCGATATATAGGTCGTGCTAATGGGAACGAAAAAAAAAATAACAAAAATAAAAATATTTCACCGATACGCCGGGTTTTGTAATGTTTTTTTTAATACGTTATCACGGTTCGTATTATCGGAATGTCGAGATTTTCGGATATTGAACTGTCGGCAGCGACAATGTCAAACATTTCTTTCAGTTTTAACACGTCGAAACTCGCGGCGCAAAATTGTTCTGGCAAAATTGTTTCGCCCGATAATTATTTCTCGGCGAGAATTTTATTTTACATTTTCAATCTTCGTAATTTAATATTCGCGGGGGGTGAATTAACGAGCGCGCAGCCTCGGCTAAATCGATATCGCGTGCGCGCAGCTCCCGTGATTGCGTTGGATGTTTCGCGGCGTTGGGAGCGAACAAAAAAAAATGATGATGATGCAAAAAAGCGGAGAATAGGAGTGAAACGAAACGAGCATTGTTATGGTGTTGTTATGGTGCTAATTCGACGCGCGTTCGAGAGCGGAAACGCGGGGGACCCGAGAGTTGGCCGGTGTACTCTGGGGGGGGGGGGGGGGGGGGGATTGAAATTCGCTGAGGTCGAAGCTCTCGCGCGCGTTCCAGGAAGTTACTTACCGACCCCGATGCTCTGAGTATTGCAAAAATATCGGCCTAATTTAATTTCGAATAAATTTAATTGAATCAATGAAACTTCTTGTCTCCACTCTTTTTGCAATTTTTTCCCCCGCAAAAATGATCTCATTCAGTACGGCAGCTTATCACGTGGACCAGTTATTTCCACGTCGCCGTTGTCGTTTTTATTCCGAGCTGCCGCATTATTTCCAAGCGCGATGCATGAGTCGATCTATATGTCGATTTCCGGCTAAATATTTATACCCTGCGTTTTTCCATTAATATTTTGTGCACACGTCTCTGTTTGTCGTCGGTCTCGACCTAACAGGTCGCTGCGCCGCTGCCGGTTTTTGTTTCTTCTCGTTTCGCCGGTTCTTCGTGGTGCAAAAATAACAACGGATAATCCTGCAAACATAGCTGCATAATGACGTTACACAAGCGCGGCGATCAATGGGAAGGTATTATAAAAGGTCATTAAAAAGTTTCGCGAAACTGACAGAATGCGCGTCGGATAAATATAATTATCCTCGACTCCCTACGGCCGTCCGTTAATATATTCTCGCTGCTGGTTCTCGTTTATTCATCATCCGTAATTTTAATCTCACCCTTTTGCGAAATGGTCATCAATGTTTCAGCATACGAAACGAAAATTTGTATCATTATCGTCAGCCGAACTGACAAACCATAATTCGAAAATTATTACACCGCAACGTCATCGAAATCGTGTAATGTTCGATGCGAATAATCCGTGGAAATGTAATCCGCAAAATAATAACAAAAAAAAATAAAAAATGAGAACAATGCATAAAATACATCATTATTATTATTTTTTGTACAAAGCCCGAATATTCTCGACCACAATACAATTTACCACATTCGCCCCGCGGCTAATTCTGTTTATAGATCCGCGCGCCAACCACGAAAAAAACGCGAGCGAATAATTGCGCCAAGCTCGCAGTATCGCCCGCGCAAATTTGGCGCGCGCACGTGACCCAGTTGCCCTTTTTTCCAACCCTCAGCCGGATGTTTCGTCCCGAATTGAAGAAATACCGCCGACTCCGGCGTTAATTGTTCGCCCGATTTCCGTCGGAGTAGAACCTTCACTCCTTCCGTGCACATTTTCGTGCGCACCTCGCGGGACGGCCGAGCACGTCGCTTCCGCCGTCCCGCGACTGCGCGCCCAATTTACAACAATCTCTCGTTTGTCCCGTTACAATTCCGTTTGCAAATCCGGCGTGCATGAATATTTAAAAAAAAAGTGTAAAATCCAACTCTGTCTTTACAAAAAAATCATTAAAAAAATTCGTAATAAAACAGTGGTAAAAAAAATTCTAAAAAAAAATCGTAGAAAAAAAATCATCAATCTGTAATAAAAATTGAAAAATGCCAAATCCACCCCATCAGTCGCGTCCAACTCGTTCACCCGCCGGCAGTTGCTCTAACGACCCCAGCCCCGTTTTCATTCTAACCAAGAAAATCACCGCGAATTCTCGCGGCGTCAATTGTCCGGTATTTCGTCGGCACGGCGCACGACGAGCAAGTGCGACAAGGAGTCACCTTCCCTCCTCCCACCTACCCCTTCTCATCAACCCCCGATGTGCCATTTCGGTGCGCGCACCTCGCCGCGCGCGGCGCTCGCGCTTCCGGCCTCCCCACCACCGCGACTCTCACGCCGCCGCCGCCGCCGCCGCCGCCACCGTCAGCCCCCCTGGCGAGCAGCGACGTCGCGGGCGCTTTTCCGTGTGGCAAAGTCGCCGCTGCGAGGCGCTGCCGGTCTACGTAACATGGCCGTCGCACCGTGACAACCCCTACGAAGCCCGCATCGTGCTTTCTCGTACGCACAACACCGAGTCCACCGGCCGCAGCTCGCTCGGGACGTTCGAACAACGTGGTGAGTACTCGCAATCCGATCCCAGTGTTGTCTCGCGTGTCATCCGCTCCTCCGTCGCTCGATTCTGTCGCGGTGTGTCCGACAATTTCCCGAAGATTTCTGTCGCGGAAAAAAATAATACACGGACGCTGTGCTGCGTCGTATACATATATATTTTCGAATGTATATGTATATGCACACCTATATACATATGTATGTATATATCTCGCTCTCTCGCCGCCGTCGATTTCGCAACACGGCGGAGAGAACCCGGCGAGAGTCCGTCGCGCCGCTTCACGTCGATCAATAAAACGATGGGGGTGGTGGTGTGTTTTGACGGTACAGCGTGTGTCCTTTTCTCGCCCCCGCTGCCGGCGAAATGGTGGGGACCTTCGCTCTCCGTCTCACGTCTCCTCGCTCGATCGCCCTGGGTTTCTCTCTCACCTCGCTTTTCCGAGCTCGTCCGAATCTCTCTTTCTCACTCTTTCTCACTTTCTCCGTCTCGCTTTCTGGGTTCGAGATTTCACACGTCGAAATCACGAAGCTCGTAGCTGTCCTCATCTAGAGACAAAACCAAAACCTATTTATTATCCCGCGGCAGGCACGATTTTTTTCGCACTCTCTGCTTCCCCGTTTCTCTCTTTCTCTCTCATTCGTATTTAACCCCCTTGAACCAGTCGCCCTCGTTCCGCCCTCCGCACCTTCGACCACTGGGCTTCCGTGATTTTATTTTCCCGAGAGTAAACGGTGTTCAAATCCCACGTTTTGCACATGCCTTTTTTTCGTTTTTTTTTTTTGTGGCGTGAACTTTTTGCTCTTTTTTTGTTTTGAGTTATGAGACTCGCAGAAATTGCGACGAGGGTTGACGTGTGTACGTTTGGCTTCGCGAGGATCGAAGCGATCGTCCGTGCGCGCGGAGATTGACGCCGAGTTATTGCACATTAAAGTGTAACGACCTCCTCGTGTCCGCGAGATATTTAGGGCCGCGGGTTGATCATCCCCTCGCGCCCCTGAAATTTCTCAATCGCTCGGCTCGCGATGTTTACGCGACGAACGCACGTTTCGTCATCGTCGACATTTTTTTCCGCATAAGAAATTATTTACTGCCTATGCATTTTTTAATTGCCACGTGATCAGCAATTTTTTTAAATAAAAATTTATTTGTCACACATTAATTGTAATATGATACTACAATTTAGCAAGAAGAAAAAAAAAATATATATATATATACAGTAAGCGAAACGAAACTGGGTTGGAGGTTCATAAAAAACATAGTCGTAGGAGTCGACGACGTTTCGCGTCTGTAGCGAAATCATTCTTGCCCGAAAAAGCTCTCAGACCCTCTCGGCGTCTCCCCGCGGGGCGGAAAGTTCCCTAAGGAGAGATCCGGGTCCGTGCGGGCTGCATGCGTGTCCTATATACGTGAGAGCCCCGTTGTATCCGGCGCGTCGCGATGTTTTTATCTTAATGACTGACGGAGTTCGGCGAAGTCGGCGCAAAAACACGAGGGATGAAATCTCAACGTTGCGCAGTTGTGATACGTCTGCGCGAACTTGGGGGGAGGGGGAGGGGGGAGAGGGCGAATAGTCGGGGAAGCACAATACGCGGGCGTTATCATGGTTTATGTACTCTACTCTCGCGAATGTAACTTCCTAAATGAAGAACTGCCTGTTTTTTCCCCCCAACCGGAAGTTTCGCCCGTTACCTAAACTTTGCCGCTACTACCAATAAATAATATCACTTTGGGCGCCATTAACAATGCGGGTCACGATTACGATTTCCGGGGCGCCGAAATGTTCGCTTCCGCCCTGGCGGAACATTTGCAGCGTTACAATCGACGCTACTCAGGCCCTGGTCAAGGTCGTGTCATCCCTGTCCGGGCCTGACCAAATCCTGGCTTGGGCCGAATGTAACATAATTCAGAGAGAAAACAGAGATCCAACTTTGTACTAAAAAAAAACGCGCGACTCACAGCGATAAAAGCATTTTTGAATTACGTTTCCACCCCCTATTACGTTAATTACCTAAAAAAAATTATTGTGTAATGTTAACAAATCCCAAACTCTGGCACATTTTGTCTCGCGCGACCAAAATGCGCAGTGGCCGAGTTTTCCGGCCCCAACTGGGAATATTTGGTTTCGCGGGGATTTTCATATTAATTATAAGCACACCAAAAATGAGCGCGCAGGTAGCAGCGTTGACAGCTGCAGGTGCGACGCGAGAGTCTCGCAGTATCGCGGCCCGAGTTTTGGAATGGTTGGAACACTGCGAGAGAGAGAGAGAGAGAGAGAGAGAGAGAGAGAGAGAGAGAGAGAGAGGGGGGGCAACGTATACCACTAACTCTATTCGAGAGTCACTCCCCCCCTCGACCCCCTCGACCACCATCCCGTCCCTCAAGCTCTCAGTCCCCCCGCGAGAGCCGCCGCTCTCCGAGAAGAATTTCCATCGCGTAGCTTTTGATGTTGTCAGGAGGGAGGGGAAGGGGAGGAGGAGAGCGCGGTGAGCCCATATTGTGAAAGGCTCTCGCAGAGTTCGCCACGCGTTCGCGCTCGGTGCACACAGTGCGACGTACGCTCGGCGAATATAACGCGCAATGTACAGCGCGCCGGCATGAGCGAACATTAATTACTGCCGGCGAACGCAAAAAGTAGATAAATGGATTAGGCAGTGTGGCTCTTGCTGGTCCCTCTCTCGCTCTCTCGACCCCTCTTTCTCTCTCTCTCTACGTCGCGCCTTCCGCTCGGTTATGAAATACCTGACACTGTTGCTGCTACTTACCGAGCTCACCGTGTGAGCGTCAGTCAGTAGCAGCAGTATACGCGATGTACACGATGCAGGAAAAATTATCGCGTCCCGAGAGTGAAGCTGCTTATGCGTCCGACGCAACTCGGATGAGATTCGGACACGGAGCTTTGCGACAAATAAAATAATTGATATTAATCGTAACAACAAAATTAATTATAAATAAAATAATTGATATTAATTGTAACAACAAAGTTAAATACAAATGAAATAACTGATATTAATTGTAACAATAACATTAATTGCAAATGAAATGATTGATATTAATTGCAATAACACAACCGTGAAATAAAAAATTACAACGATTATCATTATTATTATTATCGTCGGATAAACTGAAGACGAGAGATGCCCCGGAGTGTATCTCACGATCCACACAATTTTCCGGTTATTGTATCCCATGTTTGTCGATGTAGAGTTTCCGCCGGACGCCCGAGGGCCTTAGTAGTACAGGTCGACGTTAGTCGGACGATTCTGGGGAAGCAGCTCGTGTCACACACGCGAAGACGCGGATATACCCAGGATGTGTATAACCACGGGATTATCCTACGGGCTCGCGGCCTGCAGGGAAACTTACCAGGCGCAAGATTCGCCGGAGCAACCCCGACAAAGTGCGCGCGCGGGGATCCTGCAACCTTATCCGAAAGCTTCGGCGGGTCCGCGATATCCTCAGGCTGCACGAGGCAAGCACCGCTCGTGCTTGGGGGGCACGAAACACGAGAACACGAGACCTCGCGCGAGACGCTGCGTTATCACGTGGCTCCCGGCCTCGTGGCCCTTCGGATCCTCGCACCTTCGTTCCACAATCCCGCGATGAATAAAAATAGATGAAAAAAAACTCTTCTGCATACCGCGTCTTGTGATCCTATTTTAATCACATGGAGAAGGGCGGAAGATAAACGAAATTAAATTCATTTTTGAGGTAATAGGACGAGAATCCCTCTTTTACAAAGTTCATGTTAGCAGTTTATTCGTGCTGTGATTGGCCGAGACTCTCAGACCGAGTCCAAGTTCATTTGTTCTTGATAACTTTGACAGTTCTGTTGAATATTGTATTTTTTTTTTAATCCACTGAAAAAAGGTTGATAGCAGTGTTTTCAGGGGTAGAATATGCGACTTGAGAACGATGGTATAGGTTAAAAGTCGATATTTTGAAAAAATAAATTTTCGTGACCCCGATTTAGGCGGTTTTCGGCCCGGTGGCCAGATCTACGATTTCTGACAAACTGTTCGACCAAAAATTTTTTTTTCAAAATCGACTAAAAAAGGGTTGTAACCAGTGTTTTCAGGGGTAGAATATGCGACTTGAGAACGATAGTATAGGTTAAAAGTCGATATTTTGAAAAAATAAATTTCGTGACCCCGATTTAGGCGGTTTTCGGCCCGGTGGCCAGATCTACGATTTCTGACAAACTGTTCGACCAAAAATTTTTTTTTCAAAATCGACTAAAAAAAGGTTGTAACCAGTGTTTTCAGGGGTAGAATATGCGACTTGAGAACGATGGTATAGGTTAAAAGTCGATATTAAAAAAAAATAAATTTCGTGACCCCGATTTAAGCGGTTTTCGGCCCGGTGGCCAGATCTACGATTTCTGACAAACTGTTCGATCAAAAATTTTTTTTTCAAAATCGACTAAAAAAAGGTTGTAACCAGTGTTTTCAGGGGTAGAATATGCGACTTGAGAACGATGGTATAGGTTAAAAGTCGATATTTTGAAAAAATAAATTTCGTGACCCCGATTTAGGCGGTTTTCGGCCCGGTGGCCAGATCTACGATTTCTGACAAACTGTTCGACCAATTTTTTTTTTTTCAAAATCAACTAAAAAAGGGTTGTAACCAGTGTTTTCAGGGGTAGAATATGCGACTTGAGAACGATGGTATAGGTTAAAAGTCGATATTTTGAATAAAAAATTTCGTGACCCCGATTTAGGCGGTTTTCGGCCCGGTGGCCAGATCTACGATTTCTGACAAACTGTTCGACCAAAAATTTTTTTTCAAAATCGACTAAAAAAAGGTTGAAACCAGTGTTTTCAGGGGTAGAATATGCGACTTGAGAACGATGGTATAGGTTAAAAGTCGATATTTTGAAAAAAAAAGTTTCGTGACCCCGATTTAAGCGGTTTTCGGCCCGGTGGCCAGATCTACGATTTCTGACCAACTGTTCGACCAATTTTTTTTTTTTCAAAATCAACTAAAAAAGGGTTGTAACCAGTGTTTTCAGGGGTAGAATATGCGACTTGAGAACGATGGCATAGGTTAAAAGTCGATATTTTGAAAAAATAAATTTCGTGACCCCGATTTAGGCGGTTTTCGGCCCGGTGGCCAGATCTACGATTTCTGACAAACTGTTCGACCAAAAATTTTTTTTTCAAAATCAACTAAAAAAGGGTTGTAACCAGTGTTTTCAGGGGTAGAATATGCGACTTGAGATCTTATTATCTTCTTATTGTCTTATTATTTACAAAAACGGTCTTAGGCCGTCTTAACGTACAGGCGTTTGACTCGTCGATGAGTTTGAGCACGATAAGTGACAGGGTAAATATGCAACGCGAGCGCGCTTGAGAGCGAGATGCGTGTCTCCTCCTACTCCCTCTCTCTGACTCTTTCGAGACCCCGTTAAACACGGGGTATTAGACGACGTCGACGTCGCTGCCGCCACTCTCGACTAATGAGAATACGATACGACACTGCGGCTGAGGCTGACAGCACGTTTGATCTCCCCGAGTACATGTACAGTATGTCAACACATACACATACGTATACTACACATATTTACTCACATCCACATATTCACATACCCCATGCATACACATGGCTCATATATACAAACATAAGTACAGGTTCCCCATTTGCGGGGGTGACGTAGCCTAACATATGAAAAAAAAATGAAATATTTTGTGACTCGATACAATTTTTAATAGAGGATTATACCATATAACCATTTATTAAGTAATACATGGTTCATGTGAAAATTCAGTGTATCCAATTATATTTATCTCTCGGTGTACGAAGTGCGAGGGCGGACGGCTAATATCGCGGGAACCCTTGGCACACACACACGTTTTGTCCCTTGACGAAAGCCCTCGAGCTGCTTTACCGATCGTGAAGCGCTAATGCGTCATCAATCGAGTCCCTCGCTTGGCGTCTCCCGTCTGTCTGTCTGTCTGTCCGTCCGTCAGTCACTCACGTCGCGCTCGCTCTCGTGGTATTGGCTGTTACCGTCGGAAGCTCCCTGTGACGCCGCGGCAAAAAGGGTTTTCGCGCTCGAGAGGGTAATGTTTCGGAGCTGAGATTCTAACACGGCGGTGTCGTGTGTTCGATCAGCAGACGAGCAGAGCGCGTCGAGAGTGAGATGAGGAGTGAGAAATATTTTCAGAGGGAGATGACAGAGAGATGCGAAAGATCGAAATATTTTGAGACGAAGATGATGAAGAGATGAGAAAGAGAGAAATATTTTCAAAGACAAATGACGGAGAGATGAGAAAGCGAGAAATATTTTCAAAGACAAATGACGGAGAGATGAGAAAGATCGAAATATTTGATCAATCCCACAATACGGTCCACGCATCACATTCGTTCGTCCCTGTGTATGTCATCAGCTGCATATCGGCTCGGCGAAAGGGTGCCAGTCATTCGTGCGCCGCCAAGTCGCCGCGAATTACCCGACGCGTATTCCGCGTCCGCATCCAGGAGTCGACGCGCCGTCCGCTCGTGAAGCTCAGTGACCTACATTGGCGACGAAACGCCGGGCGCGCTGCGGCCCCGTGACCGAGAGACGACGACGACACGGATCCCGCAAATTTTCCTCCCGTCGCGAAAATCGTTTCCGCGATCTTGGGGATGTCCGTTCCGGCATATATAACATATGCAACATATATATACTCCGGCGTTGATCCACATAGTTCGAAGTAGAGGAGAGTCTCGAAGGGTACGAGAACTCGAGGAGTACGACGAAGTGGAATAGGTGGAGTATTCCAAGTAGTAAGGGTTGGTTGAGGGGGTTTGATGAGGGGGGTAGGGAGGAGGGGGGGAGGATTGGAGAACGCAAGCGAGAGGAAGACAGAGGCTTCGACATTGCACAGTGGAAAACAATAGAGGCCTTCCTTCCTTTATTCTTCGGAGTCATGGAGTGGGAAGATGAGGAGGGGAGGGGTGTTCGATGAATCTGCGGAAACTAGGAAAGAGTGAACACGAGAAGTCGAGTGAGAGTAAAGTAAAGGAAGACTAAACTCTGGATGCAACAGCAGCAGCAGCAGCAGCAGCAGCAGCAGCAGCAGCAGAAGAGGCAGCAGCAGAGGCAACCAGGCGATGCACAGTTGAGACTGTTGGGAGGGATAGTTGAGAAGGAGGACGATCAGTCACCGGAGAGGAAGACAGAGAGGGAGAGACGATGATTCTTCGCAAGTGAGAGAGAGAAGACGACGGAGGAGGGAAGAGGACGACGGAGGAAGGATGAAGAGGGAAGAGGGATATGAGGTAATATAGATGGCGAGAAGCGAGGAGTGAAACTAGGACGCGAGAGTCGCGCGAGCCCCAGGATGAGGGGCTTGAACTAGCTGGGGCCACTGACACGAGGCCGTCCACTCCTAGGGAAAACCAGGGTAACCCCCGTCCAGGTGGGTGGCGGGCGTTGGAAACGAGGGATAGGGGGAGCGAAAGGGGGAGGAGGAGGGGAAGAAGGGGGGCACAGGGGAAACGGGGGCAGAGGACGCTCGCGGATTTTCACCCACTGCGGGGGAGGGAGGGGGGAGGGCAACCTACTTAGCCGCCGCCACCGCCGCGAGCCAACGCACCCCGGCGACGTCACTGGCCGCGTCGAATGCGATGCACCGGGCAACTCTCACCCTCAGCCGCGCCGCGCGCCAGCGCAGCGCCCGGGACTCGTCGAGAATCCGGGTTTCCGGCGACGCTCGCTCGGATTCACCGTCGGCTTCCTAATGTTCGGCCGAAACGTCTGCCCTCCCCTCACCGCTTTTCCCTAACTTCCTCCGTTCAACTACCGTTCAACTTACTCCTCTGCCCCTTCCCACCGACCCCCTAGAGACTTACACCATTTGGGCTTAAGATTCGGGGAGAAAAATACGGGAGAACGTACTATTTTTTTTTTCGAAATTATTCGTAACGATGACATTTTATTTCCAAAAAATATGCGATGAGAAACTGATGGTTAAGGGGGTTGAATAAAGAAGTATAATTCGAAATTATTCGTATTGCTGACATTTTATTTCCAAAAATGTGCGATGAGAAACCGATGGTTAAGGGAGTTGAACAAAGAAGTAATTCGAAATTATTCGTAATGCTGACATTTTATTCCCAAAAAATATGCGATGAGAAACCGATGGTTAAGGGGGTTGAACAATGAAGCAACGGCAACCCTTACAGTCGCAGAGTGACGGGACACAATTTTTCGCGATACAGTCAGTCCACCGGCGGCGAAAAAAAAATGACAAATCGATGCAAGAGATGTTGCACCGGCTCGTCTCGAAATTTTCGCAACTTTTTTTGCCGTCCGCTCTCGCAACTTTTCGATATACCGGCGTCAGCGTCGGACAAGCCGCGTTTGTGACGGAGACAAATCTGCGCGTTCGCGACATATATTCGCTGCCCGGTGGGAATCGGCCGGCGGGCTGAGAGTGAAATATGCTCGCAGTCGACTGGAGAACCGAAACTTTAACAATTCGTCAATTTATTAGACGGGGGTCAGGTTAATTTGTCCGTCGACGCCCGGTCTTTTTTGCCCTTCACAGTAGATCGAGGGGCGGGGGGGGGGGAAGGGCAGAAGGTGGAGGGGGACGAGGATTGTATATTTTTCACCTCCGCCACTTTCAATCGGTTATTCGGACTCTCCGCGACCGTTCATCACCGGCCGCATCGACGCGTTCGCCTCCCTCCGAGTGACTCGCCAAACGACCACTTGTTAAATTAATCATCTCTGCGCAACAAACTAATTCACTTTGTGAATACGCGACGAGCGTCGCTCGCGTTTTCGATAAATTTTATATCGAACGTCGGACGGCTAATTCGACGCGTATTTTCCGACAAAACGTCGAAATACTTCGACGTTAATTATGCGCCAGGCGCGAATGGGGCGCTATTTCTCCGTTTCGCACGTTGAAAATAACATCGTCCCGAATGTTCCGCGCAATCATTATCATATACTTTCGCGTTCGCGCTCTGTCGAATCTATAGAAATAAATGTGTATAAGATATATGTATATATATTTTATATGAACGCGGAATATCGAAATTATACCCGGTGGCCTCGTTGACCGAATAGACGCGACGGGGAAACGCGCGCGGGCGCGCTCGTGGAATTTAATATAATTGCGCGGCGCACACGCGGCCCGCGGAAACTCGGTAATTGAATTGAAGCGTCCGAATTAATTTGGACCGAGGCCTCGGGGTGCGATTCGCGCGCCGGAATTGCGAAAAAAAATTCTACGGAGAAAAAGACAGATTTTTCCGCTTGTGAAAATTATAATATTCAAAGTGCGCAGTTAGCCCTTGTCCAAAAATGTCCTCAATCCTTCAGCTTGTGGCGGTTAAACCCAGTCGCAACGACGTAGAAAAAAAAATAGAAAAAAAGAATTCGAAATTCGATGAAATAAAAAAAATTGGAAACGGGTGGATTTAATTAATCAAATTAAATCAACCCGTTAATTAATCATTTTCGCTTCTTCGAGTGATTTCCCGAAAATTATTGCAGCGACGATAATTCATAATCAAAGGAATCTAATTAAGCTAATGGAGTAGTCTGTCTGCCAATGAAAAAAAAAAAATAGATATCGATATATCTATAGATATATAGAAATAGATATAGATATAGATCTGCGGAACAGGACGAAGATACAGCGTTGTCGCGGCGAGGGAAACGATTCGCGTGGTCCGTTCGGAGCGCGCGACTCGGTGGTTGGAACTGGTGACGATTGAATCCTCGGGACGCGGCGGAGGCGGCGGCGACGGTGGTGAAACGCCGGGAGGGAAATCCGGTCAGTAGGTCGTTGTGCAGATGCATACACATGTGTTGCCAGGGCGACGCGCTGATGCAACTATTGTTTTCGCTCCTGGACCAGCACCCCCCCCCCCCCCCCCCCCCCTCGCCACTCCCCTGGGCTCCGATTTGCCCTGCGACTCGCGAATGCAATTACGACGAAAAAAAGCTCAATAATTTATTTCAACGAAGTTCATCCTCGGAGGAATTAATTTTTTTCTCCCGCGAGCCATCGACAAAAAGTCGTGTA